>CM057459.1:1183350000-1184097500 GCA_016271365.2 Neoceratodus forsteri
CCTAGCTGTGGGCCGTGCTGCTCTGGGCTGTGAGGGGTGAATTTCCCACTGAGTGTGCTGCAGCATGGAATATGCATGGGACTGCACCCTCGGCTTGCACAGCATACTATTTGTGTGCACCCTGGCCCATTCTCTTGTGGCAAGTGCATCCTGCACATTTGAATATCACACTGTGGTGCACTGTTGGAGTTGTGTGGCACATCTCCCTTTTCCACCGGGATGCACTGCACATCTCCTTTGAATATGGGGGCCCTGGACTAGGCTAACCTGAAGAAATGCATTATCAAAATGGGAAGGCCATGACCCCTCTGAAAACAAGATATTGCATCTAATCTGGGACAGCCTGAGTAAATAAAGTGCAAAAATATGTAAATGAAGATCCCTATGACAATGAGATGTAACATCTCCCCAGCGCTATCCAGGATACAAAATATAGGATAAGAAATATTTAAAGGAAATCTACTCTAAACTGAACTTCACTGTGGTCACTGACATGAAAAAACAGCTTCTTTATTGTACCAATCACACAGGAGTGTGGTGTGCATATTTTATGGAACACATACAAACAGAGGTGAGAAAGAATAAGTGCCTGAGCTGGGACTTTAACCCAGGCTGCCCAGAATACCGTTCCGATTATGCTAACCAGCTGCGCCACTGAAACAACTGGAACCTGGGCCATCCCTGAGCACATTACTCTTTCTCAAGTGCACAACCCAATGGCAACACAAATATTTACTTGTAACAATCACACAGTAGTGTGGTGTGTATATTTCAGGGAACACATACGAACAGAGGTGAGAAAGAATAAGTGCCTCAGGTTGTACTTGAACCCAGGCTGCCTGGCAGTTTTGTGGCCATAAGGGTGGTGTGTAGTGTGTAGTGTGTAGTGTGTGTGTGTGTGTGTACAAAATATAGGATAAGAAATATTTAAAGGAAATCTACTTTAAACTGAACTTCACTGTGTTCACTGACATGAACAGTTTCTTTATAACATATTAGAATGCAATATTTGTTTTGAATGTTGTGGCCATGAGGATGGTGTGTACAGTGTGTGTGTGTGTGTGTGTGTGTGTGTGTGTTTGCTGTGGCTCAATATATTTTTTCCAAAAAGCATAGTAGAAAATGGCTTCTGATTGCTACATATTTAGTCTAAGCAGTTAACTGAAGACCTGGAATATGTCTGAGACAGTGCTCATCAGATAATGTCTGTAGAGGTTAAAAAACAGTATAAATCATGGATTTGCTGGAAAAGGGTGACTTTTATGATGTAAGAATCTTTCTTGAAAGACAATGCATTCCCAAGTGAAACCAGTATCAAGAAGTTGTTTAAATGCTAAGTATTTAAATGAGCAGTTTGTTGCATTCTGAAGGGGGTAAACAAATCTCGAGTTTAATAGGCAACCAATATTTGACAAATATTTAACAAGCTGTTTCAGTTTCCTAATGGCATCTGATAAGCAGCTTGGAGTTATGGCTTCAACATTCTTAACAGAAAGAAGGGAATATTTGATTTCAGTTGGCATGGAAGGATGCATTGAAAAGTCCAAAACGTGTTCCACAATACTCCATTTTCAAGCTACAAATAGCAAGATGGCTGTAGGTTCCAGCCACAGCCATAAAAAGGAGTTGGGTTTTTATGGATCCTTTTATATACACTGTATTCCACAGCACTTTACTAGCCATTTACAATTTTAGTAGCCATTGGGAGCACGCGGGGTGGTCAATGAAAAGGCAGAAGGTTTAGTGCAGGAGGAATAATAACTTGATGAACTACACATATTGAGTTTTTGAATTGGTGCAACTTACACCTGTATCTCTAGGTTTAAAGTACTACATACTGTACATGCATGTATGGTCAGAAAACATCCAATTTTGAATGCAGCTACCTGGTAGCAGGATTGCTCTGTGGCACTGGAAGAACATAATAATAAAAAAAAGGAAAATTAACAATACCTATATAGCAGTTTTGTATCTGTATTTATTTGCCAATAATTTCCCAGTTGAGATGCTGTGTATCATTTAAAATGGAGTGTGACTTTGACATTGCTTTGCAGATAGTGGGAACTGATGAACAAGAAAGCCAAGTGCATACTAGGATTGGACTGATAGTTCATAATACCCATACTTTCAAGTATCTGAAACAAAAGCATAGCATTCATGGAGAATGTTTTCCTCATGTCTTTTCCATGTTTTACAGTATGTCTTTGCTGAGATGCTGTGGGACAATAAGCAAAGGACATGCAGAGTGTGGAACAGAGATATGTTACCAGAAGCCAAGGCATAAGGTAGGATATGTGGAATGGTACCTATAAGTGGAGGAAAAGGTTGTAATGGGGCCAGAGAAGGAGTAGTAGGTACAGACCCATATTGGTTCTGAGGGAGAGCAAGTTTGGGTAGTACAGTCATAGTAGCTACTGACCCAGATGGATTCTGGGGAAGGGAATGATGGGGAAAGTTTAGTCATGGTAGGTACAGACCCAGAAGGAATCTGAGGGACAGCATGATGGGGTAGTACAGCCATGACAGGTACAGACCCAGATGTATTCTGAGGAAAGAAATGATGTGGGTAGTACAGTCATTGGAGGTACGGACCCAGATAGATTCTGAGGAAGAGCATGATGGGGTAGTAGTCATGGTAGGTACAACCCCAGATAAATTCTGAGGAAGAACATGATGAGATAGTACACTCATGGTAGGTACAGACCCTGACAGATTCTGAAGAAGAGCATGATGGGGTAGTACAGTCATGGTAAGTACAGACCCAAATGGATTCTGAGGAAGAACATGATAGGGCAGTACACTCATGGGATGTACAGACCCAGATGCATTCTGAGGAAGGGAATGATGTGGGTAGTACAGTCATGGTAGGTACAGACCCAGACAGATTCTGAGGAAGAGCATGATAAGGTAGTACAGTCATGGTAAGTACAGACCCAGATGGATTCTGAGAAAGAGCATGAGAGCATGATGGGGTAGTACAGTCATGGAAGGTACAGACCTAGATGGATTCTGTGGAAAAAAATGATGGGGTAGTACAATCATGGCAAGTACAGACCCAGGTGGATTCTGAGGGAGAGCATGATGAGGTAGTACAGTAACGATAGGTACAAACTCAGATGGATTCTGAGGAAGAATATGATGGGGTAGTACAGTCATGGAAGGTAGAGACCCATATGGATTCAGATGGAGAAGTTGTTACACATCCAGATGGAATCTGAAGGAGAGCATGATGGTGGTAGTACAGTCATAGTAGCTACAGACTCAGATGAATTCTAAGGAACAGAATGATGGGGGCAGTCCAGTCATGGTAGGTACAGACCCAGATGGAATTTGAGGGGGCTCATAATGGGATAGTACAGTCATGGTAGGTACAGACCCCATGGCTTCTGGGAAAGAAAATGATGGGATAGTAAAGTCATGGCAGGAGGTTGGATAAATTGTACTTGACTGACGGAAACAAACACTGTAATGGAGGAAGTCAATAATGTTGTATTAGAAGGCACTAGTACAAAATTGTTAGGTGTAGAAGGCAGAATCCTTTATTCCAATGTGGTGACCTTATTTCTGAGGTTGAAGACTCAAGATTTACCTTGCAAGAGAAATTCCCAAAGCTCATCAAGTTGGGTAAGAGAAGGCTGTGGTTGGTGTTCTGGCTGTACAAAAAGGATTATCTGAATTGCCATGACATAGTGATTGAACAATTGCTTCCTTTTTGCTGAAGCAGAAAAGAGTTCATAGTTTGAAGGGCAGACATTAACTTAGGCAAGGTCCATTCTTTGTATACTGGAAAAGCTGATTTGAAGGACCATTTTGTGGCATGTGATTTGGTACGGTTTTTGTTTGAGATGAGGGATTCTATGTCTTGTACATTTGAGTGTTGCCGACTTGAATAACCAAAATTGATAGACGTAGTGGTTAGCAACAATGGAAATCAAGGACTTGCTTCTTGTAGACTGGATGGAATAGGAAACAAATGTGTACATAGAGTAGGCCAAGAAGAGGCCACAGTAGGAGGTCAAGGCTTTGATGTTCTTCTAGAATTAAGCTGATGTGAAGAGGGCAAAGTTGAAATTAGTTGAAAAGTGCTAGACTGTAGAGAGACTTATGGGATCACGGTGTCAAGAGCTGTTTTGTCACTACAGTAGTATGAATGAGTGCTTATAGCACTACAGTATGGGAAGTGAGTAACAGGGTAGCAAATTGTGTTTGAAATGGCCTCCAAAATGCACCAGAATGCATGAAATGTTAGAAACCCGACCTATAGTTTACAGTTTCAATTCAACTTCAACCTACCCCCATCTACTTTACTGCTGGATCCACCCCTGAGTATCATTAATAAATGTTGCAACTGCTAATGATCTGTTCGATATGGGAAGTTGGGTGCTGAAAGCCACTGATTAGCTATTAGATAGAGTAGCTGAAGGTGGGTGCCAAAAGCAGTACAGTATGAACACTGGGAGGTGCAGGCACTTGTGAACTGTTAAATACGGTAGTTGCAGGTGGGTACTGAAAGTACTATGGTATCAACACTGGGAGGTGCAGACACTTGTGAACTGTTAAATACAGTATTTGAAAGTGGGTACTGAAAGCACTACAGTATGAACACTGGGAGGTGCAGACACTTGTGAACTGTTAAATACGGTAGTTGAAGATGGGTACTGAAAGCACTACAGTATCAATACTGGGAGGTGCAGACGCTAGTGAACTGTTAAATATGGTAGTTGAAGATGGGTACTGAAAGCACTACAGTATTAACACTGGAGGTGCAGACGCCATGAACTGTTAAATACGGTAGTTGAAGATGGGTACTGAAAGCACTACAGTATCAATACTGGGAGGTGCAGACGCTTGTGAACTGTTAAATACGGTAGTTGAAGATGGGTACTGAAAGCACTACAGTATTAACACTGGGAGGTGCAGACACTTGTGAACTGTTAAATACGGTAGTTGAAGATGGGTACTGAAAGCACTACAGTATCAATACTGGGAGGTGCAGACGCTAGTGAACTGTTAAATATGGTAGTTGAAGATCGGTACTGAAAGCACTACAGTATCAATACTGGGAGGTGCAGACGCTTGTGAACTGTTAAATATGGTAGTTGAAGATGGGTACTGAAAGCACTACAGTATTAACACTGGGAGGTGCAGACACATGAGCTGTTAGGTGACTGAAGGTGGATGCATAAAGAGCAACAGCTTTAATATTGGGATGTGCAGTTCCTGATAAACTATTAATTAAAAGTGGATGCTGTAAGCACTACAGTACCAATTCTTGGAGGTCCAGCCACTGATTAGTTGTTAAATACGGTAGTTAATGGTGGGTGCAGAAAGCACTACAGTATCAACACTAGGATGTGCAGTTCCCAATGAGCTGGTATTTGAAGAAGGGTGCTGTAAGCACTACAGTATCAGCACTCGGAGGTGCAGCTGCTGAGGAGTTGTAAAATAGTTGAAAGTGGGTGCTTATTTACCTACAGTATCAGCACTGGGAGGTGCAGATACTGACAAGCTATTTGGTAGTTAAAAGTGAGTTCTGAAAGCACTATATTATCAGAACTATGAGATGTAGTTACTGACAAGCTGTTAGGAAAATTGAAAGAGAATGTTAAATGCACAGTAGTAGTAGTAGTAGTAGTAAATCTTTGTTGTTCGACCAATAATAGGTCATTGCAATTAATTACATACATGAATACAATCATAAAATGCAAACATTTTCTTAAAACAGCATAGTAAACAAACAGACAGCATACTCTCTTAAAGACATATCAGTTCATTCAACATAAAGAAATTCACTTTATGCATAGTGTATCTAATAAGCATTTGTCGATGCTGAATATTTTATTTGCATTTGCTGTGTAGGTGTTTGGAATTGATAGTGTGGAGGCAAAAATTATCAAAGTAATGACACGAGTTACAATAGTGAAATTGTCATGACTGAGAAATGACAAGGTTTACACATAACATTGTTGTTTTCTTAGGTTGTGACCTTGAGGTATCAAAATACTGTTTTTTATTGCTGCAGCATATGATTGACATGTGCCATTTATGAAATGCGACTCGAAACATTGTTTTGTGGAGTGACTATAAAAATGGGTTTTGGGGGGGATTTGATAATGACACCTGCCATGTTCATTTGACGGAGGTTAAAAACATGAGTATGTTGAAAATGTGGGTTCAAAAACTAAAAATATTGCAACATTAGAATAAACATTGAAAAATGTCAATATTTCTTCATAACTTTGTAATTTTTTCAGATTTTGACCCCAAAATTTCAACATAGATTTTTTAATCACCCCACCATAAGATAAACACAGGTGAGATGTTTTAAATCTTGTTCAAAAGGTGATTTCACAGAGCAACTTTAAAAATATGCTTAGGACTTTTACAAACAAGAAAAATCATCTACCTCGTTCATGAGGTGGGGTAAAAAAAGGCTATGTTGCAAATATGGCTTCAAAATCTGGAAAAATAACAAACGTTATGAGTAAATGTTGAAAAGTTTCAATGTTCCTTCATAACTTTGTTGTTTTTGATATTTTAACCCCAAATTTTCAATGTAGTCTTTTTACATGAGGGAATTTGAAAACTTTCACCTATCTTCTTTCTGAGGTGGGGTAAAAAAGATTATGTAGAAAATTGGGGGCAAAAATATAAAAAAAGTTAACAAAGTTATGAGTAAAGGTTCAAAACACATTAAAATCTCATTAACCAAACTTATTTTTAGTCACTTCCTGACTGGGATCTGGAACATGCTGTCGATCAGCCAGATACTGTAGGTAATGGAGGGTAGTGGGGTGGTGGGTGCTGAGAGTGGGGGTTGGGGCAGGGCTTGGGGACAGAAGTCATCACTGGACTGTTCTTTTTCTTTTCAGGTGTAGCCATAAAATGAGCCACCAGTGGAAGCAAATGGGAGGTGGGTGGGCTGACTGCAAAAAGTGAGATTCTTGGTTTACCAAGGGAGCACCGTGAGAAGTGATCAGGAAGTGGGTAGGCTAACTGCAGAGAGTGGAATTCTTGTTTTACTGAGGGACCACCAGAGTAAGTAATCAGGAGGGATGAACTAACTACAGAGAGTGGTATTCTTGGTTTACTGAAGGAGCACTGGAGCAAATAATCGGGGGCAGCCTATCTGCAGATGGTGAGATTCTTGGTTTACTGAGGGAGCACTTGAGGAAGCGATTGGGAGGTGGGCTGCTAACTGCAGAGGATGGGATTTTCTTTTCTTCAAAAGGAACTCTAGGGGGAGCCATGGGTGAGGGGAGGAGTAGAGAAAGCTGATTGTGATGCCGCTCAGCTGGCTGTTGGGCGACGTGTTGTAGATGAAAGCATGCAGCTGCACTCTAACAGGTGTGTCTGTGTCCTTTCAACTACACTAAGTTTTTGCCCCATCAGTCAGGCTGAACATTGTCACAGTTGGCCTGCTTCTGGTTGGGCTGCCACTAGCAAGCCTCTTGCAGTCTGAGCTGCATTGGACACCATGCTACCACACCTTTGCAGTCGTTACTCTCCTCAAGTAGCCACAACATGTTCACTTTGTGCCTGCACACAAGCAAACATAAAAAACACTAAAATATTCCTTTATTTATAATTTGTACAGTTATTCTACATTTCTTTACATCTGACTTTAGGTAACAAACCAATTTTGGAAAAATCATTTTGTTCATCATGCTAAGGAGAAGATCAGCAACCTCATCTGCAGTTTTATAAATGTTTCTTAGTATATTCTGCAACTAATAACATCTAATTTCATTAGACTATAGACATATCAACAATAAAGTATATGTCTGGTCTCTTCAATAGCACCTACTGTATACCACTGTCACATATTAAGTTTTTATTTTCTTGCACTAGGTCTTTATTTTCACAGATTTTAATAGGTCATTATTAGGTCCAACAGCAGGGTTGAGCTCATACCATAATGCTGGCATCCGAGTGCAGTACTAAGGGGATGTTACCCTGTTGAACGGTGCCGTTCTTCTGTTGAGACATTAATCCAAAGTCCTGCCTGCCTGTTCTGGTGTATTTTTATGTGGATGTTAAAGGTCTCATTGTGCTTCTTGAAAGGAGTAAAGGAATTTCACCCAGTGTCCTGGCCAAATTTCCCTCATTCACTAAAAATGCCATTAACAACTTAATCTGGTTCAACATCAATTGGTTTGCATCTGTGTATCCCCCCCCCCCCACACACACACACATATGCACACACCGGGACAAGACTGAAAATAGGCAGCATTGTCTAGCCCTCCTTTCCCAATCAACAAAACTGAAATCACATCTATCTAGTTCTAAAATTCTATTGGGATGGCTGGAACCTTAAGGAGGGGAAAATTCATCTGTCCTAGGATTAGAATTTCTAAATTTGGTTCATGTTGCCAGTCTTTTTGGAGGTTCATTGCTACAGACCTAATATAAATTATTGAGTTCTGCTATATTGTTTTGCTTGGCTAATCTGAAATTTGTGTTTTTTTTATTCTTATGTATTCCATAATTTTGTTTCTAGCATATTCCCAGAGAAATTATAATTCACTTTTTTTAAAGCTTTTTTTTTATACTGGGTTTTACAGTTCAGTGCAAATAGATAAAATCTTCTCTTGTAGACATGTATAGAAGTATGTCTGGTTTTATAGTACTGTAAACTTTAACCAATAAATTGGGATTCATAAGGTAGCTATTGAGTGAATGCTAAGTATCCCAAGTGCAGCTCTGACTAGTACAGCTGGGGATGTAACTGTGACTCCCAGGGTGGACTAGTATGTATTATTTACAATAGACTCTATCATACCTAATTTTGTATATCCCCAGACTTTGGTGTTATACACAGCTTGAATGTTTAACTTAGCCTAACTGGCCTGTATGATTGCTTGTATAGTGTTTCCCCTGTGTTGCCTATTGAACCTCAGCAGACCCACCAGAGTCTGCCTTAATTTGCTGGCTGTTTCATTTATATGTTTGTTTAATTTGTTAGTATAGCTGAATTAGACCAAAGTATATGTACTCTTCCATTTGCTAAAGTTTTATAGTACTGGTGACCTTCTATAATGACTGAATAGTTACTCCTGATAAAACACCATAATAACCCCTCTGAATTTCAACTTGATTGTGGATTATTAAGGCATTTTCCTCCTTATGCTCTCACTTCACTGAAGGGTGAAAGAAAGCACAGTAGCTGGTGACCAGTTTTCCATTCTCTGTTTCCACAACAAAGTGCACTAGCACACTTACATTTCTGCCTTCCATCCCTGGGTAAACCGTCTCCATTGCAGCAGCCACCTAAAGCACATTTTTTAATAAAAGGAAAAACCTGGAGCAAAAGTGGCTCGCAATGGTGGCTGCTGAGGGACATGATCGCTTCCAACACTAATAGAGCTTACAGGTTTTGTCTCTATCGAAATCTTGCACCAGTTATTGTAAAAAATAATGCCTGTGCAAGGTTTGTGTTATGAGAATTTCTCACACACCCTCCATGTGTGATAAGTTCATTAAACCCTCGAACTTTGCTCTTGGGGTTCATGGATTATCACACACCTCAGGTGTGTAAAAAATCCTCATACACAGCTGCACAGGCATTTTTCTCTGCATGTTATTTATATGCCATGAGGACATTTTCTTGTTGGAGCCAAGTAACAGAATTTTACAATTTTCTATATTTGTAATGTTTCAATTCCTTACATGCTAGTGAAAGTGCATTAAGATTTACTAGAATAAGGTAATAACAAGACCACCTACATAGGCTGGGACTGGACATCTTTTTACCATGATGCTTTGGGAATGAAAAGAATCCCCTTCTAATTTTACAAGGATGACATTTACTTATCTCAGTGAAACAGCAGGGCAGCCAGGATTCAGTCTTGCCTTACTCCCCTATTTCAGCAGAACCTGTTAGTAAGTTTGCTATTTGTTCCATATCGACCTTATAAGCTTATAGGACTCTATGCTCAAAAGTACAGATTGCCTATGCGCTGCATATCTGAGGCACACAGGCAACCTTATGTGTGAATGCCGCACAGAGGGGGTCCACTGATGGCATTCACTATTGGTGTGCTAGTCAGCTGTGCACCAGGGGCCCGATTCTAGAAGAGTGGCGCTGGTTGCCATCGAATGCATACCAGCTAAATGCTAGTATAACTTACGTTGCCGGATCTCCTCTGAGGGGTTTTGTAGAATCCCGATGTGGGCACTTTGTGGCTGCCCTTCTAGAATGGGGTGCAACTGCTGCCATAAACCCCCAGCGCCATGCCATGGGGTTTATCTTGGCTTCATAGCTGTTTCACGACAAGTGGCCTGCCACATGTCGCAGGTCACTTTGTAGAATCGTGCATGTCACAACTGCTGGTGTAAATTGCTACATGCACCATTCTGCTTGGTGCAACTGCTGTTATGCCTGGTGTAACCCTTCTAGAATCGGGCCCCAGATCTCCCGGCCAGCCGAGCAGCTATGCACCATGGGTGGTCTGGGGGTGTGCCAGGAGGCGTGCCTGCACTCCACATGATTTTCTAAGGTTTGGAGTGCTGGACAAGGGTGGAAAATGTTACACCATGGGGGACCCTGCCGTGAGTGTCTACATGCACTCCCAACAGTTACTGGTGGAGAGCGGTGGCAAAGGGATCCCCCTGAACATTGCTGCCCCAGCCCACCACGATGCCAGGGAGGGCAGGGGGCAGCCATTTGGATGAGTGCCCCAACTTTCCCAAATCCCAGACCCACAACCTTCCCACACTCCTCGCACCCGTTGTGCTAGGGATCCACTCTGGGATCCATGACAGGCATCAGATTAGATGCCTGTCTGGGTCCACAGCTCCACACACATCCAGAAACCCCACAGTCCTGTGTTCTGGGGGAGGAGCCATGGACAGGCACCTGTGGGTGCTTGTGGTTATGAATCTGTGCACCCTGTGCCTGTCCAGGGCCACGTAGGCGCACAGGCAATTTACGCACAAATCATGCGTACATTGCACACTTTTGTGCATAGCCTGCATAATCATTAATATAATTCCATCATGTACACTCAAATCAGACAATTTCTGCCACAAAGTGGCTCTGACGAGGAAGTCAAGAGCTGCCCTTAGATCTATGAAGGAAACAAATAATATCTACGCAGCAGAACAATTTTTCTCCACTAGGTACCTAGGAGGGTACCTACTTGCTTACCCCCCACAGCTAGCAGTGGAACCAGTGTACCGGAGGAGTGGCTATCTCTACAAAGCAGTGTGCAAAAGATGGAGATTAGCGCCCAAGAGGCGGATAGGCAGAAAAGGGGCAAAATTCAGCAGAAGGGTAGACAGCAAGGAGAACCAGGGATAAAGGACAACCAAGAAAGGGGCTGGAGTCTAGGGAGGTCAAATCATGGAAAGCCATGTGTGCCAATACCAGGAGCCTTAGCAACAAGATGGAAGATCTGGAGGCTGTCATGGTGCAGTCAGACCTGGACATTGTGGCTATCACTGAAACCTAGTGTAATGATAACCATGACTGGGAGATGGCCATACCTGGCTACAACATATTCAGAAGAGACAGGGCAGGTAGGAAGGGAGGAGGAGTGGCATTGTATGTGAAAAATGACATAAGGGCCACAGAGATCCAGGAGGAACAAAATGGGGGAGAGATACTGTGGGTTAAGCTGGAAAGGAAAATAGGGCCAGCCATCTGCACAGGTGTGGTCTATAGACCACCAGCCCAGGAGGAAGAAACAGATAGGGAGCTGATGCTAGCCATCCAAAGGATGGCAGACAAGGGTGAGGTAGTACTGGTTGGAGACTTCAATATTCCAGACGTGGACTGGAGCATCCCAGCAGCAGCATCAACTAGGAGCAGATTTATCCTGGACTCCTTTCAGTGTGCCTTCCTCAAGCAACTGGTCATGGAACCAATTCGGCAGAAGGCAATACTGGACCTTGTGCTCACAAACAGGGACAGTGTGATGGGGCAACAGTGGGAGAGCACCTGGGGAACAGTGACCACCAGTCATTGTGGTTTGAAATCACAGAGAGAGCAGAACCAAACCACACAAAAACTCATATTCTGGATTTTAGGGGGCATACTTTGGGAAAATGGGGAGATACTTGAAAGAGGCATTAAGGGGAATGGGGCAGGAATCACGGGTTGAGAAGCAGTGGGCAGTATTTAAAATGGGGATTACAAGAGCAACATAATTATGCATTAAGCAGGTTAGCAAGAGGAAAAGGAAGAGGAGACCATTATGATTTTCCAAAGAGGTAGCAAAGAAAGTGAAAGCCAAAAAGATTGCATTCAGGCAATACAAAAAGACACAGGCAGAAGGGGGTAGGGAGAAGTACCAGGAGAAGCAAAGGGAGGCAGGGAGGTCAGTAAGGGAAGCCAATGCTCAGACAGAAGAACACATTGCAAAATTAGTGGGTAGAGGGGACAAAACCTTTTACAGGTACATAAGTGAAAAAAGAAAGGCAAAGGGAGGGATAGTGAGACTGAAGGGGGAGGATGGGGGCCGCATGGAGGATGACAACAGTAAAGCTGACATATTGAACAGGTATTTCTGTTCAGTCTTTACTGAGGAAGATGAGGGTAATGGGTCTGAAGGGAGTACAAGGGGTGAGAATGGTGCAGAAATGGACACAAGTCCCTTTACACGAGAAAGGGTCTTGAAGGAACTGGAAGTAATAAGAGTTGATAAAGCAATGGGGCCAGATGGGGTGCACCCCAGGGTCCTTAAAGAACTAGGAGAGGTGGTGGCTGAACCTCTGGCTATCCTGTTTAGCCGATCACTGGAAACAGGGGAGGTACCCAAAGACTGGAGGACAGCAGATGTAGTCCCCTTATACAAAAGTGGGAACAAAGAGGAAGCGGGGAACTACAGACCAGTCAGCCTCATCTCGGTAGTGAGGAAGATCATGGAAGCACTACTGAAGGAGAGATTGGTGGAACATCTGGTTGTCAATGGACTACAGGACCCAAGGCAGCATGGTTTCACCAGGGAGAAGTCATGTCAGACCAACCTCGTTGAATTTTTTGACTGGGTGACTAGGGAGGTGGATCAGGGGAGGGCAGTGGACATGGCCTATCTAGACTTCAGCAAGGCCCTTGACACTGTGCCACATAGAAGACTATTACACAAACTGGGGAATATGGGTGTGGGCAGGACAGTAGCGTGGTGGGTAGATAACTGGCTGGGCAGCAGGACACAGAGGGTGGTGGTAAATGGCTGTCACTTCACAGAGGGAAGAGTGACCAGTGGGATACCGCAGGGATCAGTGCTGGAACCGGTCCTATTCAACATCTTCATCAGTGACATTGCGCAGGACCTAGAAGGCAGAATTTCACTGTTCACTGATGACACAAAGCTCTGTAACAGAGTAGACACACCAGAGGGTGTAGACAGAATGAGAAGGGACTGCAGAAACTTGAAGAATGGTCAGGGGTTTGGCAGTTGAAATTCAATGCAAAGAAGTGCAAGATAATGCATATGGGGCACAAAAACCCTGGCACAATATATCAGATGAGGGGTGAGGATATAGCATGCACCAAGCAGGAAAGGGATCTTGGGGTTATTATCTCTGATGACCTCAAGGTAGGGAAACAGTGTGACAAGGCAGCAGGTAAAGCAAATAAGATACTGAGATGCATAGGCAGGGGCATCACCAGCAGGAAAACGGAGGTCATAATTCCACTATACAAGACACTAGTGAGACTCCACCTGGAGTACAGTGTACAGTTCTGGAGACCTTACCTATGTAAGGACATAGACAGGGTACAGAAGGTTCAGAGGAGGGCAACAAAGATGGTATATGGATTGCATCACAAGTCCTATGAGGACAGGTTGAAGGAACTGAATATGTACTCCCTGGAGGAGAGAAGGGAGAGAGGGGATATGATAGAGACATACAAGTATCTTACAGGGAGGAACAGGGTGCAGGAATACACTATTTTTAAGCGAAAAAGATGTTCCAGGACTAGAGGGCATGGGATGAAGTTGGAGAGAGGATGATTCAGAGGAAACATGAGGAAGAATTTCTTCACAGAATGGATGGTGGACAAGTGGAACACCCTGCCAGAGGAAGTGGTGGGGGCTGAAACAATCATGGGATTTAAGAATGCATGGGATAGACATGAAGGAATTCTGGAGGTTGGGGGTAAGGGGCAACAGACTTCTAGGAAAACATAAACTGAACTTACAAGCTCAAATGGGCAGACTGGGTGGGCCATAGGCCCTTATCTGCCGACAATGTCTATGTATCTATGTATAGGTAATGTAATAGAAAACAGTGACTGGTTGTAGAAAAGTCTTCTTTGAACCTCTAAGGCATAGTTCTCCAATCTACTCAGATATTCTTTTGCTAAACTTTTAGCAATATTATCAATCATACATATTGGTCTACACATGAGGAGGTTATCTGGTCTGCAGTTTTATGATGAACTGTGCCCCTCTTCAGCTGATTGGAACATAATTTTGTGAACTACATTGATTGAAAAACCTGGTCAATAAACTGCTCCAGTAATTTATCCTTAGTTTATACAGACATAGGTTAGTACACACACAATAATGTACCAAAAACAGGTACAAAATAGCTGACCCTTAGTAACAACCTCATGAATTGGCTTAGCCTCTATACCATGTTAAGAGGGCCAGCCCCGCAGAGAACAATGCCCATGGACCCACCTTTTAGAACCTCTCCTATTCTTTCACAACTGGCAGTTCGCTTTGAGCCAATCAACAGAAAAAGTTACTTTATTCCCTGTCATATTTCCTCCAGGTCTGTCACACTGCACACTACTGTACAAGCCATTCACTTAGAATACAGGAATGTTAAGAATTTGTGAGTGGGATCAATCTTAAAAAAGAGACACTAGGTAAAGCAGAAAACATTCATTTGGTTCCTCCAAGTCCGTTCCAACCAGCTCTATTTATAAAGCGCTCATCCAAAATAGCTCTGATTGCTGTACAGAAAATAATCATCGGGCATGAAATTGCACACCAAAATGTACAAACAAGAATATACAGTGTAAATACTTATTATATCGCAGGCAAATAAGTAATGACAGAATGCAGAAATACAATAAATACTTACACCCATATCTGCAGAGAAACACCTGTTTTAACAGTCAAAATCCTGAGGTTTCAATGGCTTGGCAAAACAGCCAAGTTATCAATGCATATTTAAAGCTATTCACTGAATCAGCTTGCCTTAAACCTATCAGAAAGGCATTCCTGAGTAATAGGCCTTAATGTCAAATGCCCTACCACAGACAGTTTTGAGGTGGAATTTAGGGACAACCAGCAACTTTTAATCTACCAAACAATGGGATCTTGTGGGATAGCATTCCATGATTACATCTACCAAATATTTAGGGCCGTAGTCATGAAGACATTTACAATGGAGCCAGCCAGGATGAAAGCAGTAACTGTCATGCCACAAAATACTGCATGACAAATAGGCTTAATTGCCAATGAATTACACTGGTCCGTGAAGTATATTACAACATTTTGCCGTAATTTTGCAAGGTATTGGCTGATACACTGTATATGTAAGCAGAAGAATGTTAAAATCAACACAAAATTTCATTGGTAACCAGTACCGGTTTCTAAATGCCAGGATAATATGCTCACAAGGATGAGTGTTAGAAAGTCATCTTGCTGCTACATTTAGGACATTTGTCAAGTTTGAAATTCGAAAGACCAGATCGATACTGTAGCAGGGAATTGTGGTTATATATACAAACAGAACTGGGAAAGGCAGAACTGATATAACGCGACAAAGACAGAAAAAGATACCCCAGACACTGTACAAAAACATAATTATTACCATAAACAGATTTGGAAAGTTCAGCTAAGAGGCATGTAAGTTACTCACCAAGTGACTGTTAAGTATCTGTGAGTGCCACACTGTGGAAATGTTTAGGTGGGCAAACTCTCACCTATAGATTTCAGTTTGATGGAATTCAAATTTCCAGGTGGTGGAGCTCTCCTATAGCAGTTGATGAAGATATGACTGCTGTGGTAGAACTGTCATAACATTTTTAAGAGGTGATGGAACTGAGTTCCTGTGGGCTCCTACTTCAATTTAACTCCTACTAGTCCATCAACAGGCAAGAGGTAAGAGTCATGCACAACTTTTTTTGTGTGTGAATACCCCTAAGGGTTCATTTCTTTAATATTTAAGGTATGCATAGTCTATCTACTAGTAATTATCATTATGACCCTGCCAAAAAGACAAAATAAGTGTGTGTGTGTTCCACTGAAATAATAAGCTTTGAAAATAAGCAATTCAATTAGTAGTCATGTTGGACTTCAGTAATACAAAAATATTACTCACTGACTTTTCAGCCATTTCCTAATGCTTAACCTTTTTGAGAGAATATTTTCCCCAGCAATACAAAAATCAGAAGTAGTTTAGTCAATACAAACACATCCACGCCATGCCAAACAAGCATTTGTCAATGCCGAATGTTGCTTGCTTGTATGTGCTGTTTTGATTCAATAGGATACATACATAAATGTACATATTGAACTCTATCAGCAAATGACGGAGTTGTTTAGGTGTATAGCATATTGAAATAGCTACCAGGTGCAGGTCTTTCAAGTTATTTTCATATGACATGGGACAACTTTGTAAACAAGACTTCCAGCCCTAACAGTTATATCCTGTATAAAAAGTAAAGGTTTTTACTGCTACTGCTACATATTAGCAGTAAAAAAAAATCCTGTAAATCGCAGAAAAGTAAGTAAAATAAATGATGTATAGTTTGTTTTTTATGAGGTACCTAAATAATCCTGATAACAACTGGCCTTGAAAAACTAAAGTTCATCCATATAAATCTTTCTGTGACTAAAAAAGGAACAGGAGATCCTCTGGCCCTGCAGACTAACAAACAAGCAATGTTGGAAACAATACCTGTGTAGAGGACTGTTCTTTCTCAGACAGGGCATGACCAAGGGGCAGGATGATTTCAAAGTGTTAAAATATATGTGATAATTTAAAATAATACTTTGTTCAGTAGCATTCAGCATGCTAATATACATTGCGTACTTCGACATTTTAAACTACAGTGTAACCCTTTATCCCAACATGCAGGTGGACATAAACGGGGTTTCGGATAACCGAAAATACAATGCTGCTCACCTTTAAGCTATGTAACTGAACGAAAGTAAAGTACTGTATTGCATCTACAGTATACAGGTACTTTATTGAAGACAACACATAAGGCATAACAAAGCATTCTATTTTCTATGCCAGTTGAAAGAATCACTTTTTTAGAATTGCAGTGAGGGAGAGAAAGAGAGACAGAGTGCTTGCTGCAACATGGAAGAGAGAGAGCGAGAGTGCTTATCTGAAGCTCGAGTTCTCCCCCCACTATTTTCCTTGGTCTCCTTGAGCGTGACAAACTGCTATGGTAGTAAAAAATTATGTAAATGTACTAAAGCGGTCCTGGGATGAGTAGGGAGGCTATTTTTAAGTAAAATCAAACATTTTTGTTTATGGAGTTTCAGAAGCAGCAGTTTCTATTTCACCGCAAGCGCCAAGAATAAGCCAGTTTGAAACCTGTAGCATGCACAACGCGTTTTAACAGCGCTTTGGATAAATAAATATGTTTTACTCTATTCTTCTATTTAATAGTACTTTCATTCATGACATGATAAAAATGAGGCTTTTTTGTTTAACAAAAAAATGGAAACAAAACGGGATGGCTTTTATCAGAAAGAATAACTGCAGTTACAGAGCAAGTCTGCTAAATGGAGCTACAGAAGCTAAAGGCTATTGTCACAAAAAGATGTGATAAGCAATGCAAGATTTCACATCTTTGTCAACAAACAACAAAGTTTCTGTAGCAGACATGCCAACATGGTTGATATACAGTATGCAATTAATGTTTGTGGTGAATTTCAAAGTGACAGCATAAGTGATGGGAACAGTGGGAGACAGCAGGCAGTTTTGGATAACATGGAGATTTCGATAACATGGAGATTCGGATAAACCGGGTTACACTGTATTCATTGTTGTATTTACTGGAATATTATGTATTTTTTGTTTGTCGATATCAGTCCTAACTGGAAAAAGACATTGTCCCAGTCCACCTACTGGCTAAAAATAAATGAAATGAAATACAGTGTGTGTGAAGAAATCAGCGATGTTACACAGTATTACCACATATTGATTTAGCTGAAAAAGGCATAAATTAAAGTGTGCTTGAAAGTGAAACATTTGTAAGGTGATTCATAGTTCCCCCAAGTCACTGGGAATGGTTTAGGTATACTACTGCAATATACCAAAAAAGAAAGGCCATATTCAGTGCAGGCCATCTGGCTGTCGCTGTATCAGCTAGAATGACAACTCCACAGTCCCTTAGCTGCCTGATGGCCTTCTCCTGTGCAAAGCCTCATATTGTCAACCCCAGGTTCATAGATATGTTAGTATGTGCTTTTGTAACAGGCAAAAAAACAAACAAACACAAACCTGGATGAATGAGCACTAGAAACTCTTCTGGCTGCGGGCTGCGCCCATAGTTGAAATCACTGTTTTTCTTAGGATAGAGGCTGTATTACACAAACCTTGCCCACATCTTCCACATTTATAAATTACCTAAATGCTGAGTGAAATGAGCGAATCCTAACTGATTTAGTTCCAAGGTATTTTCAGTATCACTGGGCGTACTGAACGGCCTGAAGCTGCATTTGGAACTAAAGTTCCCGTCAACCTTCGAATGCCTCTGTATCATCTTGCAATTAAACTAGTGTGTGTGTGTGTGTGTGTGTGTGTGTGTGTGTGTGTGGTGGGGGGTCCTAAAATCAACACTTCTCATTACTTCACTTATTACATGCCCAGTCCAATGCTAACCCAGAATCTCTGTTTTTGGGAGTCCACCAGGCTGTGTACATCTGAGGTGCACTTGTGACTTGTTGCAAGCAGTATTTCTTTTAACAGCTTCAGTGAAAATCTGTGTTTTGAATCTTTGATTTGTTCTACTTGGAACTTCAGAATTACTCCTGTGTACATCACAGCTCTGGTCATTTCTTTACAGCAGCCCTGCAAAAAGAGATACCGAGCTGCAGGGTATGTCTAATCTCACTTCGCTGAGCGCCTTTCCTCGCACATCTCAGAAAGTTTGCTGAAACCACCGAGTTAGGGATTTCGTTTGAGCTGGCCCCCTGCCTAAGGTGCTGCTGTGCATTGCAGAACCTCTTGTTAATGCTCAGGAAGTGGATCTTGCGGTTTGGGGCTGAACTCTTGGGAGTTACAGACACTGAAGTGTTTTCGAAGTCTGTACTCGAGGCAACCTCTAAACTTTACTGTTTGCCTCTGCTAGACACTTATCACCACTAACCTGCCTTGACACTAGCATCTGTATCTGCGAACTGTCCTGTGCACCTCATGCACTCACCGGGTAAGCAAATAACTTTTGACACTGCAATGGGTGTACCATGTATTAAACTGTAACTGTGTGGGTCACTTTGGGGGTGTAGTTGCGCTCGGATTGCGGTAAATAATTGCCAGACTTTTACGTCAATGCATTGTATCAGTGTTTAATGTGTTTAGCAAAACGTAGAACAGTGTTTTCTATTAAAAATGAAGTGTGTGAAACACAAGGAAACAGACAAATTGTCACAGAGCAGAGCAATAGTCATGCAATTGGGTATAATATAAAGGTCTAACAATTTAGATTACAACTGAAGTGCCTCGCATCAATTATCTGTCTGTGGCAGTATGTATGTGTGTGTGGGGAGCGCGCATGAGCAAGCGATCTTATCACTGCTCACTGAAGCGTAGCTCTCCCTTTCAACTGTATGCCACTGCATTTTCAACTGCTGTCATAGACAGCTCCAGCAGTGATTGGAGAACTGGGGCCACACCTGCAAACACACTGACTGAATTGGAAGAGGGCTGACACACATCCGAAAACTCCGATGATGGCACTATGTTTCTTGCACATGCGTGCAAGCAACATAAAAACAGCAGAAAATGGTTGGGTCTTAGTATCAGTCTCATGGATGGGTTTAGCCTATGTACCATGCCAAATTGGCCAGCCTCACAGAGGACCACATGTGTGTCTGCGTGAGACTGATTCCACCCACAAATCCTTAACATTCCTATATGCTGAGTGAATGGCTTTTAGTGTGTGGTGTGAAAGACTGGGAAAAAATCTGAAAGGGAGAATGGGTAATTTTTTTTGTTATTGGCTGATAGTGAGCTGTGAGCTATAAATAAATATTAGGAGAGATTCTAAAAAGATGGTTGGACCATTTGGATGCATTGTGTGTGTTGTCCTCTGTGGGACTGGCCACCCTGACGTGGTATAGAGGCTAAGCCCAAACAAAAGATTATTACTAAGAGACAACCATTTCTGTCTGCTCTTAATTTATTTGTAAGCAATAACACACGACAGGGTGTGCACACATTTGATAAGACACACACTCACCTTTGTTGTGTTGTTAGACATGAGGTCAAAGGTTGAGTGCCTTTAATCACGCCTAAGAAGTATGCATATTCCCCAGCCCAGAAACCCTTGAGTGTTTTGCTGCACTTATACAAAGTGTATCAGAAGCATGACTTAATAGAACAGAAATATATGAAGTTGTAACATTTTCTTAGGGGTTTTTCACCATAGGGTGCTGCAGGAACCTGGGTTGGTGCTAGCAGAACCACTGGTATTCCTCTTTGGAGAATCAGTAGCACTAGATCTACTACTGGAAGAGTAGAATGTTACAGACATGGTTCCTTTATAGAAAGGTGATAGGAAAAATCCAGGAAACTACAAGGTAGACAGCTGAATATTGACAGTGGGGAAATCTGGAGACCATTATTAAAGAAGAGATAATCCTGTTCTCTTTTCCCCCCACAAAGCTATTTATATCCTTCAGCACCCCTAATGGCCCCTGACTGGACCTTTCTCCTTGGCTCTGTCACCTGACTTCTCCAGGACTTACCTTCTCCTGTGATCCTGCCACAGGACCCTGGATTGAAGGCACGCAGTTGTTGGTGCAGAGCCTGGGTGAGACCTTGTCATCACTATGCTTACAGTCGGAGGGGGTTTCCTCCTATTTTCTCCCCACTGGGCTGATGCACATGCAATAACAACTGTGTGTACTCCACCACCACAGAGACACCTCCAGTGTCTGGGCATGGAGTCCCTTCCCTTGCTGTCCACAGTTCTTCCACCCTGACTCCTCTAAGTGCAGACAAACCACATGATGTGCAGGCTCCCCTCCCCAAGGGAGGAGAGCTTTCCTATGGATGCTCACTCCTCCCTTCCTGGGGAGCACCTGAGTGACCCAGGTCCATTCCTGAACCCAGGTCACCAGCATGGTGGGAGGAAAAGCTCCATATGTTTCAGTTTTCCTCACTGCTGGGCTGGCTGAAAGTGACATTCTTAGAGGAAAAGGGCTTAATGGATGGGAGCCAGCATGGATTCACTGAGGACTGGTCATGTCAGACTAACTTAATTGACTTCTTTTTTTAATGAAGTAATACAAATGGCAGAGAGGGGCAAGGCAATGGATGTACTATAAAAAAGAGGGGACAGTTTGCACTATGCTTTTGTGTTCTTTGACCCTAGTTACACGATAAATTGCTTAACGACTTGTCTTGATTTTTTTGTGTGCCATTCATTTTGTTACTCCTAATGGATGTATTATACCTAGATAGATATATTAAAAAGGTGAGTGATTTATGGATGGGGAAGAAATAATTTGATGAGTCAAATACTGGCTGACAGATAGAACCCAGATGGTGGTCCTAAATGGTAAATTCTATAAGGACAGGACAATTACTAGTGAGGCAATGCCGGGGTCAGTCCTTTTATTTCGGTGAGGGGGTGGCTGTCCTTCAGCACTACCCTGTCCGGCCCCATTAACGTTCCCGGGGAATGACCCTTTCCATTGTTCTTCCCTGGCTTACCTCCCAGGGCAGTGCCTCTGGGGCCACCCCTCTTACCCCATTGTATGCCATATTCTGTGTCCATGGAGGTGCTAGGGGTTGGCTATGTGGAGTCAAGGTGAGGTGGGCAGCATCATGCTTGTCTAGCATTTTTTTTCCATTATGTTGTAGGAGAGGTGTAATGTGCAATGATGCAGAAGCGTAAGAATGCTATGCATCTGTCACACCTTCCAGCTGCAGCAAGCTCTGGCAGTCAGACCTCCAGCCTCCACTAGGGATCATGCAGGCACCTGCAGCTTCCCTACCCCTTCAGAAGAGGAGAGCAGTCCATAGGGTGTTCAGTCCTCCTCCCCACCTCTGGCCGGCACTCCAAGGCCTGGGCTCACTTCTGAACCCTGGCCATCAGTATCATGAATGGTAGTGCTACCACTGCACCCTGGAATCAGCCCTGTTTAATATGTATATCTGTGACTTGGAAGATATAAACAAGGGCATCTAGGGCAAGATTAGCCTGTTTGCTGATGATACCAAGGTCTGCAGAAGAGTCAACAGTGAAGAAGTGATTAACACTATGAAACAGGATACGAAGTGGAGATGGAGGATTCTGGGAGAGGTGTGATGTTCATGTTACACTACCATGGAGGAGCAGTGGAAGAAGGACTGTGTAAAGATGCTAAATTGTTTTACAGAAGGTATGCCACTGTTGCCTCATTTTTAGCCTAGAATGTTTTATGAAGGTGTTCCATCTACAGTATTTCACAGTCTTTCCAGTCTGACTTGGGTTACTAGAATTTGTCCCCTGACTCTGTGAGCTTCTCAGATATATACCTGGGGAGAGGAGTCTGGTGGTGGCAGGAGCCCCTCAGAGGTGACAGCACTGTGGTAAACCCTGCAAAGGGTGACTGCAGCAGAAGCTAGGGGGAAAGCAAACAAGAATAATTTTCTCCTCCCAGACTCTGTGGGAAATTCTGAGTTTTAAATCAATGTTATGCTATATTTTTTATTGAGAATACTTTATTTTAAGCCTCTATTAAGCTTCTGAAAGTTCCAGTTCATTTAATGGTTATAAACCCTCAAGGAAATATTGATATATCTATATCTATATCTATCTATCTATATATATATATATATATATATATATATATATATATAAGCTGATAAATATGGGTTTCAAAGTGCTAGTGCAGAAAGTGCTAAAATAGCAAACAAAAAACACTACAGACTTATTAAAGTGCATCAAAGCACTGAAATGCAAAAGTGCAAAAGCACAAAGTGTAAAGTGTAACGTACTAGAGTGCTGAGCGCTAAAAGTGCTAAGTGCTAAAGTGCTAGAGTGCATAAGTGTAAAAGTATAAGAGTGCTTGAACACTGAAGGTACTAGGTGCTAAAGTGCTAAAGTATTAGAGTGTTAAAGAACCTTGTGGTAGTGTTATAGTGCTATAGAGCTGTATTCTTGGGGCATTTTGAGCTTGAATAGGTGGCTTGGGGAAAATATTTTTGGATGTTTGGATCTATTAAATTAAATTAAATCAAAACCAAACATATAGTTAATTTGCAGTTAGGTTAACTAAGGTACTGATTTGATAGTTTAGAGCATTTATTTGCCAAAGTGCTGCAGCATTAAAGTGCATTGAAGTGCTATTGAGCTTGAGTGTTAGAGCGATAAAGTGCAAGTTGTAAATTGCAAAGCAATAGAGTTGAACACCAGGGCACAATAATAGATTTAGCAGAATTAACTAAAATTACTTACTAGTGGATAAGCTGTGATTTGCTACTTTTCCCGAACTTCACCTATTTCGTCAGTTGAATTATAGTAACTATAAATAATTTTTGATTAACAATCTAACAAACTAAGCCAGCTGCCAATTGATTTCCTATTTAAACAAGACACACAGAATAGATCACGCTCCAATTAAAAATAACTGTTCAAATTATGCCAATTAGGATTCCAGACATGGGTAATCTATGTGGAAGCATACTAAGTGTACTGCATAGGTGAGGTGCTGGTGTTTTACATGAAGCAGCACCATTTTTAAAGTGCCTTAAAAGCTACAAGTCAAAGGCAAAGATAGAAAGCGCAGGAGATGGGGCACTTTTTGCCCTTGGTCTGGAAATTCTGTAGAAAACTGAAACTAGAAAGTTGAGACAGTAATAAAACAAGCAACAAACCTTGTGAAGCTGGAATAGAAAGCACCCAACTTAAACCAGGAATCAAACTTTCAAGATAATCAATTAGTGTTTTGGGTTTTTGACTCCTGCGTTCTAATACATTTAATCTAAATAGCTTAAAACAGTATCAGTTATTAAAAATTCTGTGTTTCTTGATAAATGCTTGAATCAATGGATTCTTTATTACTGAAGGATGTCCTGAGGGCAGTCTTTTTGAAGATTTGGGCCTGTCCACAATATTACTTAGTAACATTTTGATTTCAGAGCATCCCTCTAAGCAAGGCAAATTGAGAATTTACCTAGCATAAATTCAGCTGTTTTTAGAGGGTGGTAGATTGTGGATCTGAACTTTGTTTTGCCTTTGTTTGTTTTATTTCAACTCCAAATAATTTTGATATTAAAGGTGTTTAATATTTGTTATTTGATATTTAAGGCTCTAAACTAAATTCAAAAGTTTTAAGATGCTCTACATAATAATTTTAGAGTGCCTAAGGAAGTACATGTATATAAGATTATTTTATGTTTTTTTGAGATTTTAAAGCCTTCCTTTTTGTACAAGTGGATGAATCAGTTCAAAGGAGAAGGAAAAAGTTTTGTTTCTCCGTTGGGGAAATTAAGAAACTGACTTCAGGAATTTTATAAGGACAAGCTGCATTTATGAGAAATGGAGTGTGAATTTCCTTAAAAAGAATCAAACTGTATAAAGACTTGCAACCACTTATTTGCACAGAGTTTACCTCATCAGATCTACAGAAGAATGACTCTATGACACTGGTTCAACAATGTCATTGTCGACCGATGTTACAATGACAGCTGTATGTCAACTGCAATTGTGGTCTGCATAGAACCGTTCACTTTAGACTTCTGTTTCTTTGGGAGCTCTGCCCCCCCAACCAACTGCAATTAAAGTAATCAACTCTGAGTCAGAGTTGATTCAGGAAGGGGGTGCAAGACCCCTACAAGGCAGTGCCGGGTCCCGCAGTGACAGTACAGTGTCTTGTCGATGTTGTTGCTATACTGTCATTTGTGGTGTGGGTGTCGATGGGCAATCAGTATACGCAAAATAACTTTTGGTGACTTTAATTTTGGACCTTTCTGAAGACCTCTTTTTAGAATATTCTAATTGCTATTTCTATTCATATTTATTTGGTTGAATTTTAAGGATTGTTCAGCTAATTTGAGCTAGGCTAACTCAATTTATCCACTGCACTTCGATTTGTACTTTTGAAATCCATCAACAATACTTTATATTTGAAATTTAGATATTTTGCACTTTATAAACGCTGATAACATTAAGTGACTAAATGACTTATCATAGCCATTTTTTGACATGGTTTCTACAAGAAGTGGTAAAAACAGTTCTTTGAATCTAAGTATTTCAGTGCAACAGACAGTGGGAAAAGGAAAACTGTCTAAAAATTGCAGAAAACTAGAACAGAGAAAAAATATTCACAAAAAATGCCTCAGGAAATAAAAGTTAAGCAACCTGAAATAACTGAATTTTTTCCAGAACATACGGATACCCCAATAATTTTATCAATACCTAAATTTGATACAAAAAAACAAGAGGAAGGGAACATCATAAACTTGTTTTCCCAAGAAAATCACACAGACATAAAAAATAATTCTGATATTTATGAAGCACAAGTGGGAGATATTTCCCTACTTGCATATGGGTGGAAGACCCCAGAATCTCAAATACTGGAGGCAGTTTATTCTGATTTAGACTCTTATGAATCAATCTTTTCCCCATAATATTCTACATATGGAGAAGCAACTTCTAACAATGTAACAAATAATTTTATATCCCATCCCCCCATTACAGAGAAGGAAAAGAGATAGGAGAGATCTGGAGAAGAATAGGGGTGATAAACTGGCCTCAGTAATATAAGAACTAAGTAATACCATAGATAGCCTAAAGAAATTAGATACAATGCACTTTGAACACTTCAGAGAGTCTCAAGTAGAATTGGGAACCTGTAGTGAAAATTCGGGACAGGAAGAGTTAAACTTAGACTCAAATCAGACTGTACAGCCAATAAATTAAAACAAAGAACATTTTATTGATGAAGGGGATTTTACATTTAACTCAATTCTGTATAAACAGATGCTTGAGATGATAAAAAACTACTGTGCAAACGTACTAATATTGAAGAACATTGCAGCACTCAAAGAAGTGATTGCCTCCTTCAGGTCAGATGTTTTCAGAAATAGGATATTATTGGATCAGATAGGTAATGCTGTGGAGCATAATGAATTTAACTTCAGCATAGAAATTAGAATTACATAGGAGGTACAGTGGCAAGGAAAGAATAAGGATATTCAGCTGAATTTGCCTCCACCCTTTGTAAGAGAACGTTCTTCTTCCCCTTCTCAAATAAAACCATGTTTAAGGGAAAGATTTTGGGAAGGGGAAGGACGAAGGGAAAGAAAAAAAAGCAAACAAACAAACAAAAAAACAATTACACAAATAAAAAAGAAATGAGGATGGGAAAACAGAAGAAGGGGAAAGTGCACAAAATTGCCCAAAGGAAGAAACAAGGATTGGGGAAAAATGAGCCTGATGCCAGTGGGGATGGGATAATTAAAGATTCAAACTACAGGACTGCCATCAAGGAAGAACCTGATATTGAAAGAATTGGGGGAAATAATGATAGTGTGACTGAAGGATAGGCCGGGAGGAAGGACCAAGATTCATGGAACTGAGACCCCAGAAAAGGAGCTTGGGGAGATGCATGGAATAAATAATGAACTTACATATAATCATAAAATATAGGCATAGGATATGAATATACCTCTTTTGGCACCTTCAAAGATGTGCTAGAATATAAAACAGAATACTTGGTTGAAATGTATGGAATTGAGATTTTGAAAGAAGAGACAAAGAAAAATTAGACAAACATATTTTAAAGTTATTAGATATTAACGAACAAGGAGAGACAACATACATTATAAGATTACCAAATCCTAGTATTCCTAACTGTGTCCTACTATACTCTCAATCTTGAACACTGATGGATAAGATGTGGGCACAGGCAAGAACACTCAGGGCAAAAGGGCTTATTATAAGTCAGCCACAGATGGTTCCTTTCTACCCAGATTGTGTCTCTGGGAATAACTCAAAACAAAATATGGGGCAGTGTAAAAAGAAAGATGATAGAGAAATATAAAATCTTATCAAAACAATAACAGAATATGAAAAAAGACAATATTTGGATTTGGAGAGTACGATTATTTCGGTTTTTGGATGGAACACTCTGGGAGAGAAATCAATAGGGAAAATTGGAAAAGAGATTATTGCTTTTTTGATGTGTTCCCTTGATACTGAGATTCCTTCCTAAGGAATTGATCAAATGCAGATTCAGGATAAGAATTCAGACACATCACAAAGTAGAAATAACTTTAAGAATGCTCAGAGTGGTCACAACAATTTCAGATAAGGCAACATTGCTGGATAAATCTGGTATTCTTATAACAACTCTAAAAGTTTTTACTACAGAAATAACGAATAACTATGGTGGGGAACATTCTGAGAAATATAGTTGCAAAACAAACAATGGTCTGACACTTGGAAAGACAAATGGAGAAATCGTAATAGATGGAGGTTTACACACAGAAATAATAGAAAACCTGGCTGCACAAGAACAAAGCATCAACTAACAGGAAATGGGGGATAGGGAGAATTATGTGGAATTAAAAATTATTTCTTGGAATATTGAAATAATTAAATATAAATTGGCAGATAAAGTGATTACAGATTTCCTAGGAACCCATGATGTCCTATGTCTGCAGGAAACATGCAGCAGCCATTTTGAGATATGTTTGATACCTGTATTTGCAGTCCATGGAGTCCTGCAATCAGAGACAAAAATCAGGGTCATTTAAAAGCTGGGCTTATTACTACATGAGGACTTCTTTAAATCTCTAAGTGACTGAATTAAGATGTTCTGGAAATAATATCTTACAACTGAAGCTAGAAAATGATAAGATCAAGTTGCTAGTATCTAAGGTATACTGTATATACCTCCTAAAACTAAAAATTCAGTAGATGCATGGATTGACAGCAAAGAGTCTTTGGAAACCTTATTAGAGGAACAAGAGTCCTGCCCAGCCTTGATACTGGGGGACTTTAATGCTAGAATTACAGATGGAAAGTATATAAAAGATTTGTATAAGGACCTCTTACATAGTCTTCCTACTATTAAACCTAAAATAAACTATTTTAGGAAATCTGAAGATAGAAAATGTAATAAAGAGGAAAGGATTTGATAACTTTTCTTTCAGAATACAATTATGTGCTTATAAATGGTCGATCAACTGGGGACCAGGAAGGAAGTTATACATACTGTACATAGGATCTATGGGTTCCACCACTACTGATCTGATTTGGGAAAATGTGGATTCACTCAGAATATTGCAGAATTTTAGAGTCCTTGACTGTCCAGATTCCTCTCATTACCAAGTCCTAACTATGGTTCATGTACAAAATATTATTTCAGAATGAGTTAATGCTTCTGATAATAGTGAAGCAATGGAAATCTTAAATCTTAAAAGAATTAAGTGGCAATGAGATACTAGTAATATATTTCATTAATTATTTATAGAAGTAGTCTGGAAAAACAGCGACAGAATTTACTAGAAAATGCTAGCATCATAAATATAGTTAAAGAATGGCAAGACATAAACACATATGAGACCCTTTTGCAAAACAAGCAGGTTACAAAGACGGGGAAAAACATAGTTTAACAGTACTTGCAAAAAAGCTAAACAAAATTTAAATTGGATGGCTAGAGCCATAAAACATGGGAAAACATGAAGAAAAATTAAGGATTTAAATAGAACAAGGAAGACATATAAACACTTGTTGGAACAGGAGATGAATGAATATAATATGAAACAATGGGAGAAGCTGAGAAAATCTGGTATTGCAAAGGATAATAAAACATTTTGGAAAATTGTCAGTGGTGGCTATGGTCAATATTCAACTAAGATCAAAGCCTATGTGACACCAGAAATGTGGGAGACTTGTTATAGAAAACTATATTTCTCGGAGAACAGAGAAAAAATATGAATAACACAGTAATAAATAATATGATTGGAGTGAACATATTGGCTGAGATATTCAGAATGCACCAAATCGGCATAAAGTCGATTACGGTCTAGAGATCAGATGTCCATGGCAAACTGGGTGCCATATTCAGAAGCTGCACCAGCTCAAATGCCGTAGCACAAGCTGGCTGAATATGGCAAAGGTGTGCCATGGCACAATCAGAGATGCGACGGTGCAACCATGGAAGCGCAGAGCAAACCTGTGCATAAACACAGGAGGCAGTGCAAATGTAAGAGGCCAGGGATACAGCAAAGGAAGCACAGTGCCAGTGGTACAGGACCCCACCAGCCAGCAGGGCACACCAGCGCATACCCTGGCAAAGAGCAGCAGGGAACAGTGGGCATTGTGGGATGGAGCACAGCCACCAACTGAGGCGCTGTGCATCGCACCAACCAGAGCCAGTCCATGGGTATGTGACAGGGACATGCACCAGAACAGCACCCCAGAACACAATGGTGGGCCGACCATCAAGGCACAGGTGGGGACAATGACTAATGCAAGCCCGCAAGTGGTGCCCCCCCTGCAGGCCACCAGCCAGCTGACTGTGGCCAATCCCAGACCATGCCCCCCATGGCTCTGGACCCAAACACACCCACGCTGCATGCCACACCCCCCCACATGCAGCACCAATGCCAGGCAGTGAACTGACCAGGACACAGACAGGTGGCCAGAACACACGAGACTGGTAGCAACAACAGTGGACATGGATGGCCACACCCCAGCAGGCCGATGAGTCAAGCATGGTGACCAGGTCTGTGCACAACCCCCACGCCCCCAACTGCCTGTCCAGCCCTGACCACAGCCCCATGGTGACTCTGAAAAAACACAACACACCCACCACACCAGGGAGACAGTCCCCACCACAATGTGACACACCACTGGACACAGCAGGGAACCACTGACAACCCAAACATTTCCCCCCCGTGCCAACACCATGGACCAACACCCGACCACTGCAGCATTGCTCCACACACCACTTGCAAAGCAGACATGGACACAAGCATGTAGGAAAATAAACACTTTATAACATGGAAACAGCAGAGAAACACAGTAGCAGGGGCAGGGACAGGGGAGGTAAGAAGTAGGATGGGGTCAGGAAATAGGGGCTGTACAAGATGCTGGGGGACTGCAGGGGAACAGGGATAGCAAGGGAAAGGGGGCTATATACAGGGACACGTTAACGCTGTCCACACCTGGCCATCCCTTGGTGCCGCTGCTCCCTCCTCATGGCCATGGTGACATGCTAGATGGACTGCACCATGTAGAGCATTCTCTGGAGCACAGCCAGGATCTGCCTCTGGGTCCTGGCCTGCACCCTTGGGCCACTCCTCGCTGCCACAGAACTGACACCTAGGGGATGGGACAAGACAGGCAATCAGTACAATGCCATAAGGATCCCTACCCACCCACCCACAGTGCACACTGAACAGCGGGGGCACATACCCCTGGAGAGACCAGAATGGACCCTCACATGGAGGGCAATGCCAGCTATCCACATGGCACACCATGGTGGTGCACAGAGGTGGACGATGTAGTGCAGTGGTCACAGGACCACAATGTGAGGGTCAAATGGCAAACAGCAACAGCAGTGCCACAGCACAAATGGTGGAAACCGTGTGCATGCCCACCCCACCAACAGCCGGTACATGGTGGCCAAGGGATGGCATGCAGTGGCAAGCACAACAGACCGTATGACACACACAGCTGTCAAGGTGCATGACAGAGGTGGATATGGCTGTGCCCTATCTCCACCACTATCCCACTGTGACACTGAGAAGGAACGTGACAATGCATACCTGCCCCTTGCTGTGCAGCTGGTGCCACCTACTGCCCACTAGGCTGCACCGCCCTGGCTGCCTCCGCTGCTGCCCTGGCCCATCTATGGTCCTCCAACCCTGTGGAGGGAATGAAGAGAGGTGGACATCAGTATACAGTCATGCATGAGGAGCCCCCCACCAACACACAGCCCGGTGTGCACTGGGTGTGTCCCTGTCAGTCCTGAGGCCCACACACCAGCACTGCTGCTACCTGTGCAGCAGCCTAGCCCAATATGCAGTACCCCCAGGCCAACGAAGTACCCCACTGCAGGCCATGCTGTATAGCCATGCCAACACCACAATACAATGCCTGGGCATAACAGCAACATGAGCACACCTACCTGGTTGTGGCACTGTACTTAGCAGGACATGGGCCTGCAGATGCTGCAGGCGGTCTGGACCCTCCACCACAGGTCCCCATACCGGTGCTTGCACTGCTCCACTGAGTGCCTGGCATCAGTCCAGTGCTCCACGGCCTCTGCGACATGATGCCACACATTCCCCCTGACTGCTGGAGTGGCACCTGGCCATAAAGCTGCCCCGTAAAGGGCTGAACCACAGCCACCGGACTGATGAGCTCAACCTCTGTCCAGTTGCCTGCCCTCCTGCTCTGTCCTTGCTCCATGGTCAGCAGCCGTGTTTAACAGGAAAATGGCCATGGAACATTGCACATGTCTGCCACATGTGCAGGAGTTGTGATAAGATGCATAAGGCTGCAATTGCGTCATGGGCATGTACAGCACGTTGGGGCCTAGCAGAGGAATGGATTCATGATACGACCCATGGGTCAGAGGTCATCACCCCCACACACAGTGCACAGGTGCGTGATAGAGGCAGTGATCGCATGTGTGATGGCATACCAGCACCACATGCGCAGTGCCATGGCATCGTGCATGCTACACATGACATGCGATAGCATTGAGGAAATTGCTGTGCATGGCACAGATATGCAATATTGAGATGTCACATGCAAATCACCTCGTTAGACAATGCATAGCACAGTGTGGAGCATTAGTATATCATTAAACTTGAGTACAGGCTAATTTGCATGCCTTGCACTATAAAAGCGCCATAGAACAGGCCACAGACCAGTATTGCAACCATTCAGGTAAGTGACTGGCAACACAGATGAACAGTGACATAAGCAAACACTGTAACAGAGTGCTGTATTGCAACATGCTGGTACTGACCCACTCTGCTGTACACGTCCACAGGTGGCAGAATTTCAGAACCTGAAGCACTTTACAGCCACTGAGAGCAATGCCCTCTTTGAAGCCTATATGGACCAGGAGGGCCTTCTCAGTGGTGCCATAGCCACGATGCAGGAGCGGTTGGTGGGCTGGGAGGAGGTGGCTCAATACGTCAACACCCATGGACGCCATCATTGCACCCCGCAGGAGTGCAAGAAGAAAGTTGGCATGGAGAGGAGGTGGATCAAGGATAGAGTTGTGGCCATACGGGTGTCCCACAGGGTGACCGGTGGTGGGCCAGCAACTGTGCCACCGCAGACAGCCGCAGAGGATCTTGTGGCATCCATCATCAGCTGCATGGTGGTGGAGAGTGTGCCCAGTGGTGGGTTCCAGATGGGTGGCAGCCCCTCACTGCATGGTGAGTATGACCAGCTGCCAGGCGTGCCTGGCGTGGATGTGATGTGCAGGTGTGCCTAAGGCATTCCAACTGCCACATGTGTGTGTGTGTGGACGTGGACACACATTGCTGTAGGGTGGCATGTGGCAATGGTGGTATGGGGGGCGGGGGGGCCATAGGGTATCTTGCTCCTCTAACCCTCTGTTCTTATCTTGCAGCACCAGCATGCCTCTGTGCAGAGGACCCGGAAGGGGCAGTCACAGATATGGATGCCCGACCCTCAACATCGACAGGCATCCAGAGCTTGGGCAGGCCATGTCTTGGCAGTGTTGGGCATGCAACCGTGCATGACATGGGGTCGGATGGCCCCCTGGCTGGATTCCTGCACGATGACAGCCTGGAGGTGCTGTGTGCAGTGACCCAGCTTAGGGTGCTGTCCGACACTGGTGATGACCTTACTCTGGTACTGGACAGCATAGGGGTGGTGGTGCCTGACACACCCCTTCCTGCTACACAGGCACCAGCAAGTCTCATCGCCGAGGCTGCAGCTCCACAGCTAGCCCCCATCCCCACCGGTGCAGCTGTGTGTGGCACCACAGCTGTGTCCGGTGTGGGCTGCGGTGGTGCTGCCGTTGCGGAGAAAGTGCGGGGCACTGCCTAGCAGTCAGTCGGACAGTGGCAGCAGGATACAGGTGACGTTGGGCAGTGTGACACAGTGCCCACCGCTGATGCGCCAGACAGCACCATATACCCTGTATGGCCCACTGTTCAGTGTCCACCTGAGTGGGAGGCTGTGCAGCGGTGTGCTGTGTCACCCCCAAGCTCGACGGGCATGCCAGGGGGCCCAGGATGTTGAGAGGCTGACAGAGCACACCCAGTTACTGCGGGCATCCATGGACAACCAGGCATTGCTTGCCGCTGAGGTGCGTGCACTGCGGGCAGAGGTGCGCCAGATGGCCGAGCAGCAGAACAGGGATGATGTGAGGCTTATGGACAGGCTCACCCAGATGCAGGAGGCCACGACTGCAGCGTTGCACTGCATGACTGGTGCCATTGTGGCATCAATGGACCGCATGGCCAGTACCATTGCAGCTGGGCTTACGTCGGTGGCATCCACTGGGTTTGGCCATGTGCAGAGGACCCCCCACAGTGCACTGTCCACCCCATGGACCCAGTGTCTCGTGACAACAGCACAGCGGATGCCGGGTTCTGATGTCAGCATCCCAGACACCCCAGGGCAGGCCTTTTTGGCCACCTCGACACCCCTGCACAGATCCGGTCATGGTCCCACACATCAACCCCTGGGGGGGCATCTGACACGCCCTCCCATGGCCGCTGATGCACAGCATGCATCTTCCTGTCAGCCCCAGCACAGCCACCCATGTGGTGGTCACGGGACTGTGTGGTTGGAGTGACATGTCTGCTGCCCTTACCTGCCATCTGCTGCTGTTGCCACACACTCACGTGGGTGGTGGTGGTATGGCATGCATGTGCTGCATGCCCCCTGTGTGTGTGGACCATGCTGCTGGGACATGTGGCATGGATGTGATGAGGGCAGCTCAGCACCAGTCATGCCTGTGCACTGGTGTCATGCTTCTGATCCATGCCATGTCCCTCACTATGTGTGTGGGTGGCTGTGTGTGTGTGTGTGTGTGTGTGTGTGTGCGCATGCCATTGCCGTGTGTGTCTGTGTGTGTGAGCCCATGTGCCAGTGGCTCCGCCATGTGTGTTGTGCTCCCCCATCCCTGCATGCATACCGCTGTGCACATCCTTGCCACTGTGTTGTGTGCTGAGCTGTGTGAGCCTTACCTGTGTTTTGGTGCACTCACCTGCGTTGTCCGTAATACTCCATTGTGATGGTGTCACGGTGCCGCCATGCCTCCTGTACCAGGTGAGGGTCCCTCCTGCCAAGGGGTGGCTGCCCACCACCATCCATCCCATCACCACCATCATCTCAGCTACTGTCACCCTCATCAGCCTCAACTACTATTCCATGGTCAATGGCCATGTTGTGCAGGATGCAGCATCCAGGAATATGCCACAGGCTTTCAATGGGCTGTATTGTAGGGCACCGCCTGACCTGTCTAGGCAATGGAATTGCATCTTTAGAATGCCAAAGACACGCTCAATGATATTGTGCATGCTGGCGTGTGCCTCATTGTATCATCTGCGGGGGATGATGGTCACCGGTAGGGAGTGAGCAGCCATGGCCTTAGGGGGTATGCACTGTCACCTGTGTGGAAGACATGGTTATCTCTGTGCTGTGCTGCCACCCACTCCCTGTCAGCTATCACACACACAATGGCACCTACCCCATCTTCCCTCCCCAACCCCCACGGCTGTAGCTCTCGGCCACCCTGGTGCATTTCCTACTCACCGACAAGGTGGCCCATGAAGATGTCTCCCTGCTCAAACCTATGGCACAGTGCTGAACTGTGCCATATGAAGGCATCATGTGTAGTCCTGGAGTGCGTGGCACAGATACTGATGATGCGCCCCATGGCATCGCACACCACCTGTCAGTTGATGGATGGGTACCCCTTCCGGCTGATGTACACTGGGCCCTCTGGGCCAGGTGATGTGCAGATGCCAATGTGAGTGCAGTCTATTGCCCCAATCACACCTGGCATGCATGCCACCTGGTGGAACTCCTGCATGTTTGCTGTCTGCTCTGCCTGTGTGCTGTGGAAATGTATGTACTCTGAAGCATGTGGCAGCAGAGCTTTGAGGAACTGGGTGAGGAGGCAGGACGTGGCCAACTGGGTGATGCCCATGGTATCACCCATTGGTCTTTGGAAGGTGCCCATGGTGAGCAGGCACATCACAGCGGTCACCTTAGTCTCCACTGCCATGGCATGACTATGTCTAGTAGGTGCCTGCATCTCATCACTGCACAGCTCACAGAGCTGCCTCAGAACTACCCTGTTCAGGCGGTACCAGCCCACTATCTCTGTGTCACTGATGTTCTCATACGTGATCCTGGCATAGTACCACCTGTGTCGGGCATACCTCCACCAGGCCCTTCACTGGCTACGCTGCTGTTCCTCCTGCCTCCTCACATCCGTCATTATCGTGTCCATTATGAATGAGCCACTGTCCATCACTCAGTCACTGGTCACCTCCCTGGGTGTCTCTCACACTCTGTCAGTCCATCCGTCAGTCTGTGTGTCTCTCTCTCTCTCTCCCTCTCTGTCTGTCTGTCTCTCTCCATCTCTGTCTCACACTCTCTCACTCCCTCTCTCTCTGTGCACACTGTTGCGCATCTGCTGTCTTTGTGTTTGTTCCTATATTTATTGGCTCAAGTCTGCCTGGTGCAACTTGGGGTTTGCTCTGGACTTGCTCCTTACTCTATGGTTGAATATGCCAGTGTGCCACTTATTCATGGGGCTGCCCCTTGCACTTGTGCTGCATACATTATGGTTGCACATTGGCACATTGGGATCTGCGCTGCGCTGCAGCTCCATTTGAATATCGTTCGGTGGCGCATCTTCGGACTTGTGCTAGTGCAACTCAGTTGCGCCATGTGCAATTGCTCTGAATATCTTGGCCATTTTATCCAACTCCAATATATATACAGGAAGAAGAAATATATTTAGCATTAGTCATGATAACCTTAAATAAAGCCTCTGGACCTGATTGTATGCTGGGTGATATATACAAAAACTTGTCTTGACTGGTGGATATCAATATTTAAAATTTTATTTAATTCTTTGACACAAGGACAATACATTCCAAACAGCTGGAAGGGGAGTACTGTCTTTCTCGTATTGAAAAAAGGATATTCAATGAATCCCAAAATATACAGGCCCATAAGTCTGATTGATGTCTCACAGAAAGCATTCAGTAAAATTCTACTACGGCTCGCATTTCTCTGTTGCTGCTGAGTTTAGGATATCGAAGAGCCAGGCTGGAAAAATCAGTAAGAGCAGGGAAACCATCCTGGCCGAATGGCGATCAAACAGCAACCCCACCAGAAACAGAAAGTGCGAGGGGAAGGACAACGAGGTAAAGGATGTGCTGATGCTGTGGTTTACACAGGCACTGGACAAAGGTGCAAGTCTTTCTGGTCCAACGCTCAAAGCTAAAGCTGCCGAGTTGGTGTCACAGATGGGGCACCTTAACTTTGAGGCAACTGATGGCTGACTGTTCCAATGGAAGCTGAGGCATCAGATTGTTTTCAAATGTGAAAATGGCGAAAAACAAGATGCCGACACAGCAGCAGCCCAGAACTGGGTTACAGAAGTGCTTCGAGGGATTCTATCAGGGTACCCACCAGCTGATGTTTTCGATGCTGATGAAACTGGCTTGTTTTACCGTGGGTACCCTGACAGAGGACATGCTCTGAAACACCAAAAGCTTACCGGCGGTAAAAAAGTAAAGGACCGCATATCGGTCCTTTGTTGTGCAAACCAGATGGGAACAGAAAAAAAAACAACCTGTTGGTGATCGGAAAAAGTCAATGTCTCAGATGCTTCCCAAAAGATGTGGGAGTGCTGCCTGTAATCTACAGAGCATTAAGCAATGCCTGGATGACCAGTGCAACTTTTCAAGACTGGCTCCTAACTTGGGAATCGGAGCTCAGAAGGAGCAGAAGAAAAATTCTGTTGCTCATTGACAACTGCTCCGTGCACCCTCACGAGCTTGCCCGCCGACTAAAGTTTATAAAGCTAGTCTTTTTCCCTCCCAACACTACATCCATATTGCAGCCACTAGATATGGGTGTGATTAAGAACCTGAAAGGGCACTATCGCTGGTAAAATTTTGAGCAGCATTGATGAAGGCGAGACGGCTCATGCTGCAGAGATTGCAAGCAAGGTAAACTTGCTGGACTCTATTTAAATGCTGCACCGAGCATGGGGAGCTGTGAAAACAACCAGAATTGTGAACTGTTTCACAAAAGCAGGGTTTGGTGCTAACATAGTAAATGACCCCGGATCGGACTACGCCCTTCAAGATGTTGCTGTCCCCTCCTTTACGGATCCTACGACATTCACTGAGTTTGTAGACATGGATGATGAAGAGCCTACTGTTGGCGATCTAACAGATGAGGAGCTGGTAAAGGCTGTTGTTCAAAGCACAGCTCAACAGGACGAAACAGGGTTTTAAATAATTGATTAGTTTTTTCTTGGGACAATGCTATCTGTACAGAAAGTATTTATATAGGTTTTCTAGAAGTGTTATGTATGTTAGACACAGTGAGGTAAGTGCTATGCATTTTCACAATGTTTTAGCACTTTTACGAGCAAAACGCTAATCAATTTTTGGAGTTAAATAAATCCCTGCGAAAGCTGAGATGATGATGCAGACAGTCAAGAGGACCGGACAGTTTCAACCATGGATACGAACATACGAAATTTGCCAGCAGATAAAGGCCTAGCGGTCTATCAAGTCTGCTCGAATGTGCAGCTAGCACCCCTATTCTGCAGCTGCTCCTCCCTTCCACCCTTTCCCTTCATTGACCCTCCCCCATGTCCTGTTCTATCCCCTTTTGAAGCAGTCCACTGTTCTACTGGATACCACTTCTGCAGGTAACGCATTCCACCCAGCCACCACCCTCTCTGTAAAAAAGTGTCTCCTCATCTCCCTCCTGAACCTTCCTCCCTCCAGTCTCATATCATGGCCCATGGTGTCCTTCCCCTCCCTTACTTTGAACAGCCCCTCTGTACCTGTCTTGTTTATTCCTTTCATGTACTTAAAGGTTTCAATCATGTAATCCCTGTCCCTCCTCTCCTCCAGTGAGTACATGTTCAACTCCCTCAGCCTCCTCTCATATGATAATTCCCCCAGCCCCTTGATCATCTTTATCGCCCTGCGCTGCACCCCCTCCAGTAACTTAATGTCCCTCTTCAGATATGGGTGCCAGTACTGCACACAGTACTTCAGGTGCGGTCTAACTAATGACCTATACAGTGGTAGAATCACCTCCTCCCTCCTCGAGGATATACTCCTTGCAATACAACCCATCATTTTGTTGGCCTTGCAGCTGCCTTCCACATTGTGCCGGAGTTGTTCATTGACCCTGTAATAGAGCACCCCAAGATCCTTCTCCTCCTCCTCTGTCTGGGCTAGATGCACGCCCCCCAAGCTGGTAACTCCTCCTTGGGTTCTTCATCCCAAAATGCAGCACCTTGCACTTTTTGGCATTAAACCCCAGTTGCCAGGTGTCTTACCAGGTTTCAAGCTTTGCCAGATCATCCTGCAACCCTTGCCATCCCCGTAGGTCATCCACCACTGCTCCTACCTTGGTATCATCAGCAAACAGACTGATCTTGCTCTTGATGTCCAATGATATGTCTGCAATGAATATCCCAAACAACACTGGTCACAACACCGAGCCCTGTGGAACACCGCTCGTCACTACCATTGGGTGTGAGAACTCCCTACCCACCACTACCCTCTGTTGCCTTCCCTGAAGCCAGTTCCCTACCCATCTCACCAGCTTTGCACCCGCCCCTATGCCTACTAACTTACTTCCCAGCCTTCCATGTGGCACTGAGTTGAATGTCTTACTGAAGTCCAGATACAGGACATCCACTGCATGGCCCCTGTCCAGTTGCCTAGTTACCCAGTCATAGAACTCCACCAGGTTGGTTTGGCAAGATCTGCCCCGTATGAAGCCATGCTGTCTACTGTCCTGTAATCCTTTGGCCTCTAGGAGGGCCACCAGCCTTTCCTTCAGGATAGTCTCCATTAGCTTACCCATGATGAATGTGAGGCTCACTGGTCTGTAGTTTCCCGTTTCATCCTTGGGGCCACTCTTGTGGAGGAGCACCACATGAGCCATCCTCCAGTCCTAGAAATTTACCCAGATGTAATGAGGCATTAAATAGGTTCTGCCAAAGGTCCTGCAAGGACCTCTGCCAGCCTCCTTCAGTACCCTGGGTGGATGCCATCAGGCCTGGTGCCTTTTCCACCCTCAGTGCCTTCAAACCCTCCATCTGCCTCCATGATTTCCATCTGTCACCCCCATTTCTGCCATTTCTCCCTCTTGGGTGTCACCCTCTCTTTTAGTAAATACTGAGCAGAGTGTACTCATTTAGGTCTACCTATTTCGCATCTCTTGCTTCCACTCCACCCCTCCTTCCTGATCCTTACTATGTGGTCCTTACAGCTCCTTTTTCCCTGATGTACCTAAAGAAGTCCTTTTCCTCTTCTAATGCCTTATGCCAGCCTGAGTTCCGGTAGATGCCTTGGCTCCCCTTAGTGCCCTAGTCCCCCTTTGATTCCGTCAGGTACTCCTTCGTCCCTCCCTCTCCCTGTTTTCTTGTACTTCCTAAAGGCAGCTCTTTTCCTCCTTACCTTTTCCATGCCTCCTTGCTCAACCAGCTCGATTTCTTAGCCCTAGCCTTCTTGCTCTGGGCCTGCACGAGGTTTTGGTTGCCTCCACTATCCCCAGCTTTGTGAGCTCCCACCTCTGGTTAGTGTCCATACTAGATTGAATTCTGGCCAGGTACCCTTTTACCACTTCCCTCATCCTCCCAAAGTTGGCCCTCCTGAAGTCCAGCACTCTTGTGCCAGATTCCATTCCTTCCTTGCCCATATCCAATGTGAGCCATACTGAGTGGTGATCACTCCCTGACAGTGGTTCCTCCACTGTAAGTTCCCTCACAAAGTCCCCATTTGCCAGCCCAAGGTCAAGGGTATTCCCTAACCCGGTTGGTTCACTTACCATTTGCAACAGGAAGCTGTCCTGGAAGGCATCCAGCAGTACCTGCTCCTTCTTTTCCTGGTTGTTGGGGTACTCCAGTCCACTCCTGGCATGTTGAAGTCCCCCCAGATCACACTTTTCCTTCTACTTGGTCCTCCAGATCTGTCCGCTAGTTCCTGTCTACTCCTCCGTCTGAGATGGTGGCCTGTACAGCACTCCCATTCTAAGACTCCCATTCTTGAATACTGGATTTGCATCCAAATTAACTCCGACTACCCTCCTCCCTCCTCCCTTACACACTTCAGTCCTTTCTTCACATATAGTGCCAACCCCTCTCCTTTCCCAATCACCCTGGCCTTACGAAATAACCAGTACCCTGGTACAGACAGGTCCCAGTCATTGTATCGGGTGGCCCATGTTTCTGTGATGGCTGCAATGTCCACCTCTCCCTCTGCCATGAGCACCTGTAACTCTGCAGTTTTCCTCCCAAGGCTCCTAGCATTAAGGGCAACCACCTTCCACCTCCCTCCCATCCTGCCCTCCTTTCCTAGCATCACCAATACTACTTGCCATTTGTCCCTTTATCACTGTTATGAGGGTAAGCTCATATGGTTTCCCAACCTGTGGTCTCTGCATGTCTCTTGCCCAATTGCCACCCCCCATGTTCCTAGTTTAAATTTCCTACTTCCTGTATGTACTCCTCCATCTTCTGTTTCAACACTTTCTTTACCTCCTCACTCAAGTGTAGTCTGTCCTTGGCATAGAGACTACTGTCACCCCAGGTCCCTCCCCACCCCCAACAGCCCATAACCTTTAGCACAACACAGGTTCTTAGCCATCCGTTAAATTCCTCTATTCTCAGCTTTCTTGTTGTGCTTGCCTTGGGCACTGGAAGTATCTCCGAAAAGTTACTGATCTTCCTGCTCCCTCACATAATTGTCCTAGTTCCTCAAACCTCCTCTGGACTATATCTATTGTCTTGTCAGCTAGGTCATTTGTCCCAAGATGTATAATTAAATGAGGCTTGTCCCTACCCCTTCTAGCATATTTCAGAACAGACTGTCCCACCCTTTCTGCTGTCATTTCTGGCATGGCCTCCACCCAAATGTGACTATGCTTCTCCCCCTTGCTACCCCACTTGAATCCTCTTAGCATTGAGTCCTCCAGCACTAAGATTCCACCACTCTTACTCCCTGCTTGCTTCCATTCATCTCCCTCTTTCATTTCTGGCTCCTCTTCTTCCTCCTGCTCATTATTTCCCCCTTTTGCCCCTGTTACAATTCTCCCAGCAGAACTTCCCCCCGCTCCGGTTTGGTCCAAGTATTTATCAATTACTCCTCTAGTTTCATCATTTCCCTCCTCCACCTTCTTCCTCTCTAGCAGTGCAAAACTATTTCTGAAGACCCTTCACAAATGCCCGCTCCCTCTCTCTTCCTATAATAACCTGTTCTCTTCTTTCCACTCCATGAAGTTTGCCACTTCTTCGCCTCCCCTCACAAGTCCCTATCTCCTCCATCCATTTGTCTTTTGTCTCCTGACCTGGTTTCCCTGGTAATCGTTCTTCCTGGCCTGGGCCCCCTTGTCCCTGCTTCTCTTCTGACCCTCTCCTCACCACTGTTGGCTTAAATAGCCCTCCCTCATCTCCCATTCTTCCTCCCTCCAGTATTGGGCTAAACCCACCCCCAATCTGCCTTGCCTGTCTTAGTTCCTCCTGCAGACCCTCAATCGCCTTTCTAAGTTTTTCTATGTGGTTACACACTAAACATCCTCCCACACTCCAGGCAATGTTTAGAAAGATTGGTGCACCGCAGTTGTTGCAGCCTACCACCCTACCCATTGCTGCCATTGCCCACCAGCGACCCCCCACCCTTCCAGATGCAGGATACCAAACACTCTCCCAAGTCTCCCCTCTCCCCCCATCAGCGCAAATCATTCTTTTCTTAATTCCCCTTACCCCCTTTGTTGTGCACGTTTAAAAAGATTGAGCAACTGCTTTTTATATTCCTAACTTTCCTATCCACACTCAAAAAGAGACTTTAAGTAGCTATTGCACAACCCTCTTCAAACTCCTACTCCTCCTTTCCCCAATGCAATAGCAATGCAAAGAAGTAACAATGAAAGCTCCTAGATTTGCAGTTACTTCCCTTCCCTTCCACTGAGATAGCAGTCACCTCTTCACTCACTGCTGTTCCTTTCCTGGATGTCTACTTCTGCTATGACAGGTGCATATCCTTTGCCCATTTGAGGAAGTGATGTCAGAACCTCTGGTATAAAGGAAATCATGGACCAGGGGTGAGTGGGGTGAGGGGTTGAGGGGGTGGGACCAACCCAAGTCTTCCACAAACAATCAGGTAGCTGAGGCCCACCTGGTCAGACCATTAGCACCCTTCCCCTACTATGCATTAACCTTTGCAGCTAGTGAAGCCAGCATTGGGTGGAGTGAGAATGGCAATGGAGTAGTGCCAGCAGCACAGACAGACGGGGGGCATGGTAGCACCTATTTGAAGTTGAACACTCCATCCAAGCTCATTCATTGAGCGAGAAGAGGCAGAGCACAAGAACGGACTTCTTCCAACAAGCCCCGTCAGCTTCACCTGTGTCGTCATCAGCTTCAAGAGTGACTTCGGATACCTTTTTCCAACCATGTACATCAACGTCATTCACATACATTACAGAGACTAGTGCTATGTTGCAGGCAGAAGAAGAAGAAGAACCGAGGAAGTACACAGAATTGTAATGCAAATTGAACTAAAGTAAAAATAAAGTGAAAATAAAAACACAAGCACAAGCATAGAATGAAAAAAATAATAAAAAACAAAACACCCCCTGCACTAACCCATACATACTGTATCCCCTTATCCTCTTATCTGGCACTCAACATCAGCTAAAACATGAAATAAAAAATGATGACATGCCAAGAATAAGAGCTCCATTTTACAGAGATGCTTGTTTTAACAGGACGACTTACTTTCCAACAGCCTGTCCCATTAAAGCGGCTTCTACTGTACAGCGACTTCTATCTTGGATTAATACTAATTGTATATTGAGTGAATATCAGAATGGTTTTTTGAGCTGGAAGGTCCATGGTTCAGTACTGTTATGTTTTAAATCACTTAATTTGGAAATATGTACAGTTAGAAAAAGTAAGTTATTTTGCTGCTTTGTAGATCTGTCAGCAGCATTTGATAGTATCAGCAGGGCACTGTTATGGGGAAAATTGGAAGATCTTGGGATAGACAGCATTCTCTTAAATATTCTTATCAGACTGCATAAAGATGTCTGGGCTGAAGTGCAATATAATCATCAGGGTCTGACAACTACAAGGACTGATACAAATCTAGGGGTACGTCAGGGTTGCATATTGGCTCCAACCTTGTTTAACCTACACATTAATTCTAATTTGGAGAATTTGCACAGCCCTGACTTTCATTCACCGAAAGTAATTACAGAGTGCCACTCTTAGCATATGCAGATGATTTGGTTCTAATGTCTTCATCTTTTTTAGGGCTTCAAAAGAAACTGGATAGTTTTGCAGAAATCTGTATAGTTAATGAATTAGTGATAAATAGGGAAAAAACTAAAGTGGTAATTTTCAGTAATAAATCAAAGTCAACACTTAGAGCAGTTATAAATCTTGAAAGAATCATAACTGGTTAGTATTACGACTATTTGGGCCTGCGTTTTGCACAAAATAATACTTGGAGGACCCATATTACACTTATTCAGACCAAGATGAAAATAGCATGTAACGCATTAAGGTTGTTTAATTCTAAATTGGATACAGGAACAGTCCAAGGTATTGTTAGGGTCTTAAATGCAAAACTAAAGGGCAGTATAATGTATGCAACAGAGGTATGTGGTGGCTCCACTTAAAAGATCTCGAATGTATTATTAATAAATTATATTGCTATATTCTGATGGTGTTACAGTCTGAACCCTCTGAAATTTTAAGGATGTAGTTGGGTCAATTTTCACTGGAAACAATGGTATTGGAAAGAAGAATACTATTTATGCTGGGACTTTTTCAACTTCCAGAAACCAGGCTGCCTAGATGGTGCCTGGAAGTGGAAATTACTTATACAAATCTCAGTTTTATTTCTCCAAATATTAAATTGATTAAAAAAAAACTTTACCCAGTGGGGTTCGGCTATCTTTTGCATGAGATCTATTTAAGACCAAAAGAAGAAATTTCCCCGATGGTTAAAACAAGGACTAGAGACTTGGCAATAGCAAAAGATTTAGAGAGAATCTCAGAATGAAAAGAACTTCAGATGGTATAAAGAAATCAAATTAGTTCATCAGTTGGAAACATATTTGCTTAAAATTTCAAATCCTCAAAATAGGTGGCTAATCACAAGATTTCAGTTGGAACTTTATACGCTAAATATACACACTTCAGGCAGAAGAGTGAGGGGGTAATGGATTCCTTCTGTGGCTGTGGGAATAGGGTAGAAGACGATTTAAAGCATGTTATGTTACTGTGCCCTATCTATGAAACAGCCAGAAAGAAATGGCTTGGGGAAACCCTGGCAGGTCTTGGCCTTCCTCCCGGTCTAATAATTAATCATTTGTTTACAAATGCAGATATTGAGATAGTAAATAAACTTATAGGATATATATCGGCAACTCATTTGTAAATTAGAAGTTGGAATTATTTTGCTGATTTTGGAACTTGGACTTGGTTAGAGAACATTTTACTCTAGCTTATAGATTGATGGATCTACCTGTATATGACATAGATATTTTATTATGGGAGAACTATTTATTGTAATTTAAGTGTTGATGTAAATGTCTCAAGGGACATAGTAATAAAATGTTGCACAAATTGTACGTTTCTATGTCTTGTTAAGGCTTTTGCTGAACAAATAAACCTTTTGAACTTGAAGATATGAGGTGACTGGAAAAGTGGTCCAGTATTTGGCAGTTGAAATGTAATGCCAAAATGTACAAGGTGCAATGCACAAACTGTAGGAGGGAAACATCCAGGAACAGTGTACTATGTACTACTGTATATTGACGGGACACTGCTAAATAGGACAGATAAAGAAAGGAACCTTTGAGTGGTGATCAGCAATGACTTAAAGCTGTCTGTTTAGTGCAACAGGGTATATGGAAGGGGTTAAAAGCATGAGAAGAAAGGTGATATTGCCGCTGTATAGATCACTGGTGAGACTGCATCTAAAATATTGTGTCTAGTGTGTGGCCTGCACCCAAGGAAGAACAGGTCTAGATTAAAGACAGTGCAATGAAGGGTACTAAGATGATCAAGTGGTCAGTAGGGCACAGTGTATGAGGAAAGACTGAAAAGTCTCAACATGTATTCATTAAAGGACAGAATGGAGATGGGGTATGTGATAGAGGTATTCAAGGTCATGACAGGGTTCAAGAGAGTGGATATAACAAGTCTGTTGAAATGAAAAAAATCTGGGCCCGATTCCAAGACGCGGTACACATGACGCAAGGCAATTTACAGCAAACACCATGGTGTAAATTGCAACTTGCGCCATGTGTTATACAGGTTGCAATTCCAAAGGCGCGAAAGGCATGTCAGGATGTGGATTGCACCAAATGTGGGTTATGCCACCCACTACGCCCTCAACCCACAGCGGCATGGTGCAAGGGTGGGTTATGGCAGCAAATGCGCCCTATTCCAAAAGGGTGGCTGACATAACCCACTTACGTAATTCCAAAAGCCACAATGGTGCAGCAGAGTTAGACCACCTCAGAGATGGTCTAAGGGGCATCCGTCCATGCCAACAGATGGATGTCCACTCCGCAGAGCCATGGCACAGACATTGTCTGACTCCCTGTATCCCCAACATCACAGACATGCCCCCAACCCCCCCAAAAGTCAGGGACCCCCAGGGTCTGATCCACAGTGTGCCCCCCGAAATGCCAGTGCCACCTGGCCAGCCCCCCAATGCCCCTGGTGCATGAGGCAGTGTTCTGGGGCAAGGGAGGTTGAATGCGTGACACAACTTGTGGCACCCAGGCCTGGTGTGCCATGCATTTAGCACTATCCTTCAGCTGCTGCAAGTCATGGGCATAAGTGCTGGGGACCTGCTTGTCTGGAATATGGCACAGGAGCCTCAAACTTAGACACCGCATTGCGCACTCTCGATACACCCACGAGTTGCGCCATGCCTTTAGAATCGGGCCCAGTGTGTTTATAGGGGCATGTACTCAAGCTGGGGGGGGGGAGGTTCAGAAAGGAGACTAGGAGGTATTATTGTGCAGAGGGTGTGGTAGATGGGTGGAACAAATTTTCTGACAAAATTATAAAGGCAAAGACAGTTGCAGGGCTTAGGAGGAAGTGGGATTTATATAAGTGAGTTATCAGATGGGAAAAGGTGGAAGGAAGAAGTAACTGGGAGGGAGAGTTAAACATCTACAGTACAAGTAGGGAATCTGACGATAGTGTAGGACTCTGAACCCACGCAAGTAGCATAGCAGTATGTCATAGATTTAGTGTACATTATGCTATACTACCACTACACTTCTTACCACTATGCTGATCTCAGCATTGGTGGAGATCTACTGCAGACTAGCTTACACTACTCTGGGTTAGTTGATATGGCTGTGTAGTTTAGTTATTTTTTAGTCTGTATGAGTTGGTGGGCTTAACCCCCCCCCACACACACCCTCCATGTTAAACTGAAAAAAGATAAGTGTGTTTGGGGGTGGAGCTCCCTATCTCATACAGATTAAAAAAAACTACACAGCTATACCAACCAATCTAGAGTAGCGTAAGCTGATCCATAGTAGATTGGCAGATTGGAGCGGGTTGAGAGTGCATGGAAGGAATGTAAGAGCTTGGCATAGAGTGAGCGCTCCTTACAAAACTAGTGTAAGTGGGTCTGGAGTCCTCCACTATTGCCAAGAATCTTACAAGAGACTACATGGACTGCTTAGGTCTTTTTTTGTCCATCACTTTTCCATGTTTCTACTTTTTATGTTTCAAATGTTTTTAAAGTTATAAATTCTTCCTTCAAACAGTAGTCCTTTGCTTTTTTTTTTAAACGTGACGCATAGAGGAAAGTTAATATCTATCGCAGTCCATAGGAAAAAGGAGAGGGAAAAAAGTATCAGACTTCACTAATACACTTCAGGAACTTGAATGTATCATAGAATCATAGAAACTGTCAGCAGAAAAGGACCCCACAGCCCATCCAGTCTGCCCGTACCCCCTCTAGGAAGACCCCCTCCCTCCATTATGCCCATGTATCTATCCCAGGCTGTTTTTAAGCTGTCTACCATATCCATCACCACCACCCATTCCAGAAGACTGTTCTATGGCTTTACCACCCTCTCAGTAAAGAACCTCCCCATGATGTCCCCTCTGAATCTTCCCCCTTCCAGTTTGTAGGCATGCCCTCTAGTGGAATTGTTCTTACTCATTCTGAAGACGCTGACAACCCTCACCTTGTTTATGCCCTTCAAGTATTTGAATATCTCCACCATATCCCCCCTCTTTCTCCTCTCCTCCAGTGTGCACAGGCCCAGCTCACCCAGTCTCTCCTCATAAGACTTCCCCTGCAGCCCCTTCACCATTTTGGTTGCCCTTCTCTGGACCCTTTCCAGCCTGTCAAGCAGAGAGATGCAGAAATCAAACAAATAAGGCTTAAAATCCAAGACCTGCAAAAAGTGGAAACTGAAAATGAAACAGAAGTATTACGAAGGGGAGCCAAATCTACCAAATATTTAGCATACTGACTCAAACAGCAAGCTGCTAAAGTAGCTATCACAAAAATTCAATGCCCAAATATGGGACAGATGGTTCACAGGACTGAGCAAATTTCAAATACTTTGTCTCTTACTACCAATCCCTATAGAGCCCACATAAGAAAAACACTCTAATAGCCAAACGTAATTATCTCCAAATCTGAAACCTCCCCAAATTAACTCCAGAACAGGGCAACAAACAGACTGCCCCTGTAACACAAACCAAAATATTAACAACAATCAAGGATCTTAATACAGGGAAATGCCTGGGTCTGGACGGCTTTATCAGTGAATTTTATAAGGCGCTCATAAAAGAAGTAACTCCACTACTGAATAGAGTCTTTAATGAGGTTTGGGATGAAGGAGAAGCCCTACCACCCAGTTGAAACTATGCTACTATTGCACTTTTACCTAATGATTAATTACCTAATGATGGAAAAGACCCAACCCTATGTAGTTTGTATCATCCAATATCCCTCCTTAATATTGATTACAAAATATTTACTTCTATAACAGCAAAGAGATTTAACTCTTACATCCCTGTATCATCCACCTGGATCAGACAGGCTTTATCACAGGCCAGCAGGCCCCAGATAGTATCAGGCAAACAATCTATGTAATTAAAACCATCAGACGTACCCATACACCAGCCTGCGTCATGAGCCTCAATGCTGAAAGAGCCTATGATAAGGTGTTGAGTGGCTTTCTTTTCCTCACCTTAGAGACCTTTGGCTTCCCACAGGAATTCATAGAGGGTTTACAGACCCTCTATACCTCCTCTCAAGCATACGTCCATACAAATGGGGGCCTCTCGCCTAGATTCAACTTGCACAGGGGAATCCAGCAAGGTTGTCTCCTATCACCCCTTTTGTTCATCCTATATATTGAACCCCCAGCCAGAAGCATAAGGGATAATGATCAAGTAGAAGGAATAGAGATTGTAGGCGTTGCGCAAAAAAAATACCTCTGTGTGCAGATGATGTTTTGTTATACTTGGCTCACTCCAAGACTTCCATACCTGCAGTTTGGATGGTCCTTGAGACATTTGGACAGCAAGCAGGATATGCCCTCAACAAAAGCAAAACTGAGGTCCTCAAATTCTACTATAAACCCTTGACTGATATAGCCCAATTGCTACCTTTAAACTGGAATGCGACACAGATCAAATATCTGGAATTCAACTTCCTAAAACCCTGTCCGTACTGTTTAAGGTGAACATTGCTTCCCTCACCAAAAGAGTACAAGCAGACCTAAACCACTGGGCCTTCCTTAATTTCCTGATGTACTCCAAGATCTACTTGATAACTATGAATATTCTCCCTTGCTACTTGCATCTGTTTCAATGCATTCTGATAGTAATACTCAAAACTCACTTTCAAAAATGGCAACAAATGATCTCTAAGTACATCTGGAATACGAAGTGCCCCAGATTTAAATACAAACCTTTACAGGCAGCCAAAACTTCTGGGGGCAGAGAATTACCAGAGTTGGAAGATTATTGTCTCACCATGCTTCTTAAAACCATACTTCTGTGGGTCATCCCCGACTACATAGCCAAATGGAAAATGATAGAACAAAGGGAGGAAGGAAGCCCACCTCTGGCTGCACAAGCCATGGGTCTGACTTTTAAAAAAAAAATGGGGACCTACCCCTTCTACTGTACACTATACTTTGAGTGGAGCATATTGAACATGGGAAAAAGTCAACATAGGGCAGCTTGTATATCCCTTTAAATTGTTTGCATGGAACAACCTCTTTCAGCCATCTTGTGTGGACTTAACTTTGCAGCACTGGGCCCGCTTAGGTCTCTGCTCCCCCATAGAAATTATACAAGGGGGTAACATCTTAGACTTTCAAACTGTAAAACAAATATTCCAATTGCCGAATTTGGACCACTATAGATTTCTTCAACTACGGAGCATACATAATAGGTCAGAGTAACCTAGTACCTGATAATCCCTCTGTGATCTTGAAACAAGAAATTACAAAAGGACATATTTTTGCCCTTTATAAAGCTCTTAGACTTCTACATGGTGACCATGCTCTATCAGTAAAACAAAAAAGGACACAAGAAAATAACTTAGTTCTTACAGATAGGGATTGGTCTATGATATTTAAATCTGGCATGAAATCCACTAGTTGTCCCCTATGGCAAGAGTTTGCTTGGAAAGTTAGAATCCAATTCTTTTACACACTAGATAGTCAAGGAAAATGGAATGCACACTCCTCCCAACCCTGTTTCCGAAAATGTGCTGAGACACGGGCACATCATTCACATAGCTTTTGGGCATGCGATTCCCTGATGAACTTCTGACAACAAATCATTGCCACACTATTTTGTTTTCACTTGATACCCCACTCATTATCTCATACACACTCTTAGGCCTCCCCCTACAGAAGTTGAAGACCTTGACAAGACATATCTGTTGCACATACTAGTGACCTCTGTCCATAAGGCCATAACTCGTAAATGGCTTAAAGATGACCCACCAATGTATCAGCAGTGGTTAGAGATAGTTCAAGAAATACAAAACATGGAGGAGCTAACCTATAGAATAAACCTAAGAACTCCCACCTTTGTGAGGAGATGGGTTCGCTGAGACTATACAGGGACACCCCACAGGCAATTCAGCCTCAATCCCTGAGAAGAGCGAGCAGACAGGGGAGGAATCACTTTCAGCTGACTGGGAGGAATTTATTGGGTTGTTTTGTCATGTTTAAGTCTTGTATGACCTGTAAATTAGTAACACATTTTAACCTTTCGTTGGATGCTAATCTTACTACATCTTTTTAAGTGATATGAGCTATGTACCTGAGTTGTTTAATAAAAATGAACAAAAAAGAGTAGCACAGCACATAAAATAAAAGTATCCTTAAATATTTTATTTCCCTACTCAACCAATCAGCTGCCATAAACCCTCCCTCTGCCCCTTCTAGCCCACTGTGTATCTTAAAATAGTTGCCCCAACTTGTCTTATGCTGTTTTCTAAATCTGTACCCCAGTGAATTCAGAGAGAGGTGCATTTGTCTGTTACTATGGCTATGGTCAGACATGCGCTCTTATGATTATAGCTATAGTAACACTCATGTGCACATCTCTGTCAATCACTGAGCTGCTGACTTTGAAAAACAGTATAAGACAGCTGGCAGCTTAGGAACTGAGTCAGCTGGAAGGGGCAGAGGGGGAGGGTTTATGGCAGCTAGGTGGTTGAGTAGGGAAATAAAATATTTAAGGATAGGTGTGGCTGGGTAGGGAAAATAAAATAATGATGGAACCTTATACTTGATAAATTGCTACATGTAACTGCTATAGATTTATTTTGCAACTAATGACACAAGATGGCTGAACATTAGGAATTTGTATGGTGCAGGTATATGATATATGTGATGGTTTGGAATTTCAACACTAGTTCTTACTGCCTTTTTTTTTACTCTTATATTTGCTCCCAGAGCCAGAGGGGATTTAACCCTTAACATATCCTGGATATGATTTCCCAGTCCTCCTTCCCCTGGATCCCTTGGAGACCACTGTGACCCGCACGGTGGCCCTCCCAGGGGCTGAGTGAGGAGGGAGTAAGATATGCTAATCTAGCAAGATCAGAGAGAAGAGACATGAACCAGGAGGTAAGAATCATGCTGCTCAGTGAAGGGGGTTTTCTGGCTTGGTTACCCCTGATGATGTGGGTATGCAATGATGTTCATGGCATGCTGTGCACACTCCCGCATGTTGCGTGCTGACACCCACTATAACCACCGGTCCCTGCACTGCTAAGAATCCCTGGCACACTGACCCCTGGCCACTGCAGGAAGTCAGAATATTGCCAGGAGTCTGGATCCACCCCACCCAGCAGAGGAGAGCTGTCCACTGAATGCTCTACCCTCCTCCCCCCAGCCAACCCTCTGATTTTCAGTGCTTGTTCTCAAACCCAGGTCATTGGCACCACAAGCAGTAACTCTACCACGGTGCCAGTGGGTCAGCTAGCCCTTACTATGTGGGTGGGAGACATTGCTGTCCCTATCAGCCAATCCAATTTGAGGATTTTCCTACCCATTTTAAAAACAACAATTGGAACCTTATTTATTCCTTGCTCTTTATGCGATTTAAAGGCTTGTAGAACATTAAAAATGTTGTCCTGGTTTACCATAAGTTTGATGGAGGAAGGTATTTTAAATGTGACTGTAGGTATCTATAATAATTTACACATTCTAGTGAGCCAATGGATATTTTTGAAAAATGCAATTTCCAAGTTTGTGGTTTAATATGAGATGTTGTATTGTTACTGTCATTATTTGTTCCCTTAGGGAAAAGCTGCCAGAACAGTTTGATATTTATACTTTTTATAGTATCACACATTTGTAGCTAACTTTGATGAACCAATTTCTGAGCTGTTAAATATTCTTTGTTGTTTTTTCCTCCTTTAATTTAGTCAATTGAAGTGTTCCATACATTTCATGTTTACAAGCTTAAGCAGCTTCTTTTTTTCCTTTTGGGAACTCACACTGAACCACAAATTACAAGTTGTCCTTATTTCAGTTTCCTTCTATAAACTTGGGATTACCTGTTCGAACATCTCTTGAATAAGGGCATACATTCTGTCACTGCACTATTTTTTGTTTTCATCATTTTCCTCGTAGTCTGCAATCATTGATGAAATGAGTATTCTCTGCACTGAAAGGTGTTCCCTCATATTTCAAGAGCTTACAATTCAACATTTCAGTGGGGGATGTATGTTTGATTGCACTTTGTTTCTATAGGCACTTTCTAGTACTATTCTTAAATAGTTTCTTTCTTTCTTCCCTTATCTCAATATGTAAATATAATGATCGTCCAGATTTAAGGCAGAGCAGAATGCATAATCAATAACTGATGAGCCTCACGGGCAAAACGTGTAGGTTCCCACTGTACATGACCTCTAAGTTTCCCATGTTATAGTGTCATATGACTGGCAGAGGTGAGTTTGATAAGCGTATACCTATTTCCATTGAACTTTGGGTTGGTGCTACTCCTACAATAATTTTCAGGCTCTTTACACAGCATCTCCAAAATGGAGTCAGCAAGCATATATCTAAACCCACCAATGTGGGAGTTAAAATCACTCATAATAGAAATTTCCATATTTAAGTGTTTATTCTGGATTTTATATATTTGATAGTGTAGGACATTGAAACTTTTTTAGCATAACATTGTGTTCCCGTTGATGAGATATAACCATTTTGTAGAAGACAATGTTCCTCTCCCAGACTCAGTAAGACCATCAATAGAATAGTTAACTTATTACACCATTTTTTTTTTTACTTACTATACTTTTCAGTCTTCTGATGGCTTTTATCCTGTCAGCTGCCCTTGCCACAACCAATGGACATGGTTCCTCCAGAGTGCTGTACCCCCTGGATTGCCCCCCAGGGTGGAGTCTTCAGAGCCTCCTCAGTGTGACTCCATTGGTGCTCATTAACGGATGCCCCGGGAGACCCAAGGTCTGTTATAGGGTGGGAGGCATCACTTGGCTCATCAGAGGCATTTTTTCTTTGTAAGGATAGGGGCGTGTTGATGTAGAAACCACAACATGACCACAACATGCATTTGACACACCCCACAGAGCAATGCTCGCAAGTGCTCCAGTAGCAGTGCATCCCATGGTCACCTGGGCACACCGGATCAGAGTCACACACTACCCCCCTCCCTCCTAGGGGATGGAGAGTGTGCTATGGCCACTCAATCCACCCCCACCCCTGGCAAGCCCTCGAGCATCCTGAGTCCATTCCCAACCCCGGGGCACCTGTGTCACAGCAGTAAATCTTGTCGCTGTTCCAGCAGGCCAGCTATTATGACACCTTTTGATGATATTTTTTTTGACACTATATACACTATGTATGTCTATCTAAGTGTCCCACTCTACTCCTTTGGGGCTTGTATTTTATAGGCAGTATTTCACATGACAGATACCCATTTAAATTTTGATCTATAGTACAGTATATCTCTGGTACACCATGCCTCCTGCATGCATATTATGCTGAATTTAGTAATAAAATTCTTCCAGTTAGGTGGATCACAGACAGTATACCTGCAATGTTCTAACTGATAAACGTCTGTCTCATTCTGGGTAGAAGCTGAGTCATGTATTTGGCTCTGTTTTGTATTACCAATTATATTTACTCTCAGAGGAGGTTCCACAGCACTCAGTCTCTTTAGCCAGAGTAGGATCAGAGGCACTGTACCTAGTTTCCATTTCCAGGGATATATCTCCAAGAGACCTCAGGTGTATAATTGTGATAATTTCATCCCAATATACATCTGAAGTTGCACAATTTGCTATTCTTAATCCAAATAAAGCTGCCAATTTGTTCTTGAGGAAAAATTAATTTAAAACATAATAACATTCATATATTCTGGTAGAACTTAACAATTTTACCAGTAAATTAAACTGGAAGATATTTGGAAAATCTTACTGTTAAAAAAGATAAGGGGAAAAGTTTTGCCCAATTTCATTGCACTGCTGCTTTAAATAAACTGAGGATGCCTGCAAATAAAAAACTCAACCCCAAATACTTTTAACCTGAAACTGAAGTATCTGCAACTCCTGGTTAGTTAACAAATTCCAGTAAATACGTTCCAACTAGTTTACAAGTTGCAAGTCAAAGCCCTGTGTTTGCTCATGGTTTCCTGAACCAAAGTTCTACTGTATCTTGCTATGCAGGGAGTGATGGTGCTGTTCTCAGCAAGTCTCTCTCAGACTGGCTTTACTCTCTCTGTACTCTGTGGTGCAGGCCTCTGGTTTTGGCTGACATACAACTGCTTTCTCCCTTCACAGTCAGACCTCTCTTGGCCTTTGCCATCAGCAGACAATCTTTCTTCTTTCTGCACAAGGCAGCTCTGCCTATGAAACTCAGTCCTATCTGCCCCACTCAGTACATTCAGGCATGCAAGCCCATTTGAATGGCAATAACCAACATCTAGCTAAAGTACTGGTCAGGCAGGTTCCCAAATGAACTGGGGTCCCAGTTCAGCATCTGGTAAGGCCGCAGCATAAAAATGTCTCTCTCTTTCTCTCTCTCTCAGTTGCAGCTTACAGCTTTCTCTTTCATGCTGGGCTAATATTTTGTTTTGCAATTGAATAAATTTTATTAATGTTTCCAAAATACAAATCAACAATACAACAATCCATAACTTACAACATATGACAAGATCAACAATACAATAACAACATCAATAATCAACAATAAAAAGAACAAAAAGGAATTCCACTAAGAATAACAAGTCAAGGAAAAAAAATAGCTCCTGAACACCCCCCCCCCGGTGGACACACAAAATGGCAAAATATCTGTCTGATAGACACAGAAAGAAAAAAGCTGTACCTCTCATTGCAAAATGTTAAAAGGAAAAAGAAGAGAAGTAAAAACAAGGGTGAGAACAGCCCAACAAGAAAACAAAAAAACCCACAGGGGAGAATAAAAATATGGTCAGACCCCTACAAGCCCTGCAAAATTACTGAATCATGAGAAGCAAGGTGTGAAAACTCTCCCAGTGTAACTTAAATGTTGGTAAAGTATGAAACAGATATACTATGGATCTTTCAGCATTCAAAGCATGTAGCATTTCTTGGACCCATTCTAGTTTTGTAGGAGGGGACTCATATTTCCAGTGTCAAAGAATTAACAACTTAGCCACTGCTGAGTTCAAAGCCATGTTTACCTTCCTAGGTCCCCACAATGGTATTCCGTAGTCCCCTAATAACAAATCTCAGGAGGAAAAACTCAGATAAGCCCAGAATAAGGTCCAAGCTATTCCAGATACAATCCCCAAAAAAACTTATCCTCGGGCAGTACCAGAAAAGATCGAGTAAAGTGCCCTCCACACAGTTGTACCTAGGACAAGCAGACAATGAGGCTTCTCCCCTCTCAAACTGAACAAGGTGTAAACGATCTTGTTTTACATATTTATATATGTCTGACCAAAACCAGTCTGGTTTACCAATACCTAACACGTTTTCCAAGAAAAAGCATCCAGAGAGGTAGTATCCTGAAAAAGCTGATTAGTACCTTTATAAAGATGCAAAATAGGATGGGGTTGTTGAGGAAAAGTAGAAAGAATATTAAGAAGTGTCCCTGCTTCACTAATCCAAGGGGGATAACCTAAAAATTGTGATACATAATGTCTTAGCTAGTAATATTTGAAAAGAAATGTAGACTGGAAACCACATTTTTCCCAAAAGGCTTCAAAAGAAATAAAAGTATTATTCAGAAGCAAATCAGCTATGTAATGAATAGGCAGCCCATGCCAGTGCTGGGTAACCAATGATTTACAGGCAATACAGAGATTGGGGTTACCAAATAAAGGTTGGGAAACATCCTTAATATATTGCAGATTAATATGTCTGCAAAGCTGGCCATGAGCCTGAATGGAACAAATTAACAAAGCTGTGCACACACCAAAAAGCTGAGAATAATAAAGGGTTCACTGTATATTACAACAGCAAAGCAGACACACCGGACTAAAAACCCTACGAATCGATCCAATCACATGTTTCTGCCTCAGGGAGTCAAGCTGGGTGTTTAAGGACCAGGTATGGTCCCTATCACTCTTAATAAATATGTACAAAGCAATCAAAAACAGAGCATGATCAGAGATAACAACTGCATCAATGGAACAGGAATATAAAGTCAGCAGTAAGTGAGAGCTAATAAAAAAATAATCTAAGCAAAAATGAGAGTTGTGGGGAAGAGAATAAAATGTTGAAGCATGGTCAGATGGGTAAAGTACCCTCCAAGGGTCTGCAAGCCCCAACTGATGGATAAATTCCCTCAAAGCTCATTGGGAGGGGGAAAGCCCAGCTGGTATACTGTTAGCATAGAGACTTAATTTTGGTGCCACAATTAGGTTGCCACAACAAGGGTGACAGTGACAGGGATGATCTTTATTTTAGATTGCCCCTCACTCATGCCATCCTTTGTGCCCACACAAGTTCTTCTACTCCAGGGCATGCCCACCTTGGAGAAGGCATATTTAGTTTTGGGGATACGGGGGAGGGTGAAGTCCCACAAAAACAGGGACTGTTTACTGGGACGTGTCATACCACATCCCAGTAGTCACAATGCCTGGCACCCTAATGTCTGACAGCCTATTGCCTTCACTCATATCGACATCAACAAAATGACTGTCGCATTGATATGGGTGAACCAGCCTGTAAGATCTTTAATTCCTATACAATTTGTTGTTAAAAACCAAATTCCAATCCCCAACAAGTATCAATGTTAAGTGAGTGAAGGGGGCCAAGGTAGTGGCCAATGTGGGGGAAAAAGAAGGGCTATCAACATTTGGGCCATAAATAAACTCCAGGAGGACCTCAGGATTGCCCAACCGACCATGCACAAAAACATATCGGCCATTGGGGTTGCCCACCTCATTTAAAATGACAAGCTGGATCTTTCTGGCTATAAGTAAGAGGACTCTCCGATGATGGGTACTTTTCCCTGAGCCTTAAACCTGCCCCACCCAATCCCTCCTAAAGAGGTTAACTTGCTGAGAAGGTACATGAATCTCTTTGAGAAAAGCAATATGGACATATAATAACTGGTCATCAATTTTCCCTATAGAGTAGACCAGTTGATATTTCCCCTAACAACCGGCTGGTTGTTATGAAATTCACGCTCCATGCCACTCAACTGATGCTGCTCCTGCATTGGCTCAAGGAACAGATGTGGGCGGGTTGTACAATCTTTGAAAGATGGGGCTCCGTCTGTCACTTTACGGGAACCTGCCACAAAAAAAACATGAACATCCCTTCTTTAGTTTTAGTTTAAAATGTATCTGGTTGATCCAGCTTTGTACCCTGCTAATATCTGGTTGATCCTGCCGTCCGACCGTTTTGGCACTGGAGCGTGCCTAGGGAGCGCCATCCTAGACGCAATCTCGGGGTGAAAATCTGTAAGTAAATTTAAAAATAAAGAGCATCAAGTGCCAAATTAAAAAAAAAGAAAAAATGGAGAAGGCAGCATAAAGAGGGAGTCGCAGTGTGTGTGTGTGTAAACACTAAAGACAGGCTGAAGTGAGTGACAGAGTGTGTGTGTGTGTGTGTGTGTGTGTGTGTGTGTGTGAGAAAAATTGCTGCTCAGTATATTATAAAAAATTGAAAATGGGGAGTGGATATCACGACGTACACTGGTGTGGTAAGTGAATAAACTCGGCTTTGCCTCGGGTTTATGTAGCATCCCACACCTCGGTGTGTATTAAATTCTCGTAACACACACTTCCCCATCATTTATTCTCTATATAACTTTTTCCAATGTTTAAGGATACAATAACTTTTAGATTTGGACTGTTTATCCTTAATATTCCAGGTCACCATCTTCCCTGAGTCAGACATAGAAATTGGGCATGAAATAGAAGTAAAATAATAAATGCTACAATAGAAGTAAGAAAACATAATTGCGTGTCCACTCAGCACTCCCCACCCCCTCCCCTGTAATACAAAAAACACCAATTATGAAATACAGTAATCAGCAACAGTACAGAAACAGTACCATAAAAAAGACTAACTCTGGGCCCAAGAAAACCCCTCTCCTGCCTTCATGGTCCATGCCTGACTGAAGGATGGAGAGTTCTCGTGGCCCCCCCAAAAAATAAACAGTAGCTATATGCAGTCCCTTTCCATAGAAACCTTTCCCCAAAACAGTCTTAGATAATAAAAATATATGCATCAAGGAAAAGTAACATTCACCCTGAGAGTTATGAACAGAGGGGGAAGCAAATGATAGGACTGAGTGAGCATTATAAAAAGAAAATCAGCTCATAAGTGAGCAGGAAAGAACAAGCCACCAGCCAAGAAAAGAAAGGAAAACCATTTAACAAACAAAAAGGAACAGTCCCCTTAAGAGCAAGAAAAAAACAAGATAAATGAACTAAAACATAAAGTCCCAAGAAAAAGGAAGGGGATGGGGAGCACATACTATAGATTATGGCCAATTAGTTATAAAAACTAAAACCCATCGTTGCCAGAAATACATAAAAAGAGAATATGTAAGAAAGAAAGAGAAAAAGGAAAGTAAATTAGCCAAGGAAGAACAATAATTTAAAAAGGAACAGACCAGAGATCAGTAAGCTCTGACACAAATGGAATCAGTATCATGTAATAACAGCGACCCAAAATGAGCTATTACAAAAATAGTGACTCATTTTGGGTGCTATTATTCTGGGCTACCTTGCAGAATAACGAGTGTATGGGACAGCGACTATGGGGAAGGGCGAATGGAAGGGCGGAATAACGAGGGGAAGGGGACAGACAGGGAAGTGGTTGTCAGGGACAGGAGTACCTGCTGCTGCTAAGCTAGCTGTGTGGTGTCATGGTGTGGGTGGCTAGCTCTGGTACAGCAGGTACTGGGTTTGGGACCAGGAGTGGGTTACATTTTGCCACAGCTGTGAGCTGCGGCATTTAATTTTTACCTGACATCTGGATTTTGTCCCTTCCCCAGCATGCACCCCCTGGAGTTGAGAATGCTAATTCAGGTGGGTGCGGGGGGTGTTGGGGAGAGGCACAGCTCCCCCCCCAAGCACTTTTTTAATATCTGAATGTCAGGTTGCCTTAAAGTGTATATCACTGATTTGCTTTCCGGCAATATACACTTGCCATAATAGTGATTGCTGTTTTGTGATCACTATTATGACATGGAACCATGAAATCAAAGAATGGAGTCTATATGTGTAAATGTACAGCTCTGTACTAAATGAATCAGGAAGCTGCAGAAACACCATCCAAGAAATAGCAGTGTTACAAAGAGCAACTCTGTACTGATCCTTAATCACAATGTTGGACTGAAACAAGCCTGCCTCAGGAACCAACAAAAAAGGAACAAGAAACAAAGAAAAAGGTATATAAAAATAAAAGGGGATGACGGTCCTCCAAGTACCATTTACATCGCCTTCAGATGAGCCAATAATCTAGCACTCCTCCAACCGAATAAAAGAAGGTAACAGGAGCTAGGAAATGCACCTCCCAGCCATAAAAACTGCCTAGAATTAAGGCAATAAAAGTGAAAACACAATAAGGAATGACTCTGTACATCAAATAATCTGCAAACAGTATGAAACTGGGAACGACAGATCACAATAGTCCCAATAATTAATAGGTAGAAACCACCAAAGTTAGCAAAGACAAAACATCAGAAACCCCTTAAAATAACAAAAAAGAAAATTCTACATATAATATGACATGGACAGGGAGAAGGATGAAAACTACCATTAGAACTTCTAGAACCCCCCCCAAAAGACATAGGCAAAAAGAACCAGACATTGGCAATGAAGTACTAGCCGACTGTCTGGGATGACGTCACATCTCAAGGTCTCAGTAACACAATCATGAATGAAGGGAATAAAAAAATACTCTTAAAAACACAACCTTATCAATGAATTAAACTGTCCCCCCATCCAAGTAAAACCTGCCCAACAATAAAACACATAAACAGTAAGAACAGTATAATTATGAAAAACATAAAAGGCAATATCCCCTAGAGAAAGAGCTGATCTTTAGAACAGAGCAAAGAAACTTCTAGAAAAAGAGCAGCAGAAAGAGCAATAGAGGGAAATATCCAGTTGTCCAAAGAAACCAACATTACGTTATATAAAAATAAAAAGATAGAACAAAAGAGAGAAGCAGCATAAAACAAGAATAGAAACTAAGGGAGAGGGCTGAAGGAGTGCAAAGACCAGCAACAGAACAAAAATCTAGGAACAAGCCCAAGGGAAAATCAAAACCAGGTCCTAAAAGTCCCACTAGGCAAATCATGAAGCTGGAGTAGGCAGCTGAAAATCCTCATATAACTCAGAATAGATGGAGGAGAGGTCTTCAGTAGCTTGAACTGCGGATTTGACTCTCCTCTGGCCATTCAGAGTAGTGAATTCCCGCCGAGATGGGTAAAGGAGCCAATGTTTAATTCGAGCAGACTGGAGCTTAGAAAGGATAGGACAATAGTCAGATCTCCTCTGTCTCACTTGTAATGTAAAATCCTGCAGCAAGCGCAGCCGAGGTCCCTCCCAAAGCAAGTCTTGGTGGCTCCGGGTAGCCTTTAATATATGAACTTGGTCCAAATAGTTCAATAATCTAAAAATGAGAGGGTGTGGTGATTCCTCAACTGTCAGCTTAGGTCGCAGAGCTCTAGGAGCCCACTCAATAATGTATACTGGGCCAGTAGGAGATGGATTGGCAATCTTATTTAAGAGTTGCTATAAAAAATCAATTGCATTGGAGCCTTTGGCAGACTCAGGGAGCCCCAAAAGAACCAGATTGTTTCTCTGGCTTCATCCCTCGAGATCTTCAAGCTTTTCTTCAAGTTTAACCACTGTGCACTGGAGAGAGAGACCACCTCAGGCTCCAGATGGTTTAAGTGATCCTTTGTAGAGCTAATGCGAGCTTCCAAGTCTGAAACCCTTCTTGTCAACTCAGAGAGAGCTGGCTTAACATCCTTAAAGTCCTCCATCAAAGTGAGCACAGCTATTTTGATTACATTAAGCTCAAGAAAAAAATGTTTCCAATGTAAGCTCACTAGGCTCAGGGACTGGAGGAGTAGGAGGTGACTCATTATGGTGTGGCCGTTTAGGCTCTAAAGGTAGGACTGCATCAAATGGAGAATTAGTATCCATAGCAAAAGCATCACCAGAATCCAACATCATTGGCTACATCCTAGAAGAATAAAGAGCCAAAAAACACACCAATAGCACAGGAGGGGAACACTGGAAAAGGGAGAGATATTATAGAAACGAGTGAGACCAACAGAGCTCACTCCCAAAGATGTTAACCCTACAGCTGCATCACATGACTCCTATGCTGGGCTAATATGTGATCGCCTCATTTTCTGTAGAAGAAGTACTACTTGGCACTTTGCTTTTTTGTCTCTGACAGATATACTGTCTACCTCTTCAGCAGCTGCACTACCGGTCTCCTTCTCACTGCAGTCACATGCAAACTGAATAGGTCCTGGCACAACCCCTGTTGTTCACTCAGGAATGTCAACTCACCATTGATCCACTGGGCTGTCCATTATTCTGGGGCTATGCTGAAGGTCCATCAGTCAGTAGATGACTGGACAGACATTCAAACCAGGAATCTTGTAGTCGTCCAGTGTCACAGAAGTTCTTTTGTGGTTCCCTGATCAGCACTGCAGCTTGATTCACTAAAGAGGCAACCTATGACCCCTGTTGCTGTGGTAGGGGAGTTAGGGTGCACCAAGATCTCAGTGGGCTTTACTGCTTATTTTAAAGGGGCTCCTGCCCTTAAACTATTAGTTGAACCTCTTGTGCTGTTTTGTGATTTTTCACACTTCCAGTCTGGTTGGTCGGGATGTACAATGGGGGGAATCCCTGGTTCATCTTAAGAACCACTGAGATTAGCTGTCATAGGAGGAGGCTGCCTTTGATGTGCAGCTGGAGTGACTGTTCTGAGGTGAGATACTGAAGACATTTTGTGGCATCTCCCCTAAAATAGTTTTCCTCTGCTCTCCACCACAGTATTGGTGTCCTCTGGGTTTGGAGAGGGCAGAAGCTCATGACAGCAATTTGGCTGGGCTCCCGGGAGCCAAAGATAAGTCCCCAGCTTTGGGGGTTTACATTGGTGTAATTGACACATTCCTCTTCTGGTACAAATCTTACTTCAGTCAAAAAATTTTCACTATACTGTAATTAATGGAGGTTTCTGCTCTTTTCTCCATCCACTCCTTTTTGGCATGCTCTACAGTTTTATTTTTAACTCATTCTGATCTCAGTATATCCCCAGCTTCTTGACCATCTTAAAGCTAGCTTCAACCTTGCCTATTATTTTATGCTAAATCTGATGGTACTGAACCTCATACCATTTTGAATCTTTTTATGTTTCTTCATTACTCACCTTTCCAGCATGTCTGATACAGATTAATCTCTGGAAAAGTTTCATTGTGTGCAGCTTTATGTTTCAAAAACACACTCTCTCTACCTTCCCTTACTATTTCTGTATTTTCTTCCCTTTTTCATATCTGCAGGTATACAAATATATGTGAATCTTTATGTGCAAATTGTCACTGATACTGGGATCCCTTTGTTTAAAACTGTATATAGTTATACTGTTGAAGTGATTGCAAAGCTGTTAGGAACTCAAGGGGTGTAATGCTGCGTTGTGTTTTCTATCTTTCAATAATTCAAGCCACACAGAATGGTTGTTTCCCTTCTTATTTATTTTCTTGCGAGGTCATTAAGTCAGTATACATGTATATTCTTTTCTTCTTTGTGCTAGTTATTCAATCTTTATACAAGGTTTATATAAAGAATGGTTATCTTAAACATCACCACCTCCCTATTATAGGGCAATCATATAACAACATAACCTGCTAATCTTAGGGTGTGGTGTATAATAGTCAAAACATAGATATTACCTCATTTCTTGCACAATATTATAACTGTTTACTACATTTCTGGCACCACTTTCTTTAGTGCACACCTTCCTAAATAGATAGCTATCATCTTAATAAGGGTCTACCATCCTGTTAAGTGTGCTATAGGACATTTAAATGCTGACCACTGTAATATACAAAATCACAAGATAAAATATTGTGAAAGCATAAGGCTATCACAAGACAGTTGAGTCAGTTTTGTATAAGAAATTACACTGAAGCATTATGTTAAAAGGCTATACTTTAACACTCAGTTATGTATTGTAAAAAGTTATACTGAAATAAATGTTATTTTACAAAATGTTACACTACAAGGGGTTAACCTAAGATGTAGTTTTTAAGCCCTTTGCAAAGTTGTCAACAAGAGGTCAGCTCTGGGTCACCATGTACTGTTTTGCTGCACCTGCAAGGAATGAAACTTATAAGAACATTCTGTAAACTTACAAGAACATTCTGTGAGAAGCAGGCTCTCTTAATGAGTTCCCAGACAAAAACTTATAAAAAGAGCAGCAATGCTTTTGATAGAGGGGCAAGGACAGTGAGAGAAAGAGAAACTGAAACTTGGAATTAAAAGATACTCTCAGAAGAAGGACTTAGTTTTCTCTGTTTGTATTGCCTTTGTAAATAGTTTTACTGAACACATTTTCATTGTTTATTTTGCTGTTGTTGAGAAAAATAAAATGCTATTTGAGAATTTTGAAACTGTTCTGTGTTTTCCTATGCTTCCTGACCTGTGCCTCGATGACAGATGGTTATAGAAGTGGGATTTACGCCATGCATACTCTAAGCCAGGAGTTTTGTGCGTGGGTACTAGACCTGGTACCAAGGAAGCGTAGAAGAAAGGTATGGATTCTGCAGCAACAAATTCAGGAGTGAGTACCAGAAGAATGGCAGCCAAACTAGCAGAGACAGAGCACCAGTGATGGAAAAAAAAAAGAACAGGCAGTGACAGAACCTGAAAGTCTGACTGCCTTTTTCCAATGGTGGGCTATACTACAAAAAGAGAAGGAGAAACAGAGAAGAGAAGAGATGCAGCAACTCGAGAAGCAAAGAAGAGAAGACAAGACAAGACAAGGGAAGAGAAGAGAAGAGAAGAGATGCAGCGACTGGAGCAGCGATGGCTTGATGTCTTGCAAGTTATCAAAGCTGGAAGATCTGGCACTGGTCCAGCAGAGCAACAAAACACAAGCAGCTTAGAAGACATTAAACTTACAAAGCTGTGATGCTTGAATGATATTGAAGCATACCTGACAACCTTTGAAAGGGTTCCTGCAGCCTGCCAGTGGCCAAAGCAGCAATGGGCAATCAGACTGGTACCTCACCTGACAGGGAAAGCCCAACTTGCCTATAGCAATGTGGACACTGCACAGTTAGAAAACTATGACCTGGTGAAAACAGAAATTCTGAAAAGGTATGACATTTCAAGAAAGACCTACAGGCAAAGATTCTGGTTTCTGAAGTACAATTCAGTTGACAGTCCTCAAGAAGCCTTCACCCAACTCAGAGAACTCCTTATGAAATGGCTCCAACCAGAGGGCAAAACACTTCCACAGATCATTGAAACATTTGTAATGGAGCAGTTCATCAACATCCTATCCACAGACGAGCAGCTTTGGGTAAAAGAACACCGACCAGAAAGTGGGGAAAAGGCTGTTTCTTTGGCTGAAGACTACCAAATGTCAGACAGATGCCACATCAGTGAGGTAACAGCCAAGGACCAGTAAGACACTCTTTTTCCCACTTAAACTCCATGTCTGATAAGAACTCTGGTGGTGGCAGAAAATCTGCACCCAAAGACTTTATTTGCTATACTGCATATACACCGAACTGTAAAGATCATAAGCTAATGTTAGAAGAGAATTAACAGAAAGTTTTGGAAACCTGTTTTTTTTTAAAACAGTTTCCCTCTTAAAGAGGGGGGTATGTGACAGGGTTGAATAAGACCCTGTCCCATTTGTTAGTCAGAAAGAGTTGAATGCAAGGGTCCATTCTCTCCTCTCCTTTTCTGTCTCTTCTCTGTCTAGTTGTGCAACCAAATTTTCTCTTGAGACCTAGGAACTGATCACTCCGATGTTTTTTCTCAATTCTCCGACTTTCGCTATCACTCTGCCTTCCCTTGCTATTGCTGTCTTTTCTTACCCCTTGCATATCTGTGGGTAAACAAATATGTGTGAATCTTTATGCAAAAATGTCACTGATACTGGGATCCCTTTGTTTAAAACTGTATATGGTTATACTGTTGAAATGATTGCAAAGCTATTTGGAGCTCAAGGGGTTAACCTGAAACGTAGTTTTTAAGACCTTTGCAGAGCTGTCAACAAAAGGTCAGTTATGGGTCTCCATGTACTGTTTTGCTGCACCTGCAAGGAAACCTGCAAAGAATGAAACTTATAAGAACATTCTGTAAACGTATAAGAACATTCTGTGAGAAGCAGGCTCTCTTAGTGAGTTCCCAGACAAAGACTTATAAAAAGACCAGCAATGCTTTTGCTAGAGAGACAAGGAGAGTGAGAGACTGAGAGACTGAAACTTGGAATTAAGAGATACCCTCAGAAGAAGGAATTTGTTTTCTCTGTTTGTACTGCCTTTGTAAGTAGTTATGCTGAATAAATTTTCATTTTTATGTTTGCTTGCACGCATGTGCAAGAAACATAGTGCCATCATCGGAGATTTCAGAGGTGTGTCACCTCCTCCTCCAATTCAGTCAGTGTGTTGGCAGGCGCGGCCCCTGTAAGCCAATGCATTCTGGAGCTGTCTATGACAAGCTCAAAATGCAGTGGCATACAACTGATTCAAAGGGGCTTCGCTACGAGTGAGCAGCGATAAAGATATCACTTGCTCATGTGCAGCTTCCCCCATACCTGAGCGCATCAGGCAGGCGTGCGGCGCCCGCCACCCCTGCGCGCACACTGAATCGGCAAAGGGTGCCTAATCCGTCGGCTGTGCTCATCCCCAAAGTCTTCGAAATGCACGCTGGTGCCCACCCCAGCATGGCAAATAATGATATTATGACGGGGTGCCCAATCCCCTGTCAGCTCCACTGTACTCACCCCCCCCCCATAGTACTAAGTGCACGCTGGGAGCCCAGCCCAGCGTGGCAATCCATACTGGCTGACGGGGTGCCCAATCCCCGTTGGTTGAATGACCCCCCAACCATCCTTGTGCCATGCTGGGAGCCCACCCCAGTGTGGCAAATGTCCAACGTCATTCTTTTTTTTTTTACCTGTAAAGAAAAAGCGGTCCCGTGAACTTCCTGGCCCCTCCCACAACCGCACCCACCCACTGCGCACCTACCTCCCACACCCCATCACCCCATACTTACCTCCAGACCTCGGTGTGACGTCTTGGTGGACGGGAACACATCTGCACTCTTCAAAGCCGACCGCGAACTGAGGAAATGCCGGTGGCTGTATAATGACTATAGGAGGTTTCAACTTTGTTGCATATCTCAAGCATTTTAGAATTTTTGCACCAAATTTTTAACATGGGGTTTGGGGCCTTCTCATGAATGATTCACTGTCATGGCGTTATTCGGGCCCGAAGGGTGATTTACGATCACTGCGTGAAATCACCCTTGGGGGCCAGTATCCATGTGAACAGAGAAGGGGTCCCAAAACCCCATGGTAAATTTGGTGCAAAAATTCCAAAAAATGACTGTTTTACGAGCGTGCATTGCGCAGTTCCTACGCAGGCTCGTAAGTTTGTGAATTTTCAATATTTTCACTCCAGATTTTCAACATTGCCATTTTACCACACCTTCTTATGAGCAGTACAGCTGCCATTTTTCACATCTCACCCAAAACATGTTTCCACCCATGTAGTGCACAATGGCGCAGTCGGTGTACGAGATCAATGTACGGGACAAATTAAGAAAATCACAGTGACACTGTTCATGAGCTGAGGTGTTAAAATGGCTATGTTGAAAATTTGGTGAAAAAATTCCAAAAAATGACTGTTTTACGACCGTGAGTTGTACAGTTCCTATGCACGCTCGTAAGTTCACGAATTTTCAATATTTTCACTCCAGATTTCCAACATTGACATTTTTCCACACCTTCTTATGAGCAGTATTGCTGTCATTTTTCACATCTCACCCAAAATGTGTTTCTGCCCATGTAGCGCACAATGGCGCAGTCGGTGTGCGAAATCAATGTACGGGACAAATTAAGAAAATCACAGTGACACTGTTCATGAGCAGAGGTCTTAAAATGCTATGTTGAAAATTTGGTGAAAATTCCTAAAAATGACGTATTACGGACGTGCGTTGCACAGTTCCTATGCATGCTTCGTAAGTTTGCAAATTTAATATTTCACTCCAGATTTTCAACATTGCCATTTTATTACACTTCCTTATGAACAGTACAGCTGCAATTTTCATATGTCGCCTTAAATATGTTTTCAGACATGAAGCATAATGGTGCTGTTGGTGTGCTAAAGCAATGTTTAGGACAGATTAAGAAAATCACAGTTACACTGTTCATGAGCAGAGGTCTTAAAATGGCTATGTTGAAAATTTGGTGACAAAAGTCCATAAAATGACTGTGTTACGAGTGAGCATTGCACAGTTTTCACGCACCCTGGTTAGTTCATGACTTTGTCATATTTTCAGTCCAGATTTTCACCAGTGGCATTTTCCACACTTCCTTATGAACAGTACAGCTGTCATTTTTCACAACATGGCTGAAGTGTGTTTTCACACTTTCAGTGCAGAGATGCGTGGTCGCTGTGGGAAATCATTGTTCGGCACAGATAAAGTAAATCACAATGACACTGTTCATGATCGGAGGCACCAAAATGCCTGAGTTGACAATCTGCTGTAAAAAATCCCCAACCTAATTATATTACGGGTGTGCGTTGCACAGTTTCTATGTACGCTCGTGACTTCACCATTTTTTTAAATATTTTTACTACAGATTTGCAACATTGCCATTTTTTACACCTCCCCATGAACAGTACAGCTGTCATTTTTTACATCCTGTTCGGAATGTTTTTGCACCTGTGGTGCTAAATGCCGTAGTCACTGTGCATAAGCAGCTTTCGGCTAACAAACTGATATTCCCCCTATTCATGAGGTGGGGTCACAAAAAAACATGTTGAAAATTTGGAGTGAAAATACCAATGAATGCCTGAGGTATTAGGGTTTCCAACCATAACGCCCAACCCTGTAGAGAATGACAGGCATCAGGGGTGTGACTTGGGATTCTTGCCTGTGATGCTCATATCATCCACACCCTGCAGTCAGTGAGAGGCATTGAGGTATGCCTTGGATTCTTCGGCCCCAAACTTCACCCCATTCTCCTATATCGCACCCATCTCACCATATTTCCTAATGAAATGTAGTGCGCATAAAGACAAAGACCCCCAAGAACACCGTGACACTTGTCAGTGTCTGCAGGGTGGGGTGTGGTGAAATGGCGTGGCCGTTATGCCTGACAACTCAAACGCACACCCCAATGCCTGTCACTCTCTGCAGGGTGGTGGTGGGGTTGGCTTCAGTTCAATACTTCACTGCCATTCCTATTACGCAGCTCTGTAACTTCTACACTACCACTGCCAATGCCAGCAAGCAAACATTCGGCATTGACAAATGCTTGTTTATTTTGCTGTTGTTGAGAAAAATAAAATGCTATTTGTGAATTTTGAAACTGCTACTGGTTTTGCTATGCTTCCTGACCTGTACCTCGGTGACACATATGCCTTGGAAGAGACATGCTGCACACATGTCCAGTCCCCCCTGTTGGAGTACACCACCACAATCCAGCACACACATGCAGCACTGGGGGAATGGAGGGTATTGATGGGAGAGTGTACAGGTGACCAGGCTGCACCACATAGTAGGTGCTGCCACGTGGCTGGGGCCATTCACACAGTGCACATGTGCCAGTGATGGGACTGCCCCTCACATCAGTGTGCCTGTATAATGGTATGTGTCTGCCTCCCCCAGGGCACATACCATGCACCTGTCCAGGCTCCCCATCACACATGGCCAGCCATGTGTATGTTAGTGTGGGAATCCCATGCCACTGGCGTAGCATATGTGGGTCACAGGACAGTAAGACTGTGGTGTCCAGTGTCAGAACATACATGCCAGCTGTCCATGCCACTGTGTGGATAGCAGCAGTCATCATTGCCTGACACAATATAGGTATTGCTGTGTCCCTGACAATACTGGCTACTATGGCACTGTACCATCTGACACACACTGTAGCAGGAATAACAATATGTCTATGGCATGCAGCACAACCACCTGTTCCTGTGGTGCTAGTCCTCTGGGCCACAATAGTCTGTGCTTCTGTGTCCAAACCCAGCCTGCAACTACTGGCCTATAATTCCATTCTGACATACAGGTGAAGCTGTGTGCACCATGCAATAGCATTAGGCAATCTACATGGGTGCATGCAAAGCAGGCCATAATGAGATGCTAATGTGACTATTTGCCCACAGATTGCCTAAGTAGGCTAATTTGCATAGAAGCTTTGAATATAGCAAAATTTAGCACTGAGCTAATGTGTTAGCACTGGGCAAATGTGTTACCACTGGGCAAACGTTTTAGTGCTGGGTAAACCTATCAAAACCATAGCACAGTTATGCTGTGTTTGGCCTGCAATGTTGTTTGCAGTTGTTGTGTACCACTTAATTGCTATCACCCACATTGGCCACCTACTGCAACTCTGTCTTACTCCACCTCTGTGTGCACTGGGCTGCTGTTGCAGTTTGGCCTTCCCGGTTGCTATATTCTGAGCTGTCTTATTTGCCTGGCTATTTTTGCACTGCACTCTCAGCCCTGTTTGCATGGCTTCATTTGCATGCTATGTTCAACTGATTTAGCCCTGGGCTATTCCTTTGAATATAGCATGCAAAAGGTTCCTGGCTAATTTTGCATGCCATGCAGTGCTAATTTTGCCCCGGGCCTATGTTTTTAATAACCGGACCCTTTTATTTGTTGTATAGTGATTTTTGTTAATTGGTGTCCTGTGTTGTTAGCTTAGGCTTAATTGAATGTTGATTGTTTTTTGGACTGTAACTCAGGTTTATTTAAAGAAAAGCATTTGCTGCAGAGGTGCCAATATTTCTGGACATTACACTTCACATTACAATTGATTCTTTTTCATCTTTTTATGAATATTGTTGTATTCTGTAACATCTTCCTGTTCTTCATTACATTTGGATGGAGTCTTAATAATGAGTCTATTGCAACCAGTACACAACATTCTCTATCCGATGGTAGATAGTCCATTACAGACTTCCACCTCCTATGTTCCTGAGTATACTGCATGTCATCTCAACATAGCTACATACATTAAGCATAAAACATGCATTAACTGTATCTATGTCTGGTTTGCTTTTAGCATATGCCCCATAGTTGCTCATTGAGATATCTCTGCAGTAAATTGTTCCATCTCTTTTTTTGTCAGTGATTGGTCCTGCATGGCACCCATTTTTATCATTTTTCCAGGTATTTTTCTGAGCTAAACCGAAGATCATTTGTAATTTTTTCCATTTCTGCTATTTGTTAGATTCTCTCCTGCCACTTTGAGAGGGTTGGTATGGCCATTGAGAGCCAATGGCATGTCATGCATTTTATGGCCAGCATAACAAACTCTATTCAGAGCCGATATGGTTGTGACGAGCTGCCAAATGACCAAAGTTACATGCATGCATAGAAAATTATGAATGACTGGGTGTAACTCGGCCATTTTGTGGAGTTGTTTCACCAAATTTTCATCATGGTCTTTTTGGGACCCCACCTCATGAAGAGTGCCACTGTCATTTCATTCACTTGTCCTGAAAGGTGATTTTGCAGCATGACCATGCCATTCTGTGCCATGGGTGTGAAAAAATGTTTTGGGCAGGATGTGGAAAATGACAGCTTCACTGTTAATAAGGAGGTGTGCAAAATGGCAATGTTGAAAATCTGAAGTGAAAATATTAAAAATTGGTGAAGTTAGGAGCGTGCATAGAAACTGCGCAATGCACACTTGTAACAGTCATTTTTTTTAATTTTTTCACCAAATTTGCAACATGGAATTTTTGAGACCCAACCTCATGAACAGTGGCACTGTCATTTCATTAATCAGTCCCAAAAGGTGATTCCACGCAGCAACTGCAAAATCACCTTTCAGGACTGAGTAACAAAATGGCAGTGACAGTGTTCACAAGGTAGGGTCCCAAGAACCCCATGTGGAAAATTTGGTGACAGAATTCCTAAAAATGGCTGATATATCAGCGTAAGTTGAAAACCCTTGCGTGCCATATACCATGTTTATCTTTGAGTCTTCAGTTTGCGGTTCAGCTTTGAAGAGTACAGACATGTCTTGGTCCAGAGAAGATGACAATGCCAACCTCCGGAGGTAAGCATAGAGCAAAGGGGGTGCAGGGTGGTGGGTGCTTAGTGGGAGGGTGGTGATGGGGGATGGGGGACAGGGACAAAAACGAGAGACCATTTTCTTTTTTACAAGTAAAAAAAAGACATCAGAGGATGGTTTTCTTTATTTACAGGAAAAAATAAAAAACATAAATTTGAGCACACTGGGGTGGGTTCCCAGTGTGCCACATGAGTTGGAGGCATAAATGAGGCCAACATGGGGATTGGGCACCCTGATGTTGGCATAGGGATGGGGAACAGAGGGAGCAGGGAGGACAGCAGCAGCAGCAGTGGGAGGGAGTGATCCCCCCATAAATATGGGCACACTGGGGTGGTCTCTCAGTGTGCCTCATGAGCTGGGGGGTACATGATGCCAACAGGGGGTTGGGCATCCTGCTGTTGGTGAGGGGACAGGGATTGGAGGGAGCAGGGAGGACAGCAGCAGCAGTAGGAGGGTTTTATTTGCTGCTGGGGCTGGGATGGAATGGAGGGAGTGGGGAGGAGAGCAACAGTGGGAGGGAGCAGGAGGAGTGCCATCTGCAAGATGGCAGTGGTGACGCAACTGCACATGCATGGCATTTGCGCATGCATAGTTGCGGTGAATGGCATTCTGTCATTCCCAAGATGGGAAGCAATGTGAGATGGCAGTAAGGAGGGCTGGGGGGATACTGGGATGCACAGAGAGAGGCATCACCAGTAGAAAACAGGAAGTTGTTATCCCTCTGTAGAGACAGCTGGTGAGATCCCATCTGGAGTACTGCATGCAGTTCTGGAGACCCAGTCTCTGCAAGGGCATAGACAGGATGGAGGCAGTCCAGAGGAGGGCAACCAAAGTGGTGCAGGGTCTGCACCAGAAAACATATGACGAGAGGCTTAAGGAGCTTAATATGTATACACTCGAGGAAAGGAGGGAGAGGGGAGACATGACAGAAACTTTCAAGTACCTCAAGGGAATCAACAAAGTCCAAGAGGGTAGCATCTTTCAGAAAAAGAGGTGTGCAAGAACAAAGGGGCACAATTTGAAGATAGAGGGGGGGATGGCTCAGAGATAATGCAAGGAAGTATTTTTTCATGAAGAGGTTGTGGAGTCGAAAACAGTGGGGGAATTCAAGAATGCATAGGACAGCCATAGGGCAATTCTAGGGGGTGGGGGTAGGTGAAAGTAGGCTGTTGGTCAACTAGGATCTGCAGCTTATCCATTAGGTAGGGAACTGGGCAGACTGGGTGGGCCAAGCGGTCCTTATCTGCCATCAAATTCTATGTTTCTATGTTTCTATGGTGTCACCAGTGGAACTGTGCACGCGTGTGAGGCACGCATGCGTAGTTCTTGTACCAGAATGTGGAAGTAACAGCTGAAATAGTGTGGCTATTACTCTGTGGCGGCCAACTGTGGTGGAGTGCTCCCAGCTCTGTTGGACTTTTGGAAGGATACTTCCAAAAGTCCAACGGAAGCATGCCATGATCGGCCATTTTCAGGCTACAGATCGCAAAATGGCTGTAGGGTCTGCCCACAGCTGTAAAAAGGCGTGAAACATATCCCACTGTTGTTCCCTCCTTAGCCTTTTAGGAGGGAGATCATGAACCATTGTTTCAAAATTAAATAGGATTGGTTATGACCTGATTGTTTCTAGTTCTGCATATACCTTCTGCCAGTATCTCTGGATGGGTGGGCAACTCCAGAATATATGATGGTACATACCCCTACTGTGACACCCCCTCCAACATTGGTCAGTTTCCTTGGGTAAAGTGGGAAACTATCATAGGAGTATGGAGGAAATGGATTAAAATCTTCCATGTATATTCCTACCTAGAGGAGGAAGAAGTTTTGCTTCATCCTTTTTCTAAAATCTGAGCCCAACTGGCATCTGAGAATGCTTGGCCCACTTCCTTTTCCCAACACTGCTGAACTATGTTTAAGTTGTAGCCCCCAGAGTCTTGCAACACATTCTACATGCCTGAGATTAATTTGCATTTATCTTTTAATCTAATGGCTCAGTATAGGTATTCTTATGGTTTATCCCCCATAAAGTGACTCTTGTTATTCCCAGTTAGTAAATAGTACCTCACTTGGAGGAATCTAAAATGGCCCCTTATCCACAAGATTAAATTTATTTTATAAATCAGCAAAGATTTACAGACCCCACTTGTGTAGAACTGGGCAAAGGTAATGAGACTGTTGGAAATCTGGGTCTGTTCTTCCTTGTGGAAAATGTGGATTTCCTATTATCACTGTAAGCGGGCCAACCTCCCCCGTGTTTGCATCAGTTGGTGCAGTTTGTTCAGCAGCCATACTGATATTTTTTTCCAGGGCTTATCTGTCTGATGAATGCTTAGGTTTGTCCGAGTTATGGAAGGTAAGGTGTAGAGGGGCCACTGGAGAACTTTGCTTTTTTTCTAATGTATACCACCCTATACCTGCAGTTTGCTTTGTCACGGCAACTGTTTGGGCGTATTGGGCTGCCATGTAGTACAGTTCAAAATTTGTGAACTTGTTCTCCTGCTCCCTGGGTAGAGTCTGTGTATTCAGGCCTACACTAACTCTGTTGCCATGGCACATAAACATTAGTGTGAGCTTACGGAGCCTGCTCCAGAATGTTTCCACAATAATTATAGGTAGTGCCTGTAAATAAAAGACGGTAAGCGTGGCAGTGCATTCATTTTGAATACAGCTATTCTTTCACCTAATGACAGTGGGAGTGAGGCCCAGGTATTCAGGTCTTTTGCTATTTTGCTGAGAAGGCAGAGGTAGTTTCGTTGAAACGTTTGGATAGGCGGGGTGTTATCTTCCCTCCCAGGTAATGTATAGTATTCTGCAGAGCCTATTTGAAGGGAAAAGTTGCTTTAAATATTATTGGGTACTATCCAGAGACCAGTAGGGCCTCGAACTAGTTATAATTCAGTTTGCACCCTGAAATTAACCCAAATGTTTCTAGTTCTTTAAAGAGGGCTGGAATGGATAAACTAAGGATTGTTCAAAGAAGATCAAATAGTTGGCTTATAAGGCTAGTTGTTGCTCTAAGCCCCCCACTCTAATCCCCCTTATATTAGGATTCTGTCTCATTTCTGCTGCCAGGTGCTCAATGCAGAGGGTGTGCAATGGGGGGGGGGGGGAAGCATCCTTGTCTGGTTACTTGTTGCAAGGGGAAGTGAGATGAGATTACCCCATTTACTCGGATCACTGCCTCTGGGATGTCATAGAGTGCATCAATGCATTTTCTAAATTGTGGTCCAAATCTCATGGTAGAGAGTGTGTGCTGCAAGAAAGCCCACTCCACCCAACCAAAAGCTTTTTCCATTTTCACTAAGATAGCAATTTGGAATTGTGGGCTCCCTTGCTGTGAGGAGAGAATATTAATGAGGTGCCACATATTATAGAAACACAAAAACATAGACAGTGATGGCAGAAAGAGACTGAGGGTCCATCGAGTCTGCTCATAAATTACTTGGGACCTTGTGTCAATCCGGGGACCTAACCCATCCTACCTACCTTTGTTATCGGTGCCATTACTCTGTCTGACCTGTGCTTGAAACCCTCCATGGTCCTAGCACCAACCACCTCAGCTGGCAGACTGTTCCATGGCTCTACCACCCTTTCCAAAAAATAGTGTTTTCTCAAATCCCTTCTAAAATTCCCACCCCTCAAATTCAACTCATACCCACCTGTCATTGTGCTGGTGCCCCTATTGAGCAGCAGTGTGGGGCACTCTATTTATGCCTTTCAGGAACTTAAAAGTTTTAGTCATATCCCTCCTCCCTTCTGGTCTCCAGTGAGTATTGATTCAGTGCTTTTAGCAGTGCCTCATAGGAAACTTCCTGCAGGCCTTGAATCATATTCATCGCCCTTCTGTAAATGACCTCTATCCTATCCTTGTCCTTTCTAAGGTGAGGGTTCCAAAACTGGACACAGTACTCCAGGTCTGGTCTCACCAGGGAGTGATAAAGGGTGAGAATCACCTTCCTGCTCCTGCTATCTATTCTCCTACCAATACACCCCAACATCCTGTTTGCTTTGCTGTATGCTTTGTTAAACTGGCTTGATTGTTTCAGGCTGTCACAAATGATGACTCCCATGTCTTGCTCTTCTAAAGTAGTACTAAGTTTAACCCCATTTAGCCAGGACTCTGTCCTGGGGGTACCTTTCTCTAGGTGCATTATGTTGCATTTCTTTGCATTAAACTTCAGCTGCCACACATTTAACCATCTTTCTAGTCTTCGGAGGTTCTACTTTAGCTCCCTAACTTCCTCTGCACTGTGCACCCTACTGCTAAGTTTAGTGTCACTGGCAAAAAGGGCATGATTATCCTGAATTCCCACACCAATGTCACTAATGAACATGTTGAAGAGGACCGATCCTCCCAGGACCAGTCCCTGAGGTACTCCATTTGTGACATCCCCCTCTTTTGTTCTCACCCCTTTTACAACAACCCTGTTTCCTGACCCTCAGCTAGTTTCCCACCCACCTGACTATGTCCTTTGCCATTCCAAGGTCCTCTAACTTCTTTAGCAGGCACCTATGTGGCACCAAGTTGAAAGCTTTACTGAAATCAAAGTAGAGGAGGTCCACTGCGTGGCCCCTGTCCAGCTCCCTATTCACCCAATTGAAAAAGACAATAAGGCTGTCTGTTATGACCTCCCTGTCACGAACTCAGGTTGCATACTGTCCTGAAGACCATTTGCTTCCAGGTACTGTATTCCATGAGTTCCTGCTTGATAAGGGTCTCCATCAGTTTTCCCTCAATAGATTTGTGAAACTAACTGACCTATAATTTCCTACCTCCTCTCTGTCACCTTCTTTGTGGAGTGGCACCACATCAGCTACTTTATAGTCGATGGGCACTAACCCCCCATCTGTAGTGAACAATTGAACAGATGTGCCAGGGGGTCTGCCAGCTCCTCTGCTAACTCCTTTAGTACCCTTGGGGGCATCCCATCTGGGCCGGGAGCTTTATCCAGCTTGAGGGCCACCAGGTCTTTTCGGACCCTGTCTTTAGTGAATGCTGGGGTTTCCTTCCTTTGGATTCCTCTAGTGGCTGCATTGGTGCCACTGTCAGGTAGGAGGCCCACTCCCTCCCTGGTGAATACTGAACAGAAGTATTTATTTAGGACTGCAGTGTTCTATCCATCGTCCTCAATTACCTTACTATCATCTCATAACCTGACGATTCTCCCTCCCTTCTTTTTTTTTCCCTGATGTGTCGGAAGAAGTATTTTTCCCCTGATTTAATCCCCTTGGCAATCTGCATCTCTGTGACTGCCTTTGCCTCCCTCACTGCTCTTTTAGCTTCTCTTGTTTTCTGAATGTATTCATCCCACTCCTCCTCCCCCTGCATCCATTTAAACCTGAGGAATGCTCCCCTCTTGGCCCTGACAGCTTTCTTGACCTTAACTGAGAAACATATGGGTCTTTTGTATTTATTCCTTTTAACAACTGATTTGATACAGAGTTTTGTAGCCTCGAGGATGGTCTCCTTAATAAATCCCCATGTCTTCCACACCTGCTGTATCACTAACATCGGCCAATCTGTCCCTCACCAACAGTCTCATTTTAGCAAAGTCTGCCCCTTTAAAGTTTAGGACCTCCATCCATGAGGGTGTTCTTTCATTTTTTAGGGACAACTCAAACCAGACGGAGTTATGGTCACTGTTAGCTAGCGGCCCCCCTATCCTTACTGCCTTAGTTGAATCTGAGTTTGTGAGTATCACATATAAGATGGATCCTTGCCTGGTAGGATCTTTCACCAGCTGGGTCAGCAGGCAGTCTTACAGGGCTTCCAACATAGCATGGCTTCTAGAGCTCTTAGCTACTGGAACACCCCAATCTATGTCCAGTAGGTTTAAATCCCCAACTACTGTATGACTGCCTCCTTCCTTATTGTCACCTTTTTTATTTCCTCTGTAAATTCCTTGTCCCTCACTTTTCCTTGTCCAGGTTGATGATAAATCACCCCATGGGAATTTTCTTACCCAGCGCTGCTGTGAGCTGTATCCACAATGACTCGACTTCCTCCATATCATTCTTGATACTTATATCTTCTACAACATCAATACCCTCCCTAACGAAGAGAGCCACTCTCCCTCCTTCCCTTGCCCACTTTCTTATCCTTTCTGAAAAGCAAGTAACCTGGTATTGTGAGGTCCCAGTCATTGTAGCCCATGGTCAGCTTTCAGTGACAGCAACAAGGTCCACCCAAGCACCTGCCACTAATGCCTGTAAGTCGCTAATTTTATCGCCTAGATTCCTGGTGTTGAAGCGGACTCCCTTCCAGAAAGCACCCAGATGCCTTTTTTGGAAGTCTGTGGTCTTCACTACCTTCACCCTTCCCTCCTTGCCCTAACTGTGCTGCCCTCCTTGTACCACCTACTTTTCTTTACCTGCTTAATTCCTGCCTGGGATTTAACCTTATGCTCTGATCCAATGTGTTTGTTTCCAGCCCATGTTTGTGGTGGAGAGTCAGCTAGGTTCCCTCCCTTCCCTCTGATCATGGCAGTTTTCCTAGCATGTGGCTCCCCCTCAGTCAGTTTAAATATCCAATATAGACATCAAACTTCTGCCCTAGCGCTCTTACCCCCTTCCCTCATTAGATGGAGTCCATCACCCCGGAAGTGCCTCCATTCCCAGAAGTCTCCTCAGTTGCCGACAAAGTGGAAACCCTTTGTTTGACACTATTCCATTAGCCACTTGTTAAATTTGCCTATTTACACCTTTCTAATCTTCTCTTCTCCTCTCTCCTTCCCCTACCCCATACAGGGTGGGCCTTGGAGAAGGCCTGGGATTCTGAGCATGCCACCAGTCATTCCATCAGTTTCCCAAGGCTCTGTTTGGCTGCCTCCACCATCTGGTTTGTCAGATCATTGGTTCCTAGTTGAGTTAGCACTCCCAGGCCTTCTTCCACTCTGTCCACCATCCTTCCTATGTGTTTCACATCCTGTTTAGCTGAGGCACCAGAAAGGTATCTTACTATTACCTCTTTTCATGTGCTCCCATCCAAATGTGACTGTACACCTCTAATCATAGAGTCTCCCAACACTAGGATTAGTTTTACCTGTTTTTTTGTTTTTCTACCAACCATGGGATGATGCTATGCTATACTGCCTAGGCCCACCAACTGATATGAGGCCCCCGTAGGGTCAGTTTCCTGCTCCCCTGCAAGGAACGCAAAATAGTTTGCAGTCAGTGTGGAGTAAGCATGAACTGTGCCCTTTTGATCAATCCTTACCTCCCCACCTCTCCACCACTTAACATCCCCCTGGGCCAGTGGGCCTCTTTGGGAGTGAGAGTGGGGGGTGAGCTCCAGGTAAGTGAATGACACAACCTGGATATTTCCACCCCAGCTACCTCCAGCTAAATCCTGAGCTCAGAAAGAGTCTTGCAAATGGGGCGGTGTCCCACCCTCCAGAGAAACTGCCTATAGATGAGTGCCCCACAACCATTACAATTCACAATCCGCATATTGACTTGCCTAGAAAACTAATAGTGAGGTACTTACAAGCTGCAGTGCTCTACAGTGCCTTATCTGATTCTAGGCTGAATTGTTATCCTTGGATCAGTTGGTAGTTGAGCAGAGTGGCCGGCCACCGGCTGCCTTGTTGGACTGTCTCTGGTGGACAGACTCTGCTGTTATGTCCTTTTTGCATTTGTACTTCATGCGGAGGGCTGCTTGGCAGTCTGTGCTCTAAATGGGAGTATTAAATGAACCGCCCAGTCTCTGGCATACTCTGATTGACTGGCTGCTCCTTGTTCACCCCTCTCCTCTTCCTCTAGCTCCATTTCAGGAAGTAAGCCTGTTAAACAAAGAAAAACATGAAACACCAAACACTATTATCCTATAAGTTTCATCCCTTAATAAATCCCATTTGATGCAGGTGGACCAGGCCTGCCACGCTCTACTGCAAGCATCTGACCAACATGGATGTGAACATTTTGAGGCCCACTGGCAGCAGAGAAATAGGGTGGTAGGATTCACATTTTGCAGGGTCCTTGTCCAGTTTTAACCAAATGGAGATCTGCTGTGTTCTGGGTGCCTTTTCTCCCTTCATAGCCTCCCTGTGTAAACTGAGTAGCTAGGGCATAGATACTCTTTTAGTGTTTTATAAAACTGGGCTGTGAAACCATCTAACACAAATGACTTTCTGTGTTTTTGGTCTCTCGTCACTGCCTCTAAATCTGCCCCTGTAATAGCTGCCTCTAGCTCCTCCACTTCTTTTTGCACCAAAGAGGGCGAGCTAACTTTTGGAAAAAATGTATCAGTTTCCCATGATTTGGTAGGTGTTGTTTCTGAGCATGTAGAGACTTGTAATTAGGGCTGGGAGAACTCGGTGAAGTTCTGACCCTTATTAAATAAGAACAGGAACCCGGTGAACTTCTGACCCTTATTAAATAAGAACAGGAACACGGTGAAGTTCTGACCCTTATTAAATAAGAACTGGAACTCGGTGAAGTTCTGACCCTTATTAAATAAGAACAGGAACTCGGTGAAGTTCTGACCCTTATTAAATAAGAACTGGAACTCGGTGAAGTTCTGACCCTTATTAAATAAGAACAGGAACTCGGTGAAGTTCTGACCCTTATTAAATAAGAACAGGAACTCGGTGAAGTTCTGACCCTTATTAAATAAGAACTGGAACACAGTGAAGTTCTGACCCTTATTAAATAAGAACTGGAACTCGGTGAAGTTCTGACCCCTATTAAATAAGAACAGGAACTCGGTGAAGTTCTGACCCTTATTAAATAAGAACAGGAACACAGTGAAGTTCTGACCCTTATTAAATAAGAACAGGAACACAGTGAAGTTCTGACCCTTATTAAATAAGAACAGGAACTCGGTGAAGTTCTGACCCTTATTAAATAGGAACAGGAACACAGTGAAGTTCTGACCCTTATTAAATAAGAACAGGAACTCGGTGAAGTTCTGACCCTTATTAAATAGGAACAGGAACACAGTGAAGTTCTGACCCTTATTAAATAAGAACAGGAACTCTGTGAAGTTCTGACCCTTATTAAATAGGAACAGGAACTCGGTGAAGTTCTGACCCTTATCAAATAAGAACAGGAAAACAGTGAAGTTCTGACCCTTATCAAATAAGAACAGGAACACAGTGAAGTTCTGACCCTTATCAAATAGGAACAGGAGCACAGTGAAGTTCTGACCCTTATCAAATAAGAACAGGAACTCGGTGAAGTTCTGACCCTTATCAAATAAGAACAGGAACTCGGTGAAGTTCTGACCCTTATCAAATAAGAACAGGAACACAGTGAAGTTCTGACCCTTATCAAATAAGAACAGGAACTCGGTGAAGTTCTGACCCTTATTAAATAAGAACAGGAACACAGTGAAGTTCTGATCCTTATTAAATAAGAACAGGAACACAATGAAGTTCTGATTTGTTCTGATTAGTTCTGATTTATTGACAAATATTTGAAAAAATGCAAAAAAATGCAAAAAAGTGGCCGAAGTTGGTCACATTTAACACAGAGGCCCAAAGGAAATAATTTAGTGGATTATTTGTATAAAAATAAATGTAAAACTGCTAAATAAAGCAATCACTCACTACTAGCCCCTTCACGGCTGGCCTGTAATGGTGGCATATCCTGCTCAGGTCTGTGACATGAGTGTGCTGGAAGAGACAGAGACAGAGAGAGAGAGATACAAATACTTGTATCATTAGTATTCTAACCTGTAAAACAAACTCTGTCCAGAGCCGATAAGGCTTCAGGTGAAGAATCTGGGGTAAAAATATTGAAATGTATCAAAGTTAGGAGCCTACATTTGCAAAATGTAATGTAGGCTCATAAATGTGTTATTTTGTAATATTTTTACACCAAATTTTCAACACAAGGGAATCTCAGAGAAAAGGAGAAGGGAGAACTGACCAGAGCTCATGTAGGATTTGCAGTGCTACTGTAGGCAGGGAAAAATGGGCAGACTAGGGGGAAGGGGGCAAACAGTCCTTATCTGCAAGCAATCTCTTTGTTTCTATGTTTCCAGTTCCAAAAGGGGGGGCATGATACATGCTGCAGGGCCGGTGCTCAGGGAAGTAGGGCGGCCAGCTCTCAAATGCAGAAGCAAGAATACTATAGTCCTGAGCACTCACAAAGGAAACTAATATCTAGGCACAGCATAATGATGACAATTCTTTAATGGCAGTAATATCACAAACAGAGTTAAGTACAAATATAATCCAATACAAGCAAGAAAGCTGACAAACACAGCAAATGCTATATGTAAAGGTATGGTTACAGATAAAATAGTCTTTATGGCTGTAGGAAGCCCAAGCACTTTGACTCTCAATGAATCTTCCTCAGGGAGCATGGCTAGTTAATCTTTTATAAAAATATTTCAAATCCCATTGCTTGTTTAAACCAGCAGGTGTAACGCTTTGTAATTCATAAATTCAAGTTGATTTTTTTCCACAGTAGTTTATTCAGTCATTCTCCCCACCCCCCGCCCCCAGCAAAGGACCCTCTCTCTCAATGCCTTTGAACTTTAATTCTCTAGGATGTGAATTATGGTAATCAAACAAATGACTACCAAGTGGGGTGTCCAAGTCTCCTAGTAATAATACTTCTCAATGGTCTTGTGTGCTAATTTTCAAGGTGGGTACTGTTCTCCACACATATATCTTATTGCAGTTACACAATAGAACAATTTTTTTTTTTAGTGATTAGTTTATTGCATGTTGCTTGGCCCTGTCTCTGGAGAAAGCCTCCAGTCCCATCCCCTGATGTCCACCAGCTGGTGCCCTCCAGTACCCCCAGGGCTTCACCCCCCAGTTGGGCTGGCAGGGCTCCCCAACACTCGCTGAAGAGCGGATCCAGTGTGGCCAGCACTGTGGCTAGTCAGGGGTGGGACCTGCGAGGCACCCTCTGTCATCTGCCAAGCAATCTGTTTTCTCCACTGGTATACTCTCCTGGAGGCAGAGCATACAATGACACCAGCAGTGGCAGCACTTATGCTTCTGTGCACACTCCACTAGGCATCTGCACCATCTCTACTCACATGGTAGCATTGACATGCTGCCCCCAGACTCCCTGAAGAAGGAGAGCAGTCCCTAGGATGCTCAGTCCTTCTCCTCCCTTGGTGACCCCTGGCATCCCTCGCTTATTCCCAAACATGGGTCACCGGTGTGGCACGAGGTGTGGCGTCCAGTGTCTCAACTCTCAGTGCCACCGGGCTGACCCACCATAGAACATATGTGACAAAGTCAGTGCTGCAATTAATAAATTCACGTCTCCAACTTTAAATCTTCATTTGGGGGTGTACAAACTCTTTACCAGGCTGTGCATATGTTCACATATTATATGTAGAATTTGAAGAAATGTTTTGGTTTGTATGGTAACCATTGGTTATAAATGATAGCTACCTGATTTGTCTCAAATTGGCTATGGACTAACTTGTCTCTCAGACTGCTTGCTGTACTTAAATTAATGCATGGGGTATCACCTACTGCTAAAGTCACATCCTTGTCACCAAGCAGGATAGGGCAGTTATGATAAATTATATTGTCAGTTTTACCTGCCAAATGATTGAATTTACTGACAAAAGTAACAGAACCATGTTCATAAATTTAATTTTTCTAGTGGCTTTTCATTGTTCTTTTTTTCAGTAAATCAGCTTTATCTCTAGCCGTTCTCGGTAATGTTCTGTTGTAACCCCTATTGAGAAATCTCATCCACAGTACATTAGCCTGTCAGTCATATGGTTCAGATGAACTACATTTTCTTTCTAATCTTTTTTTTATTACTTTTTCTCCCACTGTTTCTGGCAGGCTATGTTCAGGAGACAGCCCCAGCCCCATCTCCCTGACATCCACTGACCATCCGCTTGACCATCCACTTGACCATCTTCTCCCAGGGCTTGCCCTCCTTGGCAGGGTCAGTGGGGGATCCCCAGGCCCCCACTGAAGATCGGATCCAGTTCTGGTCAGCACCTAGCTGGTTGGGGAGTGGGACCTGTGAGCCCCTCCATCATCCAACTGCTAGAGACACGTTTCCTTTTTTTTTTTTTTCTCTTGGAGGAAAGGGCATGCAGTGATGCCAGTTGCGGTGTCATGCATGCTCCTATGTGTGGCACGCTGAGCATCTGCCCAACCTCCACTCACCTTGTAGATCATTGGTGTGCCATCCCCCAGCCTCAGCTAGGGGCCAGGCAAGTGCCAATCGCTGGTCTCCCCTTCCCCAGAAGAGGAGAACTGTCCTTGGAATGCTTGATCCTTCTCCTCCCTGGCCAACCCTGACAACCCGCTGGCACCACGAACATGGATCGCCGGTGTGCAGGAGATAAGGCATGTTGCCTCAGCCCCTCATGCCACCGGGCCAGCCACTGTTTTCTTTTTAATTTTAAAAACTGACTATAAGGGATATAATTTTTCAAAGGCATCGAATGTGTACTATCTGCTCTCAGGATTGCATTTGTAGCAGTGTTTTTCTGAAGCACAGTGCCACTGAGTTTCAAATATTTCTTCTTTGCCATGTTTCTCTCATGTCTCACGTTAGTACAAATATAACTTCTGAAAATAGGAGTATTACAAGCAGCTGCCTTGGAAATACTTGTGCCTTGAATTATGACAAAAATCAGTGCTGCTGTGGTAGTCACTAAAATTCACAATGATATTTAGAGTTATAGCAAGCCATGGCTAGTCATGGTCTGTTCAATATACTGGGTAAAGGCCATGACTGGATATTATTATGGACCCCACCCTATTCCCCCTCCCCATTTCTGCACCTTTTAAAATACTCAGCTTATCAGTATCTTGTTTAGTTCTCAAGTTTGCTACTTGTTTTTTTTATTTCCATAGTAATCAGCATGATGGGCTTATAAGAACATTTATAAATACTGCAGTAGAAAGGGCTTTAATTGCCATTGAATGGCATTGTTTCCTGCAGCATACTGCAGCATTTTATGATATACCACAGTATTACAGTATTGTTTCCTAGTTGGTGCTGCTATCCATTTTTATGTTTGCATGCACGCATGCGCAAGAAACGTTATGTGGCAGCTTAAGAGAGAAACGGGTTATGGAGGTGCGGCACTGTGGCAGTCAATGCTGGCACTCCATTGTTGGGCTTGGCAGTGCTCAACCAATGCAGGCCCAGTGTCCTGATGACACTGGTTCTGCAGAGTGCCCCCAACTTGTAATGATTTTGCCGCTGCAATCAGGGGCCGCTTCATCATTGCAGCATCAGCCATTCCACTGCAAAGAGGGAGGGAGCGATCCGTCATTGCAGGGCAGTACCTACCTTGCCTGGTGTAACATTTCATCAATGAGGCAGTGGCTATGCCACCTCAGAGCCCCATGAAAGCTGATGGGGTGACCAGTCCCCCTGTCAGCATGCCCCTGACTCAGTTCATTTGCTGACAGGGAAGCCCACTCCCCATCAGCATAATGCCCCTCCATTTGTTGTGTGCCGAGGGGGGTGCCCAATCCACCTCAACATCATGCCCCAAAACAGTCTTTCTTTGTCCAATTCCCATCTGCTTCAGTTCCCCCTCTCTCAAAACGCAGGTGGCACACTGGGAGCCCACCCTAGTGTGCAAAAAACAAACCTGAAAACCAAAAATCTTCCTGCGACATCTTTTTTCTCTCCCTGAAATCAAGAAAATGGTCCATTGTGGTGTCTCATGCTCCCTCCCCCAACCCACAGCCACCATCTGCATACCCTGCCTCTCCACACCTCCCCTTCACCCCATACTTACCTCCGGAGCCCAACGCGATGATCTTCGGTTGACCGGGAACATGTCTGCACTCTTCAAAGCCGACTACGAACTGAAGAAATGCCAATAGCTGTATCATGGCATAAATAAGGTTTTTTCAACTTTGGTGCATATCTCAGGCATTTTTGGGAATTTTGGCACTAAATTTTCAACATGGGGTTCTTTGGACCCCACCTCATGAACACTGTCACTGTCATTTTGTTACTCAGTCCTGAAAGGTGATTTCGCAGTCACTGAGTGGAATCACCTTTCGGGACTGATTAATGAAACAACAGTGCCACTGTTAATGAGATGGGCTCTCAAAAAGCATATGTTGCAAATTTGGTGAAAAAAATAAAAAAAATGACTGTTTTATGCATGCACGCTCATAACTTTGTGAATTTGTAATATTCTTACTCCAGATTTTCAACCATGGCATTTTTCCCACACCTCCTTATAAACAGTACAGCTGTCATTTTACACATCCTGGCCGAAATGTGTTTTCGCACTTCCTGCACAGAATAGTGCGATCGCTGTGGGAAATCACTTTTCAGGACAGATTAAGAAAATGACAGTGACACTGTACAGGAGCAGAGGTCCTAAAATGCCTATGTTGAAAATTTGTTGACAAACGTACATAAAATGACTGTGTTACAAGCGTGCACTGTGCAGTTTTCACGCACCCTCGTAACTTCACAAATTTGTAGTATTTCCACTCCAGATTTTCAACATTGGCATTTTTTTCACACCTCCTTATGAACAGTACAGCTGTCATTTTTCACATCCTGTATGAAATATGCATTTAAACATCTGGCGCAGAATAGCGCAGTTGCTGTGGGAAATCAATATTCGGGACAGATTAAGAAAATCATAGTGACAATGTTCATGAGCAGAGGTCGCAAAATGCCTATGTTGAAAATTTGGTGAAATAATTCCACTAAATGACTGTGTTATGCGCTCGGACGTTCGAACATTTTTAATATTTTCACTACAGATTTTCAACATTGCCATCTCTTCACACCTCCCTATAAATGGTACAGTTGTCATTCTTCACATCCTGCCCCATCTGTGTTTTCGTACATCTGGCGCACAAAGGCACAGTCGCTGTGGGAGCTCAAAGTTCGGGACACATTGACAAAATCACAGTGTCACTGTTCATGAGAAGAGGTCCCAAATGCTTTCATGAGGTGGGGGGTCACAAAAGAGCCATGTTGAAAATTTGTAGTGCAAATACCAACAAACGCCCGGGGCATTAGGGTTTCTAACAATAACGTTCTACCCCATACAGACTGACAGACATCAGGGGTATGCCTTTGGATTGCTGACTGTAATGCTCATGCCACCCCCCCACCCTACAGCCAGTGACAGGCATTGAGATGTGCCTTGGACTCTTCGGCCCCAGAGTTCACCCCATTTTCCTATATTGCACCCATTTCAGCATATGTCCTTATGGAGTGGGGTGACTGTAAGGCCGAACACCGGAAGGCACACCTCAACACTTGTTGGTGTCTGCAGGATAGGATGAGGTGAAATGGCATGCACATTATGGGCGACAACCCAAATGCATACCCCAATGCCTGCCCGTCTCTGCAGGGTGGAGGTGGGGTTGGCATGAAGTTCAGTACTTCACTGCCACTCCTACTCTGCATCTGTCCAACTCCTGCATTTCCAATGCTAATACCAGCAAGCAAACATTCGGCATTGACAAATGCTTGTTAGGTTCAAGCTGATGACCTTAATGAAATCAGCCTCTCATCATATCAGGGCCCCCCCACCTTGTTTTTTTTTTTTTGGTGTGGGGCTGACTGTTTTGTCCTGGGAGGGGCTTTGCTGCAACTGGGGTGCCAACTGTGTCATCAGTAGTGTATGATGTCATCATGTTCTGTGTAACAGCATGGCACACCAAGTGATGCCTGGTGTATCATTTGTTCACTTGGCATGGTAGGGGTGGGTACCTCCATTAAAAAGAAGGCAGTGAGGATGTCCTGGAACACATGTAGTATCACCCACAGCTGATGATGACCCTGTGTAACTGAACAGCCTTGATATAGTATTTAAGTGTCTTTTAGAATCTTTAGTGCTTTGAGTGCAGCAGTCTTACAGATGTGATGCTGATACAGGCTAATGAGATTATTTGATTTTTACTTTAAGGGAAGTGTATTAGCAACACTGAACCACCAATATTAAAGATGTCATACAGTGACAAAATAATAATAGTGTGCTAGTTAGTAACCGAATCATTTATATTATTATGAATAGATATATTAGAACATGACTAATTTGGGGACTATTATTTTACTGTTTTATCAAACATAACAGGCGCAGCTTATGGAATGAGAGGGAATAGAACATCTACAGACATGTATTAGGAAGTGAAAGGGCAGAAACCCTCAACCTTTTTTTGGGGGGGTGGGAGGCCCTGATCCTTACCAGAGCTCAACCCTGCCCTGCCTACTATTTCCCCATGCCCAGGCTTACCCCTGGGTGGGGCCACAGGATGGGTGCATCCCCGAGAGACACTGTTGGCAAGCCCCAGCTTACCTCTTGGGGTGCATGGGAGCAGGACCCCCCAGCAGACATTGGTGGCAGTGAAGACGGTGGCAGAGCAGGGCATCATGCCCAGGGGCCATCTGTCTTTCTGAATGCTGGATTCCTGGGGTGGGGACGTGCAATGATGTCCAGTATCCACCCCACCCCACCCCCTAAGGTGATGGCGCCAGCTGCAGCAGTATCCCCAGCCTCTGCCAGGGGTCTGTAAAGCATCGGACACTCTTCCCCCTACCCCCAGAGAAGGAAAACAGTCCTTGGGATGTTCAATCCCCCCCCGGCTGTCCCTATGACTCCCCAGTCCATCACCAAACCTGGGATGTTGGCACCACAGGCAGATGCCTTGCAGCTGTGCCAGTGGGTGGGCCGGCAAAGAAAATCTCTATCAAACAAACATAAGGACATGAGAATGGAAGTGAGATCTGAAAGTATATATTGTTTACTTTAAGAATTTAACTAGTTTGAAAAGAATTAGAATAAATATGACGGTGAAATAAACAAAATCATTTATTGTGCCCCTTGTAGGATCATACAGGATTGTGGTTTGTATTGATCAGCAACCAAGAAAATATATGAAACAGCAGCTATACGGTACAATCTCTTATTTATTCATATTATATAGTTAAAAGAATAGATTATCACACAGAATGTTAGGTTGTTTTCTGAAAGAATTAAAATTTTTACTTAAGGCTGCAATCTCATACAAACATATGAAGAAGCCAACAGAATTAGGCTTTTTGGTCTCTCTAGCCTGCTCATTGCCCAGGGTTCTTAGCTCAGGCTGGTGTTCCTGCCCCCCCCCCCATCTTTCCACTACCTTCCTCCACTTCTTCCATTACCTTTATCTTCCCCCTGTATCTATCCCAGCCTCTCTTGAAACTACCTGCTGTCCTCAATGAGATCACCTAATCTGGCAGCGCATTCCATTTGCTCACCACCCCTTCTGTGAAGAACTGTCTTCTAACCTCCCTCTTAAACACCCACCCTGCAACTTTAGGCTGTGCCCCTTTGGGGTTTTGCTGCTGCTTAGCCTGAAGATACCCTCCCTGTTCACCTTATTAATCTCTTTCAAGTACTTGAAGGTCTCAATCATGTCTCACCTCTCCCTTCTGTCCTTCAGGGAGTAGATATTTAAGACCTTCAGTCTCTCCTCGTATGATTTACCCTGCTGCCCTGCAGTCATCTTCCTAGCCCTGGCTAGATGCATCTTTTATCCGGAGGGGAAATTTTAAGCTGTTATTCTTGTCATAATTGATGGGAACTTTTTTCATAAAAGGGGCATTTGTGAAGAAACACCTAATTTTCTAGTTTAAATACTAAGGTGCTTCATCTTTAAAATTATTAGGAAATTAGTTTATCTTAAGGCAGATAGTACAGGTGTAATGTTTCAACAATGGTGGAGTCAGCAGCATGACTTTCCTTGCTTCCTTCCTTTCCCTCTCATTGTAAAGCAGCTGGTAAATGTATAATTTTTCAGAAAAGGTGAGATTAATAGCACACATGTGTATAAATGGGCAGCAGTCAGTGGCTTTCAGTTAACAGGTGGAACTGGCTAGGAATGAAGCATCTTCTGTGCTGTAATGCTCCTGATCTTGAACTTGAGGAGGAAAAAGAAGATGCTGCAAGACATGGGCCCTCATCCTATTTTCCTCTATTTGTTGCAAATCTGTATTGCAAGGTATGTGCTTCATTCTGGACCCATTATCTGTGGTTGACTGTTTGGAGTTTATGAGAGATGGGGGGTAAATACACAGGCCTATAGTTTCAAAGATTTGCTGCAGACTCAGCAGCAAGTTGCATCACTTTTGTATCACAGATCACAGCTGTCTCTGCATCATAAGGGTGCACCACCATCAGAAGATGGATGCACCACAATCTGTTGCCCCTGCACTTGCATCTACTGTAGATTAGTGATGCAAAGAGTGACACAGACGTGATGCACTAGTGATGCATCCCACAAATATATTGCAAATATGCTACAATTATGATGCAAGTATAAGTGTTGTTTTGATGCAGCTATGAAAATATGGCGCAATTGTATGCTGCATCGGCATGATGCGAATTTAAGTGTCTTGACACAACTGTATCATTTTTTTTAAGTATTGAAAATACCACCTGCTGTGTTCTCCATAGAAACATAGAAACATAGAAGTTGACGGCAGATAAGGACCGCAAGGCCCATCCAGTCTGCCCATTTCTTTTTCTACCTTATAAATGTGCCATCGGCCTTTGCTCTGTCAGTGACCTATCTATTCATAGTCATTTGTATTGCTCCCTTATGCCTATCCCATGCCTGTTTGAAGCCCTGCACTGTATTCATAGCCACCACTTCTTGTGGTAAGCCATTCCATGCATCTACCACCCTTTCTGTGAAAAAGAATTTCTCACATTCCCCTTAATCGGCCTCCTCTAATCTCATGCTGTGTCCTCTTGTCTCTGCTATTTTTCTTATATTTAAACATGTTAGACTCTTTCACCTTGTTTATGCCCTTAAGGTGTTTAAATGTCTCGATCATATCACCTCTCTCCCTCCTTTGCTCAAGGGTATACATATTGAGCTCCGTTAATCTGTCCTCATATGTCTTCTGATGCAGTCCCTGCACCATTTGGTTGCCCTTCTCTGGACTGCCTCAATTTGGTTAATGTCCTTGTGAAGGTGTGGCCTCCAATACTCGCGCAGTACTCCAGATGGGGCCTAACCAATGTCTTGTACAGAGGGATTATTACCTCCCTCTTCACGACTTGTGATACCCCTACTAATACACCCTAACACCCCCTAGCCTTACCTACTGCTTTAGAGGTCTGCTTGGATGATTTTAGGTCATCAGTGATGATGATGCCCAAGTCTCTTTCTTCCTTTGTGACTGCTAGCAACTCCTCCCAGCCTATAAGGTGGCTTCAGGGTTTCTCTTCCCATGTGCATGATTTTGCACTTCTTTGCATTAAATCCCAGTTGCCACTCTTCTGACCATTCTGCTAGTTTATCCAGATCTCTTCTCATTCTGCCCACCCCATCTGGATCATCTACTCTGTTGCAGATCTTGGTGTCATCTGCAAACAGACAAGCCTTACCCTCTAGTCCATCTGCGAGGTCACTAATGAAGATGTTGAATAGGACTGGCCTCAGGACTGATCCCTGAGGTACCCACTTGTGACTTGCATCTCTTCTGACTGTATACCATTTACCACCACTCTCTGTTTTCTGCCAGTCAACCAGTTTGCCACCCAGTTGACCAACTTCTGACCCACCCCGAGCCTACCTAGCTTATTTATCAATCTTCTATGTGGAACAGTGTCAAAAGCTTTGCTGAAGTCAAGGTAGGCGACATCAACTGCTCCCCCTTGGTCCACCACTCTGGTTACCCAGTCAAAGAAATCTATGAGATTAGTTTGACAGGACCTGCATCATTTGCACTTGTAATATGATCTATGGTCTCAATACTATCTTTAAACTGTCTTTAAAGTTCTGCCAAATGTAATTAATTAAAAATAATCCCCACTCCTATTGAATATAGCAAAATGAGCAACAACAATGGCAAAAAAAACTTAAAAAATGAGAACTTGATTTTGCCAAACAGGTTTTACTTTTGTCGTTATAAATGATGCAGGAATTTTAAAATAATTCAGGTCCATGGAATCTGATGCTGAATGTTTGTAAGCTAAAGCTAACCAGGACCATTCCCATTCTTCCAGATGTAGGAACTATTTCAAAAATGCTTTATATGCCAGGATAAAAAGGATACAGCAAATGCATACTTCTGCTTCTCTACAGTATGAGAGTTTTTAGCAGTGATAGAATCTAGTACCAAGTCAATGTTTGGAATGGCTCTCTTTCTTTAAACCTTTTATGTATACGTTTTTACTTATACATAAATGCATAGTATTGAGACCATAGATCATATTACAAGTGCAAATGACAATAGCACCAAACTTCTCCACACTTCCAAACTGAAATCAGATAGTTATTACTCTCCCCTCCACACACACAGACTTGATATCAAAGATGTAAGAAATGTCTGTAAGGTGAGTAATGTCACACTAAAGCAGCCCAGGCACCCCAACCCCCCACTGATGCTGACATCTAAGCATGAAAGAAAGCCAATGATCTTAGTAATGTGAGTCAGTGTAATATCAAACTACACTGCCCCCAACCCCCATCCCACATAATAAAAAACAGTGCCTATGAGCGACTGCATTGACACAGCGGAGAGTTTCACAGACTGCGTAGGGATCTGTGATGCAACTGTTGTTAGGAAGGAAAGAATGCATTGTCCCCTTTTTCTGAAAGCAGTAGGACTGCAGGTCTCCACCCATTGCAGCCCTAAAAACTAAGATCCCTCTAACTAATGTGATGTCCTTTTGATGATTCCCACCCAAACACACAGGTCAGTGACAAATTTACTGTCATGACTTGTGACTCTACACAGCACACCGACAGCATAGCATTCCACCACCACTTCCTCCCAAAATTACCTGACTGACTCCTATAGCACAGTTACTGTTAAGTGACCAAATTCATCAACTGTTAAGTGTGCCTCAGAATTTGAACTGGAGATGCAGACACATCTGGTACGTAGCTATACGCAGCACAGTCCCACACTGGGGTTGGTTAATGCTTATACGTAATGTAACGTGATATACTATAAAACTAATGATAATGGAGGAATAATGGGGAATGAGTGATGATGATGTTGACACTTGTGTGTAGTTGTACTTTACTTGTGTTGTAGTGTAAACAGCCTGCTATTAGTCACAAAGTCAGATGTTATCTCCTGGGCCACACACAGCCAGCAGCACAGGCATATCAAATGTTAACAAGTGATCTTGATTGGATGGCACAAAGTAAAATATTTATTTTGTCAGCCTGCTGCCCTTGCCCTGCACACAGCCACACTAAAGCTAGGACAAAAAATTATTTGGGATTTCAAGGACTGTTAGATTTCTCGTGGCCCCACCTGCAGTCTCCCTCTTTCCCCTCTGGATGGCACAAGACAAAGATTTATTTTGCCAGTCTGCTGCCCTTGCCCTGTGCACACAGCCACACTGAAGCCAGGAAAAACAATTTTATTTGGGATTTCAAGGACTGTTATATTTCTTGTGGCCCCCACTGCAGTCTCTCTCTCTCTCTCTCTCTCTCTCTCTCTCTCTCCCCTCTGGATGGCACAAGTCAAAAATGTATTTTGCCAGCCTACTGCCCTTGCCCTGTACATGCAGCCACACTGAAGCCAGGAATAAAAAATGTTATTTAGGATTTCTGGGACTGTTACATTTCACTTGGCCCTCCCCCCGCAGTCTCTCTCTCGCTCCCCTCTGGAAGAAATCGTGAATGAATGTTAACAAGTGATTGTGATTTGTGATTGGATGGCACAAGTCAAAGATTTATTTTGCCAGCCTGCTGCCCTTGCCTGTACACACAGCCACACTGAAGCAAGGAAAACAAATTATTTGGGATTTCTGTGACTGTTACATTTCTTGTGGGTTCCCCGTCAGTCTCTCTCTCTCTCCCTTCTGGATGAAATCATGAATGAATGTTAACAAGTAATTGTGATTCATGATTGGATGGCACAAGTCAAAGATTTATTTTGCCAGTCTGCTGTCCTTGCCCTGTTCACACAGCCATACTGAAAAGCCAGGGAAAAAAATTATTTAGGATTTTCTGTAACTGTAAAATTTCTCTTGGGTCCCCAGTAGTCTCTCCCTCTCTCCTCTGGCTCTGGAATGGCACAAGTTAAAGATTTTGCCAGCCTGCCCTTGCTCATGTACATAACGACACTGTCTGAGGTCAAGAAAAGATAAAAATCTTTCATTTGGGATTTTCTGTAGCTGTAAAATTTTCTTGGGCCTCCAGTAGTTTCTCCCTCTCTCCTCTGGATCTTCTGCAATGGCACAAGTCAAAGATTTTGCCAGCCTGCCCTTGCTCATGTACACAGTCACACTGCAACACTGCCTGCCTTTTGCCCCCCCGGCAGCCAGCCAGGCCAACACTATCTCCCCAGTCCCTCCAGATTCCTCCTTTCTCCAGTCCTGACCCATCACCCTACCCCGACGATCAGTTTCCCTCCCCCCTCACCCCAGCAAGTCTCCTTTCTCTCTCCTAGTTTCTCTTCCTTCCCCTCCAAAAGAGTATTTTTTTTTTATATTTGTGTTTTTATTTCTGTTTGGCAACTTCTTCTGGTAGCTCTCTGCTGCAGCAAGTTAGCGAGGTGCTCCTCCAACCATCCTCCTCTCATCTGGGCCATGTTGCACACTCAGCACAGTTATATACCATGAGTGCATCACATGACTGTCTGTTGCCTGATTGAATGCCACCTGCCACCTGTATGTAGAGTGAGTGTGCCAATGGCATCCTCATGGCAATAACACACAAAATGGCACAAATGGCACTTCCATAGATCCGGAACTGGACTTCTGTGGTGAAGTCCGTATTTATCCAGGTCCATGGATTGTGGGTTTGATCCAGGAGTCTGGATCTCCCACGGAACAGTCCACCCAGCCCTACTTGTAATATGGGGCAAAAGTATCTGCTATTTTCACTGGGTGGGAGACCAGCTGCCCTGCCCACCCGGAGAACCCAGAGATTAAGGAATGCTTAATTTGTTTGCTGTTTCCAGATCTGCCATGCCAGCAAATGCCCTGCCCTATTACCCAATTCATAACAATTTTTGCTGAGCAAATCTCAAATGTATTTCTATTTTTTATTCTATGTACTGTAGGTTTGTGGTTTTTGCTTACATTCCTTAATTTCAGGAAGCAGGGTATGATCCATGATAATTTTGTGTGTTGCTTCTACATCAAACAGTTCTTACTCTAGGGCTAACCTTTTAGCCATATCCTCTTTCTGCTTTTGAGAATCATATTGTATAATTTCCCCAGTTAATGTAGCCTTAAGTACATCCCAGAGGTCCCCAGGGATGTGTCCTCCACTTTGTTGTAGTTAAAATATTCTCCAGTTTTAGTATTGATGAGGGTTACAAATTAAGGAATGTTTAAAAATGAGTTGTTGAGGTGCCAAGTCTACATTTTACTTGAGAGACCCAAATTTAGTCCTACCAAAACTGGAACATAGTCTGATAGCATGATTGATGTTATTGTGGCCTTTTGGACTATGTGTAACCATTCTGATGGTAGCAATGAGATGTCATTTCTGGAATAAGAATTTTAGGGAGCAGAAAAAAAGTAAAATACTTATCTCTCGGATGGGTCATCCACCAGGTATCCTCTAGCCCTAGTTCTCCGAGTCATTTTCTTTAAAGTTCTGCTCCTTTGTCTTGCCTCTTTCCCCTTTTGCCCTGAGCTCTCCTATCAAGGGTGCTATTTAAGACTATGTAAAATTCTTCCCCAGCATATATAATTTCCCAGCATCTGGGGGGAATCTCAGCAGGACTCAATGATGAAAAGCCACCCTCTCCATTTCCGTGTTGGAGGCATATATGTTCAACAGGGAAAATGGGATATCTATGTTTCCTCAAGATATATAATCTGCCCATTGTCATCCTCCTTCACCTTCTCTATTTTCAGGGGAAGTCATCTACGTACTAACACCTCCACTCCCAGCGGTGAGGATGTTGCCAAAATGCAGATGCACAGCACTCCCCTACCCATGCTCTTTTAAGCTTTTTGTGCTCTTCCTGCATAAGTTGAGTCTCTTTTAATAGGTTCTCCAATGCCTGTCTCCTTTGGGGCATCTGTAAAACCCTGCTGTGTTTAATACTGTAGAATTTGCCAAATATTTAGCATTGCATGTCATTATATTTAAATCACTATGCATCATCTTTCTGTAACTTTTAAAATGTACATTGCCCACTGCATAGAGTAGAGTAGACACTGAACACCCCCCTGTGAGTTTATTCATTTTGACCAGATAACCAGATGAACTGTATAACATTTGAACACAAAACCAATGAGTTAGCAATAAACATTCAACTTCAAGGTGTAAAGGCATAGGCTTTGCCAAGAGCTGAACTGCACTCCACCTCAGAGTCACAAGTATGAAACATGTAATGCCTGCTTTGGGTATTGTGTGAACTTGGTTTACCTCCTCCACAACTGTTAGCCAGTTCATAAATGCTGTCATCACCTTGTGCAATGAAATTGTCTGGCTGAATCCCATACCCTACTAAATTCACATGAACATACTATTTAAATGCAGGCAGGCCCTCCTTCACCATATGGAGGGAGACCCCACGCTGACCCAGCCAATCAAGTGTATTGATATAGTTACACTCTGAGGTGCCCATCCTTAAAAGTTCCACCATCCAGCCCTCTGCTTTTTGGGCAGCCACACTGGGTAGGCCTTGTGCTGAGTTCCTTCATAGCTGGATTATTTTCAATATGTCTGGCACCCTTTGAACCTTGATTTTATTGCCAGGTATCCTGAGGGAACAAGGTGCAGCAGTGGGCTCCTTTTTAGTTAGCATACACAAGGTGAAATGTTGGAGCTTTGGAAAAGGACTTTACATGTGTAGCATACTTTTAACATTAACCACAGTGCACCTTATGATCCAGTGTCCCAGTCTGCATTAAGGCTATTTTACCCCGTGTTCCTGCACTCCAGTTGTGAAGGCACATCACAGACTCAAGCATCCTCCAGTCTGTCCATCCTTCCCCTGTATGTCATTTGGAGTGCAGTGAATGCAGCTCATTTGTGGTACCTTCTCCGCTGTACTGGGCTAGACCAAAGGTACTGTATATATACTAATTAAGACCTGCTGGTCCAGCTCTTGTTGTATATAACAACCCTCCATGTGGCGTTACCAGATCTCTCTTGTCCCTGTTCATCTTCTTTAGTGAAGCCTCTTTTACATCATACCGCCATGCTGCACCCCCCCCCACACTTTATATATGGTCCACATCCCCCAGCTATCCTCCAGTTCAAGTGGACAGGTAACTAAGGGACTGGCCACTAGTACTCATCCTCATCAGGTGGTGCTTTGCAATGCCAGATCAATGAGGAATAAGACCATGATTATTGTGAATTTTGTTTCTTGCTCCTCAGTTGACCTGGCATGATTTATGGAGGCTTGGCTTGGCGACATCACCGGTCCAGTCTTGGAGGCAGGGAAGGATTGTGGGGGGGAGGGGTAGCTATATTGTTTAGGACTGAACTGGGAATGGTGCTGCACCCTGCAGGGACACCTTGACCTTTGAGTGCATGTCTGTCCATGGAGGTCCAGGTGCTGGGTGCAGAATCCTCCTCATTTATTATCCAACTAGGCATGAGGGAGACTTTCTGCAGGAGATCGTGGAGTTTGTCACCAACTGGCTGGTTGAGTTGCCAAGGTGGATTATCCTCTGCAATTTCAATTCATGGGTCGATGACAAACTATCGCATTCTGGGCAGGAATTCCTCCAGAGCATGTTAGCTCTGGGCTAGCACAAGTAGTTGCTGCTGGAACCCACCAACACAGACATACATTGGACTTAGTGTTCCTTATATGGCTTGAGGTCGAGAACCTCAGGATTGACCCGATCAGTTGATCGGATCATTGCATCATCAGTTTCAAGTTTAGGGCATCCGTCTGTAGCCCTTCTCTTGTGGAAGTAGTTAGATACTGCCCTTTAAGAGGGTTGAACCTATAGAGTCTTCTGGTGGTACTTAACACCTCGGGTATATGGATGGCTTGTGCTGTGGGCAGGGGGTAAGCTGTTGCAGCCTATAATAGGGCTGTCACAACAGTCTTGGACCTGATAGGACCTGAACATAGGCTGTTGGTTAACTAGGATCTGCAGCCTATCCTGTAGGTACGGAAATGGGCAGACTAGATGGGCCAAGCAGTCCTTATCTGCCATCAAAGTCTATGTTTCTATGTTTCTATTATAGCTCCAGTCTATGTCCATCTTTTGCATTCATGTCTTAGATTGCTATGATTTGATAGAGAGCTAAGGTCGATGAAGGCTATGGGACAGAGGTTAGAAAGGTGTTGGAGGAGGTCCAGGGCTCAGGAGGACAAACTGGCTTTGATTACTCATTATGGTGAGCATCAAAAGGCAATCTCTTGTAAGAAGGCAGAATTCCTATCCAGAGAGATTGTGGCTGGGAAAAATTGACCAGCTCAGCTTTTCAGGCTGTAGACAGGCTTTTACACCCAGCCTGTCTGCAGCCCATGAAAACTGCATCATCTTCACAATGTGAGGAGTTTGCTTGATTTTTTTGGACAGGGTGTCCTCCATTAGGGGTGGGATCTCTTTTTCTAGACAGTTACCATCCATCAGTGGCAGATGGGATTTCATGGCGGCTGTCAGTGGTTGTGGAGACAGTTCCAGCCAGTGACGAGGGAGGAGATCATTAGGGTGACCTTGGAGCTGCGACCCACCTATGTGAACTGGGACATGGCTCAACATGGCTTCTAGTGCGCTGTGTGGAGCAACTGGGTCCAGTATTCACTGGGATTATTGGCTGTTCCTTTTCAGAGAGGGTCTTTCTGGCTGAATTAAAAAGTGTGCTAGCGAGACCCCTTTTGAAAAAAAATTACTTTGGACTCAGATGTTTGAGCGAATTACAGACCTGGCTCTAACCTGCTGTTTTTAAGGTAAGGTTATTGAAAAGGTGGTTGCATTGATGCTTTACAGACCTGGCTCTAACCTGCTGTTTTTAAGGTAAGGTTATTGAAAAGGTGGTTGCGTTGATGCTAGAGGTTCACCTTGAGGCCTACAATATTTAAGAGCCTCTCCAGTTGGGGTTTTGACCAAGATTCAACACTGAAACCACTTTGGACAGGGTGCAAAATGATCTGCTCATTGCAAAGGACTGAGGCAAGAGACCTATTTGCATAATCCTAGATCTCTCCTCTGCATTTGGCACCATTGACCATGGGCTGCTTCTGGACTGTCTCAGGGAATACATGGGACTCACTGACACAGTTTGGAGCTGGTTCAAGTCCTTTCTTTAGGGCAGGTCTCAAAGGGTGGTAATGGATGATTTCTCATCACAATCAAGGGACTTGAACTGCAGGGTACCCCAGGGATCGATCTGCTCACCCATGCTGTTTCTGGTGCACACGTTACCCCTGGGGAAGATCATCAGGCAGTATAGAGTTGGGTTTCAGTACTATGCAGATGATACTTAGCTCTATCTGTCTTTTGCACCCCAGGACCAGGGAGCGGTGGATGTGCTGAACAAATGTCTGGCGGAGATCCAAGGCTGGATGTCCTTGAGCTGGCTGAGACTCAGTCCTGAAAAAACTGAAGTACTGGTGCTTCAGCTGGGTAGGAAAAGAGATAGAAAGTGTCAGAGGCGTTATCGAACCTCTGTCTTGGTACCTCTCATCTTGGCACAATCCAACAAGTGAAGAATCAAGGCCTCATTCTAGATGAAGGGCTGACATTGAAGGTTCAGGTGTCAGCTGTCACCCAGAGTGGTTTCTACCATCTTAGAAGTATTAGCCAGATTCGCTCCCTTGTTCCCTCTGAGGACCTGCCTTCACTAGTGCATGGTTTCATGTCGTTGCATCTTGACTACCGCAATGTCTTCTATCTTGGGGTCAGTAGAGGTGTGCTGTGACACCTGCAGCTGGTGCAGAACATGTCTGCGAGATTATTGACAGGCCTCTCTAGGTCAAGCCATATCACCTCTGTGTTGTGGGATCTGCACTGGCTGCCTGTCAAGTGGCGAATCTCTTATACGATTGGGTTATTAATCTGTAAGGCTCTGCATGGTCTGGGTCCTGGTTACCTGAATGATCTCTTGCATCTGTACTTCCTGCTTGCCCCCTCTGTTCTTTCGATGAGGGCCACTCAATTAAAAACATGTGGGGACAGAGTCTTCGGGGTGGCTGGACCAATATCATGGAACTCATTACCGAGGGTGGCACCTTCAGCTGAAATATTTTAAAAATAACTCAAAACCTACCTTTTTGCCCAGGCATTTTGCTCTACTGTGTATTTTAGCTGATTTTAGTTAATTAACTTATTAGTGGTTTGTGAATTTACATATTATGTTCATTTGGGCTATGTAGTATGTGATTGCTGATGTTTATTATTTTGTAATGGTGCTCTGGGTCTCCAGGGAAGGGTGCCAGAAATAAATAAAACTACTACTACTACTACTACTATTGAGTATTACTCTACTTCTGGTCTATTTTATGCCATTTACTCACATTACCATCTTAGGGTGCACACCTTGTGTGGGTCAACAAAAAGCCTCCCACCTTCCACCATCTGACAGACTACTTCATTAATTCCTCGTTATATCCATAATCAAGTTTCCATTTTGCAAAAACTTTTGCAGTAAAATAGAATGCTTAAACAACACCGTTCCCCCTCCCCAATCTTAGGAGTGGGTGTGGAGGTCATTAACTTAAACAATCTCCTCCAACTATAATTCTCATAAGTCTATTCTTATTTTCAGCCAAAGTCTGGCTCATTCTAACAGTATTGTGTCCCTGTAATGCACTGTTTTATAACGAGTGGCCATCTCACTTGGGTATCGCTACTCATTACCTACCCTTTGTTCACAGCACCAGTCCATCAACCCATCAAAGGTGAAGTTGATGAGCCAATAACTCTTGGTGACGTGATCTGAAAATGTGACTCCAGGCATCATTTAGGGCACTTTGTGATTTTCTCTTGTTGCTGCTTCCCCTCAAGGCTGGTGCCCACTCCTGTTCTTGACATTGCCTCTGTTTCCACCATTTCTGGATTTTCTCAAGGAGTAATGAGAGGCCCAGCTAGGCCAAAAGTCCATGAGCTTCTTTTAGGCCTTTGAAGAATGTTGGGTCTGTCTTAGTAAATATACAGAGCTGTGCTCATGCCAAGAGGTAAGCTTTACTAATTTTCTCCCTCAGGCCTTTTAGAACTTGTTGCATTTTTATGTCTTTTGTGCTAGAGAAAGGAGAAATCATGGTCAACATATAACCAGGTATCACTGAAGGCGATTTCTTTCTTGTCCCAAGCCTTCCAAAAAATTTGCATTTTAACTCTGTAGTTCACAAATTGCAGGACTACTAATCTTGGATGCTATTTTTGTCTTTGGTCTTGGGCGTGAGAGTTTGTTGAGCCCTTCCATTACCCAAGTCTGTGTCAGCAGGGAGGTCCATCAATTCCTTAACAAAAGGAGTAAAATAGTTCTCCATCCCACCCTTTTCCATATCTTCAAATAGTCCATAGATTCTCACACTGTTTCATTGGGATCACAATTCTTAATCCTCCAGTTTATCAGCTATCTCAGAGTCCCAAAGGGAGAAATACAATGGGGCTATATTATGGGTGTCAATCTACATGGTGGTTTAACAGAGGCCTTGTTCCAGTTCAGATATACTGTCTTACAACTGTTGAATGTCTTTTTTCGAAAGAGGTAATGGTTTCTTCTAATTTTGTGAGTTTTTTGCATATATTTCTTAATTCCATCACTAAATATTTAGATATATTTGTGTCTGGGGCTGTTTTAGGTTTTTGTCTGGGCAGTTGCCCGCTGCTGAAGTCATGCTGCTGCAGCGGGATCTTACGTATGTCTCTCTGACTGCTTCTCCTGTGCTAATTCTGCCTAATGAATCCTCTCCAGCATTAAAGATATCAGTGAGAATGCCACTTTTTCCATTTTACTGCCATTTTAGAGAAGAACACTGTGACTTTGTAAGGTTTGTTGCACAGAACTCCATGAGCTTGCTGCTACCTCTGATGATGTCACCAGAAGTCCAATGTTGATTGTTTAATTAGTGATGTGTTAGATGTGTTTACATGTTCTCTGTGTGTATTTCTCCCAAGGTATACAGGCTATTCTCTGGTGGTAAGGAAAACTAAAAACTACTGCACTCTGGAGACAAGATCCAACAATCCACACACAAAAAGAGCTCAATACTGCTTGATGTTTATTGTCAATCAGTGCCCAAACACATATAAAAATTGCAGCATACAACATGTGGTGTAGACAGAGTTGCCAATCACCTACAGAGGATTAGATATCCCATCACTTCACCATGAAGGCTTTGTCAGGGGTTCTGCAGTGGTATACAGCTTTAATTGGGAAATATAGAGCTTTAATAAGGAGGCATACAACGTTAATTGTTAAGGTATACTGGAAAATACACCATAGTGGGTCCTATGGGTCTATATCTCCAGTATGTATTTTATCTCTCTCTCTCTCTCTCTCTCTATATATATATATATATATATATATATATATATATATATATATATATAAAAGTTAGGGTTGCATGGCCACTTCTATGTTAAACCTCAAAGTTTGCACTTTAATAACTTTGCAACTGTTTGTCGATCGTTTGATTTTTGGAATGTGCAACCGTCTACCATAGATCTCTGAATCTAGAAAGTTTTATCCCAGTCGGATGTGTGATTGCGGAACAGTGGGGTGCTCTAAAAGTGAAATTGCATGCTTTTTGCCCATTTTTTGGTAAGGTATAATGGACTGAAGAATACATTTGAGTGGCTTCACATTTGCTTGTCCACATATCCTGGGTTGAACTGGTGCCTTTTGAAGATTTAGTGCAAAAATATTGCTCCATTCAAAAGTTATTTCATTTGTTTATGTCCCATTATAGTCTACGAGAAAATGTATGTGTGCATTGCGAAAACTTTTGCGATCACATTTTTGTTGTTGAGCTCCGCAAAATTGTTTTTGTGCTGCAGTCATCTTGTTTTTCAGTTAACGACAGAGAAAAAATGTTGTAACTCAAAAAATTATGCAGTTTGGTAAACACCAACAGTTGTGTTTACTTAATCGGGCCCTGAGGAACATGACCTTGGCTTTAGTTTCTCTATATGTTGTCTGTAAATATGTTTTTAAACGTTTTGCTGTATTTTGATTGTGGCAACATTTTTTGTTGCCACGCAAACATTTCAGCTCAGGAGCAAAAGTAACTGCAGCAAAATTTTCCTCTACACGATAACATTCCCATTAGAGATAGGAGACTCAAGAAAACAATAAAGTAATCATGGTAACACTGCACAAATGCATTTTGCTATGTGTTGTTTTCTTTGTCTGTTCATTGTGCCATGGTGGATTGTGCTATTGGCTTGAAATGTACAGGGTGGGAAGCTCTAGTGCCACAGATGTGCCTTATGGTGATTTGGTATGAAAACACTGATCAGTCTAATAGTTATAGCATTCCGAAGTTGAGAAATTTTCCTATAGGATAACATTGCGGCACTCATGATGCCTTTTGGTGCCTGTATCTCTCAAACAGTTTGAGATACGGGTTTTTTGTTGCAAAAACACATAGTCCCCCCCATGGGGGGACTAAGTGCAGAAGTAGGCTGGAAAACCATTAATACCATGAATTTTGAATTAATTTCTGCCTTGTACGGTTAGTGAGATATTTGGAAATTGGTATTCCAATTGCTCATTATCATGTCCGTGGGCCACTATTATGCCCACAGAGTTAGCATTTACAGTGCTTTTTGGTGCTCATATCTTGGAAATGATGCAAGATATGGATTTGGTCAATTATGTCATGTGGATGTCTCACTGTCATGATTACAATTTATTTATTTTATTTATTTAGTTTTTGTTTACCGCGTAAATGCACTAGCCTTAGCAATGACTATTTCCAGGCATGACCAGAAGCTGCTGTCTTTCCCATACCAGGAGTTGAATCTGGGCCACCTGGGTGAAAACCAGGAATCCTAAGCGCTAGACCATACAGGAAGCAAATGACAATGACACTTGAATTTTTTTCCTAGCTGCTACAATTCCCGAGATATTGACAAATTTGTGTTACAAGTCTTCCTTGCCTTATAGGGCTGCTGTATGGCTCCATAGTCATGTGTAAGTAGGAGCTCAGGGCCCAGAGGGCCTGCACTCCTACAGACACATATCATTATGCACAAATGGGCATGGGCTCTGAGAGCTCACCAACATATACCATTTACTAGTTATACTACACTTTTTCAAAAAGAAAGGAAATTCTTTGCAAAAAACTTCATTAATGCATCAGTTAGGGTTGTTTACACCATGACAAAAGTGTGGAAATTCAACATTAGGGTTACCACGCCTCCCCCACGCCCCATCCTCAAAGCCCTAACTATGCATTCCCCCCACACACATGCAAGACACATGTAAGACTGTAAGACACTATCTTAGTTAGTCACTTCCATCAGCACAATAATCACTACACTGTACTCATTTCACATAACACTATGTAATGAAAAAACAAATACAGTATGATTGACTCTATACTGCCAGCACAGTATGATGACCCATTGTAGCTGGCATATCTTTTTCATACAGTAATACTTAGTCTGTACACATTTTCTAAATATTGATTTTTATGTGTCATAATTCAAAAATTAGCTCGCTGCAGGTATTGCTGCTACCACATAGGCATGTGGTAGCAGAAAAGACAGAGCTGGCACATACATTGTACTTTTCAGATACTGCTCAGGTATAGAAACATAAAAAAATAGAATTTGATGGCAGATAAGGACTGCTTGGCCCACCTAGTCCGCCTATTTCCCTACCTGATGGATAAGCTGCAGATTCTAGTTAATCAACAGCTTACTTCCTCCTACCCCCCACTAGAATTGCCTTATGCCTGTCCCATGCATTCTTGAATTCTCCCACTGTTCCTGACTCCACAACCTCCTCAGGAAGGCTGTTCCATGCATCCACAACCCTCCCTGTGAAAAAATACTTTATAACATTACCTCTGAGCCGTCCCCTCTCTATCTTTAAATTGTGTCCCCTTGGTCTTGCACATTTCTTCTGAAAGATACTACCCTCTTGTACTTTGTTAATTCCCTTGAGATACTTGAAAGTTTCTATCATGTGCCCCCTCTCCCTCCTTTCCTCAAGGGTATACATATTAAGCTGCTTTAGTCTCTCCTTGTATGACTTCTGGTGCAGACTCTGCACCATTTTGGTTGACCACCTCTGAGCAGCCTCCACTCTGTCTATGTCTTTGTGTAGATTGGGTCTCCAGAATTGCATGCAGTACTCTAGATGGGGTCTCACTAACTGACTGTACAGAGTGATGGCAACTTCCTGTTTACTACTGTTGATGCCTCTCCTTATGCATCCCAGTATCCCCCAGCCCTCCTTACTGCCTTCTCACATAGCTTGCCCACCTTTAGGTAATCTGATATAATTATTCCTAGGTATCTTTCAATTTTTGTTGTTGTTATTAACTCATCCCCCATTGTGTATTCTTACCCTGGGTTTTTGTTTCCCAGATGCATTACCTTGCACTTCTTTGATATGAATCTGAGCTGCCACATATTTGACCATTCCTCCAACCTTGCCAAGTCACTTTTCACTCTTTTCACCTCACCTTGTGTATCAACCCTGTTGCAGATCTTCGTGTCATCTGCAAAGAGACATACCTTTCCTTCCAGTTATTCTCCAATGTCACTTATAAAGACATTAAAGAGGACCAGTCCCAGTATCAAACCCTGCAGTACCCCACCAGTTACCCTCCTTTCTTCACTGTGGACTCTGTTTACTATTACCCTTTGCATCCTGTTGCCCAGCCAGTTTTTTATCCAGGCTACCACCTTGGGACCCACTTCAAGGCTGGCTAACTTGTATATTAATCTTTTGTGTGAGACTGTGTCAAATGCCTTGCTAAAATCTAGGTAGGCCATATCCACAGCCCCTCCCTGGTCTACTGCTTTGGTCACCCAGTCAAAGAAATCTATTAGGTTTGTCTGACATGACCTTCCTGCTGTGAAACCATGTTGCCTTGGGTCCTGTGCCCCACTGGCCTCTAGGTACTCAACAATTCTTTCCTTCAGAAGTGATTCCATCATTTTCCCCACCACTGAAGTCAAACTAACAGGTCTGTAGTTTTCTGCCTCTGCCCCGCTCCCACGTTTGTGAAGTGGAATCACATTTGCCCTCCTCCAGTCCTCAGGTACCACCCCATCCTCCCATGATTTGTTAAAGAGAGTAGTCAGTGGTGTTACTAGTTCTACCCTTAGTTCTTTTAGAATTCTTGGGTGAATCCCATCAGGCACCATTGCTTTATCCACCCTCAGTTTCAAGAGTTCTTTCTAAACCCTTTCTTCTGTGAATTGACTGGTACCGACCCCCCTATTCAGAGTTTCTCCCTTGTTTGGTTTAGGTACCTCCCCCTCCTCTTCCGTTATGAATACTGAGCAGAAATATTTGTTCAGTATCCCTGCTTTTTCACTGTCACCCTCTGCCCACATTCCCTTCCCTTTTTTAAATCACTGTATCCCTCCCTTGGTCTTTCTTCACTCCCTAATGTACCTATAAAAGGTTTTATCCCCCTTCTTAACAGAGTTGACTATCTTTTCCTCAGTTTGTGCCATCACATGTTGTTATACTGCTGCACCTGGAAATACTCATTAGCAGCATGTTATGGTTAGCTTTGGTTGTTACAACTGTTGCTGTCACATGTTGCTTATAAACTATACTACAAAACATTACTTTCATTATTACTACCATTTGATATTAGGACTGACTCACTGTATCAGAAAAAAATATGTGAACATTCAATGACTATTGCTAGGGTTATCCAAACTCTCATTTCTAATATAGCTATCTATAGATAACATACTGTGCGTTTCATCAGTTGTTAACAATTGAAATATAGGCATCTGCTTAAAACTTGTTATTGATGTTTGTAACAGAAAAATGTTTACTGTGAGCCATATCCCATAGTTGCCCAGCATGTGTGTGTACCCCCAAGGCACTCTGATGGCAGCAGAACTCATACAGTTGGTGAACCATGATGATGGATGTGTCTTGTAGTACGTTTAGAAAGTTCTGTGTTACTTCTGTTACCTGATGCTGGTTCTCTGTGATTGATTGTGTTGCCTTGACCCTTTCCATACTTGCATATGTGTGTGTGTGTGTGTGTTGGGAGGGGATGCGGGGTTAGGGTTTTGAGGATGGGGCATGGGAGTATGGTGGTGGGATGGTAACCCTAATATTGCATTTCCACACTTTTGTCACTGTGTAAACAACCCTAACTGATGCATTACTGAAGTTTTTTGTAAAGAATATATATATATATATCTTCATTGCAAAAGACGTTGTTAATGCACCATTAGGGTTGAAGCACCAAAATTAGGGAAATGTGACCTTAGGGTTTCCAAGCCTAAGATCCCACCCTACTGTGTATACAGGAACAGGCCTGATGAGTAAGTTTTGGGGCTGTGAACCCTAATGCTCACCCCATTCTCCTATGCTGTACCCATCTTACCTTACTTATTCATGGAATGGGATGAGCATTATTATAACAAAGTTTTTTGCAATGAATTGCTTTATTTTTCAGATAGTTTACTTGTATCCTTATTTGCCTGTGGGAGCGCAGGGCCCACCACCCTCCATAACTGTCATTATGTCACAGTGGGAGAGCAGGGACATGTTCCATGATTTCCCTTATTTTACTGCGGGAGTGCAGGGTCCTTTGGACCTTGCACACCCATCCCTCCATAGGTGCATGACCAAATTATCAGCATAGCCATCTTATTACCCCAGCAGATGTACTCGGTAAAGAAAAATTTCAAATCCCAGCCAAAACATAATTCTACACAACTGCAATGCCATTCCATGCCACAAGCATGAAACTGTATTTTGGACAGGATTTGAAAATGACAGCTGTGACATATATAAGTTCATGTAATAAGAAGGCTATGTTGAAAATCTGGGGTCAAAATATTTAAAGTTTACAAAGTTATGAGTGGGCATACCGAAACTGGAATGAATGGTCATAATTTTGATATTTTTTCATATTTTCACCCCAAATGTTGAAAATAATCTTCTTATGACCCCACCTCATAAACTCCATAGGTGAAAAATGTCAAATCTGTGCCAAAACATCATTCTACACCACAGGTGCGAAAACACGTTTTGGGCAGGATGTGAAAAATGACAGATGTACTGTTCATGAGGTGGTGTGAAAAATGGCTATATTGAAAATTTGAAGTCAAAATAGTAAAAATTACCAATGTTATGCACATGCGTAGAAAAATTCCAATGAGTGCACGTAACTCAGCCATTTTTATTACATTTTTTCACCAAATTTTCAACATGAGCTTTTTGGGAGCCCACCTCATGAACACTGGCACTCTCATTTCACTAATCAGTCCAAAAAGGTGATTTCATGCAGCAAATCACCTTCTGGGCCCTATTAATGAAATGACAGTGATAGTGTTCATGAGATGGGGTCCCAAAAAAACCCATGGTGAAAATCTGGTAAAAAAACACATGAACATGCCATTGAAATACATTATACGGCATGTACCTTGATTCCTCAGTTTGCGTTTCGGCTTTGAAGAGGGGAGATGTGTCCCAGTCCGCAAAAGATGACAGCAGACAACCTCCAGAGGTAAGTGTAGGGTAAGGGGGGGTGGGTGCTAAGTGAGAGGGTTGGGATGGGGAAGGGGGATGGTGGGGATGATGAAGGACCCTTTTCTTTTTTTCAGGTTTAAAAATAAAAAAAGACATTGGGGGACTGTTTTCTTATCCTACAGAGTTTAACAATATACATATTTTGTGTGATACATGTATTGGGACACTGGGAGTGGGTTCCCCAGTGTCCCACACTGCTAGGGAAGGGAGGGGGGACTTGCGGCTGTCAATGATATCCATGTTTGGCTGCAAGTGGTTACTTAATGTTCTGAAGTGTGATATGTGCAGAAATAAGCTGTGCCTATTTTTTTACATACCACATTTTCGAACATTAAGCATCCACTTGCGGCGAACCATGCATATCATTGACAGCATTGATAAATATAGAAAAAGCACCTTTGCAGTTGTGCTTCTTCTGTGGCACTGAGGACAAGGCACAGGAATAGAACATCCAGGGGTCTTAGGTTTGAGGCCAGACTCTCTCTATTTTTTTTGCCTTCATTGTAGGTGGGAAAAGAAATATATAGAGAGACTGGTCTTGAACCCAGGGCACTTGAATGTCATGTCTCTGTGCCTTGTCCTCTGCACCACAGGAGAAGCACAACTTATCAAATGTGTCAATCAACTGGATATTAGATTTTCAAAAATGTAGCATATGTGAAAATAAGCTATACCTATTTTTGCACATACCACATTTTTGAACATCACATATCCAGTTGATAGAAGACAGTGATCCTGTCCTGGTCCACAGAAGATGACACCACATGCCCTCCAGAGGTAAGTATAGGGTAAGGAGGCTGTGGGGTGGTGGGTGCTTAGTATGAGGGTCAGGATGGGGGAGAGGATGGTGGGGAAGACAAGGGATGGTTTTCTTTTTTTCAGATGTAACAAAGAAGAATTTTGGGACACTGGAAGTGGGCTCCCCAGTGTTCCACACTTCTGGGGGGGCAGGGCTTGTTCTACTGACATGGGGATTGGGCCCCCCCATTGTTGATTTAATACAAAGAGAAGGGACTGGGGAGAGCATCTGACAATGGGAGTGTGCTTCCTGGTTTCAGACTATGTTAATCTACAATAAATAAAAAAATATATGACAATAGGAGGGTGGTGGATGCCACTAGACATCAAGGAAAGATAAGGGGGGTGTGCCACTACACAACAGTGATCAGCAGGTGGGGGGTGCCACTAGACACCAGGGAAAAGGGGCATCTCAAAGCAGACTCTGCAGCCAGCAGCACGAGTTCCAGCTGTGGCTGCAGAAGTCAAGAAAACCCCATTGTTCTCATACAGAGAGCGGGGCAGAAGCGTTCCTCTGGCTAAGCTCAGCACCGAGATTTTGGGTTCCCAAGAAGGTTGTTTCTGGCCACAGTCAACAAAAAAAATTAGAATGTAGCTAAACGAGTCCTGTTTAGCTACGTTTTGATGTTTTTTTTATTACATTCATTTTGACATTTTTTCTTCATAGTCTGTCTCTTGTTAACAACAAAACAAGATGGTGGACACCACAGAGCTCTGCAAAACTATGGCAGGCTGTATGTGACCCTACATGTCAAATAACAGTAGCTCCTGCAAAAATAAACTTGGCTGTATGTGACTCTATATGCAAAAATTGACTACCTCCTGTGAAAACAAAAGTATTTTCATGAGTAATATCTAACTTTTCCCACAGGAAATAATGGGGAAATTAAGAATGTAATAACTTTTGAATGGATTAATATTTTTTCATCAAACCTTCAAAAGTCACATCTGTGAGGCAAAGGCTTTAAACCCCAAAAAATTTCAGACCATCACCTAAAATCATTTCTGAGATACAGATGGACAAAAAAAATGGCAAAAACTTGGTAAATGTTGTGATCTTTGAACTTTAATAACTTTGGAACCATTCAATGCATCCACACAAAATTTACCATATTAAGGCAAGATGCCTGCCCCGAGAGATTATGCATGCCAAATTTTGTGCAAATCTGTTGAATGGTTCCAAAGTTATTAAGGTTCAAACATTTGCCTTTAACATAGAAGTTTGCACTCAACCCTAATATACAGCATATATACATAAATAGGGGATACATGATGGGCATGAGTGTGATATGGCAAATATTGTCACTCCTGCAGAGTGAGCTCTGGATATCTCACGAGTGCTGAAGGCATGAGTGAGATATCCAGAGCTCACGATGCAGGAGTGACAATATTTGCCATAGCACACGATCTGCCCATCATGTATTCGATATATACAATAGGGCCAATAGTTTTAGAAGTTTTGTTATTTTGTCTTGTGTTCTGTTCCTGTTTATGTGTTTGCTCATTCTGTGTGTGAGCTTTTCTGAATGGGCTTGCAGTGTTATAAACTCTGGGAGACACATGAGTGTGTTTTGCAATGCAAAATGAGTTAGTTTTAGGTAGGAGTGAGAAACATAATTTTGTGAGGCTGTATTGTTTAGAAGTATGCCTGCAGTGAAGCTGACAGCATCACAGTAATTGTAATGAGCTGAGAGGCAGAGTGTCAGAACAGCTGATACTGTTTGCAGTGGTAATTACCTGTAAGTTAGCTGCAGGCAGAGTGCAGAGTGTTCTGTGAAATTGTGCTCTTTAGGATTCTGGCTGCAGTCAAGTTGAAAGTATCACAGTAATTGTAATGGGTGAGAATCAGAGTTTGAGGAACAAGTGAGAGTGTGTTTCAATGGTAGTTGAGTTAGCTGCAGGCAGTAGTTTAGACTGTTCTCTGAAGCTGTGCTGTATAGAATTCTGGCTGCAGTCACAGTAATGAGCTGGAAGTTGGGGGGGAGGATAGGTGTGTTTTGTAATGCTCACTGAGTTAGCTGTAGGCAGCAGTGAGACCTCTGAATTAGTTCTGCATTTGTGTCTATGGTAACAACACAGGTGTTTCTTGCATGCTGAGGGGAAAGCTATCTAGAGTGATGACCTTTTGTGACCTGTGTGTGTAAATGGCTGATATCATCACAGTAGAGCAGAGGATAAAAATATCACACTGCAGTGGATGGTACACTGTTTTATCTCACTCATTTAGCACTCACCCCTATTGTACACAAACATATATATATATACACACACACACACATTCTTTGGAAAAACTCTGTTAATACATCAGTGAGGGTTGTTTCCACACCGACAAAAGTGTGGAAATTCAATGTTAGGGTTACCATCCCACCACCCCACCCCCATGCCTCCTGCTCAAAGTAAGGAAAGGGCCAAGGCAAGACAAACAACCAGACACAAACATGATCAGGTCACAGAAGTAACATAGAACTCTCTAAATGTTCCACAAGACACAGGCATCGTTACAGCCCACCAACTGTATGAGTTCTGCAGCCATCATAGTGCCTTGGGTACACACACACACACACACACACACATGCTGGGCAATTATGGGTGATGGCTCACAGTAAGCATTTTAGCATTACAAACATCAATAACAAGATTTAAGCAGATGTTCATTTTTCAATAGTTAACAGCTGATGAAACACACAGTATGTTGTCCACACATAGTGTATTAGAAGTGACAGTTTGTGTGAGCCTAGCAACAGTCATTGGATGTTTGCATTTTTTTTTCTGATACAGTGAGTCAGTCCTAATAACAAACAGTGGTAATAGTAAAAGTAACTTTTTTGTAGCATAGTTTACAAGTAAGATGTAAAAGCAACAGTTGTAACATGCAAAGGTAACCATAACATACTGTTAATGAGTATTTCCAGGTAATGCAGCAGTACAAAAAGATGTGATGGTGGTAGTTTCCCACCTGAGCAGTATCTCCAAACTACTGTGTATGTGGCAGATCTATCTGTCCTGCTACCACATGCTTATATGGTAGCAGCGATACTTGCAGTGACCCAATTGATTAATTATGATATTTTGAAAATGTGTAGAGTCTAAGTGTCATTGTTTTAAGAAGATTTTCAAGCAGCAATCTGTCATCATACTGTCTTGGCAGTATAGAGTTGATTATACTGTATTTGTTTTTTCATTTCACAGTGTTATGTGAAATCAGTACAGTGTTGTGAATATTGTGCTTACAGATGTGCCAGAATGGTATAGTGTCTTACAATCTTGCATGTGTCTTGCATATGTGTGTGTGTGGGTGTGTGTGTGTGTGTGTGTGTGTGGATGGGGGTTGGAGGAAGGCAGAGTTAGGGTTTTGAGGAGGAGGCGTGGGGGTAGGGTGGTGGGGTGGTAACCCTAATACTGAATTCCACACTTTTGTCAGTGTGGAAACAACCCTAACTGATGCATTAATGGAGATTTTTGCAAAGAATGTCTTTTCTTTTTGAAAAAGTGTAATATAAGTAGTAAATGTTATGTGTTGTTGGGAGCGTGGGGCCCAAGCTGCCCATTTGTGCATAATGATATGTGTTTGTGGGAGCGTGGGCCCTCTGGCCCCTGCGTTCCCACTTACATATAAGTATGGAGCCATACAGCAGCCCTATAAGGCAAGGAACCCTTGTAACACTAGTTTGCCAATGTCTCGGGAACCGTAGCAGCTAGAAAAAAATTCAAGTGTCGTAATCATGACAGTAAGTAGTTCTCACAACCTAAGTTGAACAAATCCATATCTCACATCGTTTATGAGATATGGGCACTGAAAAGCACTGTGAATGCAAACTCTGTGAGCGTAATAGCAGCCCACTTACATGAAAATGACCGATTAGAACACTAATTCCCAAATATCTCGGTAACCGTACAAGGTAGAAAAAAAATTGAATTTCATGGTATTCATGGCTTTCCAACCTACTTCTGTATGATGAAAAATCTGTATCTCAAACTGTTTTTGAAATACGGGCCCCGAAATACATCACGGGTGCCACAATGTTATCCTATGGGAACATTTCTCAACCTCAGAATGCTGTAACTATTGGCCTGTTCAATGTTTTTGTACCAAACCACCACAGGACACATCTGTTGGACTAGGGCTTGCCATCCTGAACATTTCAGACCAATAGCACAATCCTCCTTGCCACAATGAAGTGACAAAGAAAACAAGCGCTGTAATGTTATCCCATGGGAAAATGTCTGAACTTCAGAATGCTGTAGCTATGGGTCTGTTTAATGTTTTTGTACCAAACCACTGAAATGCACATCTGCGGTACTAGGGCTTGCCACCCTGAAAATTTCAGGCCAATAGCACAATCCACCTTGCCACAATGAAGTGACAAAGAAAACAACACATAGCAAAATGTGTCTGTGCAGTGTTGCTGCAATTACTTTAATGTTTTCACGATTCTCCTATCTCTATAATGGAAATGTTATTGGGCACAGAAAAATGTTGCCGTGGTTACTTTTTCCCTTGAGCGCGATTGTTTGCGTGGCAACAAAAATGTTGCTGCGATCAAAATACAGAAATATTTTTAAAAATATATTTTCAGACTGGCTGGTGACAAACTAATGCCAGGGGCATGTTTCTCAGGGCCCAATTAGGTAAACACAGCTACTGGTGTTTACCAAAGTGCACTATTTTTTGAAATACAGCGTTTTTTTCTCTCTCGCTAACTGAAAACAAGATGGCGGCAACACAACAACAATTTGGGGGCAAGCTCAACAGCAAAATGTGATCATGAATGTTTTCGCAGTGCACATATAAATTTATCTATAGGCTATAATGGGACATGAAAAATTGAATAACTTTTGAACGGAGCAATATTTTTTCACTAAATCTTCAAAAGGCACCAGTACAACCCAGGACACATGTAGACCAACAAAATCTGAACCCATTCAAACGCATTCTTCAGTCCATTATGGGTGGACAAAGAATTTGCAAAAGGCCTTAAATTTCACTCTTTTCGCGTGCTATGGTTCTGCAGCTGTACATCGGACCAGAATGAACATTTCCAGATCCAGAGATCTATGGTAGGCAGGTCTGCATTCCAAATTTCAGGCAAATCAGATTGCAAAGTTATTAAAGTGCAAACTTTGAGATTTAACATAGAAATGGTTATGCAACCCTAACTATAGTGGCACTACCATGCCACTATAATATACATCTATATATGTATATGTATAAGTATATGTATATGTGTGTGTATCTATATATATACTGTATATATATATATATATATATATATATATATATATATTATATTCTTTGCAAAAAAAAATTGTTAAAGCACCAGTTAGGGTAACTTAATGCTACAAAGTAGGGAATGTGGCTGTAGGGTTTCCAACCTAACTCCCCACCCACCCCAAGTAGCAAAAGGAAAAAAACATTAGGCTTTTGGCTCTCCTGAGTATTGCCAAACCAGTGACAGGCTCTTCCTTGTGGTGGTCAACCCTAACGCTCATGCCTCCCCCCAGCCCAAAGCATCCTTTCTGAAGCACAAAGTACAGCTCCATGCCAGTGCCCATACTGATACACTCTTCAAAGGTACAGAAGTATGTCTCACCACATGTTGCCAACAACCTGTGATCACTGCCTGAAGAAAACAGATCACATCTGACATTCTTTGCTCAAGGGAGGGGTTGAGAATTAGGATTGCTAACCCCAAGGAAGAGCTCAGCACTGATTTGGCAAGACTCAGGAGAGCCAAAATTCTAATGTTTTTTCCTTTTACTGCTTGGGGGTGGGGATAGGGAGTTATGGGTTATAAACCCTAATGCCACAATTCCCAACTTTTGTGGTGTTAAGTTACCAAAACTGGTGCATTAACAAAGTTTTTTTGCCAAAGAATTTCCTTCCTTTTTGAGATAGTGGAGTTGTATACTCATTCATGCAGGTTCCAGGTACAGTTGTACAGGGCTCTTTGGGCCCTGCACCATGGGAAGACTCCATCTGCCTACAGAAGTGCATAGATGGCACATTTTCACACATTTACTCTTCACACATTCAGACATTCACTCTTTACACATTCACTCTTTACTCTTTCAGAGGTAAAGAGATCTGAAAGAACAAAACATGAATATATAAAGAGTGAATGAGGACAGTTGTCTTCACTATATAGTACCTGGGCCTGTGTGAACAACCATGCAGCTTGCATTCACTGGCTAGGGTGTTTTTGCATAACAGTGGCATCCCACCACCCTGACTACATCCAGCTGGGTCATTGAGCTCATTCCTGAACTCAGCTCACCAGCACATGATCACAAAGCATACCTGCTAGTAATTTCTTAGCAATTTTCTATTTTTATGTATATATATATATATATATTATATATATATATATATATATATATATATATATATATATATATATATATATATATATATATATATATATAGATATATATATATATAGATATATATAGATAGATATAGATACATATATAGATATATGTATATATAAAGTTTGACTCCAAATTTTCAAGATAGTCATTTTATGACTGCCCTTATAAACATGACATATAGCATTTATAGAATATTGGCTGAAATGCTGTTTAGTAGCAGAAGTGTGAAAACACATCTCAGCCAGGATTTAAAAAAATGACACCTGTCATGTTTCTGAAGTGGTGTGGAAAAATGGCTATGTTGAAAGTTTGGAGTTAAAATATTGAAAATTAACGAAATTGTCAGTGAATGTTGGTATGCTGCTATGTTCAGTCATAACCTAAGCATTTTACTGTATTTGTACACCAAATTTTCAGCACAGTCTTCTTATTATGCCACCACAGGAATCTGGGAGGTGAAAATTTTCAAATCCTCACCAAAACGTCATTGCATGGCATCAAAATGTTATTCAGCTTCACAGATGCAAATAAAAAACCCATTTTGGCAGGGATCTAAAAAACGACAGCTGTCTCATTCATGAGGTAGTGTGAACAAATGGCTATGTTGATAATTTGGGGTCAAAATATTTAAAATTACCAAAGTTATGTGTAAGCATAGACAATTTCAATGTACACTCATAACTTTGTCATTTTTACATATGTTACCCTACACTTTCAACACAGCATTCTTATGATCCCACCTAATTGACAATTATGGTGAAAATTTTCAAATCCACCTGAAAGGTGATTTTGTCAAGCAACCACAAAATCACCTTTCTGTCCTGATTTGCAAAATTCCACCACCACCACTGGTCATGAGGTGGGATCCCAAAAAGGCCATTTTGAAAATCTGAGGTGAAAAAATGACTAAGTTATGGATTAATGTTCAAAACCCCATTGAAATACGTTGGCCCGCACTTACCTTAGTTTCTCATATCAGAGTCGATGGATACAACAGCAAGAAGTGTCTTCAATGGGAGAGTGTATCTATGCCATGGTGCATGTTTAGGTGAGTGAGGGTGTGTGTGGGGTGGCAGGGTCAGATCGTCAAGGGACCATTTTCTTTTCTGCAAGAAAAAAACAGTGACAGACAGTTTTCTTCTTTATAGGGACATCACACTGATAATCTGACACTAGGGATTGGTGTGGATGACTGCTCAGTGGCACTGGAGGTGGGCACCCCAGTGCCTCCATGTACAAAATAGGAATGGTGCAGGCACTATCAATGATAGAGCAGCAGCAATAGTGGAGGAGGAGCACACTGTGTTAATAATCGGATAAGAAACATAAGGGAGGGTTGGCTGAGCTGGGAGGGAGAGGGAATGAAAAACAAATTAGATAGACAGACAGCTAGATTGATAGATAGATAGACAGACAAATAGGCAGATAAGTAAAAGAAAAAATACCTTGCTGTAACAGGATGAAAAAATGCTCCTCAGGCAAAGTTGCGAAGTGAAAAACACGTTTGATTAGTGGGCTGCTGGCATAGTTATTGGCATAAAACTCCCCAGTGCTTCAAACCCAACAGTTCCTTTTCAAGGGGCGAGGTCTAGTCATAACAGCAGTACTTTAAATTCAGCTCTTAAAGTCATAGACCTCTTACTGTGACACATAATAAAATAACTATGCTTAAAAGAGCCCCACAAATTGCAAGCAAAATAAACCCCAAACAATAACTCAGTGAAGTATAACATTTTGTGTAACCAAGTAGTTTAAAATAAATTAGTGTTACAATTACATTTTAAGCATAATCACCCTGCAAATTTCAGCCCAAAAGTCCTAACTGTTTTCCTGCTATGGAGTGGCAAAGAAACTGTTTTTTGGGGCTGATTACCTGCTTTCACTTTCAGATTATATATTTTTTTCCATGGGCTATAATAGGAAGCTTTAAAGTTTAATAACTTTTGAACAGATTAATATTCAGAAAGCACATCTCTAAGGCAAAGGCTTTCTACCCTGAAAATTTCAGACCACAACCTAAAGTCATTTATGAGATCCAGGTGGACAAAGAAATGTCAAAACACAAAGATTGTTCTGTTTTTCAGCACTCTGTATCTCAGAAACTACACAATGGATTCCCAGGACATTTGGCAGTTCAAGAGACCTACATGTAGACATTATGTGTGCTAAATATTGTACAAATCGGTTGAACAGTCCCGAAGTTATTAACGTTCAAGAATTCAGGTTTAACATAGAAGTTACCTTTCACCCTAACTATAATGGCACTACCATGCCAGCTCATATATATATATATATATATATATATATAGTGTCAAACAGATGAGACATACTGATGAGTCCTGGTAGGATGAAACATGTGTCTATGTCATCTGTTAGCACCCTTTGCAAACTGTGTGAGAGGCCTTTCGGCACCATGCAATTCTGCTTAAAGTTGAACCAGCATAACATTCTGTGGTGATTTGCATATGCAGCCCATGATGCTTTGCATTGTGTGGGCATGTGTGATTTTGTATTTTCTTGAAACTTGGCTTCCCAGCCAAATGCCCTGTGGGGTAACCCTTGCCTCAGTGTTTGCGTACAGAGGTTCTTTGTCTTTTAAATAATTTTTATTTTAATGGATTCACCACAATATAACCCAGACAGACTGTCTTAGGGTAGCTGGTTCATTCCACTGGGATGTCAAACAGACGAGACATACTGATGAGTCCTGTGTGATTTTGTATTTTCTTGAAACTTGGCTTCCCAGCCAAATGACCTTTGGGGTAACCCTTGCCTCAGTGTTTGCGCACAGAGGTTCTTTGTCTTTTTTATATATATATATCTATATATATATATATATATATATATATTCTTTATATGTGTATATATGTGTGTGTGTGTGTATATATATATATATATATATATATATATTATATATCTATCTATATCTATATGTGTGTGTATATATATATATATATATATATATATATATATATAGGATATATATGGTCCCAGTGAAAATATACTTGATATTTTCCCGAGTGCACTTTGACCTTATGTGGTCACGAGTGGTGCAGCCAGGGGGAAAATATCAAGCATATTTACACTGGGGACATGGCATATTTAATTTATGTAATGGCTGTTTTTTGTTCTTTAGTTCTTCTTTTATTTTTGTTTATTTGTGTGAATTTATTTTTAGTGCCACTTTGTTGTTTGACTGCCCCCATGGTTTCCGTGGTGCTGATAGTTGTTGGTAGGGGCGATAGTATGGTATCTAGGGTTCATACATGCATTGCTTGACAAATGCTAGTTTTTGATTGGCTGAGTTTTTTTGTGGGCAGGATGAGAAGTTTTTTTTAAATGGTGGCGTTAGGTCCCGCTTAGCGAGGGAGCCAGATCATGTTGTGGTTGCTGGATTTTTATGTTGCACAGATTAATTTTTTAAACATGTATCTGGTTGATCCTGCTTTTAGTTATTGGCAGCTCGTTTAGGTACTATGGAAGAGGAGTTTGCTGCCAACTACCAGAGTCACTGTGAGCTGTTTGGAGGTATGTAGTAAAAGTCGGTGCTGGAACGGGAGAGCAGTATTTCATGTTTTCTTCTGGTTTGGGAAGGCTGGGTTTTAATATTGTGCCATTTTCTTTTTTTTTTTTAATAAATGGAATACTGTGCAAAAGAAAAAGAAAGAAATGAACCTCTTAGTGTGAATGCCGGTTTCACACTGAGAAGGTCAGAACTGTCCTGTGAGTGAGTGAGTGAATTTTGGGTCTATACAGAGGGTGACTTCTCTAAGAACTGTATTTGGTGCTGGGAGAAAGTGAAAGTGTTCTGTGTGGTGTAAAGGAGAAATGGAACTGTTAGTTGAACTGGCATGCAAGTGAGCAGGTGAATTTTGATTGTACTGCTCGTGCTGCCAGCTCCAAACAATCAGATGCTTTGTGAGCAGTTGTGCTGAAGTGCAGATAGTGTCTGGTTATTCACTGGCCTACGCAGCCAGTATAGTGTTATGCTTGTGCAACTGTGTTACTTGGTATTACTTTACTTACTTGGTATGAAAGAACAGAAGAAGGCCAGAGCCCATCGAGACTGTTCCCCACACTATGTGGGACATTATTTATCTATTATCCCTCAACCAAACATCTAATTTGTTTTTAAAGACAGTGGCACTAGTTGCCTCTACCAATTCTTGTGGCAAGGTGTTCCATACAATGGATGCTCTTATTGGAAAAAAGTTTCCCCTTTGCTGGTTTTATAAGTTTTTGCTTCAAGCTGTTTATTATGCAGTCTCGAACATGTCTCCTTTTGAGAGTGTCAGACCACATTTTCCATTAGATCTGGTGAATTTATTAAATTAAAACCATAAGCATATCACCTCTTAATCTTCTAGTTTGAAGAAAGAAGAGACCAGTAGCTTTTAATCTGTTCTGATAATCCAAGTTTGTTAATCTTGGAATCATTCTAGTTACTCTCCTTTACCCTGTTCAAGAATTGCTATGTCTTTTTTTTGGTTTGGATTCCAGAAAGGGGAGCCATAGTCTAGATACGGTCTAATGTATGCCCTATACAATGGAATAAGGCATTGTTCAGTGCGATTAACAAAAGTGCATTTTATTTGCCTCAAAAGTCTGTTGGTCATGCAAGCAGTTCTAACACAGTGATCATTTGATGTAAGTTTATTATTAACATATATCCCTAAATATTTTTCACAATTTGATGAGTGAAGTGGTACTCCATTTATATGATATATCGTTTTTGGATTATTTACACCGAAATGCACTACTAAACATTTGTCTTGATTAAACTGCATATGATTTTCATTTGCCCAAAGTGTTAATTTTTCTAAATCCTTCTTTAATGCAGAAATATTTTCTTGATTATTAACCTTGCCCCCCAATTTAGTATCGTCTGCAAATTTAACTATGAAGTTATTTGGCCCTGTTTGTAAATCACTGATAAAGAGGTTAAACAATGTTGGTCCCAAGACTGACCCCTGTGGTACACCACTTGTCACACTACCCGAATCAGACAAGATATCATTAATTCTGACTCTCTGAGAATGATTTGTCAACCAGTTTAAAGTCCAGTTGACAATATCAGGTGACAAACCTAGATTGTGCATTTTAGTAATGACTTTTTCATGTGAGACTTTATTGAAAGCTCTACTAATGTCCAAAAGAATTACATCAGTAGGGATACCCACATCTAGTAGAGTACTTATATTATTGTAAAAAGATACCAGATTGGTGGTGCAGGAATACTTGGGAGTTAATCCATGTTGATTTAAATAATAAATTCCTAATTTTTTACAATCTTGATCTATTAGAGACTTCATTACTCGTTCCATTAATTTACCAGCCACTGAGGTCAGGCTAATTGGACGATAATTTTGAACAGAATCTCTATTGCCTTTTTTAAATATGGGAGTAACTATTGCTGAACACCAATCATTTGGTACAATGCTTTCTTGTAAGGATTTATTGAAAATAATTGACAAAGGTATAGAAATATTTATAGAGGTTTCGATCAGAAACCATGGATGAATACCGTCTGGACCTGGACTAGTATTTTTTTTTAGCTTTTTGATAGCCTGTATAATGTCAGTTGGATAGAACCTATGATAATCTACGTGGTGAACTTTAAATGTACTAATAGGTGATTTTTGAGAGAAGACAGAACAAAAGTACTTATTCAAGAGATTTGAGGTTTCTATATCAGATAGAGAAGAACCATTGGTTATAATCAAGGCCACTGCTTTTCGGGTTTTACCGGAAAATCCGGTACAATTCCATAATTAGGGCTGCCTGAAAACCGGTAAAAATGAAGATTTCATGGAATCTGGCATTTTCTATCAGATCAGTAAATCTATAAAAAAGTGTGTTTTCCTTTTAATTCCTTCCTGTACTATTTTCAGTTTACTTCATTTAATGCTCTGTATATTAAGCCTTCTTTAATTCTGATTATTTATGCACATACTAAAAAATGATAAAAGAATCCCGGTAAAATCCGGAAATTAGAGTAACAATCACCGGTGAAATTCTGGAATCTTAAGTCTTGAAAACGGAATTGAATTGTTTTAATCACCGTAAATCAGTGGACTTGGTTATAATGGGACACATGGTCCTTGATACACCTTTTTTACTATTTATATAGGAGAAAAGAGGTTTGTGACAGTCTTTTGTGTGAGCTAGTTTAAATTCTAGCTTATTTTTTGCCAATGTAACAGAATTTTTTAAGTTTTTCACAGATAGTCTGTATTTATGTAACAGAGTAGTTTTAAATGGAACAGAACTATTCTTAAGTTTCCTAAAAAGTTTAATTTTTATTTTAATCTGATTTTTAATTGTCTTGTTGAACTAAGGGGGAATGTTTCCTTTATTATTAAATTTCCTCTTAGATGGAATAAAGGTATTTACCAAATAATGTACAATGTTTTTAAAAAAAGTCCCAAGCTTGTTGTGTTGTACAATTAAGAAGATTAGATTCCCAGTTTATGTTTTGTAAGTATTCATTGATTTTAGAAAAATTTGCTTTGTTATAATTTTTTGTATAGTATAACTTCCTTTGTGTAGTTTTAAACTGTTGAATTTCAAAAAAGAATAGATGAATGATCACTGGTCCTAAGTGGATCCCAAATTTGTAAATTGCTAATTTGTTGCTCTGTGTTAGTAAATAAAAGATCCAAAATATTAGGACCTCTAGTGGGTTCAGTAACAAGTTGTTGTAATCCAGTACTAACTACCACATCTATTAGTCCTTTCTCAGCATAGGACTGTCCTGAGAATGAGTCCCAGTTAATATGAGGAAGGTTAAAGTCACCAAATATTACAGTATCTTGAGATTCTGAAAAATGTGTAATTTCTTTAAACATATCAGTTGTGTAATCTGAATTTGCAGATGGAGGTCAATAGATGTTACCAATAGTTATATAGGACTGCTCCTTCAATAAGATTTTAACCCATATACTTTCCAAAGGAAAGGGAGACCACACTTCAAGAGAAGGAATATCATTTTGTATGTACATTCAAACTCCACTGCCTTGCTTATTTAATCTGTTTTTATGATATAACTTATAACCTGGAATTTCTCTGGACCAAATTGAGGATGCGTCTCACCAAGTTTCAGTTACTCCCACCACACCTATATTTAAAGTTTTACATTTGGCTTCGAGTTCTGCTAATTTGAGTTGGTTTAAAGATCTTGCATTCAAAGCTAGGAATTTACATTTAGTTGTAATAATATTTTGGTAAGTATTCAGAGACTTGGGAATAGACCCATTCTCCCCCATTGTTTTTAGTTTAAACAATGATTTATGATTTTAGTGATACTTTTCCCCATAAGTGTATTTACCCTACGACTGAGATGTAAACAGTCTCAGCAAAACAAGGAAGAACAATCTGAAAATGATTCCCAGTGGGTAATACAGAGTATATCCTGCTTAAAACACCACTTTCTCAGCCATTCATTTAGGGCTTTGATTTTCTGCGTCATGGTAGATGTTGCTCTCGGGATAGGTAGAATTTCAGATATACATACACAGCATCCCCTAGCAAGTAACAGGTTACATAACGCCACATAGTCCTGTTGTAACTGATTAAATGGGGTGTTGTTTATATCATTAACACAGGCATGTATGATAACCAGTGTATTTTCCCCTGCATTTTGTAAAATTTTAGGCATCATGGAGGTAATGTCAGATACCCTGGCCCCACGGAAGCTAGAACAAGTGTGGTTGCTCTTGTCACTATTGCATACCGCCCTGTCAATGTGCTTAATGATTGAATCTCCCAGGACTAACACTTGTTTTGAGACAGTAGGGGTACAAGAATCAGAAACAGGTGATTGTTTAACACACTCTGGAGTGATTAACTAAATAAGTATTGATTTGGTAGCTTGAGACTTACTAGAACAAGTATTTATGGGCATTAACTCCTGATTGAAAAGTGTTTTTAAACCATTATTATCAACAGAGGGTGATGCACAGCATAAATCATGTAGCACTTCATTATTTGATACAGTCAATTGCTCAAACCTATTACAAGTTTCAATAGGGGCACTATTGTGTATTTGGTTTTGGCCATTCGCACTCTATTGCAGAGGAATTACCACCCTGTAGGGGTACAAAGACAAGGAACCCTCGGAGAGGGTTCCACCCCTAGAGGTGCAACAGGATGGTTCCTGTGGCTAAAGGTACCTTTGGAATCTCCCTAAGGAGAGAGTGCTGCCACTGGAGGAGGAGAGGAGGACAGTGGGGCAAAGAAAAAATGCTTCACAGCGAGGCTTAGAAGAACTGCTTATATAGCTCAGGAAGTGTTAGTGGCTGGCTGCTTGGCCACCGAACTACAGGCAAGTCTTTCATTGACCTACAGTGAGGATAAATGACCTACAGTGAGTATAAATGCAATATTCTCACTATAGGTCTGACCAGTCAAAAATACCACTGTTATTTGCCACGTTTTATGCTTACCCCCATTACATAAATATATACACACACACATATATATTCTTTGCAAAAAACTTTGTTAATGCATTAGTTAGGGTGGATACCACAGTGACAAAAGCAGGGAAATGATGCATTAGGGTTTCCAACCCTAACGCCCCACCCCCAGGGTTCCCACCCCTACCACCCCATTCCCCCACTCTCCATACATAAACAGGCATTGGGGTGTGCCATTGGGTTGTCAGGCCCAAGTCTCACCCCATTCCATGTGTAAACAAGCTGACACACTACAGTACAGGACAATGGGGTGAGAGTTAGGCCTGATGACCCAATGGCACCCGATGCCTGTTGGTAGGTGGAGGTGGAGGGATGGGGTGGGGTGGTAGGGGTGGGAACCCTGGGGGTGGGGTGTTAGGGTTGAAAACCCTAATGCCTCATTTCCCTGCTTTTGTCACTGTGGTATTCACCCTAACTGATGCATTAGTGAAGTTTTTACAAAAAATTTCCCTTCTTTTTCAGATAGTATAAATGTATCCTCATTTTACTGTGGGACCTTATGCTCCCATCCCTCCATCCAGATAGCACAACAGTGTTCATATGTGATGGTGGTAGCACAGGGTCTGAACCTGCACTCGTATCCCTCTATCCAAATAGCACAACAGGATCCATATGTCATGGTGGGAGCACAGGGTCCTTTGCACCCTGTGATCCCATCCCTCCACAGATGCACATATGTATCTTGTTGTGGAAACACAGCGGTCTTGGACCCCTGTGCTTCCACAAGCAGGAGTAGCGAAATTGCAACAAATAGTCATAACTGTGCCATCTCAAATAATTTTCACCCCAAATGTTCAACATAACCTTCTTAGCAGCTCACCACATGTACCCAGTACAACAAACATTCAGATCCACATCAAAATATAATTCCGCACAACTGTGACACCATTTTTATGTCATAGTTGTGGAAAAACATTTTCAGTAGGATTTGAAAAATGACAGCATGAGGTGGTGTGGAAAAATGGCAATGTTAAAAATCTGGAGTGAAAATAGGAAAAACTGGTGACATTACAAGCGTGCATAGAAACTACGCAACACACGCTTGTAATGCAGTCATTTTTTGGAATTTTTTCACCACATTTTCAACATCAGCATTATGGGACCTACCCTCATGAACAGTGCAACTGTGACTTTTTTAATCCATTCCAAAAGCTGATTTCACACAGTGACCATGCCATTCTGTGCCACAGGTGTGAAAACATGTTCCGGGCAGGATGTGCAAAATGACAGCTGTACTGTTCATAAGGAGGTGTGAAAAAATGGCAACATCAAAAATCTGAAGTGAAAATATACAAAATTGGTGAAGTTACGAGTGTGCATAGAAACTCTGCAATGCGCTCTCATAACACAGTCATTTTTGTGAATATTTTCACCAAATTTGCAACATAGGCTTTTTGGGATCCCACCTCATGAACAGTGGCACTGTAATTTTGTGAATCAGTCCCGAAAGGTGATTCCGTGCAGTGACCGCAAAATCTCCTTTTGGGACCAAGAAACAAAATGACAGTGACATGTTCACGAGGTAGGGTTCCAAGAACCACATGTTGAAAATGTGGTGCAGATATTCCTAAAATTGACTGAGATATCAACATAAGTTGGAACCCTCTCCATTGACTCCTATTATACGGCTTACCTTGATTCCTGAGTCCGCAGTTCGGTTTTGAAGAGTGCAGATGTGTCCCGGTCCAGAGAAGATCATGGCTCCCAACCTGCAGAGGGTAAGTATGGGGAAGGTGGACGCACAGAGGGAGAATGGGGATGGGGGAGACGACGATGGACCATTTTCTTCATTACAGGTCCAAAAACAAACAAAAAAAGACATCGGAGGATGGTTTTCTTTGTTTACAGGAAGGAAAAAAACAAACAATTTGGGCACACTGGGGTGAGCTCCCAGTGTACCACTTGAGTTGGGGGGGGGCATACATGATGCTGACAGGGGGATTTGGCACCCCCATTGGCAGTGAAAGACAGTGGTGGGGGGAGACATCCGACACCAGGAGTTTTCATTCCGGTGTCAGAAATCAAAAATTTATTTATCTGGGAACACTGGGGTGGGCTCCCATTGTGCCAGAATACTGGGGGTGGGGATACAGTACTGTAGTAATGTGCGCACAGTGCTGACACAGAGATTGGGCACCCCATGTCAGAAAGCATTGTGTGGCACATTACAGTACTTTGATGCAGGATTCTGCATAGAAATTATTGAAGATTTCGATGCAGGATTCTGCACTGAAGAAAAGACCTCTGGGGATGGTTTTCTTCTTTTCACAAGTTGATGCTGACAGGGGGATTGGGCACCCCTGTCGACAATGAAAACAGTGTGGGGGGAGAGATATCCGACGCTGGGAGTGGACATCCCGGTGTCAGAAATGACAAATTAATTTATCTGGGCACACTGGGGTGGGCTCCCAGTGTTCCAGAATAGTAGGGCTGAGAATACCTCAGTAATGTGTGCACAGTGCCAACACAGGGATTAGGAACCCTGTGTTGGAAAGCATTGTGTGGCACATTACAGTACTTTGATGCAGGATCCTGCATCAAAATTATTGAAAATTTTGATGCAGGATTCTGCATCAAAGAAAAGACCTTGGGGGATAGTTTTCTTCTTTTCACAGGTTTTTAAATGAAATAATACATTTGGGCACACTGGGGTGGGCTCCCAGTATGCCCAGTGCACACTATGTATTGTGCGCACAAAGCGGGTCTTCCTTGACTCTGCAGCCAGCAGCACAAGTTCCAGCTGTGGCTGCAGAAGTTAAGAAAATACCGCTCTTCTCATGCAGAGAATGGACTCCAAGCTGTTCTCTGTATAAGCTGGCACTCGAGAAAAAAAATTATTTGGGTCCAGCTTAAAACCCTAAACAAACATCAGATAACACCTAAAGAGGTTCTCTAACTTTTTTCTGATTTTTTTTTTGTGTTTAAAACCTTCGGTACCTCAACATCCTTGCTAAGCGGCAAAACAAGCTGAAGGCTGCAACACAGCTCAATTGATTGCAGGACTGTGAACTGTGAGAAAAATGGCAGCATTCTTTGTGAAAAGAAGCTGGTATTTTTTACACAGTACTCCTATCATTCGAAAATAAGCTGGTATTTTTCGTACAATATTCCTATCGTGCGAAAAATTATTTTTCATGCCTGACATGAATTTTCCCATAGGAATCAATGGGAAAATTAAAAATGTCATAACTTTTGAATAGATTAATATTTTTTTACCAAACCATCAAAAGGCACATCTGTGACCCAAAGACTTTCTATCCTGAAAATTTCAGACCGTAACATAAAGGCATTCCTGAGATACAGGTGAGCAAAGAAATGTAAAAAAACCCCAGATGTTTCTGTTTTTTCAACACTTTATATCTCAAAAAACACTTAACAGATTCCCATGACATTTGGCTGATCAGGAGACCTGCCCCTAGAGATTAAGCATGCCCAAATGTCATGCAAATCCATTGAATGGCTCCAAAGTTATTAAGGCCTAAAGCGTGGACTTTAACATACAAGTGCCTTTTCACCCCAACTGTATAGTATATATATATATATATATATATATATTTTTTATAAAATGGGTAGGAAAAATTATGTCTGCTGATTGGCTGAAACACATCATAGGACTGTGTGTATATCAGAGCGTGACCACACACCTGCACTTTCACCCCCCTCCAAAACAATTTTGCCATTTTATAAGATAGATAATAATAATAAACTTTAGTTTTTAAGTGCCTTTCAGAATATCAAGGTGCTTTACAGTAATTAAAACATAATTTCATGAACCAAAAATACAAAGATGAGTAACACAATAAAACTAGGCAACAATGAGTCACTGATAGGCCTGTTGCCACAAAAAGGTTTTAAACGCCTGTTTAAATCCCCCCACAGTCATGCACTCCCGAAGCTGATGGGGTAGAGAATTCCAGAGGGTAGGGGCCACAAACCTAAATGCACGGGCTCCAGAAGATTGCAAAGTCACCTTCGGAATCTCTAGCAACCCCTCATCTGCCAAACGGAGCTGTCGCACATGGCTGTAAGGAACAAGAAGCTCTTTCAAGTAGTCAGGACCAAGTCCATGTAGGGCTTTATAAGTCAGTAAACCAACTTTAAAGGTGATCCACCACTGAATCGGCAGCCAGTGCAGATCACACAGCACCGGGGTAATATGCAAAGCCAGAGAAGACCCCGATAACAATCGAGCCGCAGCATTCTGCACTAGCTGCAAGTGACAGATATCAACCCCAGGAAGCCCTAGGTATAGGGAGTTGCAATAGTCAAGACCAGAGGTCACAAAGGCATGGACCAACACTGGTAGATTGCAGGACGGAACAAGGTGCTTCACCCTGGCAATGTTCCTAAGATGATAAAAGGCAGACTTGATGACCGCCGACACCTGAGATTGAAGGGTCAGCCCGTCATCAAGCACCACTCCCAGATCATGCACCCATTCAGAGGTAAGAATCTGGGAGCACCCCAGAAAAAGTCCAGAGGGCTGACCAGCCCTCAACCCCTCTATCCGGTGATACAGATCCATAACCATCACCTCAGTTTTTCCCACGCTCAACTTTAACCAACTTGAATTCATCCAGTCCTGGATTTCAGCGAGGCAGTTATTAAATACTGAAGGTGGACTATCCTGGTCAGGTGCAAAAGACAGGTAGAGCTGGGTATCATCAGCATAGCAGTGAAACCTCAGCCCATACCATCTTACAATGTCTCTGAGGGGCAGCATATACACTGCAAATAACATGGGGGACAGCACTGAGCCCTGAGGAACTCCACATGACAGAGGGAGTGAGTCTGAAGAAAAAATTCCAGACACAACTCTCTGAGTTCTGCCAGTGACGAAAGATGTAAACCACATGAGGACCATTCATGTCAGGCCACAGATGAACCTCAGGAGCTCGAGCAACACCCCATGGTCCACAGTGTCAAAAGCTGAGGAGAGATCAAGGAGCACCAGGATAGAATGGCTTCTCTGATCTCTCGCCATCAGAAGATCATTGAGCACCCAAACCAGAGGAGTCTCAGTATTATGCCTCTTTTGAAAACCAGACTGGAGCGGTTTGTAGGTATTATGGATGGTCAAATGGTTCTCCAGCTGAATTGCCACTACTTTTTCAATTTAATAAACTTTATTAAGTTTCAGTACACCAGACAAAACCAGACAGTATTACAAGACAGTTATAATACCAGGTGTCAACTATCCCCCCAACCCCTCCTCCCCTCCCAGATCACACACCATTATGAACTTTAAAACAGAGCCCAGGGTGTCAGCCAGGACATCAGGGTTTCCAGGCCGCCAGAAGGGCCTCTAAGTTGCCCCAAATCGCCAAATAGGTTCTTAATCTATCCTGCATAGAGGAGATATGCCTTTCCAGTTGCAAGGCAAGCATAGTCTCCCTATACCATTCCAGTGTGTCGGGGGGATTGTCATCAACCCAATGCCTCACAATAACCAGCTTAGCCACCACCGAAATAAGTAAAATATGTGCTTTCCTAACTCTAGGGGTATCATGGGATAGATAACCTAACAGACACGCCTCGGGGGTAAACAAAGATTCCAGTCCCAAAATGGGATCGAGTGTTTCTCTAATAGATTGCCAGAATGCTTGCACTTTGTGGCAGGTCCAGAGCATGTGGTAAAGAGAGCCCCTATCATCCTTACATTTGCCACAAAGTGGTTTGGTCAACCTCCCCATTCTAAACAACTTTGTTGGGGTGAGGTAAATATTATGCATAATATTAAAATGAATTAACTGCAGTCTATCCTGTTTAACATATCTGTATATTGCTTGCCAGAGACTTTCCCATAAGACAGGATCTTCCGATATACTCAGTTCCTTCACCCAGTAGTAACAAATCCCGGTTGGTAACCTGGAATCTAAGACTTGTAAGGTTTTATAACAAATAGAAACCGGGTGGGGTTGGGAGGCTGCTTGAAGCAATGAGGCTGCCTCAAACCCATGATCTTTCAATGGAAGAAGGGCATCAGAGGTACTAAGGGCTTTGCTTACCTCTTGGCGTACCTAAAGGCATTTTTATCAGACATCCCAGTGGTGCTCTGAAAACGGTAAGGGAAGCGGCCTCCCATTCATCCAAAGGTCAGAGACCTTATAACCATTCAATTGAGGCCAAAAGGAGGAGGATATCGGAGCCCCTCCAATCTTAAAATGCGGGTTACCTATTACAGGTTGGTCCGCCGATTGCCACCACCTTACTCCAAAATATTTTTGAATCTGCAGAGAGGCCTTTAATGACCACCCCATAGGGTTGTTCCTAAGGGATTTAGGCAAGTGGGAGGGGGAGGTATATAAAAGGGCCCCTAATGAGCATTTAACTCTGTTCGCCAAATGTTTCTCTATATTAAGCCATAAAGGGGTGTATTCTGACGGTCCAAGTTCTTGATGCCAAAAGGCCAGTTTACTCATGTGGAATGCTATGTAGTATAGGAAGAAAAAGGGAGCAGCTAGGCCCCCCCTGGACTTTGGAGCTGTCAATTTAAAGTAGGACCTACGAATACTCTTCCCTCTCCAAAGATACCTGTTCAATAACCTTTGGAGTTTGAAGAACCAAGTTTTGGGTAAAGAGCTCCCTAGCACTCCCATTGGATATAAAATTCTCGGCAGGATATTCATTTTTACCACACTCAATCTACCCCACAAGGAGAAGGGGAGCAGGCCCCATCTCTCCATATCTCCAGCTATCATTTTGATTACAACACCGAGATTGTCTTTAATCATAATTCCAATGTCTCTAGAAACTTTAATACCCAGATATAGCAAGGACCTTGTTTCCCAGGAAAGACCATAAGGAGCCAGTTCCGTTCTATTCACTCTACTGTTTAAGGGAAAGATCTTGGATTTGTCTCTGTTCAGCTTATAAAATGATACCTTAGCGAATTCTTCAACTTCATCTAATATAGCTGAGATTGATATACTAGGCTCTTCCACATGAAATAAAATATCATCTGCATAAGCTGACAAGGCATATCTCACGGCTCCCACCGAGATCCCTCTAATGCTGGTATTATTTAGAAGTCTATGGAGCAAAGGCTCTAGGTATAGATTAAAAAGTAATGGAAACAAGGGGCACCCTTGTCTTGTACCCCTAAACAGCTGAAAAGTGGGAGACAGTACACCGTTGCACTTAACTTTAGCTAAAGGGGTGGAGTAGAGAAGTCTTATCCATCTCAGGAACTCATCAGGCATGCCAAATCGGGATAGGGTGGCAAAAAGAAAGTCCCAGGAGACCCTATCGAATGCCTTTTCCGCGTCCAGAGACACCAGGACCATGGGTATGTCGGAATCCCTGGCAGCGGAAATAAGATGTAACAATTTCCTCATATGATCTCCAGATGATCTTCCAGCCATGAACCCCACCTGTTCGCAACCTATGAGATTGACCATTACTCTTGAAAGTCTGGTGGCCAGGACTTTCGCCAGTATTTTAATATCCGAGTTTAATAGGGAAATAGGGCGGTAACTACTGCATTTAAGTGGGTCTTTCCCGGACTTCAAAATTAGTGATATTACTGCTTCTTGAAAGCTGGTATCTGATATACCATTATCATACCAATAACTAAATACGTTCCGTAAAATTGGACTTAATATAGGTAGATAAGTCTTATAGAGATTATTTGGAAGTCCGTCAGGCCCAGGAGACTTATCAATCGGTAACTGGCGGATAATCTGTTGGATTTCCACTAAAGATATTGGCTCGCCCAGGAAAGCAGTCTCTGCAGGAGTAATCTTAGGCAAACTCACAGAGCTGAGATAGCATCCACCATCTGTATTACTGGGGCGCGATGATGGATCCACAGCAAAAAGATCCTGAAAATATTTACCAAACCCTATTGCAATTTCTTGCGGGTCAGTACACACTGGACCCTCCTGACTTTCTCTAATCCCTGCAATGAATTGTGAGGACTCTAGCTGTCAGATACGCAGAGCAAGAAGCTTCCCTGGCCTCTCCCCCAACTCCAAATATCTGAATTTGGTTCTCCAGAGGGCCAATTCCGCTCTCTGAGAAATGAGTCCTGTATACTGAGCCCGCATCTGGTGTAATCTAGCCCAACTATCTGCCGAGGAGTTTCGGGACAAACTATGCTCAAGACTTTTTTTTGGGGGTATTATTTTCTCTCCTCCAGAGCTCCGGCTACGACCCCTGCCCTCCGTTGTTCCCCCCAGCGCCATCTCCGGACATCAGACCCCTCCCTTATGCACCCCGCGACTTACCCTTCATGGCAGGGTGGTGGGGAGCGACTCAACCCACCCCAATGGATCCATGCCAGGGAGGCACCCTTCCAGGAATGGTGCCGTGGGGGAACAACTTCGTGCTGCCGGGCTCGCTTGTTTCGCTGTTTTCCTCCGGTGGTCATGGCATGCAATGACGCCAGTGACTGGGTGCATGCATGCTCCTCTGCATGCCCCAATCAAGCGTCTGCCACGACCCACCCCCCCAAACTTGCAGCTACGTGCTGTCGACCCCCCAGCCTCCGCTAGGGGTCAGGCAAGCCCCGGCCGCCCAAATCCCCCCTCCCCAGAGATGGAGAGCAGTCCTTTGGATGCTCAATCCATCTCCTCCCCGCCGACCCACGGCAACCCATGCCCGTTCCCGAACATGGGTCACCGGCATGGCGTGAGGTGTGGCGACCAGCGCCTCAACCCTCAGTGCCACCGGGCCGGACACACTCAAGACTTTTAATAGATGCCAGGAAAGCGTCGATTTGAGTCTTCTGAGAGTGGGCCATTTTTGCCGTCATTCTTATAAACTCTCCCCTCAATGAGCATTTTAGTGCCGCCCAGACCAGATCAAATTTGGTGACCGACCCCTGATTGGTAACAAGGAAGGAAGTAATAAAATCTCTAATGCGTTCCTGGGAAACATGGTCTCGCAGTAACTGAGTATTCAATCGCCACAGAGGCGACCGTTTACATCCTGCTTCTAACCAGTAGCTCATGCTGACAGGAGCATGGTCAGACAGAACTCTGGCTGTTATCTCCACCTGAGAGACCCCCGACATTGCAACTGCACTTAGTAGCAGATTATCAATTCTGGAATAAGTTCCGTGTGCTGAAGAATAGAAGGTGTATTGCCTCCCTGTTGGATTAAGGATTCTCCACACATCCAGCAAAGCTGCCCCATTAAGCAAATCTTTCATAGCACTCTGGGCTGGAGAAAGACCCCGTTTACTGCTGTCTGATCTATCAAGCTCAGCCTGGAGCACCAGATTCCAATCCCCGCCCAGTACTGTCAGCTTTGGAGGATTAGTCACCACTAAGTTTAACAGGTGAACAAAGAAAGAGGGAGAATCAATGTTAGGTCCATAAATCGACCCAAACAAGACAGGGTGGGATTCTAACATACCGTGAATCAGAACATAACGGCTCTCTGGGTCCCAAATTTCATGAGTTAACTTGAAAGGGACTCCCTTAGCTAACAATATCACCACTCCCCCTTTATTTGTTGCTCTCCCTGCTCCAAAGGCTTGCCCTACCCATAACCTTCTGAAAAGGGTGATGTCCTCCCTCCTCAAATGGGTTTCTTGGAGAAACTCTATTCTAGCTCTCAATTGCGCTAGATGTTTCAGAATTATTTGCCTCTTAGCTCTATCCTTGGCCCCTCTAATATTCCAGCTTACAAACTGATATTGATTACTCATATTCCAGGAATGCTGTGAAGCAAAGAGTGGAAGAGTCTGAAAAATCAGGCTGTGCTTGCCTGACAATCACCCCTGAACCAGAATCAGCCTGTGGATTCACTGAGAAGGGCACGATGCCCCTTAAAGCTTTCCTAGACCCAACAAAGTAATAGTGCGTGGTCCTATCCCATTCCCCCCAGCCCTCCCACCCACCTCCCCAATAACATCCCCAACATTATCTACCCAAAAAGCTCCAAAACCCCCCTTAGCAAACAAACCCCAGTTCAATGTAACTGCACTCCAATCATCTGCATGCCACATGATGTTAAATACAAGCAACCTGGCATGGCTTCTCGTCCCCCAAAGCTCCCCTCCCGCCCAACAACCGTTTATATAAACAAAGATATGTAAACTACCTTAACATAACTTACAGTTTCCTTATGCCCCATTAAGTTTGCCATAAAGCAACAAAAACAAAAAAGGAAAAAGGAAAAAAAAAACCCTTAGGGGAGTCCTCTCTATTGTCCCTCCCTGAATCCGCTTGAGGGAACCATGAGTACTAAATGTCTCTTTACTTCGAATTGGTATATAAGCCTGTAGTCTTTTAAAAAAAAAAAAAACCCGGGCGATCAGGCCTTTAACAAGGAGGTACTAGGTCCTGATTCAGTTCACAACCTCCTGGGTTGCTGAAATGCAGAAAACGAGCTAGCAGTCATGCGTAAGGCTCGAGAACTTAAAAGACTTTAAGAGCTCTCTTTCCTCAACTAGGTCCATATCAGTGGAGGCTAGCAATATCCCAAAAAAGCAACCGGCAAAACCAAGCACCTTTAATTGCAGATTTCCCTTATCCGATACTCAAGGCAATCAGGGATCAAACCAGGCGTGTTTCTCGGCTCCGATGCGCTACTTCCCCTGCAATAAACACCAAACTTCAGAGCGTCTCCCTCCAACTGTCATTAAGTAAAAATCAATTATGCGATTTCATTCATTGCAACAGAAATGTGGGCTGCCGAGATTTCAGCTGAATTCCTGCTGCTCTCTCATTTTTGCCATCGCAGTAAAACGTAACAGAGAAACAAAGTTAAACATAAACACTGTTGACAGTGACTCAGGGCTTATACCTTTCCTCACTTGAAGAGATCAGGGAGAAGTCCTTTTAATTCTTCCAGAGCTTGTGCAGGGGAATCGAAAGAGTGCCAACTATCTTCAAGCTTGACCAAAAGGATTGCTGGGTATTTCACCCGAAAGGTTTACCTGCTGCCAACAGCTTGGAGACTACGGATGAAGCTCTTGCCTCCTCAGACGCACCGAATGCGGGAGATCCTGAGTAATACGGATTTTCCGATCTTCCCACACAACTTCCTTGATCTCTTTCACTCTGGATAGCACATGCTGCTTATCTTGATAATTTAATAACTTAAAGATAACTGGTCTGGGTGGCTGTCCAGCTGCTGGCATAGGGCGTAACGCTCGGTGAGCCCTCTCAGTTATATAGTCTCCACCAGTTAGGGATGGCCCTGCGATTTTGGCACATAACTTTTGTAAAAAAGCAATTGGAGCATTCCCCTCCTCTTTCTCTGGCAGACCAACAATAACTAAGTTGTTCCGCCTACTACGGCCCTCCAGATCCTCAAGTTTATCTTCTAGTTTTTTAAAGCCTGCAGACAAAGTTTGTCGTTTCCCTTCCAGCTTTTTCTTGTTTTTTCTCTAAGGATGAAATCCTCACTTCTGAGTCTCCCACTCTCGTAGAAAGAGAGGCGACTGAGCTCTTGATTGTTTGCAGGTCCTCCGATATCATGGTGACTGCAGCCTGTAGCGGTTGCATAATTTCTAAAAATCTCTCTTCCAAGAGTGCTGGTGCTGCTGCGGACATCTTTTGTAGGCTAGGGGCTTGTGGTTTAGGCCTCTTCATGGCCTTGTTTTTCTCAGGCGTGTGAGGGGGAGAGTGCCGTGGCGGCGCTTTTTTCATGTAGAATTCCATTCAGTCCTGAGCTAACAGGTTCTAAATGCGTTTCCCCAGTCAATGAGTACACAATGGAGCAAAATTTGAGTCGGAAATCTTATGCAAACCGACGAAATAGCAAGCGGGAGATGGAGCTCTAGGGACAAGCTGCTTCTGCTCAGGCTGCCATCACGTGACCCTCGCCACTACTTTCTCAATAACCTTCCCTATAAAGGGAAAGTTCAAGATTGGTCTGTAGTTTACTAGGACTTCTGGGTCCAAAGAAGCTTTCTTCAGGAGGGGTGTTACCACCGCCTCCTTCAGGAAACTTGGAAATTCACTCGATTCCAAGGACCACCAGACTAACTGAGTCAGAACTGGGCTGATAATATTACAATAACCCATAACGAGGGAAGTTGTGCCTGGATCAAGACTACAGCATTTAGGGTGCATACCCTGGACAATCTGCATAACATCTACGAACTCCAGCAGGTCAAAGGTACTCCAGGAAACACGAGGTGCAGTGACCGAGCATCGACCAATAGCATCCCCCCAGAGCGAGTCAAGAGGATCTCTGACCTGATGCCGGCCACCTTATTCGCAAAAAATCGAGCAAGCTCATCGCATTTCATTTGCAAAAAAGCTCTTCAGAGCTGCAGACAGGCTGGGTTGCACAAGCTGTCCATAGTTCAGAAGAGTTGAGCTGGTCGATTCTGAGCAACAGCAACTTTCCTGGACAGGAACTCTGCCTTCTTATAGGAAATCACTGATTGGTAGGCCTGATAATACTCTACCAATCTAAGGCGGTCGGTCTTCAGGGCGGATTTCCACCAGCACCGCTCTAGCCTTAATCCTAATCGCCACAACTCCCTCAAGGACCCATCAAACCAAGGGGCCCAAGGACGGAGTGGGAGAGGACAAACATGGACAGGAGCAATCGAATCCAGGGCCAAGGAGATAACCTTATTATAGGCTAAGACCAAGGCCTCTGGATTCAAACTGGTATCTGGAAACTCTGAGAGGTCAATCACCGCCGCCAGGCCTTCGGGGCTCACATCCCGTAAAGCGCAGTAACTGACCATCTCCACAGGGGCAGGCCTACAAAGGGGGGCACAAATGTTAAACCTCACGGTGTAATGATCAGACCATCTGACAGGTTCCACCCCCAAATCGGAGGCCTCAATCCCCAGTAGGAAGACCAAGTCCAGAGAGTGACCATGACTATGGATAACAGAGGTAGCAATCTGTGTGAAGCCCAGTGAAATCATCAACTGGAGGAAGTGCTGTCCAAAAAGCGAGTGTTCGTCGTCAACCCAGGTGTTGAAGTCACCAGGAACCATCAGTCTGGGCAACTCTAACACCAAGTCGATGATGAAGTCTGCTACTTCCTGCAGGAATCGCTTTTCATCCCCTGATGGATGGTAGATGAGAGCTATCCTACAGCCCACACCTGCTACCACAGTACACTCAAAAGATCCGGCTTCCTCTACTGGTACATCTGTGAGGCCCAACTCGGTCTTGAAACAGACTGCTACCCCCCCCCCCACAGTCCAATCTCGAGTGGAGTACCCGGCTGGAATTGCCACTTCTAATGAAGGACCGGCATTTTCATCCAGCCAGGTCTCAATGATGCATTCCAGATCCATTGATCCAAAAAGATCTGCAATAATTGCAGTCTTGTTCTTAACAGATTTGGCATTGCATAACACCACTCAAGTTGAACGGAGTTCAAGAGCCGCCCCGGGTTCTTGCCCACCAATAGAGGTGGTGCCCTTGGGTATGGAAACTAGACATGAAACACCACGTTCCAGGTTCCATTTTGCCCCAGGGCATCTTCTAGACCGTACCACCCTAATGCAAGAGATCCGCTCATTTGTCCTCAGAAGTTCACACTCCCCACCCCCACCACCCCTCCTACGCACAATACCCAGAGCACGACAGTGCTGGTAGATAGAAAACATCAAGGTGGGGGAGAAACGGGCAGAGGGCACGGAGAGCAGAGGATCTAATTACTACCTACTGGGGCGGAATGCAGACCTTATAACCAACTAACAGTCCATAATAACATAGTTCCAGATTTTAAAGAGACTTCTGTGGGTATTGAGTATCTTGTTACAAACCTTCAATGGGTTAAATTGCAAACCCCAAAAGACCAACCTGAGTGGGCCACTAGAGCACCACCAGTTCTCTCCACTTAAGAAGTAGCGGCAATCCAACCACCGTTAGTTTGCCCCACCACTCCAGGAACTCAGGAAGTATACACCCTATGGTCAATATCCCTGACCCCCCCAGGACAGAAAGGCCCCTGTGCCCAGCTCAGGGTTAGTCAGTCCAGCTAACCCTTGTTAGGCCACTGTGATAAGACTCCCTCCAGATGGCTCAGAGAGGACTCATAGAACCAAATTCGCAGCCTTCTTCTCCAAACCAGAACAGTCTCACCTTGCAGGGGCTGTATCCTCACAGTCTCAGTCTGCAGCAATCGCTTAAATCCCTTATTAAAGGCAGCTCTTGAAGAGATTTCTGCCTGAAAACTTCTTCGGAAAACTCCAGCCGTTTTATGTGCCACTCACCAAACAGTAAATTATCCAAAATATGCCAAACCAGCAATGGTTATAAAACTCATCACTCGGAACTTCACTGCATCTGAAAGAGTCCCCTTTTAGCTACACACGTTCCAAAAAGCAGCACAGTACATACCAGGAGGTCCGTTAAGCACTCCACAGAAATACAGAGATATTAGGTAGGATCTCCTGTAGCAGAACAAGTCTAACACCGAGATAAAGCTGAACACTCTCGATCAATCTCAGTGCATCCAAAGCGCCCCCAAGAAACTGCTAGAGGGACACTAGGAAATTGCTACAGGGGTGCAGCTCTTAGTCTAATGCACACACCACTTTAATGGCGACCTCAGTAGCGCTTTGCAGTACTACACAGTATTTGCTGACACATACTAACTCTACTGCTATCACAAATCAAAGTAAAATAAAATAAAAATACTTCTAAAACAACATATGGCCCAGTGTGGTCGCCATCTTTGAAAGATAAGAATCTTCAGATAACCCACTCTAGGGTGTGCAGTCATGCGCTGATATACACATGCCTTGGGTGGTTGACGCATGCGGCCATAGGCCACATGCGTAACAATGCACACCCAGGCGTGCGTATATCAGAGTGCGACCACACCTCAGGAGTGGGTTATATAATTATATATAGTGGGTTATCTACATATATATATATATATATATATATATATATATATATATAAAACTGGGAGTGTTTTCTCACTGAGAAACCAGGTTATAATTCACCATTATAATAAGCCTGGTTTCTGCCCCTGTGCGCATGCGCAAACTACTTCTCCATGCTGAGTGTTCCTGGAAATGCCACCTCAGACTGCTCCCATTGTGGTGACAACGCCACATACTGCAAATAAAAGCAGAAGAAACATTTCTGTGTTTCCCGGTCCTGCTCATACATTTAGAGACATAACATCTTGTGTACCATTAACCCCTGCCTACCTGACTCAAAAATAAGGACTAAAATGAGAAGGTAATGGGATCAAAACCTTTTATACCTGAACAAACAAAAAAAGTAATAAAACTGTATTAGCGAGAATGACGAGAGTCAAAGAGAATGTTTAAAAGCAAGTTTTCCCTTCTCTTAGGTTGCAGGATGGTTTACAAATTTGAGGCACCTGCTAAGTATACAGCAGTTTAAGATAGAACATTTACGATCCTACAGTAAGGTATAGCAAAATAATTTATAGAATGTTTTTCTAAAAAAATCTTTTCAAATTATCTAAGAAAAAGATAAGTGAAGTGTAATTTGGACACTGAATCAACAGGCATAACTTCTCTTTGTAGGAAGTTTCTGAGAGATTGAATGCAGCTCGCCCTTACCCCTCCATGTATGGAGATTTTTCAGTAAAAGCAAGCGAATTACAGTTTTTGAGCATGTAAGCTTGCAGGTTTGTTCCACCTGCTGAACTACATATTTGAATTACATTTACTTTTCTGGAGCTTAGCTTATTATATATATAAAAAGATAAACACAGAGAAAAAAGTCAATAATATCTATTTATTTTTATATGTCATTACAGCTGGAATATTAAGAAATTAATGAATTTCCGAGCATTGAAATGTGAAGACTGCTATGGCCCAGATATTCAAACTGCGCCAGGCTGTGGCCCAAGCTTGGGCGCAGCGCAACTTGGCTGCACAGGGGTGTTGACTGGGCGATATTCAACGGAGCTGTGCCATGGCACAGCATCATTGAATATCGCACCCTGGCCACTGCAGTGTGCATGGCGCAGTGGCACTGCACCAGCACAAGTGGCCAGAGTGGAGCGGGGGGATGCACTAGCACAAGTTCCATTGCACTATGCGCAGCAACTACGATATTCAAAAGTGCACATGCAAATGGGGCCATAATGTATGCAAGGCGCAAATGGGGCCATTTGCATTTCATTATGGCCTCATTTGCATGCAGGTGCGCTGATCCCCGGTGACTTACGCCTGGTGCACTGCCAGGCAGCAGCCGTCGGGGACCCACGCCCCCTGCACAGCTCGGCAATGTGCCCCACAACCCGATCGCGGGCTTCAGTATGAATAAAAATAATCCAATATCCCTGGTGGTCCAGTGGACCGCTGTCTGCCTGATCGCAGGCATTTGTGATAAAATAAGTATTCCGTCCAATATCCCTAGTGGTCCAGTGGACCACTGTCTGCCTGATTGCAGGCATTTGTGATAAAAAGGATTTCTGTCCTATATCCCTGGTGGTCCAATGGACCGCTGTCTGCCCGATCATGGGCATTTGTGATAAAATAAGTATTCCGTCCAATATCCCTGGTGGTCCAGTGGACCGCTGTCTGCCCGATCACGGGCATTTGTGATAGAAAGGATTTCTGTCCTATATCCCTGGTGGTCCAGTGGACTGCTGTCTGCCTGATCGCGGGCATTTGTGATAAAATAAGTATTCCGTCCAATATCCCTGGTGGTCCAGTGGACCGCTGTCTGCCCGATCATGGGCATTTGTGATAAAATAAGTATTCCGTCCAATATCCCTGGTGGTCCAGTGGACCGCTGTCTGCTCGATCGTGGGCATTTGTGATAAAATAAGTATTCATCCAATATCCCTGGTGGTCAAGTGGACCGCTGTCTGCCCGGTCGCGGGCATTTGTGGTAAAATAAGTATTCCGTCCAATATCCCTGGTGGTCTAGTGGTACCCCCTTCCCCACTCGCCCACTGAGCCCCACCGCCCTGCTCCCCCCGGTCAGCCGGTGGGCAGCAGCACCCCACCTGTCTGCCGCCCGCTGACTGACACCATAGGTAGGGCTGTACACCCATTGGTCCACAGAGTGAGCCAATGGATGTGCAACCCATATCATACTACACATTCCAGATATGTGAATGGATCCATTCACATATCTGGAATGTCTTCTGATACGGGCTGCATGCCCATTGGCTCCACGCTGTGGACCAATGGGCATGCAGCCTCTGATGTCAGGCCGGCGGGCAGCAGGGCGGTAAGCGGGTGGGTGCTGCCACCGCCAGCTGACCAGGGCGGGAGGCGGGCGGTGGGGACTCAGTGGGGGCGGGTGGGGAGGTACCGCTAGACCACCAGGGATATAGGACAGAAATCTTTTTATCACAAATGCCCAGCGATCAGGCAGACGAGGTCCACTGGACCACCAGGGACATAGGGGTTCTTTGATTTTACAAATGCCTGTGATTGGGCATGGGGGGGTGCCGCCAGGTGCAGCTGGAGCTCAGGTGGCCACCCACAGGTGCCAGCTGCCATGTTGCGCCCTGCAATGTGGCTGCTCACCTGTGGGTGGCCATCCGTTGTTTCTTTTTTTTTTGGATCAACTTTGTGCTGGTGCAGGTAGGGGTTCCGCATGCATGGCTCCGCACATCCCGTGCTGAATATCGGGCTGTGCAGAGTATGCATGGGCACGCCTCCCCTACCTGCACCTGCATACATTACTGATGTGCTCCGGTGCATTGGGATTTGTGCTGCGCACTTTTCCCTTTTGAATATCGGGCCGGGGTGCATCAGTGGGTTGCGCATGGCGCAACACTGTTGCACCATACGCAACCCTTTTGAATATCTGGGCCTATATATACAAGCACAGATGATAATGCTTACTAGTCTGATGAAGGAACTATGTGTTCCGAAATGTTACTTTTAAGAAGAAATATACAAACAGCATAAGAAAAAAATAATAAAAATACTCTGATGCTATTTTATCTTCGATTGGAATATTTGGGTTGAGAAAGAATTATTGTTTGTTCTTTGGATTCTGTTTTCCAGAGTTTCTCCCTCCTCTAATTGTTGGCTCCTTAACAAAAAGAAAAAAGCAAGGAATTACAAATAGAAACTTTAAAAGGAACCCTGGGAGACATATGGTGGAGTTGTATATTACCACATGCATACCCTGTACTAGTGATACTGCACTTATTATGAAAGAAAATGGTTTGAAACATTGAAAAGACAAGCAAAAGCATATATATATCTATATATATATAGATATATATTTTGGTATTAACTGTTAATATGAATGACAGAGTTTGTCTGACACAAACATTGGATGGCTTAAAGTTGATCAGTAATTAAACACACCTGACATCAGTTCTGTTTTAGTTGTATTGGGGTGTAGGCACAAAAATGTGTATTGCCTACATGCCACAGAACTGTGGCATGTAGGCAACTCTAAAATGGAATGCCGCAAAAACTGGGGGTCCAGTGGACTCCCGGTGGCAGTCCTGGAAGAGGCATGCATCCCTTGCACACTTGATTCCCCTGGCCGATTACGCACCTATGCACATGTCCAGTCCAGGGGTGTGTCTGGGAGTGTGCCTGCACTCTGCGCCATTGATCAAGGCATGGTGTGCTGGGCAAGGTGGCAGAATACAGCAGTAAGGATTGTGCCATATCTGTTGCGTGATCCCCCTAGGGAAATCCCACAAGCTACGGAAGAACAGAACACCATCCTATGGTGCTTCCCCAGCCCTCTGGTTGGAAAGGGAGGGCCAGAGGCAGCCATTTGGGCATTTGCCTGACATTTTCAAATTCTGTCTATTGTGCTGTCCCAAAATTCCCTGCTGGTGTGAAGCAGGGGATCCACTTTGGGACCCAGTACAGTCATCCAGCTGGATGCCTACCTGTGTACCTAGATCTGTGTCCCCATGCAGTAATGTACCAGGGGGCATGGCAAGGACAGGTACCCTGTAGACACACACTGTACAGCATATCATGCAGTGTACACCTGTCTGCAGGTGTGGAACTATGCAGATACCCAGTCTCACATTGATGCATAGCCCCTATTGTTAGTATTTTAATAATTAATAAAACAGATGTGGCACAGTGTGCTGCTGAACCATCGTGCACTAGCATTTCTATTGTTTTCTTAAAGCTTCTTTGTGATACCAGAGAGAGAGGGAGACTGAGACACAGAGAGACAGAAGAAGGAAGAGGGAATCATTTAGACTGAGTAAGACAACAAGATAAATTTCAATGCTGGGAGACAGCAAAAGTGACTTTAGCCAGTACAGAAATGCACAGTCATAGCACTAATGTCCTTCTCGCGACAGCACCATGCGGTAACATGTTCGTCAGCAGCATCAGCAGGTCAGCAGAAAGGAAGAAGCATTTACATTTACTCACCCTCACTGACCACCAACATGTCTGGAGGCACAGGCCAATACAACAAAATCAGACAGAGGTACTATTACTTGATGTTTTCAATATGCTGAAGAATATCATACAACTTGTTGAAAATGTATTTTGACTGAATGTGCTGTTTACTTATTTAATATATTTGTCTACTTGAAGAATTTAAGACTGAGAAGGGATGAGTCAGAGTCAGTATCACTGTCTGTAAGTGTACAACCTAAATTTTTTGGACCACGTCTGCCACCATGGCACTGGCACTCCAGCATCACTTTGCTTCATCACTGCTCTAGCAGTCCTGCATCGGGGCCCAGAAGTATAGTGACTCTATGTTGACTTTTAATGATAAATACTGATAGATACTGTAGTACACAGTGCAATATATACATCTATAAAGACAGTCAAGTCAGCATTGCACACTAGCTGCCTTGCCAACAATTGTCATATCGAAGTAATCTGAGCACCAGTGTTTTTAATGTGCAGTTGTGTACTGTTTGATCTACTATTTTTTTGTAGCTAATTCTAAATGTCTGGTATATAAGCCAGTCACAGCCAGACAGGTCTGTTGGAATTGCTGACAATATAGTGTGATGTGTCACATGCACGTAACTTTGCTAATTTAAATCCAGTAATGTGCAGACAGTATGGCACATTGTGCCATCCCATGCAAATAGTATTACTTCATAATTTCTATATGCAATTGTAACAGTACTACACTTAAGAAGTAATGTAGCTGTACAGTAAACAGTCAACAATGGTTTGTTAGACTACAGTTTTCCAGTGTCAGTGTGCAGTGTGTATCTGTGGTTATTCAGTTCAGTGTTGCTCCCTGCTTCACCCACCCTAAATGTGTTTTATTTAAAGCAAACAGAAGCACTGTATCAGAATGATTGCAACTTGTATGGGTACAGATAATATAGATTTCTTCAAATTTTATTGATATCTTCTACTTATGTCATTGACAGATTTCTGTAGATAACATACGAGAAGTAAGTGAACAAATAAGTAACAGAAAAAAAAATAAGCTGGAAAGTTTAACAGAAAAAAAAATAAGCTGGAAAGTTTAAATCAGCTGTAAACTATAAAAATGTAGTCAGCAATTTAACATAGAATACACATTTTTGTTTTCAACACAACAGCATGTTCATCACTTGACATGGCTGAAAATGAAACAGTAGACACTGAAGCTGTACAGCTTGAAACATCTACAAGTGGTTCATCCACTTCTTTTTCTTCATCCTCCTCACTGTGCCCTGCTACTGTTTCTGAGTCGTCATTGTCACAGAGTAAGATTGTTTCAATTTTTCAAAAAATGGTATTTGGGAGAATTTCTTTTACTGTGAAATCTGGAAACATAGAAACATAGAATTTGATGGCAGATAAGGACCGCTTGGCCCACCCAGTCTGCCCATTTCCCTACCTAATGGATAAGCTGCAGATCCTAGTTAACCAGCAGCCTACTTCTTTCTACCCCCACCCCCTAGAATTGCCTTATGGCTGTCCCATGCTTGCTTGAATTCAATCACTGTTTTTGACTCCACAACATCCTCCGGAAGGCCGTTTCATGCATCCACAACCCTCTCTGGGAAAAAATACTTCCTTACATTACCTGTGAGCCCCCCCATCTTCAAATTGAGTCCCCTTGTTCTTGCACACCTCTTTTTTGAAAGATGCTACCCTCTTGTACTTTGTTGATTCCTTGAGGTACTTGAATGTTTCTATCATGACCCCCCTTCCTCGAGGCTATACATATTAAGCTCCTTAAGTCTCTCTTCATATGTCTTCCGTGCAGACCCTGCACCATTTTAGTTGCCCTCCTCTGGACAGCTTCCATCTTGTCTATGTCCTTGTGGAATTGGGTCTCCAGAACTGCACACATTACTCCAGATGGGGTCTCACCAGCTGCCTCTACAGAGGGATAACAACTTCCTGTTTTCTACTGGTGAGGCCTCTCCCTATGCATCCCAGTATCCCCCCAGCCCTCCTTACTGCCCTCTCACATTGCTTGCCCACCTTTAAGTCATCTGATATGACTACCCCCAGGTCTCTTTCCATTTTTGTTGTTGTTAGTATCTCACCCCCCATTGTGTACTCTTCCCCTGGGTTTTTGTTTCCCAGGTGTATTACCTTGCACTTCTTAGCATTAAATCTAAGCTGCCATACATTTGACCATTCCTCTAACCTTGCCAAGTCCCTTCTCATCCTTTCCACCCCACCTTGTGCATCAACTCTGTTGCAGATCTTTGTGTCATCTGCAAAGAGACATACTTTTCCTTCCAGTCCCTCTGCAATGTTGCTTACAAAGACATTGAAGAGGACCGGTCCTAATACTGAACCCTGTGGCACCCCACTAGTAACCCCCCTTTCTTCAGAGTGGCCTCCATTTACTATTACCCTCTGTGTCCTATTCTCCATCCAATTCTTTACCCAGGCTATCATCTTGGGACCCACTCCCAGGCTGGCTAACTTGTATATTAATCTTTTGTGTGGGACTGAGTCAAATGCCTTGCTAAAGTATAGGTAGACTGTGTCCACAGCCCCTCCCTGATCTACTACTTTGGTCACCCAGTCAAAGAAATCTATTAGATTCGTCTGGCATGACCTTCCTGCTGTGAATCCATGCTGCCTTGGGTCCTGTGCCCCTTTGGCCTCTAGGTACTCGACAATTCTTTCCTTCAGAAGTGATTCCATCATTTTCCCTATCACTGAGGTTAAACTAACTGGTCTGTAGTTTCCCGCTTCTGCCCTGCTCCCGCTTTTGTGAAGGGGAATCACATCGGCCCTCCTCCTCCTGTCCTCAGGTACCACCCCATCCTCCCATGATTTGTTAAAGAGGGTAGTCAGTGATGTCACTAGTTCTACCCTTAGTTCTTTTAGAATTCTGGGATGAATCCCATCAGGCCCCATTGCTTTGTCCACCTTCAGTTTTAAGAGTTCTTTCAGAACCCTTTATTCTGTAAATGGGCTGGTATCAACTTCTGTATCCAGAGTGTTTCTATTGTTTATTTTAGGTACCTCCCCTCTTCATTTGTAAATAATGAGCAAAAATATTTGTTTAGTATCTCTGCCTTTTCACCGTCACCCTCTGCCCACCCCATCCCATTTATTAAGCCTCACTATCCCTCCCTTAGTCTTCCTTCGCTCCCTGATGTACCTAAAAAAGGTTTTATCCCCCTTCTTAACTGAGTTGGCTATCTTTTCCTCAGTTCGGGCCTTTGCTGTTCTGACTGCCTTCCCAGCTTCCTTTTGCTTTGACTGACACAATTCTCTGTTCTGCTCCTTCTGTGATTCCTTGTGCTTTCTGAATGCTTTCTTTTTCTCTTGAACCTTCACTGCCACCTCCTTTGAGAACCATAGCGATTTGATTTCTTACATCGTTTTGTTTTGTTTATTTGCTTCACACAAAGGCTTGTTACCTCTGTGATGGCAGTTTTTATTATTCCCCATTGTTCCTCCACCCCTCCTTCATGCCCATTTGCTAGTGCATTCCTTAGGCACTCACCCATTTTAGAAAGTCAGCCCTCCTGAAGTCCAGTACTTTTGCCTTTGTATGGCTTGACTCTATTGCTGTGTTTATTGTGAACCATACTGTTCGATGGTCACTAGTTCCCAGATGGCTACCCACTTTACATCTGTGATCCTCTCCATCTCCATTTGAGAGGACCAGGTCTAAGATTGTTCCCACTGAGTGGGTTCCAAACTAGTTGTTCAAGGCATGCCCCTGTAGGGCATCTAGAATAACCCCACTCTTAGAAGTGGCTGCTGCAACTGCACTCCAGTTAACATTTGGCATATTCAGATCACCCATCAGCAATATCTCCCCTTTATCTGCCATTCTAAGTATACTTTCTATCATTTCCTTGTCCATTTCCTCCCCCTGAGGGGGGGGTCTGTATACAACCCCTGTGTGGATTGTGGTGCCATTGCCTGCCTCCAAATTGACCCACAGTGCTTCTTCTCCTCCCTATTTACCCTTTTGTTCTGTTGCTTTGATTCCTACTCTTGTGTAGAGAGCTACTCCTCCTCCTCTTTTACCCTCCCTGTCCCTCCTGTAGATAGTGTATCCTGGTATGTTTATGTCACAGTCATGGTTCTGTGTGTGTACCATGTTTCTGTGACTGCCATGATATCCAGATGTTCCTCCTCCATCAAGGCCATTAATTCAGGAAGCTTGTTACTCAGACTACAGGTATTGGTACTCATTGCTCTCCATTTTTTGATGGCTTTACTTTCTGTAGCAGCATCCCCCACTGACCTTTCTACCTTGGTCTTTTTCTCATTTAGCACCCTGTTTTGTAGGGGGAGGCTGGGATTTTCCTGCTGCTTATCAGTGCCTCCCCCCTTGACTAGTTTAAAAGCTTGCCAATGAAGCATTTAAACTGATTGCCAAAAAGACTTGTTCCCTTCCTGGACAGATGCAGACCATCCTGCCAGTACAGGCTGGTGTCCCTCCAGGTGGAACCCCAGTCCCCAATGAAGCCAAACCCATGTGCTCCACACCATTTTTTCAACCATTCATTAAACTGCATGGTGCGAAGTACCCTCACCTCACCGATGCCACTGACAGGCAGCACCTCTGAGAAGGACACTGTGTGTGCTACTTGTCTTAAGCCCCTCCCCAACTCTACAAAGTCCTTCTGCACTGCTCTAATCTCATGATGAGCCAAGTCATTTGTCCCTAGGTGGACAATGACATCCAGCTCAGACTCCCGTGCAACTGTTCTCATGATCCTAAGGATGCACTTCCTGTCCCTCCAAGCCATGGCACCAGGCAGGCACCTTAATTCAGTTTTCCCTGCTCCCCCCAGTTCTATCCCCCTAATAATTGAGTCCCCCACCAGGAGCTGCTTCCTTTCCCTGTGGTGCCCTCTGCCTCCTTTCTGAGGGCCTCCCTTGTGACAGTTGTCTGCACTCTCCTTAGTCTCCTCTGTGGGTGCATCCATAGAGGAACTGTGCTCCCCCAGAATGGTGTATGGATTGTGGAGTGGAACAACTGACTGGGTGTGCCTCTGTTCCACCACCCTTACCCTCTGTGAGCCCACTGTGGTCCAACTGCTGTGCTTTCTTCGCAACCTCTGAGGTAGTGGTGGTGGCTCTGGTGCTCCCTGGATGGGGGAGGTTCCCTTGCTACTGTCCAGTGCAGCCTGAAGATGGGCAACTTCCTCCCTCAGGGCAGATAGTTGTCTGCAAACAGGGAAGCATCTCAGCCTCCAAAAAGACTCCCAGAAGACTGCTGCCCCACAGCCATTACATTGTACTACTCCCCACATAACTGTCTACCTTGTTTAGGTTTTTTTTGTGTGTGTGATTGGTGTGTTATACATAAATATATGTATTTATATAATGTGTATGCTTATATTGTCAGTGCAGTGTGCTAGAGAGGATATGACAGTGATATGCACCTTGCCCTCTTGAGGAAATGATGTCAGAACCCCAGGTATAAATGAACTATTTCCAGGGGTGGGTGGGGTGAGGTGGGAAGAGTTTGGCTCAAACTAGCGCCCCTCATGAAACAATCAGCTAAAAGCTCTGACCTACTGGCTAAGTATGAGTGCCTTCCTGTCAGCAAGATGCCATACAATACAATTTGACAGAGAAAATACCCTGCTAATCAAACAGAGAAAAATTCAAACATCCAAGTCAGACACAGGTAAACCTCCCCAGCCCCAAAACAGCCTTGTGACTTGTGCTCTGAAGACAGTCAACCCCAAAACACATCAGCTGTGCAGAAGGGCAGACACAGAAAACAGTATTCAGCCTCTGTGGGTTTAAACTCTTCCTGCCCTGAAAATCTTAACAATTGTAACAAAAGTAAAGCAAGCTCCACCTCCCTCTGTTGATTGAAAGACTGCCTTTTCTGATAATTCTGAGTTCCTTATTTCACCCTTCAGTTAGAAGTATCCTCCACCTGAAGAATATTAACTTTCCTAAGGAATCTGCTTCAAACCAAAGACAGTTGTAAATTGTAAGGTTCACCTCCCTCTGTTGTGAGCACAACTCACTTTCTTGCAAATCCTAAGTCCAGTGTTGCAGCTTCCAGCCAGAGGTAGCTTCACCTGAAGACTATTAGGTAAATATATTTCAGTTCAGTGTAAAGTCTATATGCTTAAAATAAAGATTTTACCAACATCTTAAAATAGTACTTTGAATAAGAAGAAACATATGGAACACCTCCATCCAACATCTTTAAAGAAGCTGAAAAAGCTATGTAGCAGCAGCAGAGGTGATAGTCCATCAACCATCAACAGCCCTGGTCAGAAAAGGGTGTGGGAAGAGGAAGAAGAGGTGGAAGACAAATTCTCCAGCTCAAGCAACAGCAGTACTTCATTGCCAATGGCATCCTCATCGTTCAGCAAATGAAGAAATGTTTTCTCCAACAACAATTATCTTAGTCTACAAAGAATATGCTTATCAGTCAATCTCAAGTTGATAAGCTTATTATCAAGCTTGTAGCTGAAGATCTACAGCCATTCAATGTTGTTGAATAACCTTCATTTGTCAAGTTAATTACTGGTCTACAACTCTACAAAAAAGTAATAGCACAAAAAACATTGACAGACCAAGTAGATAAAATGTACCAAAACATGAAGACAAATGAGATATATGAATTCAGCAATGTCAGCCATATATGTGCCAACCAGACATTTGGACTGTTCATAACAGGAGTTACCTAGGTGTGATAGTGCATTGGATTGATCAGAAAACATTGACTAGAAAGTTGCAGTAATGATGTGCATGTGAATAAAAGGAAGAAATGTATGATGTTATTGCAAAAAAACCCCCAAAAAAACCAAACAAGCAAGTTCAGCTAAAATATTGCATCTAGAACAATGTTGTTAAAACTGTGACTGACAATGGGCCATATTTTGTTAAAGCATTTAAGGAGTTTAGCACAGATAATACCACACCCATCAGTTCCACAGATGGGATTCTGAATGATGACAATGATGATGATGATGATGTTGACTACCACAACCAGCAGCAGCAAGGGACAAGCTTCAGCTGTACCAGTGAAGATGACAATGATGCAGTCAGAGATGTACTGACCTTCACTGACATATGCAGATTCTGGATGAAGCAGAAACAGCTTCCTGTCAGATGTGGGAGGTGTGACCAGCGGGATGCCTCATGGATCCATTTTAGGTCCAGTCTTGTTCCAGTTGTTTAAATCTGACTTACATAATAACATCAATAATTTTATAGCGAAGTATGTGGATGATACTAAGATTGATGGCCTGGTTTGTACCTAAGTACAAACAGCAAGTATCTAATAAGGCCTGTACACTGTCACCATCTGGGCTTTTAAATGGGGTATATCCTTCAACCTAAGTAAATGTAATTTTCTACATTTGGGCATACATAACACTCAGACTCAGTATATACTTTGTAACACTGTCTTAAAATCAACCACATCTGAAAAAGACCTGAATATAATTATTGACACCTCATTAAATTTTAAGGAACAGTGTACTGCTGGAGTATCAAAGGCAAGTAAGGTGATAGGTGCCATGAAACATAACATTAGGAGTAGAAACACACAAGTTATCATGCTATTATATAAGTCATATGTGTTACCACATTTGGACTACTACAGTCAATTGTGATGTCCTTATAGAAAAACAGAAATCAATAAGATAGAGAGAGTGCAGTGACGTGCCACCAAAATCTTAACAGAAAATAAAGAATGCTCATACTCCAAAAGATTAACTGACCTAAGACTCTATGCCTTAGAAGGTTGTAGGAAGAGAGGTGATCTGCTCATGTTCTTCAATGTTATGAATGATTAATACTTGATGGAACAGCTGAATATTATTAAAAGCAAAGCAGTTATAACATGTGTGGTCATCCTCTGCAAATGCAGATTACAAAATTCAAATCTGACAAAAGAAAATGTTTTTATACATAGAGGTACTTAACTTATGGAACAATCTCCCAGAAAATATTGTTGCTAGTGAGTCTAGTGGCATCTTTAAAAACAGGTTGGATGGATACATTTTCAATGGTGGCAGTCTGTTGTATTACTCTTAATTCAGAGGAGCTAATCAATGCGCTAATGCCGTATCAGCTCCTGAACATCATTAGTGTCAGATGAAGACATGGAGGAGACCTACAACCTTTCTTCTAGTCAACGATGTGCAGCACATGCCATGAACTTAATAGCGGTGAAGGATATAGACTCTTCTACTGCAAATTCTGTGTAAAAGAATATCTACCAGGGCAAACTGGGAAAATGTTTAGCTCTTTGGAACAAAGTTCACTGAAGTTCACAAGAAAGTGAAATTGTTTCAGACAAAATTGGTACTAAGCTCATTTTCTCTAATGACACAAGGTGAAATCCTTACTACAGAGCAGCAGAAAAAATAAGATCCATAGCAGAAAAAGCTGGAGATTATCTTTATTTATATTTAATGAAAACTTCAGAGGTTACCTTTGAGGACAAGTTCTCATTTACAAAGATTCCACATCAAATATATAGTCACAAAAAAAATTACAAGTACAATAAAAAGTTCCAGAGGAAATGCAGTTGAGTTAGGCTCAAAAGCATATAAGACTGAACAATTGCATACAGTTTTGAAAAAGAAATTCCATGCAGATTGTTGTATAAAGTCACAGGTTATGTACAGAGAGAAACCAAATAAAACTGTTTAATAGTTACAGTTGCACTGGACTGCAAAGACATATTGCAAAGATCTCTTAAGCTGATTAAACTTGAGGAGATTTAGCAGAGTATTAGGCAGTTTGTTTAACCAGTTAGTGACCTACAGGTTGGCTGGGCAGGCTGAGTGGGGATAATGGAAGTGAGGTCAGTAAAAGCTTTGTTGAAGCAATTGGCAATTTCAGTGGGATCAAGGAGCACTCAGCCCTCCACCATGACTATTTGAGGAGTGGTTTTAACTCCCTTGCCAAGGGACTTTTGCCATTGCTCCAGTTCTGAGTCTACTGGTCCTTATAGAAGTCAGAGTTAACCTTTCTAACCATACTAATGCTCTTATTATGGGCTTCCTTGTACCTTTTCATGTGCATCACCTCTGTGATGAACTTGGCCTAGCAAGGTTTAGAACAACTAAAATTCCTTTTGTGGAGGAGTACTGCAAAGTAATGCAGCCCCTTGCAAACTCATTGGATATTCTGTAAGCAGAAACAAAATGCTTCATGGGATATCTTCTTCCAACATTGGTGGCGTTGAAAAAGAAGTTGCTTGGTATGAGAACACTTTTGTGTTGTGCCGTTCCCCATCTTGATGCCATTGTGAGAGATGTGAACATACAGTTTGCTACTAGGTTTGAACAGAGGGAATTAATTCTGTTCACCATCATGTTACCACAATTTTGCATTTGGTAGATTGCAAATGAAGATGAAGCACGTACAGTAGTAATCATGCAAAGGTTGTCCAGTACTGCGCATCATTGCACGGTAGCGCTATACATTTTATTCAATGGGTACTGCGCTTGCTCACCACTCGGCATACTGCACTACCGGTCAACTTTTGCATGACTACCACTGTACAGCTAAAAACATGCTTGAAGATGAACTACTGTCACATTAGGAAGATATTGGTCAAGAAAGTCCATCATCTGAAGACAACCTTGAGGATGAGGATGATGAGGATGATATCTTCAAATTCAAAGAAAATGAGCAACCTAGCCATGGTAGAATGCTTTATGAGCTTGAGTAGTTTCTGAAAGACACAAATAAAATAACAGACATTTTGCAAACATTCCTGACACTAAAGAAAACATTCCTGCATTATAATGCTGTACTTCCATGAGGGAGACCAGTTGACAGATTATTCAGTGTTGGTGGACAGATCCTTACTACCTGAAGAAACCAATGAGGTGATGAAAACTTTGAAGTGCGGCTACTTTTGTGTTCCAACAAAAACGCACTGGAATTAATAGTATTCTGTTATGGACCTTTGTGATGCTAAAGCAATGTTAGTCTTTCTTATTTAATTTAATATACATTATTGCATTTTAAGCAGAATATAGACAAACATCAACCAGAACAATTACAGAGTAATAATGTCTGCTAAAACAGATTAATCCCCGATTATAATTAACACAAAAAGCACCCCAGCCCCTACCCTTACCCCCCACCTCCCTGTCTACAACCATGTCAGAGAAAGACTAAAAGGCCCTCCTGGCATGCCAAATAAGCCTATGTACTCCAAAGGGAGAGCAAGGTATACAATGGTTCCCAGGTATTGTGGAAGGAGTGTGGTCTGTTTGCATGGTTGCAATATGTTTTTCTAGTTGGATAGCCAGTAAGATCTCACAAAACTACTCTAGAAGTGTGGGAAGGGAGTCCTCCTTCCAGTGCCGCAGCATGACCAGTTTTGCAGTGGTGGCAATTAGGGTCAGATGGGCTTTTCTAATACATGGGGTACTGGGGGAGAAAAGTGCCACTAAGCAACTTTCAGGAGTAAATAGAGTCTCCAAACCCAAAAGTGGATCCAGAGCTTGTTGGATGGAGTTCCAAAATGACTGAGTCTTAGGGCATGTCCACAACAGATGGTAGAGAGATCCAGTAGCCTCATTGCATTGGGAGCATAAAGGAGATGTGAATTTGTCTATTCTGTGCAATTTTACTGGGGTAAAGTAAAGATTATGCATTATGTTAAATTATACAAGGCAAATTCTGTCCTGTTTAATAAATTTATATATATCACACCATGAGATTTTCTGTAACTCCCCATCTGCCAGAATAAGAAGTTCTTGGACCCAGTAGTAGCAGATCCCTGAAGGGAGGTGTGGGTCCAGAGACTGAAAGTGCTTATAAAGCATAGAAGCCACATGCGGTTGCTTCACCACAGCCTATATGGAGGCCATATCCTCTATTGTTGGTGTGATTCAAGGTTTAGACCCCAAAAAGGAAAGGACTGCATTTTTAATCTGCAGGAACTTAAAAAGGTCCTGGTACTTGAGCTGAAAACAGGCCTGTAAATTGGGAAAGGAGACTATGTCTTCCTCTTGGATTAGGTCAGCAAGTGTGTAGTCCTGCAAATGGGGACAAAAGATTTGTGGGATGAGATGGTGACCAATCTGAAAGTGAGGATTATTAAATATAGGTTTGGTAGTGGATCTATTCCAAGAGAAAGACAAGTATGTCTGGATTTGATGTCAGGCCCTAAGGGACCATCCTATGGGCGTGTTACGCAGAGGTCAGGGAAGATAAGAGGGCCGCATGTATAGCAGACTAGACAAAGAGCAGCCTATTCTGGCCACCAGTGGCCTTTCAATGTCTAACCAGAGGGGACTGTATGTGATGGGGTCAGGCTGAGCATACTTCTTGTCCCAATGAAGTAGTTTACTAGTGTGCTGGGCTTCATAATACAGAAGTACCGAAGGAAGAGATAAACTGCCACGTAGTTTGGGAGCTGTTAGTTTACTATAGACTCTATGGACACTTGTGTTTTTCCAAAATAACACATTAAACATCCTTTGGAGGTGGATAAACCAGCTCTTAGGGAGAAAAAATCTAACACACCCAATGGGTACAATAGACAGGGTAAGACATTCATCTTAAGAATGCTAATCCGATCCCATAAAGATAAAGGGATTGCTGACCATCAATCCAGTTCTAATTTAAGAATTTTTAGTTACCTGGTTAAGTTTTCCTTAATCATATTCAGGACAGAGTGGGAGATTCTAATTCCCAAATACATCAAAGCTCTCGGTTCCCATGCTAGACCCAATTCAAGGATGTCCACTTCAATAACTGTACGATTTAGTGGGAATATTTTGGTCTTGGAGGGATTCAATTTGTAAAAAGAGACCCTGGAGAAAGTAACAATTTCCTGAAGCAAAATGGGGAGGGATACTTGCGGATTTTCCAAGTGGAGGAGCAGGTCATCTGCATAGGCCGAGAGGGTGTACCTCTGGTCACCCACTTGGATGCCCTGGAGGGTAGGTGTATTAGCCAGCTTTCATATCAGTGGTTCTAGGTAGCAGTTGAAAAGAAGGGGAAGTGGGCATCCCTGTCTAGTACCCCATTGTAAGGGGAAGGGGTTAGATAAACAACCATTACACCAGACCCTCACCATAGGGGAGGAGTACAACAGCTGGACCCACTTAATAAAGTCTACAGGGATACCAAAGCATTGTAGCAAAGTAAACAAGAAATCCCGAGACTAGATCAAAGGCTTTTTCAACATCCAGAGAGACCAGGGCCACTGGGACCCTGGACCCCCCAGATGCCAAGAGCAGATGAAAGAGCTTCCTCAGGTGATCACCTGAGAATTGACCTGACATGACACCGACTTACTCTTGACCAATAGCCACCCCCATTACTGAAGCTAGAAGAGTGGCCAGGATTTTGTAAAGGATTTTCACATCCGAATTTAATAAGGATATTGGTGTATAGCTTTTGGCCTGGAGGGGATCTTTGTCAGGCTTTGGGATGAGCATAATCAATGCTTCCAAAAAGGTTGGGTCACCAACTCCCTCTGCAAACCAAGAGTTAAATACATCCACTAGGAGGGGTGCCAGCTGATGAACACAAGCCTTGTAAAGATTGTTGGTTAGACCATCTGGCCCTGGTGCCTTATCAGGAGACAGTTGGCCAGTCATCTTTTCCACTTCAGTTAGTGTAATTGGTGCACCCAAGTGTGATACGGAAGAGGGGGTTAGTGTTAGGAGTGGGATAGAATCTAAATAAGCTGAAATTGAATCTGTAGGGGGGGGGGTCTAGTGATGTGTCAATAGCATAAAGTTTTTGGAAGTAGGTTCCAAAGATTGAAGCCATCTCTCTCTGGGGTTAGCTATGACTGTGGCATCCGGATCAGGTCGCAGTCCTGGGATAAACTTGACTGTTTCAGCCTGTCGTAAGTGGAGAGCCAGAAGTTTCCCAGCTTTTTCCCTGGTTTGTAAATATTTAATTTAGTATAATGCAAGGCTAGTTCAGCCTTTTGGGCCAAAATATCTGCATACTGGGTTTGCAATAGATGCAGTTTAGCCCATTCTGAGTCTGGAGAAGCGCGAGTTAGGGAATGTTCCAAGCAGTGGATGTCGTTCAGCCGAGAGACAAATAAACTTACATCTTAGGGCACATTTAAGTGCCACCCAGACTGTACCCACTCTATCCACTGTACCCTTGTTAGAGTCCAAGAAAGAGAAGATAACATCTTGAATATGGGATAGGGAGTCAGAGGCTTGTAACAGTTGTGCATTGAGATGCCATAGAGTATCCTGACATACCCCTGGTCCAATTAAATAGGAGACACTGATGGGTGAGTAGTCTGAGAGCACTCTTGGGTGAATATCTGTCGCTAGTATGGCTGGCAAGTAAAATGTACTTACTAGGAAGTAGTCGATCCTGGATAGGATATTGTGAGATGGGGAGTAGAAGGTATACTGTCTAGCTGTGGGGTTAAGGATACACCATACATCTATCATTCCCGTTCCACTCATTAAATCATGAAGGGCCCTCTGCGCCAGGGACAAGCTGACTCTTTTGGTGTCCAACTGGTTGAGATCTGACTGTGGGGCCAAGTTCCAGTCTGCACCCACTATAGTGAGTAGAGGAGGGTCAGAAGTCAGTAGGGGGATAAATTGAAAGACAAATTGTGGTGAATCAGTGTTTGGACATATATTGATCCCAGAATGACTGTTTAAGTACCCAGTATGCACTGCACAATGATATAACGCACCAAGAGATCCCACCATTCTTGCGTCAAGCAGAAAGGGATACGCTCAGCAATCAGAATCATAGTTCCCCCTCATTTGGAGGAAATACCAGAACCAAAAATGTGCCCTACCCAGCTCCGTCTAAAGAGGGATATCTCCTCCATGCGTTGATGAGTCTCCTGCAAATATGCTATTCCTACCCAAATTTGTTGGAGATGACGAAGGATCATTACATGCTTATGCTTATCCTGGGCGCCTTTGACATTCCAACTAATGAAATTATAGGGCCCACTCATTGGAACTGGGAGTTCTATGTATAGAGTGGAGGAATAAATACCATAGGTTTATTCACTTTGTAGACCATACTCTCTGCAAAGTAGAACAATATACTACATGGTCATACACATCCCAACCCCTGTCACCTTCCCCTCTCCCCTCCCATCTCCCCAAGAAATCAATCCATGATCCAGAGGCCCAGAATCCTCACCTCCCCTGTCCACTTTCCCCAAACTTCCCACAATAAACCATCAAGCCTTTAAAACTAGATAAAGCTACCCCAGTTCTAATAACCGAACTACCAATTACACCATGTCAAGGGATTACACTTCCCAACCATCCACTTGAGAATCACTCTCCTCAATCCCCCAACTCCCCACCACCCACATTTGTTCAGTGACAATTTTAACAATTAACTTAGGTAACCTAGTAACTATATGCTAGATGATACTAATGCAGATAACAACAAAATTTAAGAGGATTACTGGAGAAAAGCATACATTGCTAAACGCCTTATTCTTTCACCATTTCCCGCGATCTACAAAGTACCAACTTAATAAGGTATCTTCTTATAAGGAACTTTGACAGTAGTAACCCCGATTGCTAGAAGCTGTTTAAGTCAGAAGATATATAGCTACACGCATCAGAATCATTTTTACCCCCCCCCTCCAAGGACTTAACAGCAGATCAAAGCGGTATTAGACCCTTCAGAGTTATGTGCAGTTAATAAAGTTCAGGGCCATAATCTGTTGAAGCATTTAACTGGAGCAGTGCACCATAAGATAGTTCAGGGAGACAGTGTCCACCTTTTGGTCAATTATGGACTGGAGAACCAGATTAAACCTTCACACATCTCCAGGTAGAGACAGCAGAGCCCAGGAGCAAAGACATACTGTAGCTTGATGTACATGAGCAAAACTCCTGGTCTGCCTATGAAGCGTAGCACAGAGTCCATTGGGGGGAAATTAGAGGGGGACTGGGATCTACCCGGAGGTGCTCAGCAGGTTGTCCCCAAATCTGATGAATTGGGGAGAGGGGATAGGTTCATGAGAGGTAAAACAGCCAACACGACTTACAGTCACTTCTTTAGCATGCAAAACCAGCTTACCAAGCATAATTACTGAATGGGGAGCTGCAAGGCCAGTTCTAGACACTATATCCAGCAAAAAGTCTAGTAAGCAAATTATAAGGTATCACTTACTGCATCATCCTTAAACTCAGTTAGCAATAGCAAAGGTGAGACAAAGAGTGGGCTTCACTTGAAAAGATCTGGAAGCAGGATCTTGAGCTCTTTGGCCACTTGCGCTGGAGTCTCAAAGGATTTCCACTGGTCGGCATGTTTAAGTTGTAGGATGGCAGAGTATCTAACTCTGTAAGGCTTCCCTGTGGCAATCAGTTTGGACAAAATGGGATGCAGTTTCTGCCTCTTGGTTCGCACTGACTGTGGTAGATCATGGGCCAGTCTCAAACGGTGCTCTTCCCAACTTAACTCCTTAAGATCCCTTGTTTTAGCGAGTATGTGTTGCTTGTGTTGAAAGTTAAGGAGCTTAAAGATGAGGGAATGTGGGAGAGATCCTGGAAGTGTGGGGGGGGGGCACAGCGAACGGTGTGCCTGCTCTACAATATATAGTATTGTTAGGAGAGGGGCCCCGCTACTCATTCACACAGTTTCTGAATGAAAGTCACAGGATTGTTCCTCTCTTCTTTTTCTGGTAGTCCAAACAGAATTAAGTTGTTGTGCTGACTAAGTCATTCAAGATCTTCCAGCTTGTCCTCTAAACGGCGAATCTTGTGGCACATGGATGTCATGTCTGGGTCTATTTTTTCCTTCCAGTTTTCTACTGAGACCAACCTGGCTTCCGAGTCACTCACTCTGGTTGAGAAGGAATCCACCGAGGAATGCAACTTTTGCAATTACCTGATATTGCGGAGCTTGCCTCCTGCAACAGTTGCATGGTTTCTAAAAAGCATTCTTCTGTTAATGCTGTACTTGCAGCCAAGGGCTTAGTTGTACCTGCGGCCTGGTGTTTGGGCCTTTGGAGGCTTTGTCTTTCTCAGGCATCGGCGGTGGTGTGTGACGTGGTGGCAGGTTCCTCATTTCAGCATCCATTCCTGACAAGTAAGTGTTATGTTGTCAGATTCTCGGCAATGTAGTTGAGCTTCTCCTTTTGAATAAAGAGCGTTTTGTGACCAAAAAAGGTTTAATTGGAGTGAGAGTGGCATGGAGCAATGAGGAGATGCAGCTCTCTCCTAGGCAACCATCACGTGACCTCCAAGCAATGTTAGTATGAGGGTGGTGTTGCTGTAAGTTACTGTAACTTCTCTACAAAACGTTTTTATGTGGCAGTGCCACCTGGGCCTGTGCTGCCACCAGTTGTGCCCTTGCCTTATACAACATTCCCCTATAATGAGCGGGACTGTTGGTATTTTGGATGTCAGGTAAAACGTTAAATTATTACAAACCAAAAATAAGCTTATCTTTTCATCGTCATCTCATCTTATGTTATTTTTGATAACTAAATGAAAAAACAAATATGAATCTGATAATAGTATCCATTATGCCACTTTTACACTTTATTATACTGTAATGCTAGACAATGATTTGAACTTAATGTTTATCTTACTTGAAACCTATAAGTGAGCAATAACCCATTACAGGGTATGGGGTTATTGGCAGTTAATCCACACCCCGGGTGCATTGTGAGGCATGAGGCTGCAGGCCAGGTGCCCTCACAACACCCAGGGAGTGGAGTAACTGCCAGTAGCCTCATACCCTGGAGTGGATTATTGTGCTTATAACATGGGTTGTGTTGAAAAACCACCACAAAATCCAGACAGGTATTTTTTCAATGTTTCAATGGGGAGACTTTCAGTGTATCCTGCTGACTTGCAAAGTAGTGCCTACAAGTCATGCACACAAATAAAACAAACTGCAGGGCAGACAAGGAAAAGTCACATTTACACTGAATGGGGGGGTGAGAGAGAGAGAGAGAGAGAGAGAGAGAGAGAGAGAGAGTCCTGACCTACACTGTGTCCCAGACAAATGCAGTGAGATGCATGCAGTCTGTCTCTCTCTAGCACCATAAACTGTCACAGTAAGTTCTGTTGCCCCTGTGCATATAACCTCTGTGGATGTATGACATTGCTCTCTCCCTTTTCCTGATAGCAGTGTCTCTCTCTTTCGGTCTCTCGCTTTCCACTAGTACAATGGCTGCCTTTCTGCTTTCATTTTGGCAGCAAACAATGAGTGCCACTCTTCCTGGGGATACTGCTTGTCGGCAACTCACAACAAGTGTGCCTTTACTGACCATTAATCCATGGTCGCCTAATGGTGTTTAACCAATTGGATTTGTGTTTTTTTCCTACCCATGTTATAAGCTGTATTGGCTTCTCATTGCCTCCATTCAATCTGTCAATACCCCCTAGAAAATGAACTGATCTGTGTTGTTATTTAGCATAACAGCCTTATGCTATTTGGTATTTGCTATATCCAAATCTCATACAAAAGAAAAGGAAAACTGTTTTTTTATCTTTCCACAGTTGTTTGTCATGTCAATAATTATAGCACTAACTTATGTTGATAAACATTTAAAATTAATCTTAGAATTTATGGTGTGTACATTACAGTCATAACAAATGTTAGATAGTTTTTCTTTGTTTTAGATAATTATTTCTGAAAGCATGGGACTCATACTCCTAATGACCATCAAGACAACCCGATTAATACTCGAGTCAACAATAACAACAGTTCAAGAAGCAGTGTGTGTTATTGTTAATCACTAGAAAATATCAGGGGTCACCATTGTCAGTGACCCGGTGGCCTAGGGCATCCAACAATTCAACTCAAAATCATTTACTCATTCACAACATACAGAAAGTTGTGATATTCCAAATTTGCACATGCCACTTGTGTGAGTCACGTAAGCCAAAGTTGACTTCTATGGCTGGGTTTACAAATCTTGTGGCCGATTGGGCATAATTGTAAAAACACTACCATTATGATGTATGTATGTTTATGTGTATGTATGCATGTATGTATGTATGTGTATCAACATAATGATACAACCAAGTAAGTCAACATTTTTTCACACTTATTTTGGTGGAAGATGTTATTGGTGGTCACTGATCAACAGTGGTCTTGTCATGATGCTATGTCTGATATGATGATGGTACATAACAGTTGCCAAAAATACATATTTTTCATTAATTTAATCAGGTGGTAGGTATGCAATCAATAAATGCAAAAATGGGTATTGATTTTTTGAAGAGAAAACTGAACTAAGTAACATAAGTTAGTGCTGGAAAAAACTGGTGGCTGACTAACTAACAAAATGGCTACTTGATGTAACTTGAGTCAAGTGCATTTCAGTCTTCTTCCGTGATAATCTGTGTAAGGACCATGCTCCTTATCTCTGGTGGTTCTGGTGTGGTGGGCATGGACTGGTATATACACCATGCAGGATTAACCAGAGCCTCCTTTGCTTGCCCAAATGCATGGCCTCAGAAGTTTTAATTTTCACAGTAGACACTCACTGATATTTTTCTAATTTTCTTTGATTTCTTTTGCACACAAATGCAGACTTCCTGGCTTCCAATTACCTTTAGCCAACGCTGCCTGTCTGCCTCCTACTTATTGTTCATTTGTGCTGCCTGAATTGTATGTATGTAGGGCGCGATGTAAACTGTGGAAGTTTTTTGTCCGAAGACGGAAATTTTGCCTCCCGCCAATTATAGGATCTACTGGGACAGAGGGAAATGTCCTGTGTGGAGTAAAGTGTGGGATTTTCGGTCCTGTGGTCCTGCATGTGGAATACAGTGGGTCACCTTTTGTTGAAGGTTTTCTTGGGACAGTGGGATCTATTTATGACTTCTCTGACTGGGCCCTGACTGGGGTTTCCAGGATTTAATAAGGCCTTGAATTGGCCTGAGGTACTTTCCCCCACTGGGACCCCCACTTGATTTGTGGCCTGAAGGAGGTAGTAGGACCGTGCAGTTGAGGAATTGGCTGAGGTTCCTTGCCCCCTAGACCCCCAGGTCGGGCTGCTATATGTGGCTCGCCCTGGGTGTTTTATTAGGCCACTCTATTTCCTGTGGTATTTACCAGTTGGGAGTGAGGGGCCTTGCTTTACTGTGGCTAGGAGAAGGATCCGTTTGTCTCGAGCTCAGGATATTTTTTGAATCCCATGGATAACTGGTCTGCTGTGTGTGTTTTCTGACTCCGATGGATTTGGATTTTCTTTTTTTCATTATATATTTATGAACAAAATTGACTCTTCACCTAATGGATTGAGGACTTCCTATTTTTTCTAATTATTTGAGTTGATCTGGACAGTGAGATGGTGAGAGGATCTCGTGTCCATTTATTTTATTGCTTCCTTCATTTCCTGGTCGTGAGAGGACTGGGGGGGAAGAGACAAGTTAATTTTTATAGTGTAAGTTTGAAATGTTTTGTGATTTTGCAGTGAGAGTGCTATCATATCCTTTCTTCCTCCAGTTGTGCGAGAGCTTGGGGGTGTGTGTGAAAAAAAAAAAAACAATTTTTTATTTTGTTTAAAGTGGGGTGGTGAAAGAACCCTGGTATTTTATTTATATTTATTTTGTTTTAGGAGTCCTCTTACTGGGTTTAGACTTGATTTTCTTTGGGGTGGGGTTGTTTTTTCTTAATTTATTTGATTTAGTTTTGGAATTATTTGTTTGATAAGATTTATATTGAGGAGGGTTAGTTATTTTTATTTATTTTTTGAATTTAATTGTTTTGGTAGGTTTATTGTTTTGGTTTTAATTGTTTTGCAGCGGCATATGTTGGCCCTCTGTCCCCACGGTGGTGCGCTATTCATCCTCCTCCTCTCTTCGCGCCCTCCACCCTTTTTATTGTTTCCCTCTCCATTATGATATATATCAGTGCTGCAGAGTGCTGGGAATTGTCTGTAGGAGAGGGAAAAGGGTGGGGAGTTGCGAACAAGGGAGGATGAATGAGGGGGGCCATCGTATTGGGGTAGTTAGATCCAGAAGGTGCCCTGGGGTGAAATGGAATCCAGATCATGGTTTACCATGTCTGGTGCCCATACCCAAGGGTACTACAGAATTTAGTAGGCAGATGGACTTGACAGCCACTGCAGTTCGTCCAACTCGGGCGGTGTTATGCAATGCTAGGTCTATCAGAAACAAGACGAGCATTATTGCTGATCTTTTTGGCTCGGTGGATCTGGCTTGCATCACTGAAACCTGGCTGGATGAAAATCCAGGTCCCACATTGGAGGCCATGACTCCGGCTGGGTATTCGGTGACACACTGCCTGAGATTGGACCGCAGGGTTGGGGGGTTTGCAGTCTGTTTTAAGACTGAACTGGGCCTCATGAGTGTGGTAGTGGGAGAAACTGAGTCCTTTGAGTGTACAGTGGTAGTGGGTGTAGGTGTTCGAATCGTACTCATCTACCGTCCACCCGGTGATAGGAAACTCTTCTTACAGGAAGTGGCAGACTTCATCATCGACATGTCATTTGAGTTGCCCAGATTGATGGTTCTGGATGACTTTAACGCCTGGGTCGATCATGAACTCTCGCAATTTGGTAATCACTTCCTCCAATTAATGACTTCTTTGGGCCTTACACAGCTGGTTTCCGCGCTACCCATAAATCTGGACACTCCTTGGACTTAGTCTTTCTCTTAGGGATTGATACTTTCAATTTGGGGGTGGAACCAGTCGCTTGGTCAGACCACTACACCGTGAGGTTCAGTTTTTGCACCCCCCTGAGAAGACCTACCCCTGTGGAGATGGTTAGGTACCACCCCTTATGAGATATTACCTCTCAAGGCCTTGCAGTGGTCCTTGACCTCTCATCCCCCTCGTTGGTGAGCAGTAGTCCAGAGACCCTAGTGGCAGCCTATAATATGGCTGTTACGGTGGCTCTGGATTCTATTACTCCTGTTCGTGCATGCCCCTTATCCCTTCGCACCAAGTCCCCTTGGTTTGATGGGATGTTGAGGGAGATGCAGAAACAGGGGCAAAGGTTAGAGCATTGTTGGTGCAGATCTGCCCTTGATGCCGACCACCTTCGATTGATGGACCATTACTATGTATATCAATCTGCAATTCCCCATAAGAAGGCAGAATTTCCTGTCCAGGGAGATTGCAGTTGCTAGGAACCGACCGGCTCAGCTTTTTTGAACAGTAGACAGACTGTGCAACCCAGCCTGTCTGCAGGTTCGGAAAGCCTTTTCGTAATTAGAGTGCGAGGAGCTTGCTCGTTTCTTCGCAAATAAGGTGGCTGACATCAGAGCGAATCTGCTTCCAGCAAACTCTAAGGGGGATGCTGTCGGACAATGTGAGTACACAGTACCTCAATTTTCTTGGAGTTCCTTCGGTCAACCTGACTTTGTGGATGTCATGAGGATCATCCATAGTGTACGCTCTACAAGCTGTAGTTTGGATCCTGAACTGACCTCCCTATAGTTGGGTTGTAGTGATATCATCAGTCCAATCCTTGTGTGAATAGTCTGGTGCTTTTTGAAGATGGGTGAGTTTCCTAGCTCCCTGAAAGAGGCGGTGGTGACACCTCTCTTGAAGAAAGCTACCTTGAACCTGGACTGTTTCACAAACTACAGACCGATCTCAAACCTATCCTTCATTGGGAAGGTGATTGAGAAAGTAGTGATGGCCCAATTGGAAGACCATTTAACCATCCATGACATCTATGAATCCTTCTAGTCCAGTTTTCATAAAAGATATAGCACTGAGACTGCACTGGTTCAGGTGCTTAATGATCTTCTAAGGGCGAGAGATCAGAAGAGGCGTCCGAATCCATTTCTTCTTGATCTCTCATCAGCTTTTGACACCGTGGATCATTTGGTGTTGATAGCACGCCTGAGGCAGATTTGTGGAATATTGGGAATCGTCCTTCGATGGTTCACCTCATTCCTCACCGGGAGATCACAAAGAGTTGTGTCTGGGGTTTTTTCCTCAAGCCCAATCCCTTTGTTGTGTGGGGTACCTCAGGGTTCAGTGCTGTCTCCTATGTTATTCATGGTGTATATGCTGCCCCTCAGAGACATTATAAGATGGTATGAGTGGAGGTTTCACTGTTATGCAGATGATACCCAGCTATACCTGTCTTTTGCCACCAACCAGGATGGACCTCTCTCTGTGTTTAACAACTGTCTGAAAGAAATCCAGGACTGGATGGATTCTAATTGGCTGAAGTTGAACTCAGAAAAGACAGAAATTTTGATTGTGGACCCTGGTTGTCAGATATCGGGGTCGTCTGTTGGTGCGCCCTCAGGAATTTTTCTTGGCGGCGTATCACTCCCGACCTCTGAACGGGTGCACAACATGGGGATTATCTTGGATTACAGGCTGATACTACATTCACAAGTGTCAACTGTCATCAAGACTTCCTTTTACCATTTTAGGAATATCACCAGAGTTAGGCAGCTTGTTCCGTCTGACACATTACCAACGTTGGTCCACGCCTTTGTGTCCTCGCATTTGGACTACTGCAACTCCCTGCACTTTGGGCTTTCTAGGGTTGAAATCCACCACCTTCAGCTAGTGCAGAATGCAGCAGCCCAGGTTTTGACTGGGACATGTAGGTCCTGTCATATTACCCCGGAACTGCGAGAAATGCACTGGCTACCGATATGGTGGTGGATCACCTTTAAAGTCAGTTTATTGACTTTCAAAGCCCTACATGATCAGAGTCCAGCCTATCTGAAAGAACTCCTGATTTCTTACTGCCCCGGCTGATCGCTTTGATCGGCCAATGAGGGGTTGCTAGAGATTCCAAGAGTGAGTCTTAAATCATCAGGTTGTAGAACTTTTTCCTACGCCACACCCACTCTTTGGGAATTCTCTACCATGCCGGTTACAGGAGTGCACCTCCATGGAGGAATTTAAGAGGGGTTTAAAAACCCATCTTTTTCAAATAGCTTTTTTGGAACACTGATTCTATCTGAAATTATTGATTATATTGAGATTTTATTGTGTTTTTTATACTGAATTTTATTGTTTGTGCCGTTCTATTTTGTACAACGCCTTGATAATTGAAAGGCGCTTTATAAATAAATTTATTATTATTATTATTATTGTTATTATTAAGAACCCAGCTAAGCAACTGTAGGTTGTCTATGACTTTGGCAAAGCCAACTTCTAATGAAATGCTGGATTACTGTCTGGTAGTAATGTTATCCTGCTCCTCCTCCTCCTCCTCCTCCTCACATACTCATCAGACACAGTCATAAAATGTGGTTATCATCATCATCATCATCATCATCCTGATTAACAATTATCATCATCAGTGATTCATTCACTGCATGAGAGGAAATGACTGAGATGAGAGCAGGCTAGAACCACCGTACACTGACAGTGGCCTGGCCTGGGTTGCCACCGTCCCTGCCATAGTTGAAACAAATTCATCAACTTCACTGTGGGCATGGGAAGATGATGACTTAGCAATTACTATGCATGGATAGGGTTTTTTGGGTTGACATGACATACCATCATCCTGACTGACAATCATCATCATCAGTAATTCATTCACCACATGAAAACAAATGACTGAGAGCAAGCTAGAGATGGAGCAGGAGCCCACAGTGGCAATATGACCCACCCCACAACTGCACACTGCCACTGGCTTGACCTAGGGGTCCACTGCCTCTGTCATACTTGAAAAACCTTGTAAACTTCATTAAGGGTGTGGGAAGCTGATGACTTTGTAGCTACTGTGAAAGGACAGGATTTTTGCAATGACATTTTTGTACAAAACCAACAACAAAAAATGCACATCCAGTGGCAACCACATCATTACTGATTGATTCACAATCATTCATAACTGTGACTGACGAGTCTCCCTGACCTGATAACATTGCATCACACTAGCAGTAGCACCAGATTGGTTACTGTGGGATCATCAGCCAGCCACCTTTAGACAGCCATCACTGGAGAGCCCAAGGAGGGTGGTAGGGGACTCCAGAGGAGCAGAAAACAACTTCTGTTGGGGGACTCAATTGTGAGGGGGATATATTTGGAATAGGAAGGGGGGGATGATGCAGATTAGGTGCCAAGTGCTGCCTGTCTATGATAGGGGAAAGGAGAGAGCGCTCTCTGCACCAGGAGCTTCAACTCATGGCTGAAGGAATGGTGCAGAGAGGAAGGGTTCAGGTACACTGGAGACCCACTTGGGAGAATAAGGGCCTATACAGGGGTGATGTTCTGCATCCATCCAGGAGGGGAACGCAGTCCTCAGTGGATGGTTTAAATATTACTTTGATGAACATTTAAACTAGCAAAGGGGTGGTGGCAGAAGGAATCAGGAAGGCAGAAACTGCTTCTCCACAGGCTGAAGTAGAGAGTAAGGAGAACCTGAGGAGAAAGAATTCCCCCAGGGTACAAATTAATAACAGAGTTCACTCCGAGGAAGGGAGGGTGATCAGTGGGGTGCCTCATGGATCAGTACTAGGAATAGTCCTCTTTAATGCCTTTATAAGTGACATTGCAGAGGAGCTGCAAGAGAAGGTCTGCCTCTTTACAGATGACACCACAATCCATAGTAGGGTGGACACTCTGGGGGGGTGGAAAGGATGAGCAAAGACCTGAGAAAACTAGAGGGTGGTCAAAGGTGTGGCAACTAGGTTGCAATGCAAAAAAAGTACAAAATAATACACTTAGAGTGCAGAAACTCAGTGGCAAAGTACAAAATGAGTGGAGTGGTATTGATGACCACCAAGCAGGAAAGAGACATGGGGTAATCATATCAGATGACCTAAAGGTGGCCAGGCAGAGTGACAAGGCAGTCAGGAGGGCTAGTGGGATGCTGGGGTGCATAGGGAGTAGTATCACCAGCAGCAAGAGGGAGTTGGTGTTGCCTCTGTATAGACCACTGGTAAGACCCTGCCTAGAGCACTGTGTCCAGTTCTGGAGACCACATCTCTGGAAGGACATAGACAGAGTGAAGGTGGTCCAGAGGAGGGCAACTAAAATGGTGGAGGGTCTGCATCAAAATCCCTATGAGGAGAGACTGAAGGACCTCAATATGTACACCCTGGAACAGAGGAAGGAGAGGGGGATATGATAAAGACCTTTAAATACCTTTCAGAAGTAAATAAGTTACAGGAGGGAATTATTTTTCAGAAGAAAAGGTGCTTAAGAACAAGAGGACATGGTATGATGCTGGAGGGGGGTAGATGCAGGAGAGATATGAGGAAGTACTTCTTCACAGATAGAGTGGTGGATTCCTGGAACAGCCTTCCAGTGGAGGTGGTAAGTGCAAAAATGGTGGTGGGATTCAAGAATGCATGGGATAAGCACAATGGAATCATAGTAAAAAAGGAAGGGGTGAGGGAGAAAGAGCTTTAGATTAGGTACAGTCTGTGGTAATAGGGTAGGTAAGGAGGTATGGCCCGACTGAATGGGTCAAGCAGTTCTTATCTGCCGTCAGATTCTGTGCTTTTATGTTTCACCTTAGCTGAGCCTGGAACCAACCAGGAGCTTGACATTGCCAATTCAATGTAAATGAGTCAGTGATGATAGCTGGTAGCCACTGCACAGTTTTTAGGGGAATGGTTTTAATGAATGCGACATGATGGGGGATATTTTTATTTATTTATACATTTATTTTACTTTTTTATTGAACAGAAATTTAAGGGGGAAAACTGTGTTCTACAAATGTTACCTAAGGTCACTCACAGTGTATACGGAGGCCCAGATATTAATAAGGGTTACGATGGCGCAACAGTGTTTCTATGCTCGCACTGATGCACCGACGATATTCAAATGGGAATTGTGCTGGCACAAATCCCAATCGCGCCGGAGTGGATCAGTAATGGGCGCGTGCAGGTGGGGGCGGCCCATGCATACCTGCACATCCCGATATTCAGCCCGGATGTGCTGAGTCCATGCATGCGCAACCCTACTTCGCGCCGCACAAAGTTGATCCAAAAAAAGAACAATGGCTTGCCACCATAGATGAGCTGCCGACAGTGGTGCAACACGGCAGCTGCATCTGTGGGTGGCCACCGAGCCCGCCGCATCTCGTGCGCAGCCCCCATGCCCATCGCGGGCATCTGTTCTAACATCATCCATTCAGGTCCAGTGATCGTGTCGTCATCGCTGGCTTATGATAATATGATATCCTATAGTCTCGGTGTTCAGTGACTGCTGTCAGCCCACTGTGGTTCTGGTTGTAGGGATACGCTCATGGTCTCGGCGGCTCGCAGGCCCTCCTCACCTGCCCACTGAGCCGCACCGCCCTCCTTCCCTCTCTGCCGCCGGCATGGGCAGCAGCACCCCACCCGCCTGTCAGCCATGCCGCCAATCGATCGATACTGTAGCTGTAGCTCGATTGGTCTGTTCAGCGTGAGCCACGGGCGCAGAGTTCTTACTATACTGATACACTTCAGATATTCACATATCTGAATGTGTAGAGGTCGGGCTGCACGCCCATTGGCTCACGCTGTGGACCAAAGGGCGACAGCCCTACTCCACGGTGTCAGTTGGCGGGCAGTGGGGCGGCAGGTGGGTGGTGTTGCCGCCTCGCTGGCCGGGGGAGAGGGGCGGGCCCAGGGCGGGTGGGGGGGCACCACTAGACCACCAGGATATTGACGTAATTCTTTTTTTATTACAAAAGCCCGCAATCGAGCTGACAGCAGTCCACTGGACCACCAGAGATATAGGATATCATATTATTCATACTTAAGCCCGCGATCGGGCTGACAGTGGTCCACTGGACCACCAGGGATATTGGAAATCATTTTATTTATACTGAAGCCCGCAATCGGGCTGTGGGGAACATTGCCGCGCTGGTCAGGGGGCATCGGTCCCCGATGGCTGCTGCCTGGCAGGGCGCCAGGAGCAAGTCGCCGGGGATCGGTGCACCTGCATGCAATGAGCTATAATGACATAAAATGGCCCCATTTGCACCTTGCATACATTATGGCCCCATTTGCATGTGCACTTTTGAATATCGCAGTTGTTGTGCATACGCAATGGAACTTGCACTAGCGTATCCCCTGCTCTCCACTCTGGCCACCTGCGCTGGTGCAGTGTCACCGCGCCATGCACACTGGCGGTGGCCAGGTGCGATATTCAACAATGCTGTGCCGGGCGGCGCAGCTCCCTGGAACATCGCACAGTAAACGCCCCCCAGCCAAGTTGCGCTATGCCCAGGCCTGCGCCACAGCCTGGCGCAGTTTGAATATCTGGGCCAGAATGTTCTTTAAAAAGGACGAGTTAGCAGCACAAAGAGAGCCCCACACCCAAGTGTGCAGTTGTTCTCATTTTGCACTATTCGTGTGCATTGCAAAAAACATTAGTCTTACTTGCTGTTTATTGCAGCTGTAGAGCAACTGTATCACACTGATTCTGCTGGCTTGCAAGCTGATATTTTCTTTAACCACAGCAATCTTCAAATCCCCCTACAGCTAACATCACAAGAGGGCTGCAGCTGATTATTTTAGAGCTTCCATAAGCTACTATGATCATATGTGTCTTCCAGTCCCACTCTTCTCACTGGGGGTCTGGGCCTGGTACAGTTCTCCTCTGTAACTGTACTTAGCTCACTGAGGACAGTGGGAGCAGCAACAAAAGATTGGAGCATACAGTATAAAAACTCTTAACATGTCTTGTCTATAGGGTATTGAATATCCCACTGCTGCAACCATCCTACATGTCATATAGCTGCAAGGGATTTGAAGATCTGTAGTGACAGAAAATGGCAGATTGCAAGCCAGCAGAATCAGTGTAATATAAATCTACTATGCGGCTGCAATAAACAAGTAATAAGCAAAAAACATATTTTTTGCAATGCACACTACAAAGTTCAAATTAAGAACGAACACACCTTTGGATGTGGGGCTCTGCTGTTCTTAGCGCTGATTGTTCACCTTAAATGGCACAAACACAATGTGTAGTAGTGTTGTAGCGTCATGGCAGTGTAGCACCTTCAATGGAGTGCTTTCTGATAGCTTCCTTACCTGGTGAACTGCCTGACCACTTTGCCAGGCAGAGATGAACTGTTTACACACAAAAAAACATCATTTACACACTACACCAGAAATGAATGATCACTTCACTTCACGAAGAGTGCTGTGTGTGGTGGTGTGCTTTTAAAATATTTGCAGAAAAGTGTCATTTTGTACAGCTTAACTTGTGACAACTGACAATTTAAATTATAGATATTTTATTAACCCAGAAACACAAAGAAAGCACTTAATGTTGTACTTGTTTTGTTTTTTATATATTTGTTTCAACTCTGCACACAGCAACAATAGCAAATTTAAAAAAGAAAATTTATACCACTCATGATATGGTTTCTGCTAGAAAATGTCAGCCTGTGATGTGAGTATGAGAAGCCCAAAAAGCGATATGACTTTAATAAATGTTTTCATATTTTATTTAGAAAACATGAAATAAAGTAACATATAAACTTATTCATTGCCTGTGGAATCTATTTCAATTCTTTTTATGAATTTGTTGAGTTTCCTCAGCTCATAAATTCATTTAAAGAATAAACATAACCAAGTTCTCAAAAGTAATATATAGTAATATGAAAAGTAATACGTGGTAGAGTTGCAGTTACTGATTGTTTTCCATGACAGAGTAATAAATAACGTTAACTTTAATTACATTTCTTTGAGAGTAGCTAGTAATTATAACTGGTTACTTTTTAAAAGTAACTTACACAATACTGTGTATTGCTAATATTGGGACTTCTGGGTTACTATCTCCCTGACCGTCTCTGCCGGCCAATCTCTTTCTTTTTCCACCCCTCCCCATACTGCCCTCTCCTCTGGTGAACTGAGTAAATGAACTGGTTACCAAACTGGGAAGGTGAAGACCCCAGCTGACAGAGCTGGAGAATCATTTGGCCCACAAATGTACTGCCAGATATGTAATGTTTAGGAGTTATACTGTTGCAGCTCCCACCTTCCCTATCAAGGGAGCCCCAGCACTTCTTGCATCCTCTTCCCTCAACTCCCTCTACCATACCCTACCTACCACCCTGTCTTCTGTACCTCCACACTCTATACCTCTCCTTCATACAAGCCCCATTTGTGAATAACCAGCAAAATACAACAGCACTAGCCCGAGACTCAATAGGTTTACTATTTCGTGCGTATTAGCTCTCAAATATGTTAGCTCTAATAGTTAAGTCTGTGTTAGCCATGCATATGTTTATTGTTTGCCTTTTTGTACTGTACTTTCATGTGATACATTTGTCTATGCCCAGGACCACTTTGAAAATGAGCTTGCTCAATGGTGTTGTGCCTGGTTAAATAAAGTTTTGATTGATTAATTGATTGATTGGAAAATGCAACCAGTACTACTGTTTTGCCACTTGTGCATACTTTGTTACAGAACCTTTTGCTGTAATGTGAAAATGAGAATCAATAAAAAGTTTAAGCAACACTGGTTACCTAGATAATAGTGCAAGACCTGTGAAACATCCACGTCATTACTCCAGGAACCCCAAACTGTAATAATCCTTGCCAGTCAGAGCACTCAGCAGATAACTGGAAACAGTTCAAGCACCGTAAATTAGGAGAGTGAAACAAACCCTGTCAGAGTTCTTTTATTCCGACTATAGTATACCTTTTTTCTAATGTACAGGCGCAGCCAAAAACAATGGAATTTAATACAACAGAATCATTCTCCCTGTCTCTATCTCTCTCTCTCTCTCTCTCTCTTTCACTCTGATATTCACAGTTAATAAACTCACTGGAGGGTGGGCAATACACATGCAAAAGCATAGATTACATACAGACATAGATACACATTTGGGGGGAACCATAGGCATCCTCATTATCACATTACCACCAGCTCAGTGGGAATATTGTTAAAGAAAGTTGAAGTTCATCTTGTTTTCTAGGTCTGATATGGTGCAACATTATATAACTAAGCTTATGTGGGCTTTTGCCAAATCAGAACTTAGTTAATAAATCATGGATGTGCTTTATATTTCATATAATGCTACAGATGTCTAGGTTTTTATTACAGAAAGCATAACTTAACTTGCACGCCTATATTAATGTATTATCTCATTCACAGTTGCTTTTTATAAATGAATCGATTTACTAAAACTTCCAGTGACTGAATATAGTACATCTACATTTGTTATCCCTCCAAACACACTTGTCAGATACTATACCAGACATATAAAGATTCTGAAGATACTCCATGGTGTTAGCTAAGGATTATTGGCTGTAAAAAGTGACCCCCTCCTTGCAGACCGTAGTTGCCTTTAAGTTTCCTTTTGAAATGACACCCCCCTCCACACACACACACACACACACACACACACACACACACACACAGTAGAGATCTGCAGGTTGACTCAGAAAGTTACTTTTCTGCACACTGCTGAGAATGGAACTATTCCATGGGGCAGTACTCTCTCTACCTAGGGAACTCTATGTCAAGTCAGCAGGGACAAACAGTTTACAATCTACAGCACAAGGCGATAACATAAAACGATTCCAGAGAACATTACAACTGATGCAGTGTTGAACCTTGACAATCGGTGGGGTTGGGGGGGGGCTACAGTGAAACATCTCCTTTCATCAAAGACCGCCTCACTCCTACAGCGCAAGGCAACTACTGACCTCCCTCCCTGACAAGCTGCAAGCATGGAATGGAAACGCAAAGCAGGGACTTAGCTGAATGATCCACTGATGCAGAGAAAGAACCCAGCACCTAGATGGGGGAACTGCATAGCTCAGGTCTAAGCCACTGCCACATCAGGTTGCTCCAAACTGCAGAATGAATGTAGTTACTTGGATACTTTCAACTGCACACATCAGGCAAGCAGATGATGTGCTTCACGAAGATCACCTTTCATTATCTGTATAATCTGCTCCAGTACAATTCAGTACTGAACATTGCAATTGGTCCAAGGCACACCAGTTTAAAACTTGGAATCCCTCCCAAAAAAGGGACAAATTACCAAAGGACTAATTACCAAAATCAGGTATGATCATGATCTGTGACTGTCACATGGCGGGCAACCAAAAAGATGAGTGAAGGGTTTTGCCGGCCACCAATCTGCAAACTTGTTTTGGGTGAATGGTGACCAGGGTGAGGGAAGGGCAGGGGCTTTAGCAGGTGGGTGGGTGGCACATGCACAGAGAGGTCTTTGGTTCTTATGGGGGGTGCTAGCTCACCAGGGATTTCATTATGCAGGGTACATGGGAGATCCAGGGGATGGGATATCACTCGACTACCAGGGATCTCTGAATATGTTGAGTACAGGGTGATCGGGGGAGGAGGGACCACTAGACTACCAGGGATCTCTGAATATGTTGAGTACAGGGTGATCAGGGAAGGAGGGACCACTAGACTACCAGGGATCTCTGAATATGTTTACTATGGGGTGATTGGGGAGGGGGGATCAATGAGACACAGGGGTGAGTAGCTGCAGTACAGCTTCCCTGTCTTTTGGGGGGGTAGATGTGCGGCTGTAGTGCTGCGATGAGATGGAGTTTTCAGCGGCAGTAAATAGCGCCACTCTGAGAGTTGTTTAGCACTGCCAAAACTGTCTCAATATACCACCGTGCCATTATATATGAGGGATTCCCTCATTTGCAAAGGCACAGTGGAATGGTTAGTGCAATCATGCTGCTGGGTTTGGGCAGCACTCTGGTGGAGTTTAAGTATGTTCCCACCTGGAGTGCAGGCGCAAACCCAAGTTAGGGCAGGCACTATCTTGTTGGTGGCTGTGATAACCTTTGAATATGGGGCCCAAGGAGTGGTGAGGACCTTGGGGTTTGCTATACACCCTTGGTATGGAATACCTTTATATACCACTTGAGCTTCACTCCTGAGGTTTATTTGGTATCCCACACCATGGATGTGTAATAAACTTCATTATGTACCACTCCCCATGCTTTATAACTAGTTTGCCTCTTCATCATGTTATTGTTTGATTCATTGTGCATTTTTTTCATCAAGTTGTGCTGTAAAATATTTTGTGATATTTTGTATGAAAATGCTATAAAAATTGTGTTTTATTGCATTGTACCTTTTCAGGAAAGGTACAGGCCACAAAAGTATGCTGGAGGCTAAATTTAACAAAATATTGATTCAGAGAGGTTAGAAACATTAGTCAATGCTTTTAATTTTCTAGAGTAGTCTATTGCAATTCTCTTTTATCTGGCTTTTCAAATAATTCTTTGTGTAAGCTGCAGCAAATAATCAGTGCTGCACCTTGAATGGTTTCTGTAACATCTTTTTGAGATCATATTACCCCCACTGTAGAGTTTTGTATTGGCTCCCAGTATAATATACTGTAGGTATGATTACACTTTTGTTTCTTACTTATTAAAGCTTCCATGGCCATGCTCCTAAATGACTCAGATCTCATTTCATGTTACCATCTTACCACTTTCTTGAGATCTTCTAAAACTGGTCTGTTGATTAGCCCACAATCCAACCCGGAAACTGTTGATAGTAAGGCCTTTACAATGAGGGCACCCACCCTTTGGAATGCATTACCAGTTCTTATTCATCAGCCTGATGCCAGATCACTTTTAGGTCTCTACTAAAACCCATGTGTTTTCTTCGGCCATATCTTTCAACCATTTGTCACTGAAGTGAGGGACATGGACACCCGAAGTAAGGAACAATGAGAGACGTTGACCCTGATAAAGAGGGACATATCCTCAAACAAGGAGTTACATCTCAGAACACTGTGGAAACAGTTATTTACTTATAGAAACTTTATTTTGTCTTAGTATCTTAGAATATTATGACTTTCTACTTTAAAGTCTGAATTTTGAGCCCATTCTTTGTGTCTGCATCAACTTTTCCCAGAGGGACTGATGAGAAGAACAATTTCGAAGTGTAAAATGAGGGACTTTTCTCATAATCAAGGACGGTTAAAAGGTATGTCTTTGGTTTTTACAGCTACTTGATCATCATGTCTTCCTGATGTACCATTTTTTCTTGCTATACTACTATTGTTGATATATGTATATGGTTCTGACATTTGTATCTTTAGTATCTTAGTGTTAGCAGCTGACCAGCTATGTGGCAATGGGCAGTGCTATGTAGAACCAGCCTAATATTATATATTTTCAGGAAACGTCCCAGCTACAAAAATTGCACTGCATGTCATCAGCCTGCTACTGTGTGTGGTGGTGGTGGATAATTCCACAGAGAAAAAGAAGAACATTATACATTTTAAGGAAAAGAGACAGAAACAAAATCTGTGTTGTTTGCCACTCATGGATCACAAGGGATTAGACGCACTGAACACGGCCATGCAGCAACTGTAAGAAAACAGGTAGAGGCAAAACAACAAAAGGTGGTAGGTAAAGGAGGACAGGAGACTGGTCTGTGAGTGAAAAAGTGAGGTTTAGTGTGGTAAACAATAAAAATGACCGTGTCAAGCAATACTCCAGGGCTTTGAACCCTATCTGTGCACCACTTTGTGTTGCTTTGCCAATTTGGCAATTAGCCTGCTATGTACAGTAGTTCAATGGCTTTCTCAACCAGAATAATGTTATTCTTGTGCAGCTGTAGCAACATTTGCGGCTTTTCGTACTTTCTATTCCAGTAGGAATTGCCACCCTGTAGGGGTACTGAAAACAAGGAACCCCTGTAAGAGGATTCCACCCCTAGAGGTGCCACAGGAAAGGTCCCTTGGCTAAAGGTACCTTAGGAATTAACACCCTGGGAGTAGAGAGGTGAGCCACTGGAGGAGGAGGGGAGGATGGTAGGGCAAAGAGAAAGTGCTTCAGATGGAGGCTGGGAGGAACTGCTTATATAGTTCAGGAAGTAGGTGTGGCTGGTTGCTCACCCATTGAACTGCAGGCAGAGCCTTTCAATTCAATGGCTTCCTCAACCAGAATAATGTTATGCTTGTGCAACAGTAGAACAATGTTTGTGGCCATTCACACTCTCTATTCCAGTAGGAATTATCACCCTGTAGGGGTACTGAAAGGAAGGAACCCTGTAAGAGGGTTCCACACCTAGAGGTGCTGTTGGAAGGGTCCCCTGGCTAAAGGTACCTTAGGAAGGAACCCTAAAAGAGTTATAGCAGTGATCGATGACTAGGAGGTAGAGCGGCAGACTGACAGCAACAGGCAGCTTAATGAAACATAAGTAAGACACACAAGTTAGCAGGATGGCTCCAATAATAGGGCTTGTGCTGATGACAGCAAGGGACTTCCTAAGAAGAGGGGGAACGGCTAGTAGGGCCACTACCCATCTTCATCCAACAGCGGAACCTACCTAAGTGCGCTAGGGAATATTGCTAAACTAACTAATATTATAACTTGCGGCACGGAGGAGAGAAAAAAAAACCTTTGAGGAGGAAATCTCTGGGGAACCAAGGCCAAGATTGCCTTTTCTCCAGGCTTTGGATTGTATTTTGTGACAGCTCTACTACTGCCATTTAGAAACCCTAACAAGAGGAGTGGGGAATAGTCCAATTTTCTTTCAGGAAACTCGCTCTTTCCCTCAAATGGAGTGCTGGGGATGGTTAAGAGACCTGACTTCTGCAACAAAATCTTAGCAATGGAGCGGGCCATACGTAATAATGTAGAAAATATCAAGCAATAAGCAGCAAGTGAACACTGTTAGTAATGGTAAGGCTAGACACAGTAATACAGGGAATAACTGGCAATGAGCAGCATGAGAAACACTTTAGCAGTGGAGCAGGCTGTAACAAGTAATGAGCAGCATGGTAACTTAATCAGTGCAGCTAGCTACCTAGTCCATCAATGAGTGCCAATTAAAGGTGACATAAATACCCGAAGGATTCTTGCGGTGAAGACAGGATACGGCAGCCAGCAACCAGCCCACACACAGAGCCCCCTCCTGGAGCGGGACCTACGCGGGTGCCAAAAGAGGTAATTAAACTACCTCAAGGAGCAGCATCCTTGCAAGGGGCTCCACCCACCCACCTTGGCTCAGCACTACCTATATAGACACTGTCTTGTGACATCACTTCCTGTTTGTCGTTTTACTAAGTCCCCACTTTTCCATTTGCAGATTATACCTGCTAGCCACTAGAGGGACCCTCTGACTATTCACCTCTGTCTCTCCACCTGAATTACCTCCCCCTCCTACTTCCTGGAACCCCTCTACCTACATACGCTGCTTCTCTCCCTTACTCTCATTTCTGTTTCTGCCCACAGCTCACCCTCACACCCAGCCTCCTAGCCAGCTCTGCGTACTGGCCCCCTGCCCTACCACTGGACCCACACCCAGCCTGCCACTAACCCCCAGTGACTACTAGAAGTTGCTATTACCACCCTGAATTTTGGCCCAAACCAGCCTGCTCTGAGTCCCCCAGAACCTGGAACCCCGCCCTCACCCAGGTCCTAGTTCAACTGCCTACCAGGGTCTCGAACCTTGTACCCTGTCCACCAGAATTCGTGACACTACCACTCCAAAGTGGTATCCACTCTTTCTTAGGGGCAGTCAAGATACTTGAACTTTTCTGCCCTGCCACTACCTAGGCACTATGTTGGTTCACCTCCTCCTCAAATGTCTCTCCCTCATTTACATGCTAGTACACACATCCCATCAGCCAGACATCTCCTCTGGCCCACTTTTACCAGCACCCCCAACTCTCCCTGACTTAGTCCGATCCCACCCTACACTGGCCATGTACCCTGGCCCATGGCACCCACCCCCTGGATGCCCCCCCCCGCTGCCTACCCTGGCTCTCCATGGTTGCAACTCATCCTCGCCCTCCCAACCCTTGGAACCCTGCCCATTCCTTGTTCCCCTATGGCCTCCTCCCCATCCCAGCGCACCCCCTGGAAGTTGACATACTGCCACCCCCCTGGTCAGAGCCTTGGTCTTCCTACTACTCCTATCTGGTAATATACATCCAACCCCAGGCCCTGCCTCCTTCAGCCCACTTGCTGGGTCCACTGGTCTCCGCATAGCCTCCATGAACATATGCAGTCTACTGAAAAAATGTGATACCCTCCAGTGCTGGGTCATGTTACATCAACCAGATATCATAGCCCTGGTTGAAACCTGGCTGTCCAAATCCACCCCTGACTCCTTTGTCTCCCTCCCAGGCTATACCCTATACCGGGAGGACTGGGTAGGCAAACGTGGGGGTGGTTGTGCAATCTATACCAGGGATACAATCTTTGGACAAGTGCTCCCTGTCCCCGTTCTTGTAAATGGCACCCAGGCCCTCACCCTCAAACTTACTGCTGACCCCTCCAGGGGCCCTCTCTATCGCACCACTGCCTACATCCCCCCAAAGAACCAGAACCCGGCACTGATATCTATAACAGAATATCTCGCCACCCTCCACCACAAGGCAGAACAAATCCTAGTAGGGGACCTTAACGTGAACTGACTCAGTGCCTCCTCTTCCACTACCCGAGATTCTTTCACTGCTCTAGACCTGACACAACTCATCTTCCAGCCCACTAGAGTAAACCCAAACAGAGGAACCAGTACCCTTCTGGACGTAATTATCACCATTCTCCCCAAAACAATCCATGATATCCAGGTCCTCCCAGACTCCCTAAGTGACCACTCCCCTATCCTATTCCTTTGGGCGGCCCCCACTCCCAAACCCACAGTCCAGACCACATTCTGCAGGTGCCTCCAATCTGGTGGGCTGATAAAACTCAAACAGTTTCTCGCCCAGACTGATTGGTACCCCATTCATCATGCACCCAACATAGACACTGCCCTCACCTTTTTCTCCAAAACCTTTAACAAGGCCTGTGACCTCTTTGCAACCTTCTCCAGAATTCGATCCAAAAAATGTAATGCACCCTGGGTTACCCCTGCCCTACTACAAATGCTCAGAAACAGGGATAACCTCTGGTACCTTGCCACTGAAATGGCCCGGATGGCTGATAGGCAGGCCTACAATGCTGCTCGGAACAGGTGCACATGGGCCATCCATAAAGCCAAGGATGACCATTACCAGGCCACCCTCACCTCCTCCTGGGGATGTGCACAAACTTTCCGGGACAATGTTAAACAGCTAAATAGGAAATCACGCTCCCGTCCCCCATCCCAGCTCACTATTGATGGCTCTACCTTCACCGACCCTGCCTGCATTGCTAACTGCCTTAACACCTCCTTTACTGACCTTAGCTCTGTCCTTCCCAGTAATTTCTCTGATCCTCCCCCCCACCCTACCTCCCCTGTCCTCCAACACCCCAGTTTCCACCTACGCAATGTATCTGCTTAGGAAGCTAGACCTCTCCTAATTAAAGCATTAAATAGCAATAGTCCCGGCAGCGACTCCCTGGACCCCAGTATTCTCCGGCTGGTGCTGGATGATGTCCTTGCCCCGCTCACCAGCCTACTTAACCGATCCCTCTGCCTGGGGCAATTCTCCACTGCATGGAAAAATGCAATAGTCACACCCATCCATAAAGTGGGTGACAGGTCCTCCGTCGGGAACTACCGACCAATCTCCACCCCCCCCCTCCAAAGCCCTAGAAAAGTGGTGGCCATTCAAATCACTGAATATCTGACTAGCATAACATCTTATGCCCAGAGCAGCACGGTTTCCGTGCTGGTCACAGTACCGGCACTGCACTAGTTGAGTTCTCCAATTTCCTACACTTCTCCCTGGACGCCAGCTCCCTAGCTGGTGCAGTGTTCATTGACCTCTCAAAGGCTTTCAACACTGTCTCCCACCCTCTTCTGCTGGATGCCCTCTGCCTCACTGGTTTCTCTGATGGCCCACTCGCATGGTGCACGAGCTATCTATCCGCTCACTCCTGATGTGTAAAAATCAATGGGACACTCTCTGAAACTCATCCCATCCACTCAGGGGTACCCGAGAGCTCCATCCTGGGCCCCCTACTCTTTTCACTCTATCTAAACACCCTGCCCAGGGCATGCTATGGCAAAATTCTTATGTATGCAGATGATGCCATCATTTTTGCCGCCCACCACAATCCCATCTCCCTCCAGGGCACCCTACAACAATCCTTCAATGATGCCAAAGCCTGATTTAAAGAGCACAGACTCATCATTAATCTCAAAAAAACCAAAACAATGCTCTTTGCCTACCCCCAAAACAAAGCCTGCAACTTCCCACTCACTATCCTCCCTAGTACCAAACAACCACTTGTACAAGTCTGCGCCTACAAATACCTTGGGATTACTTTTGATTCAGCCCTCACCTACCACACCCACATTGATGCCCTTGCATCCACCAGTAATACACGGCTTGGCATCCTGTACTGCTATAAACACTGCCTCCCCCTGATGCTCTCCGTTTTGCAGTTATGTCATCAGTACTGTCCCTTGTAGACTATGGCCTGCCAGTCTATTGTGCTGCTGACACTACCGCCCTCAACAAAATTCACCTCACCCTAAATAAGGCCTGCCAGCTGATTACTGGTGCCCCCAGGCCACACATACTTGAAAGTCAACCTATGACGCAGGCAAACCATTTAACCTAGATGAACGGCTACGCTATCAAACCTGCCTCCTCACGAAAAAAACTCTACTCGGGTGCTCCCCATCCACCACACTCAACCCACTATCGCAACCAAAACCTCAAACAAGAGTGCTCTCTTGGTCCCCAGAACCAGGACCACCCATGGTCAGAGGTCCTTCTGCTACAGAGCCCCATCCTGGTTTAACTCTCTCCCTGCTCCCATCTCCAATGCCCCCACAATCTTCAACTTCAAAACCGCCCTTCGGAGCCAACTGTTTAACACTCTCAGCTGCTCCTGTCTCTAAATGTGGCCTTGATCTCTCCAAACTTGACAACGCCAACTTGGGCGGCACTCCACCTCACCCCCCCACTTCTCCCCCATTGCATCCTCCTCTGTTAATTACCAGCTTGTGCACAGCTGTATCACTGTAGTTGCTACTAAATTGTATAAATGTATGAAATCATTCTGTGTATCTCTAAGTCAGTGACTTGTATGCTGTAACCTACATTTGTTTCTGTCTGTCCTCAATGTGATGAGGTATCTTTGGAAATGAGTCTCTGGCTCAAAGGTTGTAAACCGATTGCACAAATAAACAAAATAATCAAAATTACCATGAGGTAACGAACCATGTTGGGCCACAACACTCCACTATTGAACCTCCCCAGTCCTCTGCTGTAGGGTAAAAAAGAAAGAAGCTACGGTAAAGTGCAGTGACCCACACACAGATCTGAAAACTAGTTTACAGCAACAGCTGTAGCTGAGCTGGCCTCCGGAGTATGATGAAACAGTGTACAAACACTGAATAGCATCCAGCAGTAGCTGAGCTTAATAAGCAGGGGACTTAGTAGGTGAGGGCAGTAGTGCACTGAAACAACAATATATTGCTTGGTACAATTGCAGTTAAGCAGATTTGATGAGGGGCAAGTAATAAAGAAGTATATTTGACTCTAGTTTGAGTCCCACTGAGTACAAATAAACATGTTTGAACAGATTCCAAACCCCAAAGGGGCAGTAAGCATGCTGAGCTCCATTGACAAAGCAAAGGTGACGGTGAAGTAATAATGACTTGAATGCCAAAAGAGGTACAGACATTTTTACACAGGGAAGGGATATGGGACTGTAGGTCCCAGGGGTAAGGGAGACAGTGCATCAGGTTCCAGGGGTAGGGAGACAAGGCAGCAGTTCCCAGGGGAAGGGAGACAAAGGGGTAAGTAAGACAGGCAGTCCTTTCCAGGGGTAAGGGAGACAAGGCAGCAGTTCCCAGGGTGAAGGGAGATAGGCTGCAGGTTCCAAGGGAAGGGAGACATTACAGCAAGTTCCAGGGCAAGGGAGACAGGGCAGGAGGTTCCAGGGGTAAGGGAGACAAAGCACCAGGTCCCAAGGGCAAGAGAGACAAGGCAGCAGTTCTCTTGGATGGCCCCCTTGTGCACCACATGACCAGGTCTACACACTGTAAAAGAGAAGGAGGTCCCAATACTCCTCAGTTCTTACTTTTCTGCGACCTGCACACATCTCTCCTGGAGATCAACTCAGCAGTATAATTACCTCTTCAACATCACTGAAGGTTGCTTCTTCCCTCTCATTGATGATGACTTTTGCCTTCTCATTGATGATGGCCTCAGCCCTCTCATCGATGATGGCTTCACCCTCTTGTTGATGATGGCTTCACCCTCTCGTTGGCTTCTGCCCTCTCATTGACGATGGCTTCTGCCCTCTCATTGATGATGGCTTCTGCCCTCCTGTTGCTGATGGCTTCTGCCTTCACGTTGATGATGGCCTCTGCCCTCTCACTTGACGATGGCCTCTGCCCTCTCATTGACGACGGCCTCAGCCCTCTCATTGATGATGGTCTTTTCCTTCTCATTGACGATGCCTTTTGCTCTCTCATTGGTGATGGCCTCAGCCCTCTTGTTGAGGATGGCCTTAGCCCTCTCATTATGATGGCTTCTGCCTTCTCATTGACGATGGTTGCTGCCCTCTCATCAACGATGGCTGCTGCCTCTTGTTGATGATAGTTTCTCCCTCTCATTGATGATGGCTTTTTTCTCTCTCTTGTCGATGGTGGCTTCTGCCCTCTTGTCGACGATGGTTTCTACCATCATACTGGCAATGGCTTCATCCCTCTCATCATGATGGCTTCCACCTTCTTGTTGCTGATGACTTCTGCCCTGTCATTGACAATGGCTTTTACCCTCTAGTTGACAATGGCTTCTGCCCTCATGTCAATGGTGGCTTTTGCCCTCACATCGACAGTGGTGTTTGCCATCTCCTCGATGATGGCTTTGGCCCTCTCCTGGACAAGGGCCTCAGTGGTGAGGGCTTCAGCCCTCTCCTTGTTGCAGGCTGTCGCTCTCACAATCAATGATGGACTCTCATCAATGGTAGCTCCTGCACCCTCTCTTCCCCCTGGCTTCAATAGGCTTCCCCACTCTCATCAAAGAAGGCTTTTGCCCCCTGCGCACCATGGGTTTTGCCCTTAGGTTGACACTGGCCTTGGGTCTTTCATTGTCAATGATGTCTCACTGCGGTATGCTTCACCCTTCTCCTTGATGAGGACCTGGACTCTCTTGTTCACAATGGACCCTAGAATAATCTGTGGGCCTAGACTCAGGTGCCCTTGCCTTTGGCCTCACTGTGTGCCTTCTCCTCATCATCTCCTAACAGAGCATGAATTATGTGCCACCTGACCGGCAGCTTTGGCTATGAGGTGTCCTCTGTAATCCGCCTGGACCCAGGTTGGTCTTTAACTGAAACTCTGCCCTCATACTGGGTATACCATTATTTATTCCACTGCTTCAACATCACCGATGTCCTCCTCAACAACCAAGGGACTTTTTTTGAACAGTGCTGGCTCCTTTGAGTTGACTCTTTGACCGGCCTGCCAGGGTTTATTTCCTCACCAGTTTTTTTCTCTCCATTATTCCAATGGAGTCTGACCATGTCTCTTTGGAGATCTGAGTTGGGCCTATAGGGCATTGATGGACGTGCCTATTCTTGTGGCCTAGTGGCCCCATCTCAGGATCCCATCCCAGTTTCCACCTGTAGCCCTGCTATGCACCATGCTGAGTCTACAATTGTTGTTTTTTTCTTGCTCAAGACTCGGGACCAGACTGGTTCTACCTTCTGTGGCTCAGGTGTAGAAGCTGCACACCCATAAGCATGAATTGGCTTATTATTTGGAGACATCCTCTTAGTGGTAATCCCACTTCTTGGGAATGCTTCCGCAGCCACTATACTCACTGCTTGAAACCTCTGGTGGCTATGGTTTACATGACCTCTACTGTGAAAATAGGTCTCACATGACTTTCTTGGTTGCATATGTTGGACCTTTTGCTCCCATCTTTCTGAGTTTTCTTCTTGATGCTGCTTTTTGAGGTCTCTCTAAGAGACCCTCCTCCTCTGGTTGCACCAGACTTTGGTGCATTCCATGTCATTTTTTGCATCAGGAGAATTCTTTTATGAAAGTCCTTTTTTGGACCCTGCTAATACCTTGCGAGGACCTCCCTAATATGGGTTTGCTACTTCAATCTGAGAACTTACGGGTGCTGTTCTGCCAGTTCCCTGCCTTGGACCTCCCACAGCCTGAAGGTTTCCTCAAATCCATGGTTACAGTATCTGTCCTGATGTCCCGGATCTGTACTTTTTTATACTTGAATAATGCCTGTTTTGCCTGTGCATCCCCCTCCTCAAGGGTCAGGGTATGTTTTCTCTTTCCTTCTGGACAATAATCATGGTAGACCTTCACCCTATACTACAAAATGTAGTGAAACCCCCATTCAGGATAGACTCTGCCACTGGAGTCTTCCAATAATACTGGGCCTTGATCTCTGTGATTCTTTGCAAAGTGAGCCTCTCTGATTTTTTCCATTACATGCCCAGATGTTTTGCTTTTCAGAAACATCATCAGACGTCTTTCTTGCACTGATCAGTACTCTAATTATGGTTCATGTCTCTGGGTATGAACGTACACCTTTATGGCATACATTCAGTTGGAAACACTTTCCTTCCTGTATCTTGATGGACATGCCTGGGCTAACTGGCTACCCATTACGTGCCATACCAGAGGTGTCTTGGCCAGACTTCACCTGCTGACTTTTTGGGGATACTTGGCTGCAGCCATCTTAGTTGATTACATATCCCCAATACTACCTGCGACTTTGTTACAGGGCACTCTGAAATGATTGTGCCTTCAGAGATCTATCTGCAAATGGATGCCAGCGTCTTATCACCCGCTATCAAATTTCTTCATTTATGGGGTCACGTGATGGCTGCCTAAGCGAGAGCTGTTGCCTTCCCTTGCTCCCTGGCAAATCCGGTGATTTTAAACCTATAGTGGAATTTGCCAATGAATTTCAGGGCAGTATCTTGACACCTCAGATCTCGGTCTTTCTTAGAGAACGCAATCGCGGTGTTAAATGGAGGTGGAAATGCAGAAAGTGCCACCATGCCATATGCCCCCGCTGACTCCAGAGAAAGAAAAGGCCCCTAAGAGGCCTAAGTCGCAAACCACGGAGTCAAGTAAATCTCCCTCACCCATGGCAGCACTCACTGAGGAGCGTTTTCTTGAATTTATGAAGCCCCTTCAAGACTCCATCTCAGCAATCTTGGAGGATGTTCAATCTATCAGGAAGAATATGGATTCACTTAATCTTTGGGTTGGTGATGTTGAAATCTGACTTATGTCTCTGGATAAATGGAGAGACAAGACAGATCTTGATAATTCAGTCCTGAGGCAAAGGATTCGGAAGATCGAGGATAAACTGGAGGACTTAGAGGGGCGCAGTCGGCGCAATAATTTAATAATTTTTGGGCTACCAGAGAAGGAGGAAGGCAACAATCCTGTTGCCTTTGTACAAAAGCTATGTGAGCGAATAGCTGGTCCGTCACCCAACTGCTCAAGTTATGTGGTGCAAAGAGTGCATCAGTCACTGAGCCCCCCCCTTTGCCTGGCCCCCCTCCCCGACCTTTGATATTCAAGCTTCTTAACTATCTAGACAAGCAACATATATTAGCCAGGGTCAAAGAAGTCAAGGAAATACAATGGGAGGGCCACAAATTGAGAATATCACAGGATCTGCCCCAGTCGGTCCGCTCGAAGAGGCAGGAATTTCATCCCATGGTGTCAAAGCTTATTGCTGCAGGAAAAGCATTTCAAATGCACTATCCTGCAATTTTGCAGGTGAAACATAATGAGAAGTGGATCAGTCTGGAGTCCCCTGCTAAAGCTTCAGATGAACTTCGAAGCCTTTTTCCTGATCTTTTCAAATGAAGTGGGGACTATATGTGAGAGTCATTCACTATATCCTGGAAGGAATAGAGTTATGTAACATAATATTCATAGTTTCGGTAGAAGCCCTCTTCTTGAAATATGATGGTGTTTAGCTTTTGAATGTGGTATCGGTGAAATTGAGAGAGCTCTACGATTAATCTATTAAGAGACCCTGGTCATCAGTATATGCCTGAACTGTACTTCCAAAGTGTATCCTGGAGCCTGCTTTACCCACTCATGGTCCTGAACTGTTGAGAACTTTGAATGAACTCACTTTTAGCCCCCTATCACAGCTCTCTTGCATTACTATTTATTTTGTTGGTTGTATAATCCGGTATTGTGGGGCTGAGGGTGATTTTCTTGGGATTCATTTCTCTCTCTCGTTTAAGTTTTAAGTGAAAGATGCAAATATTTTCCTGTTAAATTGCTATACAGGCCAAATATGTTTATTTGATGGAGACATGTTTAGTGGAGGCCACAAGGGGGCAATATTCCACCAGATATATATACTGCGGTTTGGATTTATTTGCCGTTTTTCTTCTTCCCAGTCGTTATTATGGAGTTAGCATTGTATTTTATGGCAACTTTAAATGTTCTATCATGGTTGTGATTGCTTTATTGGTATGCAAGGTATTCCTTTGTCGGGGAGGGTGGGCCTTGGTATGGCAGTAAGAGGGATTTTCACGTGCCTTTAAATATAGTGGGAGGTCAGTTATTAGAACCGGTTAAGGTAGAATTGTAAATAGTTGTATTGAAGTTTATAATGTTGTTTGGTGTGTATTGGGGTAAAGAGGGGAAGGTGGGTGGAGGCTTTGGGGAGCAGGTTTTTTTTTTGGGGGGGGGGTTTCTCTTCAGTGCCAGTTCTAAGGTCGTTCTTTTTGTGGGGTTTTTGGGTTGGGTCAAGTCTGCGCTCATTGTGGGGGTTTTATTTAATCATATGCAGCAGAAGACAATATGAAAAACCTTGTAGTGGTCCCAGTATTCCCTTTTCTCACTCATTATTTTGGGGTTTATGATTAGAGAATGAGTGGATCTTATAACTTTATTAGTTGGAATATTAAAGGGGTCCAAAGTAAAAGGAAACGGATTATGATTTTAAAGCACCTTTCCCAGCTCCGTACTGGGATTGTCTGTTTGCAGGAGACACACCTATTGAGGGATAATATTTCCCTATTTAAAAGAAGATGGGTGGGTCAGGTTTTCAGTGCTGGTAACTCTACTAAACGCAGTAGTACCATCATATTGGTTGCTAAAACTGTGCCTTTTGTTATGTGCAGGGAATGGTGGGATCCGGAAGGGCGTTATATCATTGTACAGGGTAGGCTAGAGTCCTCTCCAATAATGTTGGCGTCAATATATGGCCCTAACACAGACTCCCCTCTGTTTTTTATCCGGTTAATGCCCTTACTAGTCTCTAATCCCCCCCCTCTTGACGTTCCTTGGTGGAGACTGGAACCTAGTCCCTAACTCAGAGATTGATCGCTCATAGCAGAAGAGTTGGGCTATCGCCTGCACAGAGGGCCCTTGGTGAACTTATTTCTGGGGTAGGTGTTGTTGATGTGTGGTGGACTCTTAACCCCTTGGAGCGGCAGTATACCTACTACACCCCGCCGTATACCACTCTTTCCTGGATTGATTTTTGCTTAGTGAGTGCCTTTGGTCTTCCAGGAGTGATAGATGCATCTATTTTTCCGAGGGTGCTGTCAGATCACTCTCCGGTGGGGGTAACCTATATGCTGGGTCCCAAGTGCAGGGAAGGGAAAAGATGGTGTCTTAATACTCGGTTACTCAATGTACCAAAACACTGAAACATATTCAGGGTTTTATAGTCAACTTTATCAATATTAATTTAGGAACAGTCGATAGGGTCGATTCGGTATGGGCCACCCTCAAATGTGCTATACGGGGAGAGTTTATATGCATTTCAGCTACTCGAGCCCGGAGGGATAGATGTGCGCTGGATCAATTAATTAGTGATATTCAGCAACTGGAAAACCGATTAAGTCGTATATCCCCCATGCAGGAATGGGCAAGGCTCCAGCAACTGCGGTCAAACTACTATGATTTAATGGCGCAAAAAGCAGAGCTGGCCATTCATCGTACCAAATTAAAGTACTTAGAGGCAGGGGAGAAAGCAGGGAAACTCCTTGCCTTAAGATTAAGACAGACGGAAATGTTCAAATTCATTCCTGGGTTGAGGTCCCCTGTAAGTAATAACATAGTCTCTCATCCCCAAGACATTGCTAACGTCTTTGGTGAGTATTATGAGACCCTCTATTCCTCGGCAGACTCAATAGGGGTGACAGATCAGGAGATTACAGGTTACTTGTGCTTAGTCGGCCTTCCTACGCTACTCCCTCGAGAGGCTGAGAAATTAGGGGCTCCAATTACCCTAACTGAAGTAGAGCAGGCCATTAGGCAGTTGCCACTGGATAAAGCCCCTGGGCCGAATGGGCTACCTAATAATTTTTTTAAGAGTTGTCTTCCTCAGTTGGCCGTCCTGTTGAGGGATGTCTTTAATTTTTGGTTTCAAAAGGGAATAAGAGATCCTTGCTTTTTGATGACATGGATCACCCTGATTCTGAAGCCAGACAAGGACTTATGTCCTGGAAGCTACCGTCCGATATCACTCATTAATTCAGATGTTAAGATTCTGGCAAAAATTCTGGCTAATCGGTTAGCCCCAGTAATTGGAGGGATTATTGGTAAAGAACAAGTCGATTTCATGCAAGGGCGTGCCTCAGCAGAACATATGAGGAAGCTAATGTATTTAATGGCAGCATCAAGGGATGCCGAGTCCTCTGCAGCCCTGGTATCCCTCAATGCAGAAAAAGCCTTTGACCGGGTATCTTGGCATTTCCGGTTTGCGCCTCTCTGGCAATTTGGAGTGCCTGATGGTTTTGTACAATGGGTTAAAGTGCTATACTCCTCCCCAAGGGCTAGGGTATGGTGTAACGGTTGCCTGTCTGACCCATTCATCCTTGAGAGGTGCACCCGTCAAGGTTGCCCGCTCTCCCAACTTCTTTTTAACTGTTATTTGGAGCCCTTGATACATAAATTAGCATCTTCTTCCTTGTTGAAGGGTATTCCAATTCAAGGGGAGAGGTACGTGATCTCGGCATATGCTGATGATCTTCTATTGCATGTTGAGGACCCTGAGAATTCGTTACCAGCTCTACTGGAGGAGTTAAATAAGTTCTCAGTGGTATCCTCCTATAAATTGAACCTCTCTAAAACAAAGGTATTTCCGTTAAACCATCTCTGTACTAAAGATATGTGTACTTCCATGGGACTGTCATGGGAGCCCAAGACTCTGACATACCTGGGGATCAAAATTGCCAGGAGTATTCCCTTGATGATTAACCTTAATCTGACCAGTCTCGTGCGTCTGGTGCAGTCTAATCTGGAGAGATGGAGTGCCCTCCCACTATCGCTTTGGGGTCGGGTAAATATTCTTAAAATGAATGTCTTACCGAGACTGTTGTACCCGTTGGGTATGATGGGCATCGTCCTGCCCAAGTCTTGGTTCTTGCAATTACAAAGAGTGTTTAACAAATTCTTATGGAGGGGTAAGGCAGTAAGAAGGGCATATTTTAAGCTAACTGCACCAAAATTTAAGGGTGGCCTCGCCCTCCCTTCTCTTTTTTTGTATTGTGGGGCCCAACACCTAAGTAAGATAGCTCATTGGATAAAGGTGGAGGTACCCCGAGAGGAGTATTCATATGTACCAGTCTGGCTTGATATTGAACGCAGACTAGCTCGAGGTGCGGCAAGTACATTGTATGCACTGGTATTCTCTAAACCCTCCCGTCTTCCTGGCCTGCTTAAAGCAACCCCAATAGCCTGATCTCTTAAAGCTCTTCAACAAATGCAACTGCATTTTTCAGAAAACTGGTATACCTCTCGGGCCCAACCACTTTTTAATAATTAGCACTTTCAGATTGGACATGGTCCTATACTACCCTCCTTTTGTCCGCAACTCAAGCATTGTAAACTGGAGGATTTTCTCCAGGGTACAGAGTTAGTTTCTTTTAAGGCATTGCGGAGTCGCTTTCAACTAAGACCCCTGGAATTTTTTAAATACTTGCAAATTAAAGTGGCTATACGTGCATTTAAAGGTAACCAAGAATGGACAACACAATCAAAGGATGGTCTCTTTAAGGCCCTCCAAGACGCAGAGCAACCCCATGCAGTTTCTAATATTTATAAGTACCTTCAAGGTTTAGATACATCTCTCCCTAAGGGGATATGTTATTATTGGGTGCAGGCATTGTCTCTGCCTGTAGACACTGTTTATTGGGAGAAAGTATGGGGTGGACTCTATAAAAATATTAAACAGGATAAACTCCGGTTAATTCAGTTTAATATCTTACATAATATTTACTACATTCCTGATAAACTGTATAATATAGGTTATACTTCCTCCCCTTTGTATCCTCGAGGCTGTCCGGTCTCTGGGTTGCTGTATCATATGTTGTGGTTGTGTCTGCACACTCAGTAGTTTTGGAAAGCAATACGGCGGGTCCTGGACCCTATTCTGGGACTGGATCCTCTTTTTACGCCGGAGTGTTGTCTGCTGGCAATTTTCCCATCTGGGACACCCCAGATACGTAAAGCGCATATAACCTTAATATCTGCTGTGGCAAAATTAGTCATGCAACGGCATTGGAAGGATGAGCCCCTTCCTGCTATTGTTGAATGGTACCGTGAAATGTTATTGGCAATCCAGGTAGAGATTTGGGAGCCTCTTTTGTCCCTGCTGATGCTAGTGAAATTTTAATATCTTTTATTGATCTGGTGAAGTATGGTTATTTTCTCTGTTTTATAGTGACAGATATATATTCTGGATCAGTTAACTTCAATTGTACACGAGCGCAGACTTGGGGGGGGATGTTTGTTTTTTAATTTTTGTTTTTTTTTGTTTTTGTGTGTGGTTTTTTGTTTAGTCTTTTTTCTTTTCCCTTTTTTATATATTAACCCCAATCAGTTATCTCAGCTGTGTATTCTCTGATGTACTGTTAGAATTTCAATAAAGTATATTGAATTAAAAAAATAATTTCTTCATTTATGAAAGTGCATGACCACTCTTAAGATGCATACCTCAACTCCAGAGGATGTGTGTATTCCTTTCAAAGGTCTAAAAACCCACCAAGGTGTTTGACAGCCAGGTGATGCCCATCTGCACGTCTTTGTCTTGGAAGAGCCATTTTTTATGCTCTCCATATTTTCAGGAGTGATAGATGCATCTATTTTTCCGAGGGTGCTGTCAGATCATATTGCCTCCTACAGGGGATATGTCTCATGATTCAATCAGTTATTTCCCCACTGTATGTTACCTCACCAAGAAACATTACTCTCTCCTTTGCCTTTATGCATTAAAATGGTGCATATAGGGTTCTGGGCCTCACAGAATGGACTATGCCGTGTTAGAGGTACATATCCCTGGCAGCAGGCAGGCATACATGGTCAGATGCCCTCTGCCTATTCAAAGCGGTGAGGCATGAATTGAAAATTCCACAGGATTTAGTCAAAGCCATCTTTGTCCACTGTGCTCATCCTGACAAGGATCTGTTCATCTCTCTGCCCCATATCCTACTTCCTCACTGCTACTCACTATGACCAGACCTAGACACGGTCGGACTGGATGTTTTCTCTCTTTACTGGAGGCACCTCTGGGGTCAGGACTGGTGTGGTTCCCACTGTTACATTTGTGGGTTCTGGTAATGATATCTATCCCTCTTTATGCCCACCTTTCTGCCCTTCCCTTTTGGTAATGCTTCTTTGATCCAATTCTGCATTTCCTGCTCCTCCATGCTTGGTTCCAGAGGGTTTATCCCTCTCTTGGTTCCAGAGTCACCTTTATGATGACGGGCATCTTTACGCCAACCTGGGTGTTTCATGCCTTGTCCTTTTCTTCACAGAATGGGTGCCATGTCTCTCTCTCTCTCTCTCTCTGAGGGGACTGGATTGAATTAGACCTTGTTTTCATGTCCTCTTCTGTACATACTGACCTATTTACTCCCACTTTTGGTGTTTGGGCTTTGCTTTTGTCAGTGATCTTTTGTCTTTCCTTCCCTGATGGGAGAAAGGTCTCTGCCTCTATTGGTTATTTATGACTGTTCTTAAGGGACATTCTTCCCCTTGCATCCTGATCGGACTCCACTTACATCTGCGTGTTATCAGTTGTCCTAGACTGACTGACTGACGATTGGTCCCTTTCAGGTCCGTGGTTCCAAAAGGCCTGTGCTTCCTATCTTGGAACAACAGCACCACCTTTTGTTTCACTTCCCCTGGATAGTGAAGGGAAAACACCCTGTTTTGGTACAAGGTTTGTCCAAACTTAGGTGGCTGCCTCAGTTGTTTTCTTTGTTGTAACAAAAATGACTTACATATTGCCACTCTTGGCTGTGGTCAAGACTCACTCCACATGAGCACTGGCTACTGCCACAGCAGGTTTATAGACTGCTGTACTGAGGGTTACGGCTTCTGCTTCCAGAATCCGGCCCTCCTCTGTACATTACCATTGATGGGCTTGGTTTTTTATACGAAGACTACCTTTAGACGTACAGTCCTCCAAGGTCTGCTTTCACTCAGACAAACTTGCATGCTGCCCTACTTTACAAATAACTGCTTGGGAATCTTCCCACGTGTTATGATCTACTGCAAGAGATTGTCTTGAAGAAGATAGCACAGTTGCATAAGAACTTACCGTAACAGTAGATCTTCGAGACTATCTCTTGCAGCAGGTCATGCAGCCCCTCCCTCTGTCCCCCTTTTTCCTGTCTACACTAAGGGGCAGAGTTTGCCTTTACTTTCGAACTCCTGTATATATATATATATATATATATATCACAATGTATACCTTTGTATATTTATTGTGGTTATATTCAAAACATGTGATTTTTTATATATTTCGCCTCAGTTCCCTCAGAGACATCATGATCAGGTCACTGATGAAGACAAGAACTGAGGAGTATCGGGACCGCCGTCTCTTTTATAGTGCACAGATCTGGTCATGTGGTGCATGAGGGGCCAGTCCCAGATATGACTGCTAAGAAGTCTTCTGGAAACAAGTGCCTCCAGCATAATGTTCCCATATGTTATGACATGCTGCAAAAGATACAGATCTACTGTTACAGTAAGTTCTTATGTAACTGTACTTTTCCAGGAGTAAGGGAGACATTGCAGTCAGTTCCAGGGGTAAAGGAGACAGTTCAGAAGGTTCCAGGGGTATGGGAGACAAGGCAGTAGGTTCCAGGGGCAAGGGAGACAAGGCAGCAGTTCCAAGAGGAAGAGAGACAAGGCAGTAGTTCCGAGGAGAAAGAGAGACAAGTCAGCAGTATCCAGGGGTAAAGGGGACAGCCAATAAGTTCCAGGGGAAGGGAGACAGGGTAGTAGGTTCCAGGGGAAGGGAGACAGGGCAGTAGGTTCCAGAAGTAAGGGAGACATTGCAGGGGTTCCAGTGGTAGGGGGTCATGATTCTTCACTAGAACCCCTTAGGCCTCCACCATAGGCCAAACAAAGAAGCCACAGTAAGCATTGTGACCCACATGCAGATTAAAACTAGTTAACAGTGACAGCTGTAGCTGAGCTGACCTCCATGGTAGAAGGAAGCAGATTAAAAAAACAGAATGGCTGTTCACAAATAATGCTAGGTGCAATGCATGGAAGCAGGTTTGAATCCCATGGAGAAGTAATATATAACTGGAGTAGACTCAGGTGAGATTCTGCCAGCGGGGACTAAAGACAGGACAGAAGAGGGCAACCAAAATGATTCAGGGCCAGTAGAAGCTACAGACAGGACATCAGAGGGCAATCAGAATGATCCAGGGTCAGCAGGGGCTATAGACAGTACAGCATAGGGCAACCAGAATAATGCAGGGCCAGCAGGGGCTATAGACAGTACAGCATAGGGCAACCAGAAAGATTCAGGGCCAGCAGGAGCTGCAGACAGGACAGCATAGGGCAGCCAGAAGGATTCAGGATTAGCAGGGGCTAAGAGCAGCACAGCAGAGAGAAACCAGAATGAATCAGGGTTAGCTGGAACTAACTGACAATACAGCATAGGGACCAGAAAGAGTCAGGGCCATCAGGGGCTACAGACAGCATAGGGTAAACAGAATGATTCAGGATTGGCAGGGGCTATGGACAGTACAGCAAGTGGTACCCAGAATGATGCAAGATCAGCAGGGGGCTACAGACAGTACAGCATAGGACAACCAGACTGATGCAGGGCCAGCAGGGGCTATAGACAGTACAGCATAGGGTAACCAGAATGATGCAGAGCCAGCAGGGGCTACAGACAGTACAGCATAGGGCAACCAGAATGATGCAGGGCCAGCAGGGGCTATAGACAGTGCAGTGTAGGGCAACCAGAATGATGCAGGGCCAGCAGAGGCTACAGACAGTAGAGCATAGGGTAACCAGAAAGATGCAGGGCCAGCAGGGGCTACAGACAGTACAGCATGTGGTAACCAGAATGTTTCAGGATCAGTAGGGGCTACATACAGTACAGCATAGGGCAACCAGAATGATGCAGGGCCAGCAGGGGCTATAGATAGTGCAGCGTAGGGCAACCAGAATGATGCAGGGCCAGCAGAGGCTACAGACAGTACAGCATAGGGTAACCAGAATGATGCAGGGCCAGCAGGGGCTACAGACAGTACAGCATGTGGTAACCAGAATGTTTCAGGATCAGCAGGGGCTACAGACAGTAAAGTATAGGGTACAGCATGGGGTAACCAGAATGTTTCAGGATCAGCAGGGGCTACGGACAGTACAGCAGAGGGCAACCAGAATTATTCAGGGCCAGCCAGCCTTATGGACAGGTATACACATGATTTCAGGCTGATTAAATGCAGCAGCAACTGAGCTAAAATAGTGATAAAGAAAGGGAACTGGTAAGGTTGTACAGGTTGAACAGACTGTTAAGCATAAGGAAGACTGCAGCAAGAAATCTCCGAGGAAGGGAAGGAAAGAGCAAAGCAGCACACCAGGAGCAAGGAATAATCAGAAGCAGCAGCAAAGATGGCAGAATGGGAGCCGAAACAAACAACAATTTGCAGGAAAATGAGGGTGGATAGATAGGCAGGAAGGCAGCAGGCAGAGCCGAGCAGAGAAGAGAAAAGAAAAGGCACGGAACTGAGGGCTTGCTAAATTGGTGAGGAAAGGAGCTAGAGCACAGGCACTGGGCTGCAGAAGGGAAGAAAACAACAGTTAGAAACCTGCAGCACAAACTAATAATGTAGAAAAGGACACCAGGAAACTAAAACCCCAAAGAACTGAGGATGGAGCAAAAGCAGCACAACGTACCTAGAGCTGCAACAGGAATGCATTAGTACCAGCCGGTACTCCCTGCAGCTGCTAGCTGAGAGCAGGAGCTGGGACCAGGTGCAGGTCATTAAATGACAGCAGCAGCAGAGGGTTGGAATGGGAACTGAAACATACAACAAATGCAGGAAGACAGAGGATGCCAGGTAGCCGGGGAGGAACGGGAGCCAGAGCACAGCAAAGGAGCAAAACAGCACAGATAAAGGGGAACTAGAAAGACCCAAAAGAAAACACAAAACCAAACCACAAATGCAGTAGAACAGAAAAACAGCACACAGGGAAGCACACAACAGCGGCAAGCAAAACAAATACTAACCAAAGTAGGAGAGACACAGGAATACAACCAACAGAAAACAAGCAGAGTCTAGGGCACAAACCAACTGAGGGGGGGATTCAAGGCCCCAGCGGACCCAAAGTGAGGAGAGGGACCAAAAGAATTTCTGACTGACAAAGAGAAAGTGCTTCAGATGGAGTCTGGGAGGAACTGTTTATATAGTTCAGGAAGTAGGCGTGGCTGGTTGAGCACCCATTGAACTACAGGCGGAGCCTTTCAATGGTGGATGGTACAGCTATCTGGCAGTGGGCACTGCAGTACCCCTGAGTGAATTCAGCTAAACTGCTGTACGCCACACAGCCCACTCTAGTCAGTATCACTCACGAAATAAATAAAAATCATTCAAATAACATGCATTCTTGCTGTATTCTGACTATTGCGGTTAGGTCCTGCCTTTCAACTGCCCCGGAGAACAAAGAGTTAATTTCCATGGCCAGTATGGAATGTTCAGCGCGAGCTTGGTTGAAGCCTCTGTCTGCTGTTGTTTAAACTCCAACCGTCAGATTCTTTACTCCACCTCACTGAACAGTCGCTCCGGAGATTTCTCCTTTGCTCGGTTCAAAAAAAGTCGGTTAAAGTTTAGTTTTTCTCGGTTTCTACTGAATTTCTGCTACTGAACCTGTCGGTTTAAGTCTCTGTCTGTGGTACCATGAGTACTAGATAGGTTTTGCATTTAGTTTCTGTGTGGAACTTGTAAACATTGGATTGGTTCAGTTTGAACTGATCAGATAGGTTTTAAATAAACGTTTGAATTTATTAGAGTGTGGTAACCGGTCTGTATCGGTTCTAAAAACACGGATTTAATTATGTTTTTTTCCAAGACCCTTAACACGGTCAGGAACCGATGGGGGTGTCTTGCCTGGCAGATTGCCAGTGGGTAAGTTTTGAGGATTGGTTCATGTCTGAGAAACCAAGAAAACCGGGCTCACTGGGTTTCAACACTGTAGTGCGTGTGGGGAAGCCTTTGCTAAGGCTGATCCCCACACCACCTGTGTTTATTGTCTGGGGTTTGACCACCTCGATTCAGACGGCCAAATTTGTAAAAGTTTTCCCAAAGCTACCCTGGATAAGAGAGTAGGTAGGCTGAGGGAAAGGGAGACCGAGAAGTCTGCTGACCCAGATGGTCAGCCCGGTTCGGTTCCGACCGAACCAGAAGGAGTGCCCTCTGACCAGGGCGAAACTTCTTAGGGCAAAAGGAGAGCCGATTCTGAGGAGTCGGTTCTGGTTAAAAGAAAGAGAAGGGAAAAATCATCCGGTTCGGATCCACAAGTTCTTTCTCCGACCGCTGATGAAACGGCCAAAGCGATAAGGATAGTTCAATCGCTGACTTCGGTTCCGGCCGAACCGGCACCATCTGTCAGGGGCTCGGTTCAGTCGGTTCCCCTGGTTCCGGATTATATTTTAGAAGAATTTTATGAACTGGAGGAGGAGGAGGGAGAGTATGAGGATAATGATGATGATGGTGATTATGAAAGTCTGGATGTGCCTATTGACCCGGACATCTCCCCAGACAGACCTTCAGGTGTTTCTCCTCCTAGGCTCTCTGAGTCCCCTTCCTACTTTATGTTTTACAAGAAAGTGGCTGAAACCCTCCAGCTTCCAATGGAAGAAGCAGTAGAGGATCAGGAGGAGCCTGATTTTGTTGAGATGATGGACATCCCAGAGTCCAGGAGATTGTCTATTCCCCTCCATAAATCTTTTGGGAAACAGAGATTTAAAATTCTAAAGACTCCTAATTCCATACCTCCTGTGGACAGAAGAATGGACAAGAGGTATACCCTTTCAGGCTCGGACAAGGAGTTCCTTTCCCAGCAATGCAGCCATGTTAGGGTAGTGCAGGCTGCTGCTGTGATAAAGCAAATATTCCCTTGGCTTCACACCCCCCAGATAAGGACTCCAGAAGGATTGATGCCATGGCAAAGAAGCAGTACATGGTAGCATCTTTGGGACTCAGATAGGCTAACTATATGGCCTACACAGCTAGATACCAGAAGTCCAGGTGGGACACTGTGCTGGCTCTGGCTAAACAGGCCCCTGACCAGCTTGCCAAGGAGCTGGAGCAGGTGGCTGTGGATGGGATTGAGGCATCCAAGGTGCAATTTCATGCTACTGTGGACTCCAATGATGTTTCATCTAGAGTCATGGCTACATCTGTGGCCCTTTGGAGGATGGCTTGGCTCAGATGTACTAGCCTATCACAGGATACCCAGGCTAGGCCATGGATTTCCTGTCATTGGTAATTCTCTGTTTGGGGAGCAGACAGAGAACTACATGAAGAAGATGGACAGTACAGGACCACCTACAGGAGTGCTCAGGTCGTAGAAAGAAGCCACCTCACAGACAGCATTCCAGGGGCAGGGGCAGGCCTTTCAAAGGCCTTTACTAAGCCCAGGCCTCCTTCTGCTTATGCTCAGAGGGGTCTTCAGAGGAGAGGCAGACGGGAATGAGCAGGCCTGCTTCCACCCTCAGCCTAAAGCCCTGCCAAGCAGACACCCTGATGGGTCTGCCCGGCCGATTCTCCATTACTAGAAGGGCAGGCTGGTACTTTGTCCAGGACTGGAAGTCTTGACATCAGACAAGTGGGTCCTGGAAGTAGTAAGCCAGGACTGGTTCTCAGCTTCAAAAATTTCCAAAGATGGGAACCAGATCCTTTCTACCTGCAAATCCATCAGAGACCCTCGCCCTAGAGGCAGAGGTTTCTTCCTCCTCGGCTCTCAGAGCCATAGAAAGGGTTCCTACCCTACAGGGCAAAGGATTGTACTCTAGGTACTTCCTAACCCCCAAAAGACAGGAGAATGGCGGCCCATCCTGGATCTAAGATATCTGAACAAGCACCTTTTAAAACCAAAGTTCAAAATGGTGACTCTGGGAATAATTCTGTCCTCTCTAAGACCAGGGGACTGGCTAGCCTCCCTGGACCTCAAAGATGCCTATTTTCACATTCCCATCAGGTGCTCCCACAGAAAGTACCTCAGGTTCGAGTTGCCCTCAGGCCACTATCAATTCAGAGAAATGCCCTTAGGCCTAACATTAGCCCCAAGGGTGTTCACAAAGTGCCTGGCAGTAGTGGTTGCTTTCCTAAGGAGAAAAAAGATCTCCATCTTTCCATACTTGGACGACTGGCTCATAGTGGGTCAGTCTCCAGATCAAGTCAAGTCATATCTGCAAATAACCCAACAAGTGCTCACTTCCTAAGGGTTCCTCCTCAACCTTCCAAAGTCAGTTCTTGAGCCAGTACAGCTCCTCACCTTTATAGGGGCAGAGCTGGATACAATAAGAGCAAAAGCCTTCCTTCCCCTGGACAGGGCAAGGACCCTTATAGAACTGGCCTCTTCATTCACCCTTCAGGTGTCTCGACCAGCAAGGCACTTGCAGCTCCTGGGCCACATGGCAGCCTCTACAGCAGTGGTCCAGGGGCAAGATTCCGGATGAGGGACATTCAGTTCCACTTAAGAGCCTTCTGGTCCCAAAGAAAGGATTCCCTACCAAACTAGTTCCAGTGACTGAACCCTGATCCAGGCTTTGCAATGGTGGCAGGATCAGGACAATTTGAGACAGGGAGTTCCTTTTGTCACTCAGTCTCATTCAGTGATACTCACCACAGATGCCTCCCTGCTGGGCTGGGGAGCCCACTTGGGGGATCTTACCACCCAGGGACTGTGGTCACCTCAGGAATCTCTGCTTCACATCAATCTCTTGGAACTCAGAGCAGTGTTTCTGGCACTGCAAGCCTTTTCCAAATCTGTACAGAACAAGATGGTCCAGACAATACCACCACAATGTGGTACATCAACAAACAAGGAGGCACTCAGTCTATGGCCTTGTGCACAGAAGCAATGAAGTTGTGGTCTCTGGCCTGTTCCCTACAAACCTCTCTGATAGCAGTTCACCTCCCAGGGAAGGACAATGTCCTAGCGGATGCTCTCAGCAGGATATCCCAGGGCCATCACGAATGGACCCCAGATCCCCTAGTTTTGGAAGTGATTTTCTCGAGATGGGGCACTCCACAGACAGATCTTTTTGCAGCCCCAGACAATCACCAACTTCCTCTCTTTTGTTGCAGACCCCCAGTCTTGGGCTCAGTCCCCCTGGATGCTCTGATCCTGAATTGGGAAGGGAAGTTCCTGTATGCTTTTCCCCCCCTTCCCTCTCCTGTTCAAAATGCTAAGCAAGATCAGGTCTCAACCATGCAAAGTGATTCTGATTGCTCCAGACTGGGCCAGACAGCCCTGGTACCCACTGTTGCTGTCCTTAACAGTCCACCTTCCCTTGTCTCTTCCCAGGAATTACAACCTGCTGACATCCTCTCAGGGGAGGATTTGGTATCCGAACCTCAAATCTTTCAATCTCAAGGCATGGCTTTTGAAGAGTTAGAGTTTGCTGATTTACACCTTTCTCAAGGGTTCTGGATATCCTAAAGGCTTCAAAGCCTTCCACCAGAAAGACTTACAACTCCAAATGGAAAAGGTTCACTATTTGGTGCTCTAGTAAGCATATCTCCAGAATCTGCTGGGTTGCCTACAGTCCTGGACTATATGGTTCATCTTAATGGCTTAGACTTAGGCCAGCTACACTTAAAGTGCATCTGGCAGCTGTTTCTGCCTTCTTGTCAGTAGGCAAGCCCTCTCCTCTGTCAGCCCATTCTGTGTTTTGTAAGTTCTTCAAGGGATTGCTGCACACCAATCCCCTTTAGGGACCCTGCTCCTGCTTGGGACCTTAATGTTTGCATTGCTCAGCTTATGCAACCACCCTTTGAGCCTTTGTCCTCTGCAGAGCTTAAGTACTTGACTTGGAAAACTGTGTTTTTGGTAGCCATTACCTCTGTCAGGCGTATCAGTGAATTGCAAGCCCTGTCAGTAGAGCCTGATTTCATCTCTTTCCATAGAGATAAAGTGGTCCTAAGAACTAACAGGAAGTTTTTGCCTAAGGTGGTTTCAGATTTCCACCTTAATCAGTCTATGTCTCTCCTGTTTTCTTCACTGACCATTCCTCCTCTGGAGAGAGGAGGTTGCACAGCTTGGATGTAAAAGGCCTCAGCTACTACATAAGCGCTCTCAAGGGTCACAGGTTTGAGTCCCTCAGTTGTTCCTCACATATAGAGGGTTGGTAAGGGCAAACCTGCCACTAAAGATCTATTGCCAGGGGATTGTCTCTTGTATATAATTCTGCTAATGAAAAACTGGGTATAGCACCACCCTTAGGCCGGAGGGCTCACTCTGCTAGAGGTGGCTGCTTCCTGGCTGCTGCCAGGATATTCTATCTTAGAAATTTGTCACAGCCACCTGGAAAACAGTCCATACATTCACCAAGCATTACTCTCTGGATATCTAGGCTAGTAGTGATGCTCGGTTTGGCACAGCAGTACTTCAGAGCCTATTCCCAAAGTAGGTTCTGTCCCTCCTCCATGAAGGTACTGCTTGGTAGTCTGCAATAGTCAGAATATAGCAAGACTTCATGTTGTTTGAAGAAAAAATTACTCAGTTTAGTAATGTTGTTTCTTCTAAAGGAGTCTTGCTGTATTCTGACCTCCCCCCCGCCTCCCCTCTCAGAACCTGGCTTTTGGGATGTTGGTGGGCAGGAGCAGTGTTGGCACCCTAGAGGTGCCCCCTTTTTCACCCTCCTTTATTTTGGGTGTGTGTTGTGTTTTGTTTTTTGGGTTTCCTGACTTGAGTCTTTGCTTTGAAATCAAAAAACCCTTTTCTTAATAAATTTACTTGCCAGTTGGCTAGTGTGAGTCTTACAGTTTCCACACAGAACTTCTAGTGAGTATTGCTTGTAAAGATCTGATGGTTGGAGTTTAAACAACAGCAGACAGAGGCTTCAACCGAGCTCGCTCTGAACATTCCATGCTGGCCACGGAAAGTTAACTCTTTGTTCTCCGGGGCAGTTGAAAGGCAGGACCTAACTGCAATAGTCAGAATACAGCAAGACTCCATTAGAAGAAACACCATTACTAAGGTGAGTAATTTTTATGTTTGCTTGCGCGCATGCGCAAGAAACATCTTGGGACAATACGACCTGCTGGAGGTGTGTGCCTGTCCTTGCCAATGCAGTTCTCAGTCTGCGGGGCGCGTCCCGTATGCGCCAATGGAGCAGCCAGCTTTCTATGACAGCAGATTCAGAGCAGTGGTCTTGACATGAAAGAAAAGGTCCGCTGTCTCCACTTTACATAATGCACTACGTCTTCCTTTTCTCCCATGCTCATCAGGACACCGACACCCAGCGGAGTACACACCATTCCTTCTGTGGTCACATGGTGATTTTGTGGTCGAAAGAGAAGACAGTGGGAGGCACACAGATGTGCACCCCCCCCACACACACACACAGTCCTGTGAAAGCCGACGTGGGGGTAGATTGTAGCTGTACTATTTTATAGCGAGAACAAGTAACGGGAGTGAGAGAATGGGCAAGAGAGTGAGAATGAGCAGCTGTCTGCTCAGAGTCATCCAGTGCCCCACTGTCCCCTGAATTTGTCACTCTCTGACAAAGAGATACACCTCTGAGCCTCCGGACATTGGAACACTGCACCGCACAATTTTTTTTAAATCCCTCGTCTTTGCAGGCTGGCTCTTGTTATTATTGTGTGCTGATACTTTTGTAGCAGTTCCGCACGTCCCACTCCCAGTCACCCAATAAGATATGTACACTAACTCCGGGAACAAGTGAGAGCCCAGATGAGCCACACAATGGACTACAGAAGGTTTGTACCGAAAGGGTTATTTATTATTTGCAGAAATTCCGGACAGATCGTTGGATCTGTCTAGAATGATGTATCGATGTTGCATTGCGCAAGCATTTTGCACAAGGCGCTATCCCATTGCTGAATATTATTGTAGGAGGCAAGGCAGCTTAATTCTGTTGGTAGTTGGGTAATGGACACTGGACTCGCATCCAATTTAAAGGGGCTACCCGGGAGCACTGGGAGAGTTAAGTGACTTGCTCAAGGTCACGTGGTATGCAGGTGGGAGCTGGGGCAGCCAAAGCTATCTCTGTTCTGTCCGATATGCAAAGCTGGTTGCTCTAACGTATAGGTTACAATTGCTGCTGCACATCCTAGTTTCTGGGGTTTTTGTTTTCGACTTCATTTTGCTCCTTTTCCCATTTACTTAACAGGTTATTATTAGAGGGTTAGAGTGATGTGGCACCATTTTGTTTTGGGGTCTGGGGAGGGGAAGGGTAGACCTCCTTTGCATGTTCTGCTACTGTACCAGTGTACTTTTTGTTGTTGTAGTTAAACATTTTTATTGATTTTCCAACAAAAGAAAACAATGGAAAAGGTACATACAGCAAATAAAGCATTAATGCATTTGCTCATACTTCTCAAAGTTATTATGTTTGTTATAATCTTGTTTGCATTTCTGAAGTGTAAGTATGATATTTAATCAGATAACTGGAGTATCAGTAGCACTAAGGTATAGTAGAGACATGCATTAATACAGTAATAATGGACGTTTCTAACTGCATTTTTCTATATATGCTAGTTGTTATGTTTTACCTAAGAAAATGATCAGGTTACTGAGCTCCGCCTCTCTAGTATAGAATATACAAATCATATTACCGCTCTTTAAAAACCTATAAGAACTATGTACAGATCAGTGCAATTCGAGTAGATAAAACATACCATGGGCCCGAGTTCAGGGCCTGTCTGGTTGCTATGCCTTGAGTTGCTGGGGGGGGGGGAGTATTTTCTTATTACTTATTAATTACTTATTTATGGTCAAAGATTTATTTTTGATAATGATATCTTACTGTATTTTATGAACTCAGCAGTTTTAAATTTATGTTATTATTGTAAGGCGCCTTGATTTTAAGAATGGCGCAGTATAAAGAATGAATAAATTACTGAGTAATATGATTAATCCCCCTGTGAATATCCTCTTTATCCAGTGCCTGTCTTGGGTTGAGATGTTGCTGTCTGGGTTGGTGTGGGTTGGGATGGATTGGTAGCTTGTTAAAAGTGTGAGAAAGTGGCCCAGAGTTTATATTTTAACATAGTGTTAGTGGTTATGTGTGACCGTCTCGTGTACTGTGCAAGCTGCGTGATATACTCCAAGGATTCTTTCGTAGTGGGAATGATTGTTGATCTCCATCTGCGTACCAGAATTCGTTTGGCTTCTATACCGGTCAGGATTATGAAATCCCACTGATTTTTGTTGAGATAAGGGGTTACTGCCTTGGATCCTAGTATGTAAAGCTCTGGAACTAGTAGTGGAGTGCATTGATTTTATGGCACCCCCATAGTATGTGAAACAGTGAAACAGATCATCAGTATGTGTCCTGCATCTCCAGCAAGTATCGGTTGATATGAGGTGAGCTGAATGGAGGGAGTACTGTTGGAGTTCTGTACCACCAGTGCAGGATTTTATTCTGAATCCGCCTGCTCCTTGTGTGCCTGACTGGGACATGTGCTGCCACCCAAGAAGCATGCCACTCTTCATTAGGGATCTGTTGACCAATGGCCTGCTCCCATTTCTCTTTGGCTGAAATTGTGTGATTAGGGATGTTATCCCTGATTACAGAGCATACCAGTTCTGCTCTATCTCTGGTTTTGGCTGATAGTTTTGGAAAGAGATGAGGAACTGGGGAATCTTGCATGTGCTGGAGGCTTTTGATCAGAGAAGCTGTTGCACTTAGTAATTGCAGATATTTCCAGAATTTCAGATTTGTGTATGCCGTATCTGGTCTAGAGTCCCTGAAAGGAGTCTAATATGGCTGAGTTGGGCAATGAAAATGCCCTTTAAGATTAAAATATTCTTTTCTTCCAATGTTGTCTAGTTGATTGGTTGTTTCCCTAACTTTATATTATTGGATTCCCATATCGGGGTGCATTTTGAGTGTGACATATGTGTTTGAGCCATTTACTGACCTGTGACAAAGTGTATCTTGAGTTATCTATTGTAGGTGGGGTTGGTGTCAGAATTTTATATCTTCCATACAGGCATATAGTGGGAAGATGACCCCCTAAGAAATGAGTTTCTATATGCCCATAGTGGACATGGTAGATCAGGACCCAGGAACCATCTAAGTGTTTGAGATGTCCTAAATGCCCAGTAATAACCCTTTGTCCATGGTGAGCCCAGCCCCCTTTTCCCCAATGGGATCTGAGTTTGTTTTTACTATATCTGAGTTGTTTGCCTTCCCAGATGTAACTACCCAGATGCTTATCTATGTGCAAAACCAAGTTTCAGAGATGGTCTGAAGTATATGTGCAGTTAAATAAAGTCGTTTATGGGTAATATTCATTTTAAAGAAGAAGACCACCCAGAATGTACAAAAACATATGTTATGTAGAGTGTTTTGATATGTATGTTAAATCCTAGTGTGTCCTTCCCTCTGTCTGCTATTAGGAGTTTTTCCTAAATTAGCCTGCTAGCTGTCTGGTAGTTTTACAACCCCCGGGGATCTCCATCACAAATAGGTTTATTGCCTTTCTTTTTCCTACGATGCACCTTGGCTCATGTGACAGTGATGTAGCTATGCTCTTAGATTTAGCAGGGTCTGTCACAGCTCAGCCACAAAGATAATACTTCTTTCAGAGAAGTCACACTGCTAGATTTTGGGTGAGTGTAATCATTATTTTTTGACATTAGTACCTTGTCCTGCTATGTTACAACCTATAAGGTGATGATCAATTTTTACTACTTAGTACTGGTGCAAAAACTGAAAGTGACTGAGAGGAATAGAGTAAACTGTGACATGATTCAAACACACACACACACATACACACACACAGAGCAGAACATAGCAGGACAAGGTACTGATATCAAACAAGCATTTGTCAATGCCGAATGTTTGCTTGCTGGCATTGGCAGTGGTAGTGTAGAAGTTACAGAGCTGCGTAATAGCAATGGCAGTGAAGTATTGAACTGAAGCCAACCCCACCACTACCCTGCAGAGAGTGACAGGCATTGGGGTGTGCGTTTGGGTCATCAGGCATAACGGCCATGCCATTTCACCACACCCCACCCTGCAGACACTGACAAGTGACACAGTGTTCCTTGGGGTCTTTGGCCCTTATGCGCACCCCATTTCATTAGGAAATACAGTGAGATGGGTGTGATATAGGAGAATGGGGTGAAGTTTGGGGCCGAAGAGTCCAAGGCATACCTCGATGCCTCTCACTGACTGCAGGGTGTGGAATGGTATGAGCATCACAGGCAAGAATCCCAAGTCACACCCCTGATGCCTGTCATTCTCTACAGGGTTGGGCGTTATGGTTGGAAACCCTAATACCTCAGGCATTCGTTGGTATTTTCACTCCAAATTTTCAACATGTTTATTTTGTGACCCCACCTCATGAACAAGGGGGAATATCAGTTTGTTAGCCGAAAGCTGCTTATGCACAGTGACTACGGCATTTAGCACCACAGGTGCAAAAACATTCCGAACAGGATGTAAAAAATGACAGCTGTACTGTTCATGGGGAGGTGTAAAAAATGGCAATGTTGCAAATCTGTAGTAAAAATATTAAAAAATGGTGAAGTCACGAGTGTACATAGAAACTGTGCAACTCACACCCGTAATATAATTAGTCTGGGGATTTTTTATAGCAGATTGTCAACTCAGGCATTTTGGTGCCTCTGGTCATGAACAGTGTCACTGTGATTTTCTTTATCTGTGCCTAACAATGATTTCCCACAGCGACCATGTATCTCTGCTTGAAAGTGTGAAAACACACTTCAGCCATGTTGTGAAAAATGACAGCTGTACTGTTCATAAGGAAGTGTGGAAAAATGCCACTGGTGAAATCTGTACTGAAAATATTACAAAGTCATGAACTAATGAGGGTGCATGGAAACTGCGCAATGCTCACTCGTAACACAGTCATTTTATGGACTTTTTTCACCAAATTTTCAACATAGCCTTTTAGGACCTCTGCTCATGAACAGTGTAACTGTGATTTCTTAATCTGTCCTAAACATTGCTTTCACACACCAACAGCACCATCGGCCATATGTGCGTAAAACATTTTGGGTGACATATGAAAAATTGCAGCTGTACTGTTCATAAGGAAGTGAATAAAATGGCAATGTTGAAAATCTGGAGTGAAAATATTAAATCTGTAACCATTTAGCATGCATAGGAACTGTGCAACGACGCTCAGAAACAGTCATTTTTAGAATTTGTTCACCAAATTTTCAACACAGCCATTTTAAGACCTCTGCTCATGAACAGTGTCACTGTAATTTTCTAATTTGTCCTTGCAGACATTGATCTCGCGACACTGACTGGCGCCATTGTGCGCTACATAGGCGAAACACATTTTGGGTGAGATGTGAAAATGGCAGCTGTACTACTCATAAGAGTGTGGGTAGAATGGCAATGTTGAAATCTGGAGTGAAAATATTGAAAATTGCGACCTGGCGTGCGGTGCGAACTGTTCAACGATGCCGAAATTTTTTGATGATTTCAAATTTTGACTGTGCATTTAAGAGCGGCGAAACATGTTTTGTTGAGATGAAATGACAGCTGTACTTACTGGTAAGAAGGTAAAATGGCAATGTTGAAAATCTGGAGTGAAAATAGTGAAAATTACGACCTTATGAGCGCGAGGAACCGCGCAATGCACGTCAGAAATAGTATTTTTGATTTATATTACCACATGGAAGAGATTGGCCTCTTCTCATGAATGATGTCACTGTCATGGCATATTCAGGCCAAAGGGTGATTTGCGCTGTGACTCGCAGTGACTGCAAAATCACCCTTTGGGCCCGAATAACGCCATGACAGTGATATTTATCATGGAGAAGGGGTCCCAAAACCCCATGTTGAAAATTTGTGCAAAATTCCAAAAATGCCTGAGATATGCAACAAAGTTGAAACCCCTATCTAGCCCATTATACAGCTTACCGCATTTCCTCAGTTCGCGTTGGCTTGAAGAGTGCAGATGTGTTCCCGTCCACCGAAGATCGCCATGTCGAGGTCCGGAGGTAAGGCATGGGGTGAGGGGGTGGGAAGCAGGTGCGAGTGGGTGGATGCAGGTTGTGGGAGGGGGCCAGGAGACTGCGGGACCGTTTTTCTTCCCAGGTAAAAAAAAAGGACGACGTGGGACGTTTGCCACGCTGGGGTGGGCTCCCAGCGTGGCACAAGAATGGTTAGGGGGCATTCAGCCGACAGGGGATTGGGCACCCCCATCGGTCTAAGAATCAATTGCCACGCTGGGGTGGGCTCCCAGCGTGGCACTTACTACTCGGGGGGGGCGAGAACAGTGGAGCCGATGGGGGATTGGGCACCCCCGTTGGCTATATCATTAGTTGCCATGCTGGGGTGGTCACCCAGTGTGGCATTTTGGAAGGCTTTGTGGGGAGGCGGGGAACGTAGACAGCTGACGGGATTGGGCACCCCGCCGGCTATAGTATGTGTGTATGCGGGGGGGCACACATGCTCATGCGCATGGTGTGTGGGGGGAGTTGCGCATGAGCAGGCAATATCTATTGCTGCTCACCAAGCGTAGCTCCCCCTTTGAACTGTATGCCACTGCATTTTGGAGCTTGTCACAGACAGCTCCAGCATGCATTGGCTTACAGGGGCTGCACCTGCCAGCACACTGACTGAATTGGAGGAGGAGGTGACACACCTCCGAAATCTCCGATGATGGCACTATGCTTCTTGCACATGCGTGCAAGCAAACATAAAAATAATAAGGATTGCAGTCACCCAAAATCTAGTAGTGTGTCTTCTCTGGAAGAAGTATTTTCTCTGTGGCTGAACTGTGACAGACCCTGTAACAAGACACTGGCTTCTTGCAGGGGCAATTAGACATCACACCAAAGGGCACTCTGGGAAGACTAGAGGCCATAAAAGAAACCAGAATGGCAACCTCCAAGGGAAATAAAACAGGAAAGTTAGAAAAAACATCTCTCACAGCCAGAGGAAAAGAAAACACTGGGAACTGGTTAGAACACAGAAAAAAAGACTACTACATATCTTTTTCTGATTTTAACATGGAGTTTTCCTTTAAGGGCTTCTATTTTGCCCACAATAGAGAATTGTAAGGGTTTCCACCTGTCCAGGTCAGTTCTATTTTTGTAAGAAGTGGTCCAATACTGAGGTCCAGGGCCAGATTAAGGCATAGGCAACATAGGCACAGGCCTAGGGCCCCTGCCTGCCAGGGAGCCCCCAGCAATCCCCAACATACATTTGCTATATATCCTTTTCTTTCTGCCTGAGCTGCTTGTTTTTCGTAAAGGACTCAGCCACTGAGTAAGTCAGGGGCTGAACTGTGACATGACTCTCACCTCCCTGATCAGGTGTTAAGTGTAGCTGATTGCTTAGGGGCCCCAGCCAGGATGACCTTTAAGGTGTGAACAAGCCCATTTCCTTTGCTTTGTCTCCCACACCCATTTAGTATCCCAGCTTAGAATCTTACTCTTAACTATAAAAGAGTAACAGTGCAATTCAGTATGTATGCTTTATGTTGTATCTTAAGTATCTGTTTCATTGGCTTAAGAAACCTTGTATCATCCTTGAAATTTGAATGTACCCAATAGCTTAATTTGCTTGAAACCTCTGTACCATGCTTGATTCTGGGTTGTTTGCCCTCCGCATTCAGATGAAATACCTTTCAATGTGTTGCTTGCTACCTTTGTACCATACTTGACTCTCCATTCTCCGCATTCATTTGTAATACTTTTTATTGTATTGTCCATTTCTCTTGTTTTGTACTTCATGATGTGGAGCCTTTGCAAAGGAGTCTCTGACTCAAAGGTTTGTAATTCCGATATCTCAATAAATAAAAAATAAATATTTAATCTCACTCCTAAATTAAGAAATCTACAGTAAGTTTCAGTGATACGATTAAAAATCATACTCTTTTTTTAATTCTCTCATCTCGCTCATACTGAAGTTCTAACATTAATACAGCTCTGTTTTCAGGGTGAACAAATGAATGTATTTCAAGACTCCCATCAGTAAATCTTGCCATTTATAGATCCTGACTGGCTGGCTTACTTATCAATAACAGAAATGTTTAAACCTGGGAATGATTTCAAAGTCTTCCAATAATTACTTGCTTTGCAGTATAATCTCTAAAGTTCATACCCCCCCCCCAGTAAACCACAAACTTAACTCCTACACCACCCAGGACCTAGCCTTTTCTAGAGATCGGTCCCTACCCATCCCAACAAAACTCCCACATCCTGGTTCATACTACCTAACAGGACAGTATAACACTGAGGCTGCGAGTGCACACACGTGTGTTTGGGGTTGGGGGGTTTTGGAGAAGTGCAAATCATGACATTTTGCATACAAAAAATTGTTTTACGAGGCCTATTATTAATTATTTTCTCTAAACTATCAAAACTCAGGCTATTGTTATTTTTCCATACCAATAGTATTAGTTTCATTAATTTTTTATGTTTGCTTGCATGCAGCGCAAGAAACATATTACGGCAGCTTGGAACCGAAGCAGGTTCTGGAGGTGCGGCACTGTTGTGGCCAATACAGGCACGGCATTTTGGGGCATGTGTGATGTCCACCAATAATGGGGAACACAGTTGGTGACACTAGTTTGGAACATTGCCACCAACTTTAAAGAAAACAGCCGCGGCCGGATGCACTCCCCCCCACATACACACGCACGCACACATATTGCGCGCTAATGCGCTCCCTCCCACACACTGTATGGCTGATGGGGGTGCCCAATCCCCTGTCAGCTCCAATGCCCCCCCCACAGACAACCGGGTGCCACGCTGGGAGCCCACCCCAGTGTGGCAACAGTCCGTATGGCCGATGGGGGTGCCCAATCCCCGTGGGCTCCACTGCCCCTGCCACCCCAAACAGCCTTCCAGCTGCCACGCTGGGAGCCCACCCCAGCATGGCAATTGTCCCATGTCATCCAAGAAAAAAAAAAAGAAACCTGAAAGAGAAAACCTTCCCTCGCTGACTGTCCTGATCCCCGCTCCTCCCACCTGCACCCACCCTCTGCGCACCCTGCCTACCCACACCCCCCTCACCCCATACTTACCTCCAGAGTCCAGTGCGATGATCTTTGATGGACCAGGAACATGTCTGCACTCGTCAAAGCTGACCGTGAACTGAGGAAATGCCAGTAAGCTGTATAATGTAATAAATAGGGTTTTTTCAACTTTGATGCATATCTCGGGCATTTTTGGGAATTATTTCACCAAATTTTCAACATGGGGTTTTTGGGACCCCACCTCATGAATTCTATCACTGTCATTTTGTTAATCGGCCCCGAAAGGTGATTTTTTTTTTTTAGTTGTTTAACCAGGAGTAGCACACTAAGCTGAAAGCTTTTTTACAAGAGCGACCTGGGAGCACAAGGAAGTTAAGTGACTTGCTCAGGGTCACATAGTATGCCAGTGGAAGCTGTGGGATTCAAACCCAGCTCTGGGCTGCTGGATGCCACCAGATTTGCAGCTCAGAGCCTTAAACCACTGCACTATACTGCCTCCAGGCACTGCGTGGAACCACCTTTCAGGACCAATTTATGAAATAAGAGTGTCACAGTTCATGAGGTAGGCCCCCAAAAACCCTATGTTGAAAATCTGGTGAAAAAATTCCCCAAAATGACTGTTTTACGAGCATGCGTTGCGCTGTTCCTATGCACGCTCGTAAGTTCGCAAATTTTCAATATTTTCACTCCAGATTTTCCACATTGCCATTTTACCACACTTCCTTATGAGCAATACAGCTGTTATTTTTCATATTTCACCCAAAATGTGTTTCCGTGCATATAGCGTACAATGGCGCAGTCGGTGTGTGAAATCAATGTTTGGGACACATTAAGAAAATCACAGTGACACTGTTCATGAGCAGAGGTGTTACATTGGGTATGTTAAAAATTTAGTGAACAAAGTCCATAAAATGACTGTGTTACAAGCTACCATTGTGCAGTTTCCATGCACCCTTGTAAGTTCATGGATTTCTAATATTTTCAGTCCAGATTTTCACCACTGGCATTTTTCCACACTTCCTTATTAACAGTACAGCTGTCATTTTTCACACCGTGGTTGAAATGTGTTTTCACACTTCCAGCGCAAAAATGCATGGTCGCTGTGGGAAATCACTGTTCGGGACAGATTAAGAAAATTACAGTGACACTGTTCATGAGTGGAGGTTCCAAAATGCCTGTGTTGACAATCTGCTTTAAAAAATCCCCAGACTAATTGCATTATGGGTGTGCGTTGCGCAGTTTCTACACAAGCTCTTGACTTCACCAGTTTTTTTAATATTTTCACTGCAGATTTTCAACATTGCCATTTTCCCACCTCCCCATGAACAGTACAGCTGTCATTTTTCACATCCTGTTTGAAATGTGTTTTCGCACCTGTGATGCCAAATGGCATAGTTGCTGTGCAAAATCAGCTTTCGGCTAACAAACTGATATTGCCGCTGCTCATAAGGTGGTGGTCACAAAAAACCCATGTTGAAAATTTGGAGTGAAAATGCCAACTAACGCCTGAGACGTTAGGGTTTCCGACCATAACACCCCACCCTGTAGAGACTGACAGGCATCAGAGATGTGACTTGGGATTCTCGCCTGTAATGCTCATACCATTCTACACCCTGCAGCCAGTGAGAGGCATCGAGGTGTGCCTTGGACTGTTCAGCCCCAAAGTTCACCTCATTCTCCTATACAGCACCCATCACACTGTATTTCCTGATGGAATAGGGTGAGCATAAGGGCCAAAGACCCTAAGGCACACCGTGACACTTGGTGTCTACAGGGTAGGGTGTGGTGAAATGGTATGGCCGTTATGCCTGATGACCCAAAGGCACACCCCAATGCCTGTCAGTCTCTGCAGGATGGTGGTGGGGTTGGCTTCAGTTCCATACTTCACTGCCATTCCTATTATGCAGCTCTCTAACTCCTACACTACCAATGCCAATGCCAGCAAGCAAACATTCGGCATTGACAAATGCTTGTTTCTTTTATGACACTACAATCAAGTACTGCAGGCAGCAATCACTCACACAATAGAAACCAAAAGCTGTAAAATATGCCAGTCAAGCAGTAAATTACTGCTTAATACTGCTGTTCTAGCATTTGAAGTAGCTATTGGCTGCTTTATAGTTAAAAAGATACAGAGATAGTTGTGGACTGAAGAAGACTATAGGGGGATTGTTAAAAGGGGCAGATGCAGACACAAATGCATTTTTCACCTGCATCTGCCCAACTGTGCCAACACTCACAATCCTTATTTTCAAATCATCCTAAATTTCTGAGACAGTTTCTAGGTTGTATGGCAGTTTGCATAAAAAAATGGTGCATGTGTAAAAATTAAATGGTGCACACATAAAGAAACAGTAAGTGGATAATGTATGCATTAAAAATGGTGCATGCATCAAAACAATGGTGCATGAATAAACAAATGTTGCACGCATTTAAAAAATGGTGCAGGCATCAAAAATGGCATATGCATAAACAATGGTATATACATAAGAAAACAATATATGCATACTGTAAAACAATGGAGTTTGCATCTTCTTTTATGCAAGCTCCAGCATTTGTATCCAAACTAATGAACCATTGAATTAATGTTTAACAGGGCAGTAGGAAATCTGCTTTGAAATTATGGGTGGACGGATCTGGTTTGAAAATTCATCCCTACGAGTCCATCAAGTCTGCCATGATGCTCCTGTGTTGTTTTACTTTGCCCTTTCAGAGCACCCCTTATTATCTGTCTTCTTTTTGTTCCTAGCTACCCCTTAAGAACATCCCATTAGATTTTGAGCCCTGAGACAGTCCCATATTGATGATTACTGGGTAGACTTTTTCCACTATTTACCACCTGCTACATAAAGAAATACTTTCTGATGTCCTTACGGTATTTCTTCAGTTCTAGATTGTGCCCCATTGTGGATGTACTGTTCCTTAACTTAAATGACTCCACAAAGTCCAGCCTTTTATGTCTCTGAAGGTGTATTTGTCCATTTCTATCATATCTTCTTCCTCCTGCCATCCAGAGAGTAAATGTTTAGACTATCCAGTCTTTCCTTATACATCTTACCCTGCTGCCATGAATAATTTTTGTTGCCCTTTGATGGATAATCTCTAACCCGTACCTCTCCTTTTTCAGATGCAGGGTCAAAAACTGAGTACAATGCTGAACCACTGCTGGATCCCTGATTCTGCATAGAGCAGGGGATGGTGGGATATAGCAGTCCTCCATGGAGTGCTGTGTCCCTGCTAGCAATGTTTATAATTTACAGTTGGCACTAGCTAGAGCTGGTATAGCTCCCAGTCCACTGTAGAGGCTCTGAGGGTTGGGATCTGGTGGTGGGGTTCGATTGGTCCCCAACAACCAAGTTGTGGCCATGTGGAAGGGGGTACATAGCTGCCAATTCAGCCCTCAGGGTTGCATTGCTTCTGTCCCCTCCACAATCCACAGTACAGCTTGTGAATGGAACACACGCATGCTCCTCCCAACCTGGCTGGCCACCCGCATAGTCTAGTGTGTGGCTTGGGATCAGGTATGGTGACGGCACACAGCCTGATATGTGGATGCCACAGAATACCCTGCAGGTGGGCATCATGTGGATAGGGGGCACTCCACAGCTTTTCCCATCTCTCCACATGTGCTGTAGGGCCAGGAGCATATTTTGGATCAGGCCCTTAAAATGTGGCTGCCCAACCCAAGTGTTAACCATAAAATGACATTGCCTCAAGCTGCAGGAGGCTTCACGTACAGGAGAAACCTTTAATAGTTCTTGAAAGGTCAATTTTTATTTTAACTTTAAATCTCTTCTGTTTAAATATGGTTTTGTATGGGAATCACAGCTCAAATCCCAACATAGTCACTACCTCAGTGTGTGAACCTCGGCATGGCACCTCATCTCCCTGAGCTTCTGTACCTTTGAACTGCAAAACTGGGCACACGTAGGACTCCACAGCAAATGATGCAGTGTGTTATATCTCAGTTTGACTATCCAGGGCAATCAATTATAAAACAAAAAGTACTGTGAAAGGGACTTACGGTACTGTTGGTAAAAACTTCAATGATTTTTTCATTCTTCACTGTTAATTAGTGATTTTGTTTAAATCAATGACTGTTTTAATGACTATCATAATTCACATGGGCTAAAGAAAGTCATTCATTTATACTTATGCTAAATGAAATTTATTAAGTGCCACTTATATCTTCATTGATAGTTGTTGAATAACTCACAGTTTAAGGAGTATCACATTTTCAAGCAATAGGATACGCTGGAAGGTTTGATACCTTTTATTGGACCAACAAGTATCTTGTACAAAGATGCAATTATACACAAGCTTTCAGGGCCTCACAGGTCCCTTCTTTTTTTCAAGCAATTTAATGAAAGGTTGCAAGTTAAGATCCATATTCATATTGTGCACTGTCATGGGCACGGTCCCTATGTAGCTGGTCTATATGGCCATGTATTCCCATGCAATTCTGTGAGATAGGGCTCTCAGGTGGCACACATGACCCTGCACCTTAGCTACTACTTTCATGCAGGTGGCGTGGTCTATTTGGAGGAAAGGGAAGTTGCTAGGCAATGGCATAGCATTGCCCTCCAGAGTGGCTGAAGGAGCCACTGTCAGTCACTCCATGAAGGGCATGCTACTCACCCTCTAATGACCCAGATAACGTAGCTTGTGTTTCAAACAGTGTGCTGTTCATTTCCATGTACAGGGGCATGTAGTGCTGCTGAGTTTTGCTGTGCACATTTCATTACAAATGGAATAATAGGAGACTGTGTATTATCATGCTATAATACCATCAAGAAGTTCTGGGGACATTGGAACCTTAAGAGTGAAGCTCAAGTGGTTCCAACACATCCACAGAAGCTCGAGATGGTATTTTAGCCAAGCAATCACAGTCCCTTATGCATTATGTTTTTGGAATATTTGGATCTGAGAATATTTAATTAAGATAAGCCAATTCAGGCACTTTAAACGTAGTTACGATGCAGCTTTCATCAGGCAGCTCTTGCAACCTTCCGCCGCATTGCCCACCCCCAGTCCTGCATGTAAAGCTCCGTAGGGTATTTTAACATGGGAGTGGCTTTACTGAATGGTGTTTTTGTCTTGTTGAGCCATTTTAAGATCAGTGGTTCTGTCAGCGGTGGCAATGACAGGGTTTTACCACACATGATGGTTACAGTAAAGGCTGGCTTGTGGGCAGCTATGAAGAGTATGCACATGGGGCGAGGAAGCATCATTCTTGTGCCACTATGTTAGGAAGTTCATCAACTGTATTATGTGATCTCATAATACTGCTGATGAATTTTGAACAGTAGTATTATGGGATCTCATAAATACTATTGATGGATTGCATCAATGGTATAACAGAAAAAATGTATGACTTTGAATAGTATAATTATTGATATCCATGTATTACATGATCATTATAACTCCAAACATAATAACAGTATGTCATAGTTCACTCCAGGCTTGTAGTTAGTGCACGTTGAGATGCTCCTATTGTTCTGAAGTTATGAAATTTAAAGGGGAAAAAAATGTTCATAAGCAAAACCAAATTCAGAAAAAAGCACATGGAAATCCCAAGAGGAGATCAACAGGAAGCATGTTTTCCAAAAGGTCTATATCATTAGTTCTGCACTGTTGCAGATGGGAATACAGTATATCCTTTATTACAAGGATAAAACATCAGGAGAAAACATTATACCAAATTATATTTATAAAAGGTGGGTTGGGGGGTGGGATGTGGGGGTGGGAGGAAGGGTTTATACCATATTAATAGATAACATGGTGCTGAAAAAAATCCCACAGGGAATGATAAAAAGGAGTTTGTATTACCATGAGAAAATTAGTATTCCAAAGGCTGGAGCCATCTAGCAAAAGTACCTTTGAATAAAGAGAAGATGGGCCAGATATATGTGTGTGTGTGTGTGTGTGTGTGTGTGGTGGGGGGACTGAGATGGCTGAAGAGATTCCAAATAGTTTCAGTACCATTAAAGGTAGTTCCAAAACTCTTCTACCAGGTGTATAGTGATTAGGGGAAACTGACAATAAAACATGACAGTCTTTGAAATAAAAACCTGTTTGCAGGGAGGTCTCGAGAGCCTTTAAATGAGCTAAATCTATCCAGCATGGCTGGTTCCCCTAAAATATATTTTCAAGATTTCTGATATGTTCTATCACTTTCATTTGAGTTAAAAATAAAATTATAACATCAAAGTAAAAGCACAAAATATATCCCATATACATCAATCGGCCCATGGGTGTTCTAGACTTACAGAGATCTTTTTTCTGGACAGATTCAGACAGGAAAGAGTGTCCTCAGGGGTAGGCCACAAATGGGTTGGTACAAAATGTATAATGTAGAAGTGTGCTTATCAGCACACATCCCAGTTCTCCTAGTTCGTACCAAACACATAATTCAAAGTATCCAGCATGTACATTATATACAATACGTTTCAAGGTTTCCAACTTTCCTGTTCCAGTCTCCATCACTGCTAGGCTGCTCAATTAGTTCTATGCCGAAATCTGAGGGAGTCCACTGAGTGTCCTACACTATTGAATGTCTTGCTAAAGGATATCCCTCATGGCGATTCCTAATTGAGCTTTAATATTCACTAATTCTGAACTTTACAGGCCTGTTAGTCTTTCCAACACAATACTTTGCACAGGGTCTCTTCAGGATGTAAATGCCATGAACTGATTCACAGGAAATGGATATTTAAGATTCCTGTTAGAGTGCTCAGTTTCCATTTGGCTTGATGTGTTCCCACAGTGGGCATATCTTCCACAGGGAAGGGCTGAGTGGCCCCAAAAGTAGTTGCCTTTCAGTATGTTCTGCTTTTTTAAGTTTTATGTTATGGGCAGACTAGGTGGGCCAAGCGGTCCTTATCTGCCGTCAAAGTCTATGTTTCTATGTAGATGTACTACAGAGTTTCTCAGGATGTTAACCTTTTTAGAGGCTAAGATGGGTGGTCTATTGAGCTCAGGTATTCCTATGAGGCACAGAGTACCCCAACATGAATTCACAATTCATTTAGTAGGCTCTCTGAATGCTGAGTATTCCAAAGATAATACCACTTTGTTGGCATGGTAATTCCTGACTTGTTTCTCAGGATTTTGTCCAGGTCCTCTCTCTTCTCCTGCTGTTTTGTTTTCACTATAGCTGCACTAACAACCCCTTTATTATTTCCCCTAGCTAGGAATTTAATTGCCGTGAAGAGTTTTGATGTACATCAAAATTTAATAACGACATTATGGTAATGTATTTGTTTATTGTTTGAATTCAGATCCTCTTCCCTGAGAAGCCCACATTTGGGTGAAAAATTATGCATGGCCTGAGGGATTCTTACTTGGTGAAAAATAAAATATAAAGATTTGGGAATATAGACTTTTGTGTCAGTATGGCTGGTTTTCTATATTCTTTGTTTTGTGGATTTGTGGATTGTCACTACACCAGCCCCAAGAATACTCAATAATGCTACACACATAAAAGTGGACCCCTCTGGAATACAGCTTGGAGTTCTCCCTCCATGCCATGAGAAGGTTTGTATGCCACATAAAGCAGTGCACAAGTCATTGAGTATATGGTCCTATGAAGTGATTCATTATGGAAAAAATGCATTATTGTGTGGATGTCTTGCTATTTGTTTAGACAATCTGAGATATAGTCTATACTGATAGTGATCGAAGATCTTGAAAAACATATAAAAAAGTTTTAACAGGGAGACAATTCACGTTTAAGAACAGACTATAGTTCTAATTCTGAGACAGGTAGGGGTCCGGGTGTACTGCAGGGATGAGGTACTTGACTCCCAGGGAATGAGGGCATTGGTGGCCCTACATTCAAGCACTCAGACAAATGGAACAGTCAGTGACCCATATGCTCTGAAAGGCCTTGAAGTGTTCTTTGAAAGGAGGTATTGGGCTTACATGTAGCTGGAAGCAGTCCAGAGATATAGTTGATTTAAATCTGTTGTATATTTATTTATTTCAAGCATTTCATCAGGTAAGTCATACTGAGTTACTAACAGCTCATTTCCAGATGCATCCTGCGGGTGAGGGGAAGTGGTAGATCAAGAGGTAGAAAAAAACTAAACAGTAATAACATCATTACATTACAAAACAGAAGTCATATACAGCAATACAGTACATCAAAAGAGCATAATCATAAATATTGAAGGAAAATCAGTGCAACAGACACAGTAATATATAGAAATGAGTTATGACAGACAGAGAGAAACTACTCGTAAAGGCATAATCTGGGGATGAAGGGAGCAAAATAGCCAGGGCAAAACAAGTGGGAGAGGGGAAGGAAGACAAGAGATAAAGGGCCAAGGGCAGTTGCAGATGGGAGAAGAAAAGTTGCAAAGAAGAGACTTAAGGGAGAAAGCAGAAGAAGCAGATGGATTGACAGGGGAAATGAGGACCAGAGTTTAGGAAAGCAATATGAGAAAGCAGATTGACCAGCAGTAGAATCCCTAGAAGGAATAGAAAGGGAATGGGACATATTACATCAGAGAGTGTAGAAGAAAGAAGGGGGAGAAGATAAAGGGATATAAGGCATGAGGGAAGTGAACCAAACCAGAATTTGGATATTAAGGAGGCACAATGGGAATGGTGTCTGGCATCAAGAGGGGGGGAGAGCAATGGAAGAGCAGAGTGAGAAGTGGTGGATATGAGGGGGACAGTCTAAGGCAAAACAACAAAAAGTGTGAAACGGGATCAAGTCTGGCAAGAAAATATTTGGGAACTCCACTATAAGCTACAGTATGTCGCAATAGTCAGAAATAGGGAGAATCATATTTAAAACAATCTCTCAGTGGGTAGGAAGTGGGATACTCACTTTGTTCTTATACAGAGCAGCAAGCTTGGGGTGCAGCTTGTGGTGAATGGTGTCAATATGCACTGAGAAATCAAGATGTCGTTCAAGCCAGACACCGAGGTACTTAAAGGAGGCCACATTCTCAATCATAGCACTATCAAGGGTGTGAAATAAAGGTAGAGAGGTGAGTCTGGTAAGTCTCTGTTGGGTGCCAAAGGTCATGGAAAATGTTTTTTTTTTTGGCATTGAGGGACATTTGGTTACACTGGAACCAGTGCTGAATGTTGTAAAAATCCAGCTGTGCCTGTGAGGTAAGGTCATGGGAAGAGGAGCCAGATGCAAAAATAACTGTATCATCAGCATACATATGAATGGACACAGAGGAACAGACAGAGGGGAGGTCATTAAAGAATATGGAAAACAGAATAGGGCCAGGACAGACCCTTGAGGGATGCTTGAGCAGATGGGGAGTGGTGATGAAATGGAGCTTCCTATCCCGATAGCCTGAGACCTTCTCTCAAGGTAAGAATGAAACCAACTGACTGCAAAGTCAGAGAGGCCTGCTGCTTTAAGCTTGTCCAGAAGGCTGGGATGTACCAGTGTCAAACATTTTAGAAAGATCAACAAATATGTAGGAGGTGGTCAGTCCCTGATCCATACCTGAGAGGATGGAGTCAGTGAGCCAGAGGAGGGAGGTGAAAGTGGAGTGGGATTTCCTAAAACCAGACTGGAAGTGGTTGAAGAAGGAGCTGGAGTCAAGGAAGGAAGGAAGACAGTTGAGATAGTACAAGATGTTCTTGTAACTAAGCAAAGGTGGAAAGGAAAGAGATAGAACAGATGTTACAAGCAGAAGGATCACCACCTTTAGGGAGAAGTGTGACATTTGCCTGCTTCCAGGTTTCAGGGACAGTTGCAGAGGAAAAAGAAAGGTTGAGAAGTTGGGTAATAGGCAGTGCAATGGCAGCAGCCAAGAGAAGCAGAAGCTTAGGATCAAGTTCATCAGGGCTACCGACCTTGTGAAAATCAAGGGCAAGCAGGGCAAAGGAGTGGTAGAAGAGAAGGAAATAGAGAAAGGATGGGAAGGCAGAGTGAAGGAAGAAAAGGGAAGGGGGGAAGGGATGGGAGAGAGAGGGCACATGTAGTGAAGCTACAGTTAAAGTAAGGGGCAAGAGCAGAAGGGTAAGAGATGGAGAAGTCACCAATCTTGAGAACAGCGGAGGGAGACTGGGTCAGAAGGGAAAAAAGGGACTAGATAACCTTCCATAATTTTGAGCAGTGATTAATGTTGTTCTGAATTGTGGATGCAAAATACTCAGACTTCGCAAGTCTGATGGCTTTGGTACAGGTGTTGTGAAGGTGATGATAGTTGGCCAAAGCAGCCTGGGAGCCAGTGATCTTAAATGAACACCAGGCAAGGTCTCTGGTATGCAGGTAAGTCATCACTTCAGCTGTTATCCAGGGAAGATGAGAACCCTGTAAGCATTGCTGGGCAACATTTATATTATTGACTGAAGAGAAATGGGGGAACAATAAGATGCCCAAAAGTATATTAATACTATATTGGCATCCTTTTATGGAAGTTGGAACCTTGTGATGCCACTGAGGAAAAAGCTATGCTTAATTAAAAGGCACGCCTATGGTTTGATGAGTGGGAGCAACCAGCCACACTTTCTCTCTGGGCTATACAAACCAACTTCCTTCAGCCTCATTTGGAAGCTCCCTTTCTTTGCTGCAGTTGGAGGATCTGCTTTGCTTCCTCCCACTCCATCCTCTGTGGTTGCTGCTTTCCTGCTAATTGTTTTGAGTCTTCCTGTTTGGGGAAGGGAAGGAGAAAGGGGAAATTGTTTAAACAGGAAAGGTACACTAAGCTGGTGTTTGTTTCCAGGTGTGACCTGGTAATATAAGGAAGTTAAGTGACTTGCACAGGGTCACACAATATGCAAATGGGGGCTAATTGGATTCAAACCCAGGTCTCCAGCTCAGTGCCCTTATCCACTATGCTACACTGCCTCCAGTTTTACCTTCTGTAGGTCTGGGTTAGTATTTTGTTTGCCCCTCTGACTGTAGAATTCTACTTTCTGCCTTTTTAGGGCAGACACTCCTGCTGCTCTTTGTCCTCATGCATGCCAATGCTTACTTACAATGTTCTCAGTGTGCCTATTTGATTTTATGTCCTGCCTCTGGTATGCTGCAGTACAGTATGTCATGTCAGGTTCAGTCTGTTTTAACTGCTTTTCATATCCAAACACTTGTTACCAGTTCTATGGAGGCAGTATAGTGTAGTGGTTAAGGGCTCTGAACTGCAAACCTTGAGACCTGGGTTTGAATCCCATCAGCTCCTACTTGCATACTGTGTGACCCTGAGCAAGTCACCTAATTTCCTTGTGCTCCCAGGTCACATTTGGAAACAAGCTCAGACTTAGTGTGCCTTTCCTGGTTAAGCAATTTCCCTTTCCCTTCTAATTTATCTGCTGTTCCTAGCCAACACTTACAAGCATTTCTTGAGGTTTCCTCTGCATACTTTACATTTAATTATTCCACCTGGTTCTGTCAACACCTGCAGCCATTTAACTCAGTCCTTTCAGTCAGCCTTCTCAGTCAGTCTGTTTTAATACTTTCTCGCAGACCTGGCTGTACTACTACTCCTGCATTTTTGCTCATGTGTTTACATTTTCAGTACTTTGTCATTCAGCTCAGTTTCTATCACACGTCTTTCTTCAGCCAACAATTGGCCCGTTGGCCTCATCATACTGCTAACAAGCAACCAAACTGCTGGTTATCATACTGCTCACAAGCATTTGGCCTCTCAGCTGTATCATACTGCTCACCAGCCTGTCCATTCCTGCATCATACCATCAGACTCTATGAATGCATTCCTACTGGCCATTATCAGTCAGGTTCACTCGCTCCTCTTAAAGTCTACATCTTGAGGTTGAGTCCTTCATCAGGGCTGGGGGTCCTTTTCAGGTTTGTCTCCTTGCAGTACCTCCAGGCAGTCCCACTGGGTGGTGAGAAGGTGCACTGCTCTGGGGGAAGTTTCAGCCATGCAGACTCACAGTTGATGGGACCACATGGTGAAGTATTCAAGACTTTATTTACACATCAAAGAGATGGTCCCCTTTTCATCTAAAGAGGCTATGTTTTGTCCATTAAAAAATGGCTGGTACACCCAGATGGCACCCTACTAGGCCAGCACCTGGCAGAACAATGCAAGCTGAAAGTAATCCACAAAACCAGTTTGGACCGTTCTGGAAAGGGTGGTACCCCAGAGATTACAGGAATCACTCAGAATGTGATGCTAGACAGGGATACATGATAATGTGGGTGTAGTGGGCCAATCAGCCGAAGGTATTTCTTTTGTATGTTTACAAAGAGAAGTTAGTTATATTGAGGATTGTGAACTAGTAACATCATGGGTTCAAGTCTGCCATAACTCACTAGTTCCCAGTTCGGGTAAGCTTTTTCTACTCTCCTTAAACTCTAGATTGCTTTCAGTTAGGTTTTCCATGTATGATCTTTATCTTTTCAAAGGTGCATATTTTTATTTTTGTGGAAATACTATATTCCCCATAGTTTTATAGTGTAATTTATTGTGTAACAGATGTGCAGATCATAGCGTATTAAATGTTATTTTTATATACATCATGCTTTCTGTGACTGAATCATTTCAAGTATAGATAACCAGATGTAAACAAGTTTGTGATGCATTTCTGAAGAGACAGGCTACAGTTACCATATGTAAAGCAAAGTGTCTCAGATGTGACAAAAGGGGTGGGTCATTTGCCATTTGGGAAAAAGCACTGTACTGTGTGAGCAGTGGCTCTAGTGGTATTTGAACCTAGAGATACCCGGAGTGAGACTGCAGCTGCATGGTGGCAGCATACCAAGGTAAACCTTTCAGGTGTCTGAATATTTGTAAAAACTAGTAGCAGTGTAGACTGAGTTCTGGGTGAAAACCTATCTGTGACACCAGGTAATCTCTTTTGCTTGTACAAGTTTTCTTTTGCTTCTCTAAGGCTTCAACTGCCTTCTGACTCCAAGACACTTTATCTGTCTTCACTCAACACAAAATTACCAACACATTCTGCAATACTACTACAGCAGCATGGCAGTTCCAATCATCCCTTATGTTACTACTCGCCTACTCCCAGGCGGCTTGCATCGCCTGCGTCACCTTAAACTGTACCTCTCACAACTGGATTGGTCCCCAATCAGGCTTGCATCATCCATAGATGAGGCATTGGATTTTTTCACTTGCACTTTTAACACTGCCTGTGACCTCTATGCCCCCTTCGCTAGAAATCGCACCAAAAAGCAAAACATGCCCTGGGTTACCCCTTCCCTCCTTCACAAACTTAAAACGAGAGACAACCTATGGTGCATTGCCATGGAATCTGGCAAGCCAACTGATAGGCAAGCATACAACGCTGAGCGTCATAAGTGTGCTTGGGCCATTCGACAGGCCAAAGCCCAGTACACCAATCCGCTTTTGTCTCTTCCTAGGGGTCGGCTAGAAACTTTTGGGATAATGTAAAAGAGCTGAATGGGAAATCCCAGTCCCCACCCCTCTCTCAACTCTCCTTTAATGGAACTGTCTGCTCTGACCCCCTTGGCATTGCAGACTGCCTAAATCACACTTTCTCAGACCTGAGTTTAGTTCTGCCCAATAACTCCTTTGACCCCATCTCAGTAGTACCCCTGCCCACTCTCCAGAGACCTCCTTTCTACCTATGTACCATCTCCCCATTGGAGGCTAGACCCCTTCTACAAAAAGCCGTTAGTAGTAACAACCCCAGCACCTACCTACTGGACACTAGACTTCTTCGTCTGACGTTGGATGCTATCCTGGTCCCACTTACCGAGCTGCTCAACTGCTCTCTGTGCCTGGGGCAGTTCCTCAGCACATGGAAAACTGCCATCATCACTTCCATCCTAAAGAGTGGTGATCGAGCGACCCCGGGTAACTATCGACCTATCTCCATCCTCCCCCAACTCTCTAAGACCCTTGAAAAAGTAGCTGCCAACCAGCTTGCCGAATACCTGGCCATGCACAATATCCTATGCCCTGAATGGCATGGCTTTCATGCAGGTTACAGCACCACAACCATGCTATTTGAATTCTCCAACTTTCTGCACTCTGCTCTTGATGCCAGAAGTCCTGCCGGTGCCATGTTCATTGACCTCACCAAGGCCTCTGACACGGTTTGCCATCCTCTCCTGCTTGACTCCCTCAGATGCCTTGGTTTCTCCCCCAGGCCTCTTGCATGGTTCACCAGCTACCTCTCTGCCAGAACTCAGTGTGTAAAAATCAGTAGCACCCTATCTGACATGCAACCTGTCTGCTCTGGGGTTCCCAAGGGCTCCATTTTAGGCCCTCTCTTCTTCAGTCTCTACCTCAACTCCCTCCCCTTGGCCTGCCCAAATAAGATCCTCCTCTACACGGATGACGCTGTGCTCTTTGTCTCTGACCCCAACCTCAACACATTCCAGGCCACCCTCCAACAAGCTTTTGATAGAGCTGAGCATTGGTTCACATCACGAAGGCTAGTCCTGAACCTGAAAAAGACCAAAATTATGCTCTTCTCACATCACCAAAGCAAAGCCAGTGGTGCCCTTCTCGTGATACTACCTAGCACACTAAACCCCATTGAGCAGGTTTCCTCCTACAAGTATCTGGGCATTACCTTTGATTCAGCACTCTCCTTCCATTCCCTTATCAATGCCCTTTCTGCTGCCACCAATGTCAGGATTGGACTGTTATACCACCATAGGGACTGCCTACCACAAGAGTCTCTTAGATTGGCAATCACCTCCTCTGTCCTGTCACTAATCGACTATGGGCTGCCCATCTATGCTGCAGCCAACAACACTGTGCTTGCAAGAATCCAGCTCTGTATAAACAAGGCTTGCAGGCTAACGCTGGGAGCCCCTAGGCGCACCCATACGAGCCTGCTGTACTCCACCACCAACTTGCTCAAACTTGAAGAAAGACTCCGCTTCCAAACCTGCCTATTTGTAAAAAATCTCCTGCTAGGGCTCTCCCTCCTTGGGGTTGCACCTCCCTGCAGCATGCCTCCCCCTTAGTCTCCACCCACAGCACTGTCAAAACCTCCTTATTGTCCCCAGGTAGTGCACTCTATGGCCCAGAGATTTGCTATCAGGCTCCCTCCTGGTTCAGTTCCCTCCCAGCCAATATAGGTGATCCAACTAAGCTTGGTCCTTTCAAGGTCTCCCTCAGAAGCCATCTGACAAGCACTCACTGCTGCAACTGCACATAATCCCCCACCTGCCCCTTACCTTAACCCTTAGGATGGGTCTGCCCTGTCTACTTTTGCTGTATATACCTGGGGTCTCATGCAACATATGCTGACTAATGTAATAAAATATCTCTGGTTGTTACCTGATGGGTACCTAGGCACTATGGTTATGACTATGTGACCTACCTATTACCAAGCTGCAGTACCACCAGTGAATGCCAGTAACACTGGTTGCTTTCAATCTAAGCATTATGTACTGTACTGTTTGCTTGTTGTGATGTATTCCTCTTGACGAGGTGCCTTTGTAAATGAGTCTATGACTCAAATGTCTGTAAACCAATGATCTAATAAATAAAATAAATAAAAATAAATACTATTATTTGCTATGCAGTAATTTAATATAATGTTTTCCTTTTTGCTTGCTTTATCATTTTTCCTCAAATGTTTGTTCTTCCTTTTGTAAAAGCCAAGTGTTGCCTCTTTGCTTTGGAAATTGACAATTAGGGATTAAATTTGCTTATTTTCTAATACTTTCATCTGCTTTACATTAATTGCTTTTTTTATTGCAGTCCCCTACTGTGCTTCACTCCGTCCAACTCTGATGGCTTTCCTTCCCTGCGGTGGAACTGCCGCTTGCAATATATTTTCTTCCTTCTGTGGTTTCCTTCTCTCTCTCTCTCTCTCTCAGTTTAAGCAGTACTATATATTTTCTCTCCTTCTGTGGTTTCTTTCTTTCAAGTTTCCTTATGTTTTCTGCTTGTCTTCACTTTTTTCTTTTCATATTCTTTACTAACTCTCATACAGTACTTTCTCCCCCTCTTTTTCTTGAGGGCCATTTTCTCTTTTTGTCCCTCTCTCTTTCACTCTTTGTCATACCCTCTCATGTTTTTTAACATGGTCTGTTTATTTGGACATGGGCTGTCATCAGTGCCTGACTCTTAATTTCACTGTACTCTTGTCCACATCATCCTACTGCTTATTTTGCCCTGACAGCTTATACTTGCCTGCATACTGCTTTGTTAACATTCATTGCCCTTTATCACTCCATTTATTTGTTTCCCTGTATCCCTCCCTTGGGTTGCACCTGAAATTGGTTTTTAACAGGGCTGCAGTTGCTAAGCAATGTGCTGCTTCTGTGGCATTGTTTCCACAGTTAATGCTTAACTAAAATGTATTTACAAAGTCAGTACACAGAAACTAACACTTAAAGTGTAAGAAGGGTGTAACAGTGTTGTAGTTACTAAGGAATGTGCTGCTTCTGTGGCATTGTTTCCACAGCTAATGCCTAACTACAGTATATGTATTTACAAAGTAAGTATGCAGAAACTGACACTTAAAATAAAGTGTAAGAAGAAGGGTGTAACTACTGTACAAATCTGTAGACCTTAACTACATTTTGAAAATTGTATTTACACAAAACATAATAACATCTAAGTAGCCAATGTGCCTGAAAATCATACAAATACGCAACACTTGCATATGTTAAAGTATATGAAGTTTGGAAGAAAAAGAACTTAATTTGGTTTTATGTAATACCTTTTATACATACATATTCTGACCAGAGATTCAAAAGGTATGTGCCATGCGCAAGTATGAAAATGCACCATTGTGCGATATTCAGTGGGAGGCAGCTGTGCCGCACAAGTTGCAATGTGCAAGAGTGCAATAGTAATGAATGCATGCGCAACCATAGGAGGAGGAACCATGAATAAATGGCGCAGTGAGATATTCCACAGCATGCGCCATGTGCAATAGGGGAGCTAGCGGAAGTTGCACGATAGCAGAAATGATCCAAAATAAAAAGGAACAAAAGAGAGGTGCAAGAATGCTACAGGGAAGCCAGAGGTGGAAGCGAGGTGACAGCAACAAGGCAGAGGGTAGCAGTGAGCAGGACTGGGCAGGAGCAGGACAGGGCACACCTGGAAACAACCAGGAACAGGACAGGAGTGGGAAGCCTGTGCTACTGTGTAGGAGTGACAGGGAAGTGCCACAGTGGACTGAGGACAGTGGCAGTAGGCAGGACAGCCAAAGGCCAGAGGTGTACCCAGTGCAGGGGGTGCATCACAAATGGACAGTGGGGGGAATGGGATAACAGCTGCTGGGGGGGAGCACCAGCCAGGGACATGGCCAGTGCCACCTTCCAGATGGAGGCAGTAATGAGGGGTGTGAGAAGGCAGGCAGCAGGGGGGCATGGCCGTGGAAGGGCCCCATCGGAGTTACACCCTCAACAGGTGGTACTGAGCCCACACCACTTTGAACACTACCTGCACAGAGATTGTGGGCTGGTACCACCTGAACTGGGCAATCCTGAGGTGGCTCTGTGAGCTGTGCAGTGATGAGATTCAGGCACCCACACGACGGAGCCATTTCTGTCAGTGGAGACAAGGTGCTAGCTGTCATGTGCCTGCTCACCATGGGCACCTTCCAGAGACCAATAGGGGACACAACAGGCATAACCCAGTAGGCCACGTCATGCCTACTCACACAATTCCTCAGCGCACTGCTGCCACATGCTGCAGAGTACATCTGTTTCCTCAGCACATAGACAGAGTGCACAGCACACACACAAGAGTTCCACAGGGTAGCACGTATGCCTGGCATGCTCGGGGCCATTGACTGCACCCATGTGGCCATCCACACACCATCTAGCCTGGACAGTGTGTCCTACATCAACTGGAAGGGGTATGCCAGCATCAACTGCCAGGAGGTGTGCGATGCCAGGGGGTGCATAACCAATGTCTGTACCATGCACCCTGAGGGAGCACATGATGCCTTCATCTGGCACCAGTCCACACTGTGCCACAGGTTCAAGAGTGGGGACATCCCCACTGGCCACCTAGACGGTGAGTATGCACATCATGCAGGACAACATGAGCAGATGTGGGGGGGTGCATAGTCAGAGGTGCCATGGGTACTGACCTTGACGGCCCATGGCAGAGTGACGCAGACCACCATACTAATATCCACCCGCTACACACAGGTGACAGTGGCTACCCACTCCGTCCCTGGCTGCTCACACCATACTGGCATCCCATGACCCCATCACAGCAACGGTACAATGAGGCACATGCCACCACATGGAACATCATTGAGCGGGTGTTCGGGATGCTGAAGGCACATTTCCGGTGCCTGGACACGTCTAGCAGTGCCCTACAGTACAGCCCCTTGAAGGCCTGTGGGATATTCCTGGCCTGCTGCATCCTGCACAACATGACTGTGAGGTCAAAGAGGGGGACAGCGATGGGGACGATGAGGACACCAGTCCAGTCGATGCTGGGCAGTCGCCCCTTAGGCGAAGGGACCCCCGCCTGATCCGGATGTCACAGCTGCACTGGGACACCATCACTGAGGAGCACTTAACACAGGTAGGTCACGGGGGCCATGTGCAACCACCAATGGCAAGGGCACAACCCAAAGACAGGCATGGACGAAACCCAGGGGCAGATGGCGGCAAGGGAATGGGTCTGAGCGTGGAATCTCACATGCCGTTAGGGATGGGCAGGGCCAAACACGACACGCACTCACACACACACCACAAGACATGCACAAGGGGTAAAAGGCACGCCAAACCCGACTGCAACCCCTATCCACACACAGGTCCACACACGACCACACCCAGTGGCCGTCACCGTGCATGTCTCAGATGCTGGGCACCATTGCACACTGGCGGACAGTGCAACACAGGCATCATCATGCACATGTCACAGTGGCCAGCAGCTGGGAGGGTGTGCACATGGACTGTGTGTGTGCAGGGCCAGGTACCCCACCTGTGCATCACACATTGCACAACACACTGCACGCAGGGCAGTGGCAGACAGTAGCCATGGTGGGAGACAGGTCAGTAACGCAGCACAGTGCCACGGCCACCACGGATGTGTGGGTGGCCCCGCCAAGACCTGCCAGCCATGCCAGGCTGACCATTGGCCTCATGGGGTGGCACTGACGGTCCCCATGGGGTGATGCTGTGGGAACACGACCGTGTTCGCGCAGGGGTCTGCAGCTCACCGAACATGCCCGCATCAGGCGTGCTCGGTATGCCCACAGCCGAACCTGGTGTTGACATGGAAGGTGTCGCATGACGCTGGGAATGGGGGGTGGACATGACACTGCACGGTGTCTGCGGCGCATGGGCAATGAACTGGGAGCCCAATGTGGCCATGACAGCTGTGAATGCACAAGTTTGCCTGTCAATGGCAGCGGTCACATCCTCCCGCTGCCAGGCCATCTCTACCAGGAGCAGACCATGGTCTCTGCTGCACTGCTCCTCTGCCTGGCACAGAACCACACTGAGTGCATCCACCGCTATCACAAGCTGCAACTGCTGATCCATGGAAGCCTGGAGTAGGCGGCTGTGTTCATTAAAGAGGTCATCCGCCTGATCGGCATGCTGTCCCTTGTGTTCCTGGCTGTGCTGGGCAGCACCCCTTGACAATGGGCGCTGCACACCAGAGCCATGCTGGGGCAAATCCACACGTGGTGCACTGAGGCCACCCCCCAACACTGTCCCCCCGTCGCCATTGGCTGACTGCTGGTACTGCCCCCCCGGCCACCGATCACCAAGGCTCACCAGTGCTGCCGCAGCGGCCTCAACAGCCCCACCAGCCTGGATGCACACCAGTGCTGCCCCACTGGGGCATACAGCCACAGGCGGGGACTGTGATGTCACGCAGGCCTCCATGGTGGCACCACCCACAGCTACGCTCATGCCGTTTCCTGCTGTGGGACCATCCTGCGGCCCACATGTATCACTGTCTGGGATGTGTGATCCATCAACATCGGTGCCGGATCCGGCACCAGTCTATGTCACAGCACGCTGGAGTCCGTGGCTGCTGTCATGCTGGGACACAGGCAGGGCCTCTTCCACACCAGCACCACCATCTTCAGTCAGGACAGACAGGCAGGTATGCTGTGGTCCTGACTCTCGGACACCTGTGGAGGTGGATGGGCACTCCTCCATGACCAGGGTATCGCCCTTGGTGGACACACCCACTACCACTACCCATGTAGATGCTCAGGAGCTGTAAGGGAACACAGTAGTGTTAATGTCTCTGCCCTACCCTGTGGCATTCACCCCCCCACACAGTGACAGCACAGGACCTACCATGCGGTGATGGGCTGCCACCCATCTGGAAGCCACCACCTGGAATGCCCTCTAAGGCACAACGCCGCATGCTGCTGGCCACCCGCTCCTCCTGTGGCATCGGGCGGGGCACATCCGACTGTCCACCACCGGTTGCAGCACATGCTTTCCTGATGGCAGCCACCTTGTCCTTAATCCTCCTCTTGTCCATGCCGACCTTCTTTTTGCACTCCTGCATGGACCACTGGTGGCTGCCATGCTGGTTCATGGCACGCGCTACCTCACCCCATGCCGCAGCATGGGCCTGTGGTGTTCCCCACTGTCTGCTGAGCAGCGGTTCCCTGTCGAGGTAGGCCTCAAACAGGGCATCTGATTCTGCCTGGGTGAAGTTGGGCCTCCTCCTTCTCCCATCTCTCTGTTCCTCCTCTTCCTCACATTCGGTCATGATAGAGCCTGTGGGAATGACAGGTGTTACCTTTGATTGTGCAGTCCCATGCATCTCTCACACACCACAGTCCACACTTCCAAACAGCATGCAACCCACCACAGTAGACTGCAATACCAAACAATGTCCTCTGCAGCCCCATGTCACATTTATATAGTGCAAGGCACGCAAATGAGGTGAGGCGCAACTTTAAGTGGATGCTAATGCAGTGGCTGTGCCATGGAATTGCTGATGAGTTGATTTGCATATGCTGGCTGAATGTCATGCTGTTGCACCTTGCGAAATTGTGTTGAGCGTGCTCAGGCAATGGCGCAGCTTTGTGACGTGCGCAGTAGGCACCGCATGGTTCATGCCCGGGGTGTTGACGCCTGCCGCGCTGATGATGTCCTGAGCACGGGAGGCAGTGCAGGGCATGGCCACCACTGTGCCAGTGGTGCTAGTGTGTGTTCTCGCGTGTGGCGCTCATGCCCTGGAGCATCGTGGGCACCATGGTGCCACAGCACGGAAGGCCACTGCAGGGCATCACACACAGGCACCCTACCATGCTACATGCAGGGAGTCCCAATAGCGCTGTGGTGGTCCGTGCGCAACAGACCCTTGAACCTGCGGTCAACCTTTGCCCCCTAGGTGCCATGCGTCCGCATGGGTGCACCTCTATCATGCTGTTTGGTGACAGCGTGATGGGGAATGGCAGTGCTGTACCACCAGCATCTGCACATGAGGGACGTGCACTACAGAGCGCCATTTTGTGATCTGGCCTGCATGAATGATGGCACACAGGAGAGCACCACAGTGGAGAACACTAGAGCTGGCCAATCTTGTGGCCATTGTTGAGCCTTCATGCTGGGGCCCTGTTTGTGGAAGACCTTTGGACAGGCCAAGAAGCGCTGTGTGGGAGAAGGTGGCAGAGGAAATGGAGGAGGCCCCTAGGATTGCCCATAGCACAGAGCAGTGTCGCCACTGCTATGGGGACCTCTGGCGGAGGGACCCAGATAGGCTGGGTTGACTATGGGCACGTGCCAGGCAAGGTGTCATGCCACGGTCAGGTAGGTGCTCCATCCATACACTGGTAGCGTCTGTCCATCTGGGTATTGCGGTGTGCATGTGTCCACCATGCAGGGGGGTGGGGGCCGTCCAGTGTGGGCGGTGGTGGTGGTGGTATTGCAGCATGGCTGGGCTGTGTGGGATTGCACACACCGGGAAGGGGACTTTGCTACTGGTTTGTACTGATGTTCCCCTCTTTGTGTTTGCACCCTAGGCCCTGAGGAGAGACGACATGCTTGGGAGGTGAGAGCACAGCACGGCAGGGATGCTGCTTAGCAACAGGGACGTGGCAGAGGGCATTGGTACAGCAGTGCCCGGCTGTTGTGGATGCAGGTGAGTGCTTTCTTCCAAGAACTTTGTGCATGCTGTGTTGAAGGGTTGGCGGTGGGGCATGACACCAGCCCTTGACTTACCACCGCCCGTGCATGCCCATATGGCTCAACACTGTCCTGTGGCACCGTATGTGGGTGTGCATCGCTGGTGTTCCGCATGCACTGGTACATGGCTGTGCTACGCTCCTCACCGCATAGCCATGTCACTGTACGGCCACGGTGGTGCTGTGTAGGACTGGACGGTGGTGGGTGCAGCGTCCACATGGCTGTGTGTGCCTGGGTATGCAGGTCTTGTGGATGTGGTCACTGTGGGTGGTTGCACACCATCACAGAGGCGTGGCCCATGGCTATATGCCATACACAATGGGTGGGCTGCAGGGGGATGGACAGTCACACATATTGACTCTGCTCCCTTGTCCTAGGTGGACATTGCTGGATGGCCATAGAACGTGGCATGCAGGAGCTGCTGCAGCTGGTGTGGGTATCCCTGGTGATTCTGGAAAGAATGGAGTGGGACTGGGTCTGGAGACAAAGCACCCGGAGGCACCACAGGAGTGGAGAGTGGGGCAGACAATAGGCTCTCCATGCCCGCTGAATTACTTAAACCCCCTGGACCCACCCTCACACTCCTTCTTCCCTTTCACATTTGTTCATCCCTGCCCCATGCCTGCCCTCACCTGGTTTGTGGCCCTTTCCCCCCCACCCTTGTAAATAATTGTAAATAAGTTTGTTTGTTACCATTGTTCAATACATGCATTTTGTTATGACAACTGTGATGGTCTCTGATTTGCAGCGGGCTACAGGTGCTTGGCTGCAGTGGTGTGCATGGTGTCAGGGGTGGTGAAGGCATGGGCGTGTGTGTGTGTCCGGCGAGGGACCCACCTATGGTGTGGGCGGGACTCGGTCACTGTCTGTGGTTTGTGTGTTGTTCTCGTGCACTGGACACCTGTGTGCAGTGGTCCCGGTGCATGCACTCTGTCCATGGTGCCCCTGTCAGACTGTCCATGGCCTGTGCAGCTGACACCCTTGCATGTCTGTGCTATGCACGGTCTGCTGGCATGTCAGTGGTGGCTGTTCATGCTGGATACCCCCTGTACCCTGCGCAATGCCGGATTGCCTCCTGTCACTGGTATGGTGCACGTCTGCCTCGGGTAGCACTGTGGCCTCCGCTGTTGTTGTCCCCCTTCCATGCTGTCACTTGTGTCTTTTGCAGGGAATGTGCTCCAATGTCTATCACTTGTGCTCTGGCCGCATGCTGGTGGTGTACGGGTTCATGGTGCATGTGCAGGGTGGCTGGTACACCTGTGCCATGGAGGGGTGCTGGCCATGGGTACATGGCTGCTGTGGCCACATGCAAGTGGGTTTGTTGCCCTGCTAATGTGTCCCTGTGCTGGTATGCCCTTGGGTATGGGTGGGTGTTTGTCCGTGCACTGTGTTGCATCCTGTGTGGTGCATGCTTCCATGTATCACTGTGGGCATCTGTGATGGCTGTTGGGGCCAGTGATGGGACAGGGTGTGTGCTTGAGTGGGTGTGCGGGGTGCTGTACCGCTGGTGGTGGGGTCCGGGGCAGGCTCTATCGCATGCAGGGTACCTCATGTGCTGACACAGGGTCGGTCTCTCAGCTGTACCTCAGGTTGGCCGTGCAGGGTGGCACTGTGTCTGCAGTTGTTGAATCGGTGACTGCTGCCGCCCGCTGCAGGGTGCTCACGGTGGGGCTGCCTTGCATGGCTCCATGGTGCACAGGGTTGCATTGTCACAGTGGGGGGGTGGCATGCATGGGATGAAATGCACTGTTGAGCGCTGCTCCTGGGCAGGGTGTCTGGGGATCGCTGTGCAGGGTGTGCTCTGCATTGGTGGGATGGTGTAGCACGGGGTGGACGGACCTCCTTGTGTTCCAGTCACAGCTTGCCAGGGGGTGTGCTGGGGCACCATGCTCTGGCTGTGGGATTGTTGCTGGTGTCCATGGGCTGGTGGTTCTTCCAGCTCTCCTCAGGTTGTGCGGTTCATGGGGTGTGGGGGGTGATGTCTGTTCTGCTGCATGCTGCTCTGCCCACATCTTCCATGGGTGGTGAACCCCTGCATCCTGTCCCTGCGCATCCCTGGTCATGCTGTTGCACTGCTACCCTGCTCCACTGTGCATCCCTGGTTGTGCTAATGCACATCAGACCTGCACCACTGTGCATCCCTGGTCATGCCATAGCACGATTGGTGCGATATTCAGTTGTATTGCGCAAGCGCATCTTGTCCTGTGCAGTGTTTGAATATCGTGTGTGTTGCGCATAGGCACACTGATCTTGCACTTGCTCCTGTTATTGCCCTACTTTGTGGCACAGTTTGAATATCTGGGCCTCTGTCTCAAAGTGCTTTACTTGCCATGAACAGCTGCAGTGGCAATTAGCCACATGTAAAAAGCTTACAAGGGAATAAAGGGGATAGTCACAGAAGAAGAGGAAGAGAGGATGTTTTGCACAGGGAGGTTAAAGGTCCACACTCCCATAGAGTATGCACTAGAACGTGGTGCTAGGAAACTCACCAAATTCAATTACTTCAGTTCCCCTGCACACACAAATCCGAAAGGGACACCACAACATGAAAGTGCAAAAATTCGATTTATTACATTAAAAAGGCAGACAGTAGGCATTGCACCTGTACTGTCTGCCTTTTTAATGTAATAAATCACATTTTAGCACTATCATGTTGTGGCATCCCTTTTGGATTTGTGTGTGCAGGGGACCTGAAGTAATTGAGGTTAAAGGTCCCATGATATGGGAATGTAGTGGGATTGAAACCTGGAAGATTCCCACAGCTCTGCAGTTGAATGACTAGGCTACACTGCCTCGTTGAGGCCTATGTGTTAACTTACAGAAATAAACCAGCAGCATAATACAAAAGGAGGTAATACATTAGTTAACACGAGGAAAAGGAAATGTGGATTAGAATCAAGATTTATTTTTTTTTTATTTAGTATGCTTTTTCCCCCTACTGTCTGACTGGCCTCCATTGGTCCTGGCCCCTCACCCAGCCCCATCATTCATCTTCTTTGAGACTTGCCTCAACTTCTGATGCACCCTGGCTTTCCCCCCACTGAGGGACCATCAGGGGTGGACCCAACCCCCTGACTGGGACTAGGTAGGTATGGTAGGAGTGAAAGCCATGGTCAGTGGTGTGGGGCCTGCCATGCACTCCTGCAATGGTTGGGATGTTTTTCTGATTTTCTGTTTTCCCCACCCCCAGGACACTGAACTCCTGATACACAGGCATGCAAGGGCATGCTTGTGCGCTGCAGTGCATCAGCATCCTCCATCCCGATTCCTTGGCTCCAACTGCAGCCCCACCTGTGGTCATCCAAGTGGCAGTAGTGCAGCAGAGGCCGAACTACCTCCATGAGGTGGTTAACATCCCTTGGGATGCTCTGCTCACCTCCCCTGGCCAAATTTCTGATGAGCCGAGCTCATTCCTGGAGTTGGGTTGCCAGCATCATGAACAGTAGTGCTACCAGTGTGCCAGTGGGCCAGCAGAATCAACATTTCTGCCAGTGGACCTTCATCAGATGGTATTGTGACTGTGATGATGATGTTCTACCATTTACCATAAAAACTACTCCCTGAACATCAATGGGACAGTGCACAAATCTCCTTTAAATCTACATCATAGAATACTGAAATACAGAATTTGCCAGTGGATAAGGACCACTTGGCCCACCTAGTCTGCCCATTTTCCCTGCCTATAGTATCACCACAAATCCTACTTGATCTCCAACACACTCACCCCCCTCTCCTTTCTCTAAAATTCCCTTATGCCTATCCCATGTGTTCTTGACCCCCCCCCGGTACTGTTTTTGCCCCCATCATCTTTTCTGGAAGTCTTCCAGGAATCCACCACTCTTTCTGTGAAGAAGTACTGTACTTCCTCACATATCTCCTGAATCTACCCCCCCTCAGCTTCTATTTTTTATTAAATATACGTTATTGGCTTTCAGAGCAAAACAAAAAAGAACAAAATAATACAACATATAATGTAAGCAAAATATACAATAGTAAAACAAACAAGCAAAAGGAAAAAAAGAGAAAACTTCCCCCAATAATACACAGAAAAACAATACAAGGCAATACTAGAAAACATAAATCTACCCCACCAACTCCCAGCCACCATCCCACAAGCTACTCCAATAAGACTAGAGAGATTAATCCTATAAAACCGAAAATACTCCATCCACCTTGAAGAAGTGATAAAAGGGAAATACAGATAGTACCAGTACAATCTTCTATAATGTTAACAACCAAGCATATAAAGAACCCCACTTTATAAAAAATAAATTTTTCTTATGTTGAAAACTAGCAATATATAATTCGAATGTAAGGGCACTCAGGAGCTCTTTATGCCTCTCATACCATGATGGAACATGGTCATCCACCCAATGGTGCAGGATAATCATTTTAGCCGCAGTAGAAATAAGGGCCATATACCCCTCCAGCTTCTTATCATGCCCCATTGTCCCTGAGTACCTTGTTTTTCCTGAAACATTCTTCCTCTTGTACCTTGTTTGCCCTATGAGGCATTTAGAGTTCTCTATTATATCCCCACTCTCTGTCCTCTTTTCCAGGGTGTACATATTTAGGTCTTTTAATCTCTTCTCATAGGATTTCTGATGCAGACACTGCACCATTTTAGTTGCCCTCCTCTGGACCGCTTACACTCTGTCTATGTCTTTTCTGAGATGTGGTCTTCAGAACTGGACATAGTACTCTAGTTGGGGTCTTACCAGTGATCTGTAGAGAGGCAACACCACCTCCTCATTTCTGCTGGTGATACCCCTTCCTATACACTCTAGAATCCTACTTGCCCTCCCAAGTGCCTTGTTGTACTGCCTGACTACCTCTTTTGGTCATCCAGTATGATCACCCCATGTCTCTTTCCTAGTTGGTGGTCATCAGTACAACCCGCCCCCACCCCCATTTGTACTCTGCCTCTGGGTTTCTGTGTCCCAAGTGCCTTATTTTGCATTTTTTCCCATTGAAACCCAGCTACCATACCCTTGACCACTCATCCATTCCACCACCCACCCACCGGAGTGCCCACGGAGTTGCAGAGTTTGATGTCATCTGCAAAGAGGCAAACCTTCTCTTCCAGCTCCTTTGCAGTGTCACTTACAAAGACATTAAAGAGGTCTGGTCCCAGCACTGATCCCTGAGGCACCTGACTGGTCACCCTCCCTTCCTCAGTGGGAAGTCCCTTTACTGCCACAGTCTGCTGCCTATCCTGTAATCAATTTCTTACCCATCTTACCTCCTTTGGATCCATTCCTCAGCTACCTAGCTTGCTTACTAGTCCCCTGTGTGGAACAGTGTTGAATGCCTTACTGAAATCTAGGCAAGCTACGTCCACCAATCTACCATGATGTAGTTCCTTGGTCACTCAGTCAAAGAACTTTATCAGATTCATTTTACATGAACTCCCTGCACCCCCCCCCCCCCCAATGAATCCATGCTGCTTTGGTCTTGTAACCCACTGGATTCAAGATATTCCACAATCCTTTCTTTCAGAAGTGATTCCATTAACTTTCCCACCACCGCAGTCAAGCTGGCTGGCCTGTAATTGCCAGCCTCTTCCCTGCTACCACTTTTGTGAAGTGGGACTACATTGGCCCTCCTCTAATCTGTGTCTCTGTACCTTCTGAATGCTAGCTTCTTAGCTTTTACCTTTTCCACCACCTCTTTCGAGAACTATAGGAGTCTCTTTTTCCTCTTACTTTTGCTCCCTTGCTTGATGCAGAGGTTTATTGCCTTCACTATAGCCTTTTTAGTTTCCCCCACTGTTCCTCTACCCAGTTCATCCTCCCAGCTAGGTCATTCTGAGGCATTATGCAATCTTTTTAAAATCTGGCCTCCTTAAGTCCAGGACCCTCACCTTTGTGTGGTTCTATTCTGCAGTTGTCCTTATATTAAACCACACTGTATGATGATCATTGGTCCTCAAGTGCCCCCCCCCCCATCTTGACGTCTGAAACACTGTCCCCGTGGGTGAGTACCAGGTCCAGGATTGCCCCAACACGAGTCGAGTAGGATCACTATCTGTCTGAGGAACACCCCGTGCAAGGAGTCCAAGATTTCTTTGCTTCTAGCTGACGCCGCAGCTGGGACGCTCCAATCTACATCCTGCAGATTGAAGTAACCCAGCAACAGCTCCTTTCCCTTTTCTGCCAACTTTCTATTGGCTTCCATCAGTACCTTATCTATCTCCTCCACATATGCTGGAGGTCTGTAGATCACAACAGTGTGAAAAGTTGAACATCAATATTTATAATTGATTGTTGACAAACTCTGTAAACTCTCCTACTTGTACTAATATGTTGGTCTGACTGACATTCAGTTTGTGTACAATGTCAGTCAACTAAGAATGCATGAGAGAGCCAGACTTTTCAGAGGACTTGGAGGCATTTAAAATGCTTGGTCTACCATAATCTGTGATTAAATGCCAGCAACATATTGTACTATCATGCCATGAGCGAATGGATTTGGAAAACAAAAGATAAAAATTAAGAAATATATATTTTCTCTCTTGCAGGTAAGCAAATGTCAGTAAATATTACTCATATCATGACACCCTACTCCTCAAGTTGCATACTCTGCATTCACCTGCAAAGTTGGCGTTCACAGTTTAAAATGCAGATAAATTCAGATGGGTTCTGGAAAGGGTTGATGAAGACCAAATGTGACAGATAACCCCCAAACCATACTTTCCTTTTCAGCATGTTAGAGATTTTATGCATGGGTAACATGACTTCCCCCCCAACTAGACTTGTTTTCCCTCCAGCTAGCCACATACTCAATACTCAGCTGCTAAGTTCGAGACAGCTGTTGAAAAATATATAACAGCAGTGGCTGAAAGAATAAGCATTTTGTCACAGTCATACTCACTGTGAAAAACACTACATACTGAATAACAGCATACGTCAGAGGAATCCAGTGATACTGAATATATACTTTTTCTGTATGTTTTTCTCCCCTACTGTATATGGTCTGGCAGGTTGGCCAGGTAAAAGCCACAGAAACAAACCTTTGATTTATGGGCAATTTATGAAAAGGGAAATCCTGACCTAAAACAAAATTGCTTCTGCATGGATAATATGGCTCTGTATTCAGAGCAGACTGACAGTAAACTGTTATACCATGTAATTGGAGATAATTGTTAAATGTTTACTAAAAGATGAACAGTACACAAGTATGCACTATACAACTCACAACAAATGCCAGCAGATCATACAGTATGCTAGCAGCAGTCCACAAATTATATGGGCCCTAAGTTCAAAAGTGTGTACATCCCTAATGTACAGTAGCAGAGATGGAGTATTTTTTATGACCCCCCCCAGTCTTTAGATCTAGAGCCTCCTCTACCTCCAACCATCTTCTGTGTAGCCTTCTGTGACCATGAGATACTGTTTTTATTTTGTAAAATGTGTTTAATAGTTTGAAAAAGAACATCTCTGACAAGCAGGTACTGTACTAGAGTGGATGCAAGGTAAAAGATACATAGGATGATACAAAGAGTTGAAGACATGAGTCTATTTAGCTTGCCTATATCTGTTACCCATATCTCCAGATATTATTACATGTACAAGCCAACCACATCCTCAGGAAGTGAATTCCATAGTGTGACTACCCTGTTGTTATACCAATTGTATCTCTTACTCATACAGCAAATCTCCTCTCTCAGCTGTAAGGTGTGGGCTCTCCTGCTGTATGTCAGATCTCTCATGTCCAGCCCCAGGCAGTCACATAGATCATGACTGGTTAAGACACGATACAACAGGCACATGTCTCCCTTCAGTCTCCTGTATTCAAGTGAGAACATATCCAATTGATCCAATCTGCTTTCGTAATCACAGCCTCTCAGATCCTTTATCACTCTAGTTGCCCTTTTCTGTACTCTTCTAGAGATTTAATCTCAGATTTTTTACTAGGTGCCCAGAACTGGGCAGAGTACTCCAGATGGGGGCAGACCAGGGATACATACAAGGAACAATTACCTCCCTATCCCTGCTATTTATGTGCCTACCTATACTATTTAATAAACCGTTTGCTCTTTTTGTAATAGTATGGCAGCGACTTTTGAAGGTCAAGCCCTTAGAAACTATAATGCTGAGGTCCCTTTCCTTGGTTATTTTCCTCAGTACATGATTACAGTTTGTATTTTTCATTGATGTTCCTATTTCCCATATACGTAACTGAACATTTGTCCGTATTAAACTGTAACCTATGTTTAATAGCCCAGTTTTTTAACTCGAATAAGGCTCTCTGTATTTAACTGCATCATCTATAGTTTGTACTATTGTTCCAATCCTGGAGTCATCAGCAAACTTAATTACCCACACTCCTTCCTCACTACCCATAGAGTCAATAAAAAAACTGAACAGATACGGTTCCAGTACAGATCCTTGGGGGACTCCACTACAGACATCTGCCCAACCTCTAGTGTGGATGCTAGACTTCTGTTTTCTGCTGGTCAACCATGATATAATCCATTTTGTAATACTATCATGTTCACCTGAGTCTATCAATACATCAGTCAGCTCACTATGGGGGACCTCATTGAAGGCCTTTGTAAAGTCCAGGAATATCACATCCACTGGCTTCCCCTGGTCCAGGGCATGGCTGAACCAACCGCAAAATTCAAGAAGGTTTGTCTGGCACAAATGCCCTTTTGTAAATCCATGCTGGTTGTTATAAATTTTACCGGTTTCCTCTATATGATTACTTATATAGTCCTTCACTGCGCCCTCCATGACTTTAGCTAACATGTATGTCAGGCTCACTGGCCCGAAGTTCTTGGGAAAGCTCTTGGTGTCCTTTTTATAAGTAAGCAACAAGAAATGATGGGGTGGGCATGGAACAGATTTTGCCACATGCCCAGGGGCATAGTAAGGCATGAGGCCACAGGCTGAGTGCCTTCAGCCCCTGGAAGTACTGTAAAATCTGTACCATGCACACCCACAGAGTGTCTTATTGCGCTTATAAAATGGGTTCCTTTTTAAAAAAAAAAACTTTTTACACTTGGGAAAAGCATGTTTATATATAGAAACAATAGATTTACTTGTGTGCATTTATGATGAAATAGTCCTTCCGCCCACTGCAAATGATGTCATTGATCATGTCATTGTATTATTGCCTACTTTCTTCTTCCTGTTTTTTTTTCTGTTTTTCCAACACATTTAAGACATGGAATGTTTATCATGGAATGTTTACCATGGAATACATGGATTACAAATTCTGCTCCATTCCACTGGTAGAATGTTCCTCTCATAACATACTGCACACACACACACACACACACACACACACACACACACACACACACCCCAAAGGCCTTTTCTAGAGCTAGAGACTCAGTTATCTTACTCACTGCGTTTACATGAGTCTAGTGTTACAGGGTAACTGGTGCTGTAGCGGAGATCTCTGCTCGTTACCTGGTAACATCAGCTACATGCATACACTGTGACAAGAAGTATCTGGGCATCTACTTACCAGGGAATGATATCTGGATAATGTGTGGGATATCTGGTAACTTCGGACTTAAGATGCCAGTGGCCCTCCTAAACTAATGTTACACTGGATACCACTGGTCCTCTTTGATGGGCACCTACCCGTACTCTGTGTTCGGCTATCTTCCTAGCCCTACCTGCCCACAGTGTTCCTCATGCTTGCATTCTTTGGTATTTGAAATGGTATTTGAAATTTGCCTCTCTGTCCACAGTTTGAAATGTCTGTATATTAAGTTACCCACTCCTGTGTATGTTACTGTATGCTGTTTTTGAATTTGCCTCTCGTGCCTCATCTTTGAATTATCTGTATATTTATCTACCTGTGCTCTGTTTTGTAATCTGATTCCTTATTTCCTTGTAACCTCCCAGGTTGCACCTGAAAATAGACATCTGTTTTGTCTAGTGTGCTTAACTGGTTAACAAAAGCTAAATAAATAAATAGATGAATGTGTACACTCGTCTGGTAGATACCGGGTTTCAGAACTAGTAGTGACATCATGATGCAGACGTTCGGGGGAGTGGTCTCAGTTTCCACTCTTCATAATGCAGTTATTTATTTAGCTTTTTTTTAGCAGTTAGGCACACTGTAGTGCCTATTTTCAAATGCAACCAAGTACTATTACTGCTTTTTTTTATTCAAAGTTTATTGAATTTTCAAAAATGCTTTAACATGAAGGAACAAGCATCATAATACGCATTACATTCACAGTACATCAACTAAGTACTATTACCTTGTGTGCCCTCCCCAGAACTTTGCAGGGGAGGTGGCTAAACTTAGAGGGAGGTCCTGGTCTGTGGGAAGGGGGGGATCCAGCTTTGTGTAGGGAGGCACACCAGCTGTCTGTTCAGGGAAGGGGAGTTGATTGCAAGGGTTAGTGTGGGTTGGGAGTTTCTGCAGTTGAGGAGGCACACAGCTAGTCTCTTCGGGGTGGAGAGGTCTGCTGGAGGAGGGTGGCTGGTCTATTTTAAGGGTGGTAATGACTCAGGAATGCACACAGCCAGTCAAGGAAAGAGCCTATGGGAAGAGAGGGATCCAGCTGTGAGGGAGCATGGGTTGCCCACTGCCTCCAGCCCTTGGCATCCATTCCCTTTACAGATCACCTAACCCCCTTTGCTAGTATGTTCTTTAGGAGGGGGTGTCCAGTCTGTAGGAATGTGGTTCCAGCTGTGCAGATAAGGGACAAATGGCTAGTCTACTTGGAGGGGGTGATCTGCTGCAGGGGGTGGCCAGTTTGTGGGAAGGAAGGTTATGCTAGGAGATGAACACAGCCGGGGGGGGGTAGGGGTAGATAGGAAAGGGTTTCCAGCTGGGAGTGGGTGTTGCTTGTCCACTGCTCACAGTCTTTGGTATCCACTTCCTTTACAGCAAACTTTATTTATTTATTGAAAAGTTTCACCAGAAAAGTACACTGAGCAATAGAAATTGCTCGTCTCATGGCATGTCCTGGGGAAGGGGGGTACATGTGGGGAAAGGATACATACACAATTTCCATGACAGGTACAAAATACATGTATGAATGCTGAATACATAATATTGATAACATAGGTTACAAATTAAACCTTTCTGCAGGAAGGAGGGATTCCAGCTGAGGGGTGGGGGCACAGTCAATATGTTCTTTAAGAGGGGGTGTCCAGCTGCAGGAGGAAGGGCTGGTCCATGGGGGGTTCCAGCTGTGTGGGAGCATGGCTGGTCCACTGCTGTCCTACCATGTGAAGCTGGAGGGGGTTACATTTATGAGGGATGTGAGGAAATACTTTTTCACAGAAAGGTCAGAGGATACCTAGAATATCCTTCCATTTGAGGTAGTGGGAGTGAAAACAGTGGATGGGTTAAGAAGTGCCTGGGACAGTCACAAGGGAATTATGGGGGTAAGGTAGTGGGAGAAGAGACTGTGCCATGGATCAAGTAGGGTCTGCAATGAACAAACATGTGTTAATGCCGAATGTTTGCTTGCTAGTATTGGCATTGGTAGTGCAGGAGTTAGAGAGATGCATAATAGTAATGGCAGTGAAGTATTGAAGTAATGCAAACTCCCAACCCCACCCTGCAGAGGCTGACAGGCATTGGGTGTGTGCCTTTGGGTCATTGGCCTTAACACTCATGCCATTCCACCTTATCCCACCCTGCAGATACCGACAGGTGTTGCAGTGTGTCTTGAGGACTTCGGCCCTTATGCTCACCCCATTCCATAAAGAAATAAGCTGAGATGGGTGCAGTATAGGAGAATGGGGTGAACATTAGGGCTGAAGACCCCAAGGCACACCTCAATGCCTGTCAGTGGCTGCAGGCTGAGGGTGGAATGGGGTGAGCATTATGGCCGATGACCCCAAGTCACCCCCCCCGATGCCTGTTAGTCTGTACAGGGTGGGCATTACGGTTGGACATTTGTTGGTATTTTTGCTCCAAATTTTCAATGTGGGCTTTTTGGGACCCCACCTCATGAACAGTGGCAGTTTCATTTCGTTACTCAATCCCAAAAGATGATTTCGCACAGCAAGTGTGCCATTCGGCACCAGAGGTACGGAAACACATTTCTGGCAGGGTGTGAAAAATTAAAGCTATACTGTTCGTGAGGAGGTATGAAGAAATGGCAATTTTGAAAATCTGGAGTGAAAATATGAAAAAGTGGTGATGTTATGAGTGTGCGTAGAAACTGTGCAACGCACGCTTGTAACACAGTCATTTTTTGGAATGTTTTCATCAATTTTCAATATGGCCTTTTTGAGACCTCCCTTCATGAACAGTGGCACTGGGGTTTCATTAATCTGTCCCAAAGGTTGATTTCATACAGCGACCATGCTATTCTGTGCCACAGGTGCAAAAACACATTTCGGGAAGGATGCAAAAAATGACTACTGTATTGTTCAGAAGAGGGTGTGAAAAAATGGCAATGTTGGAAATTTGGAGGGAAAATATGAAAAATTTATGACGTTTCAAGGGTGCATAGAAACTGTGCAATGGATGCTTATAACACAGTCATTTTTGGGAGTGTTTTCACCAAATTTGCAACAAGAGCTTTCTGGGACCCCACCTCATGAACAGTGGCACTGTAATTTTGTTAATTGGTCCCAAAAGGTGATTCCGAGCAGTGACTGTGAAATCATCTTTTGGGACTGAGAAATGAAATGACAGTGACAGTGTTCATAAAGTGGGGTCCCAAGAACCCCATGTTGAAAATTTGGAACCAAAACTCCAAAAATTGGCTGAGATATCAAACTAAATTGAAACCCCCATTAACTGCCATCATAGGGCTTACCGTCATTTCTTCAGTTCCCGGTTGGTCTTTGAAGAGTGCAGATGTGTTCTCGGTCCACAGAAGATCCCTGCTCCTGAAATCCGGAGGTAAGTATTGGTGAGGGGGGTGCAGGGAGGTGGGGTGCGAAGAGGGAGAGTGCAGGTTGGGGGAGGGTGCCAGCAGGAATGACGAGGGCCTTTTTTCAGGTTAAAAAAAAAATAAGTTGTGGGACTGTTTCCTTTTTTACAGATGAAATATTACAGCATGGATTTCAGCACACTGGGATGGGCTACCAGTGTGCCATAGTACTGGATTGGGGGGGATCAATGCTGACCTGGGGATTGGGCACCCTGAGGTCAGCTGAGAACATAGGGGGCGCGGGGGTGGGCTGCACATCTGACACCGGAAGTGGGCATCCTGATGTTGGAAACATCAAAGAAGTATTTTATGGCACACTGGGGTGGGCTCCCAGTGTGCCACATTAATGGGAGAGGGGGGATACATACTGACATGGGGACTGAGCACGCCAATGTTGGCAGGGGATGGAGAACGGAGGGTGCGGGGTGGGCAGCAGCAGTGGGAGTTAGCTAATTTGTTGTCCTGTTGTGTGACTGGTTGGGAGGAAGGGGGACTGCTGCTGCAATGATAAACTGCCCCTGATTGCAGTGGCAGATTTCACCGGAGGGTGTGGGGGGGGGCAGCAGCAGTGGGAGGGAGCTAATTTGTTGTCCTGCTATGTGACTGGTTGGGAGGAAGGGGGGAACTGCCGCTGCAGTGACAAAACTGCCCCTGATTACAGCGGCATATTTCTTTCAAGCGTGACTCTCACTCTGAAACTGCCGTCATCGGCAGTTTCAGCATTAAATGGTGGCCGATGGACGAGCCCATTAAAGCATTCGTTGGATTAGCCACAACACTGCCACTCCTCTGCAATGCTCTACTACCTCAGTGTTTCTTGTGCACTGCGCACGCAAGCAAACATAAAAAATGAAGGCAAAAAAAACAACTACACACAAATAGACAGACTGGATGGGCCCAGTGGTTCTATCTGCTGTCACATTCTGTGTATCTACTGTATATATGCATCTATGTACCTCTGACTTCCCCTCTTTACAGCCCATCAAAATCCCTCTCCTTCATGCCACCTCTATTCATGACCCTTAGAGCTCCCCCCACCTCCACTCCCCTCCCCCCAAACCCGTGACATCCTTCATCCACAGAATCCTTAACATCTCCTTCCCTAGTCAGCTAAGATCAGCCATAGCTTTGACTCACACTCTCCCTGCATGGCCCCCTCACTGACTCCACCTCCCAGACCCATGACACACCAAACCCCTCACCCGCCCCCTATATAGTGTTTCCAGACACTTTCCCTCCACAGGCCATGACATAGAAACAAAGAAACTGATGGCAGATAAGGACTGATAGGCCCATCCAGTCTGCCCATTTTCCCTACCTACTGCAAAAGCTGCAGACCCTACTTGATCTTCGACTTTACCTTCTCGTTTCTATCTCTAGGGTTCCCCTGTGCCTATCCCATACATTTTTGAATTCCCCCCACTGAGTTTGCCCTCACCACTTCTGCTGGGAGTCTATTCCACGCATCCACCACCCTTTCTGTGAAGAAATACTTCCTTACGTTACCACTTAGTCTACCTCCTTCCGAACTCATGTCATGCCCCCTCATTCCTGAACATCTCCTTTTCTGAAAGATGCTTCCCTCCGGTATTCTGTTTATGCCCTTTAGATATTGGTAGGTTTTTATCATATCTCCCCTGTCTCTCCTCTCCTCCAGGGTATACATATTCAGGTCTCACAGACTCTCCTCATATGACTTTGGTGCAGGCCCTGCAATATCTTTGTTGCCCTTCTTTGAACTGCCTCCACCCTGTCGATGCCCTTACAGACATGCAGCCTCCAGAACTGGACATAGTACTCCAAATGAGGCCTCACCAATTATCTGTACAGTGGCATCTCCACCTCCTTCCTTCTGCTGGTGATACCTCTCCCTATGCACTCCAGCATACCACGGGGCTCTGTCCATAGCCTTGGCACATTCTTTGGCCACCTTTAGGTAATCAGATATGATTACCCCCAAAACCCTTTCCTGCTTAGTGACCATCAGTATCTACCCCCCCCATCATGTAATCCTTCCCTGGGTTCTTGCACCCCAAATGCATGATTTTGCAATTTCTCGCATTGAATCTCAGCTGCCACACTCTAGACCATTCCTCCAGTTTATCTAGGTCCCTCCTAATTTTTTCCACCCCTCTGGGAGAGTCCACTCTGTTGCAGATTTTAATGTCATCCGCAAAGAAGCACACCTTCCCTTCCAGACCCTACACAATGTCACAACTTTGGCAGCATGCTACCTGATCACCCCCACCACACACTGCCAGCAGGCTCCACAGCATTCCATTCACCCAGCAGTCGCTGCTGGAAACCGATTCCTCTCAACCTTGGATGTTAGAAACCACAGTACCCACATCCAGTCCTGACATCTGACTTACCCCCATGTCCAGCCTCATTCATCCAGCTGCTGCCTCAGGCCAGGACTTGGCGCACTGCCCCACTACATTTGGATGTCAATGTGGTCAAATTTGGCTCCAACAAGTGCAAGAGGCTGGATTAGCATTGTTCTATTTAATGTTCTGTTATTAAGGTCATGGATAAAAGCAGCCGCAGCTACACAAACAAAGTCAAGGAGACATCTTCTGACAGCAATCTTTTAAAAAAAAAATATGCACAATGATTCTGTACATGACTGCACATAACAGGGCACAAAACTGAAATTCCTGAATAAACTCCTGATAGTATTGTTGATATCTCTCAGCCCTCTCACATTATGAGGTGCATCATTTTACAGTTAAGAACCCTCTGTCCCATATGAAAAATATCATAATCTATTGTGTCAGTAGCTCAGCAGGTAGCACACTTGCTTCTGAGGCTGGGAGAGCAGAAGGCTGTGGGTTCTATCCTCACATCAGGCACTTGGGTTAATATCCAAATACTGACACTGCAGTGCAGCGTGAGGGGGGTGCTGCACTCCTGAGGTGCCATCTTTCAGATGAGATGTTAAACTGAGGTCCTGTCTGCCTGTTCTGTTGGTAGTTCTGGTGGATGTTAAAGACCTCATGGCACTTCTCGAAAAGAGTAGGGTTATATCCCCGGTGCTCTGGCCAAATTTCACCCCATTCACTAATAATACCACCAACAGCTTAATCTGGTTCAAGGTCAGTTGGCATTCATCTGTATCCCCCTCTCTCCCGGGTCATGCCTGAAAATAGGCAGAATTTGTCTAGTGCACTTACCCGGTCAACAAAAACTAAATAAAAAAAAAAACTTACGAGCAGAAATTCATAATAATCTAAGATGCTCAGTTATCAGCAAACATTATAAGCGTTAAGTGCCCTGATATTCACTGTGTTCTTAGCTTACAATGTCATGTCTGATATGTCACAAATTTTGTCCATGTGTCACCCATTTGGACAATGACAATTTGAGAGGTGTTGCAGTGGTCTTTCTGTTCCTACCATTCACCTCAAAGACAGTGGTGCCCATTCTGTCCCTACAACAAATTCACTGTGGTCCCATTCTGCCCCTATCACTCACATTACAGGTACTAAAGCTGGGATTGTCAAAAAAAGGAGAAAATAAAGTCTACCAGAAAATAAAAGCTGTTGAGAATGAGGATAGAAAATATAACATTCTGTACCAGTATGATTAAAAAGCTCCTTTCTCTGCTTTTAATATATTATGCTAACACAACAGAGAGGCAGCTCCAGCTCCTTATGTCAATGGGAATTCCTTTGAGGCACATATTTAATTTTTTTTAAACAGCCCCATCAAAGTAGGCAAGGGATTGTAATTTGCCCACGGGGGTGGGAGGTGGGGGGGTGTTAGTCACATAACCCCTTCTCACTTTCTGCTAGACAGCAGTGCCTCTGTGCTCTAACATTTTATGATATCTGTATTGGGACTGGGAGAGTGCAGGGGAGTGATCCATGGCAGTCTATGGAGTGTCATTTTCAAGCACTGCTTCTGGCAGTTTAAGTGGACGCTACGTAGAATTGGAGACAGGGGTCAACTAACAAGGCTCTTGTTAGTTGACTCTTAGGTACGATTTTATATAATGTCTAATTAAATAGCAAAAAACAGTGCTTAAAAATTATGCTCCATAGACTTTAATGTTGTGCACCACATGCTGTCCCTATACAGATGTCAGAAAATGGTGCAGTGCGACATGGAAGTGGGCTAGTAGGAAGTGGAACTGGATCATGCAGTTGCCTCCTTGAGGACAAATTATGATCCCTTACCCTCCTTGTGGTATTGGGGTGTTGTTTAAAAAATTAAACCGGTGCCACAGAGGATCTCTTATTCAGGAAAAGGAGCTTCCTCTTTGTTAATGTACAGTTCGAGGTTCACGTTATGATTTTGAGAAATGGAGTACATAGTACAAACAACAAAAAAAATTACTACTGTTTGAAAATGTTAAATTCTACAAGGCAGGTACATTGATATGGAATATGCTGTCTCTGGACTGCAATGACTTTTTGGCCATTGTTGGTGCTCTAGTAACATCATGACCATAGACACATCTCGGCCTGTCAAGGCGTAGGAATTTCCTTGCACAAGTACCTGAGCTCAGGAGTCCACCCACATCCATGGAGGCCTGCAACCTAGCCCACCCACTCACCAGCCCTTGCAGCATGCTCCTGAGCCCATACACAAGCCTTGGCAGCAGGCTTCCTAACCACTCTATCCTTGGTGACATGTTGCATCCTCCCCATCACCAATCATAGAATCATAGAACTTGATGACAGAAAAGGGCTGACTGGCCCATCATGTCTGCCCCATCTCCCCCCCCACACTATTTCTCTCTCCCCCTCTGTGAGTCCCAATATCCATCTGTTCATACTCATAGCCCCACTCCCAACCACAGGGTGTGGCTTATACCCCGCCAACCTAGTCCTACTATACCTGTGCACCTACATCACTAGCCACAGGGCTTCTAGGGCATCCTTCCCAAGACATGTCAGCTTACTCCCAAGCCTACACACCACCCATGGCCTTAAGCTTCTAGGACACCACACCCCTCCACTGCTCTGGCTCTGATGGCATGCTCCATAGACCCACTGCCCTGCATCCAGGCTTCCGAGCCCCGATTGCCATGTCCTCGGGTTCCTGAGCTCCAGGTACAGTGTCCTCAGGCTCCTGAGCCCCTTCTTAAGTATTGGCAACAGCACTAGAAGCCAGATACCCTAGAAGCAGGCTCCCTTTCCCTCCCCTAGCCCTGGCAGCAGGCTCCTCAGTCCATCTTGTTGCCCCATTTATTTATTTATTGACATCTTGGAATTACAACACCTTTGAGCCAAGGGCTCTTTTACAAAGGCTTCACGTCTTAGATGAGTGAAAGAAACAAAAGGACAACATACATGGTACAGAAGACTGAATGAGTATACAGTAAACATAACACATAGTAAGTGCTGCATAAATATCATGAATCACAAGGTTACAGATATTGTTCACTTTGCAAGAGCGGTCAGAGACGTGACCTTGTCATAGATCACAAATTATGGAGTCCATAGTAGGAGAATAAGATAGCTGTTAGGACCCAACAGAAGTAATAGTTGTGAGCAGCCAAAGGCAGGCATTGTACAGAACAGGGCAGGGATAGTCCTAACCACAAATAGTAGGTGCAGAAATAAGGAGAGGGGGACTAAGAGTAGGTCACAAACACATGCAGGAGGGTAGTTAGAACTGTGGTGGTGGTGATGGGGAGGGGAAGTAAGGGTTAATGTTCGAGAGAGAGGTGGTAAATCCCCCCGTCGGCTGTGCTGCACCCCCCCCAAAACAGAGTTCCATATGCCACGCTGGGTGCCCACCCCAGCGTGTACACATCGAGCCGGACGGGGTGCCCAATCCTCCGTCGGCTCCACTGGTTCCCCGAGATACAGGGTGCCACGCTGGGAGCCCACCCCAGCATGGCAACAGATGCTATCACCGACGGGAAGCCCAATCCCTGTCGGCTCCATGCCCCCACCACCAGTCAGGCCCTTGTGCCGCACTGGGAGCCCACCAGCGTGGCAAACGCCCCGCCATCATTTAAAAAACGACAACCTGAAACTGAAAACGGTCCTCGCTGTCTCTGCCCCCACCTGCGCCTACCCACTGCGCACCCCGCCTCCCCACACCACCCTCACCCCACACTTACCTCCGGACTCTGGTGCAACGATCTTTGGTGGATCGGGAACACGTCTGAACTCTTCAAAGCCGACCGCAAACTGAGGAAATGCCAGTAAGCTGTATAATGGGATAGATAGGTTTTTTTCAACTTTTCTGCATATCTAAGGCATTTTTTGGAATTTTTGCACCAAATTTTCAACATGGGGTTTTTGGGACCCCTTCTCATGAATGCTCTCACTGTCATGGCGTTAATCAGGCCCAAAGGGTGATTTCGCAATCACTACGTGAAATCACCTTTCGAGACTGAGTAGTGAAACAACACTGCCACTGTTCAAAAGGTGGGCTCTCAAAAAGCCTATGTTGAAACTTTGGTGGAAAAATTCCTAAAAATGACTGTTTTCTGAGCATGCTCTGCGCAGTTCCTATGCTCGCCTAGATGAGTTCGTAACTTTTCAATATTTTCATCTAGATTTTCAATATTGCCATTTACCACACCTCCTTATGAGCAGTATAGCTGTCATTTTCACATCTTGCCCAAAACGTGTTTCCACCCATGTAGCGCACAATGGCTTAGTGAAAGTAAATCAATGTATGGGACACATTAAGAAAATCACAGTGACACAGTTCATGAGCAGAGGTCCTAAAATGGCAATGTTGAAAATTTGGTGAAAAAATCTTACAAATGACTGTGTTACGAGTGAGCATTATGCGAGTTTCCACACACCTCATAAGTTCATGACTTTGTAATATTTTCAGTCCAGATTTTCACCAGAGGCATTTTTCCACACTTCCTTATGAACAGTACAGCTGTCATTTTTCACAACATGGCCGAAATGTGTTTTCACACTTTCAGCGCAGAGATGCGTGGTCGCTGTGGGAAATCATTGTTCGGGACAGATAAAGATAATCACAGTGACACTGTTCATGATCGGAGGTCCCAAAATGCCTGTGTTGACAATCTGCTGTAAAAAAATCCCCAAACTAATTACATTACGGGTGTGTGTTGCACAGTTTCTATGCATGCTCGTGACTTCACCAGTTTTTTATATTTTACTGCAGATTTGCAACATTACCATTTTTTACACCTCTCCATGAACAGTACAGCTGTCATTTTCACATCCTGTTTGGAATGTGTTTTTGCACCTGTGGTGCTAAATGCCATAGTCGCTGTGCATAAGCAGCTTTCGGCTAACAAACTGATATTGCCACTGTTCATGAGGTGGGGGTCACAAAAAAAACATGTTGAAAATTTGGAGTGAAAATACCAACGAATGCCTGAGGTGTTAGGGTTTCCAACCATAACGCCCCACCCTGTAGAGAATGACAGGCATCAGGGGTGTGACTTGAGATTCTTGCCTGTAATGATCATACCATTCCATTCCACACCCTGCAGCCAGTGAGAGGCATCGAGGTATGCCTTGGACTCTTTGGCCCCAAAGTTCACTCCATTCTCCTATACCGCACCCATCTCACCGTATTTCCTGATGGAATGGGGTGCGCATAAGGGCCAAAGACCCCAAGGCACACCGTGACACTTGTCAGTGTCTGCAGGGTAGGGTGTGGTGAAATGGTGTGGCCGTTATGCCTGACGACCCAAAGGCACACCCCAATGCCTGTCACTCTCTGCAGGGTGGTGGTGGGGTTGGCTTCAGTTCAATACTTCACTGCCATTTCTATTATGCAGCTCTGTAACTTCTACACTATCAATGCCAATGCCAGCAAGCAAACATTCGGCATTGACAAATGCTTGTTTTTAAAATCAGGTCTCCGTTTTCTGTTTTCCCCCATGTTGCACAATGAAAGAACTGCCACTGCAGACCCACCTACTATAAAAGTGTTCGTGTTCAAGCATAAATGGACCTAGAAGCATTACTTGGTGTCGCAGCTGAGCTTTTTATTAGCACATGCTCATTTTAATAAAATAGCTGCAAAGCATTGAGATGAAATGGACACACACACAGATAGAAGGATCCAATAAGAACACCCTGCACATATATGCATGACTGGAAGTTACTCATCAAATATGTTATCCACTAACCACACACTCAGTAACTCCAGCCCACATGTTGGGGGGGGGGGGGGGGGTTCAGGAGTATGGTTTCTAGGAAGCACCTGTGGACCAGAATTATTTACAAAGGGGTCCTCCCTGCCTTATCCATGCTCCTTGGGCTCCAGAGTTTTCATCTCGCCAGAAAGCTGAAGAACAAGACAACTTGGCTTCTCCCCTTAGGGTAATTCATTATGTCAGATCTATCAGAAATAAGATGGCCTTGACTGAGGCCTTTATTTTTGATTTCTGCTGCTGATCCAGTGTGCATCACAGATACCTGGTTGATGGATGATTCAGGTCCTATACTTGAGTTGTCTGTTCCACTGGGATACTCCGTGTAGCATTGCCCTAGAGGGGACTGAAGGGGGGGGTGCAGAGTGGCCATCTGCTTTAGATCCACCTTGAAGCTGACAGCATACCCATTGGGACAAACCAGTTCATTTGAATACATGGCTGCTAAAGGTGGTCCAAGCATGTGCTGCAGAGTCATGCTCATTTATTGTCCTCCTGGTGGTGGGCATGATTTTCTGCAACAACTTGAGAGTCTCATGATTGGTTTTACGTTGGAGTCACCCAGGCTTTTGGTTATCGGCAACTTCAACGACTGGGTCAACAATGATACATCTCATTTAGGTCAAAAGTTTCTCCAGGTTATGCCATCCCTGGGCTTTGTGCAGGTGGTTACTACTGGAGCACACCAATGTGACTACGCTTTAGACCTGGTCTTCTCAATCTGTCTTGACATTAGTGACATCAAGGCTGAGGTGGTCTTTTGGCTGGATCTTCATGTTGTACCATTTCACTGTGGTGATCCCTGTACCACCGCCCCCCCCCCCCCACTGTGTAGATATTCAGGTATAGCTCTTTTAAACATTTGGAGCCACAGAGCATCAGAGTAGTCCTGTACATCTCAAGCATGCAGACGACTTGTGTGATGGTCTCTGACATGTCAGTGGATGGTTACAATGTCACCCTACCCTCTGTTTTTGATGCCCTTGCGCCTGTCCATGTATATCCCCAATCTCTCATCTCAGTTCACCCTGGTTTGATGTTGAACTGAAAAAGTTGAACATTGAGGGGTGAAGGTGGGGCATCACTGGTGGAGATCCCATCTGGAGAAGGATAGATTGGTGCTGAGGACTCATTATTATGAATACCAGCAGGTGGTCACTCTGAAAAAGACAGTGTTCTGTCAGGAGTGATCGCTGCTGGAAAAAATTGACCGGCTCAGCTCTTCAATACTGTTGACAGACTATTACATCCTGTCTGTCTACAGTCTTGTAAGACATTTTCACAGGGGAAATGTGAGGAGCTTGCTCACTTCGTTTTAGACAAGATATCCTCTGTCAGAGCTGAGATCTCTGGGGGGCAGCTCATTGGTAGTTGACAATGTTTGGCCAATTGGAGAAATTGGCACTCTGTTGTGGTGGTCTGAGTTTGTGTTGGTTTTATCGGATGATGTCTCACAGGTGGCATTGGGACTGTGGTACACTTATTGTAGGTTGGATCCGGGTCCAACCAGACTCATTTTGGAGTGCTGGGATGCTTTCCATCCAACTGTGGCTGAGATTGTTAGGCATTCTCTTCTTGAGGGGGGTTTCCCTTTGTCCTGAAAAGGGTAGTTGTGAAACCACTTCTCAAGAAAGCTTTGTTGGACCCTTGATGATCTTGCCAACCACAGACCTGTTTCAAATCTTCCTTTCTTAGGGAAGGTGATTGAAAAGGTAGTGGCGCTACAGTTGAAACTTCACCTGAGCTCATACTAACGGTTGTGGTGGCATGCTACCTAGCTCACCCACTCACCAGCCCTGGTGGCAGCCTCCTGAGTCCCATATCCAAGCCCTAGCAGCCGACTTCTGACTCCCACATCCTCGGTGGGATGCTAATGCCCCCCCCATCACCCACAACACTGTGTTCATGCTCTCGGTCCCCATTCCCAACCATGTCCTCACATTTTCAGCACCCCTCACCCCCTCAGCCATGGTCTACTACTCCCAAAGATCTACATCACTGGCCTTAGGCTCCTTAGGACCCCTACTCCAGCCATGGTGGCATGTTCCCAAGCCTACACAACATCCCTGACCTATAGCTGTTGGTCTCCCACCCTCTGCCCCTCTTTTCCTTTATTATTTAAAAACTCATAATCAGGTGCCTCCTCGGCCCCACCTGGGGGGGGGGGTTAAGCATGGGCCTGCTGCACTGGGAAGCAGGTAGGTGGGGATGACAGCAGATGGGATGCCTTGGCAACTCCTGAAGGAATCGGAGTGCAGGAGGGGGATAAACATAAAAGAAATGGACAGACTCAGTGGGCTTAGTGGTACATATCTGCCATCAAATTCTGTATTTCTGTTTCTTTTTTTCTCCTCCAATTCCCCACATAAAACATTGGAGAGGAATGGTCCCAGTGCCAAGTACTATGGTGCCTCGCTGGGCACTCTCACATCCTTCAGAGTGAGTGTCGTTAACCACCCCCCTCTGTCTCTCTCTATATCTATAACAAAGTGCCTGAGCTCACACCCACAGTCATGGTGGCATGCAACCTAGCCCACCCACTCACAACCCTGGCAGCTGGCTACCGACCCCTCCCTAGTGGCATGCTAATGCTATCCTACCAGCCACACCTCTGCATTCATGCTCTTGGCCCCCATTCCCAACCCTGGCTTGGGTTTCCAAACCATGTCCCTTCAGCCATGGTCTACTATTTCAAAAGACGCGAAACAACAATGTTGCACATTCATTACCTCGTATAAAGGAGACTCCAAAGCAACTTCAAATACTTCAAAAATGACTACATTTATTGATAAAAAATGAACTCATGCAGACACAAGATGCCTGACACATTTCAGAACAATGGTTCCTTTGAACCATTGTTCGAAATCGTCGAAATGTCTTATAATCTGCATGAGTTCATGCCATGTCCCCCTGAGCCCTACCTGCCATATCCTCAGGCTCCTGAGCACCACTTGCCATGTCCTCTGGTTCCTTAGCCCCACTTGCCATGTCCTCCAGTTCATTAGCCCCACTTGCCATGTCTTCAGGCTACTGAGCCCCTTCCTATGTCTTGGTGACAGCTCCTGGCCCCCACTGCCCTAAAATTAGTTTCATGTACTGTCCCCTAGCCTGTTGTCCCCTTTACATCCTTTAATACATATGCCCCAATGAACTGTCTCTTGACAGAAAACATATATTCCTACCATATTTTTATAGCTGTTTTAAAAATCTGTCTTCATTCTACCAACCCCTCTTCACCTCGTATAAAGCCTCTGCTGACCCACCCACCACTGTCTCAATTCACCACTACCACCCAGTGACTAAATTGAGCTGAAATGAAATAACAGCTCTACTAGATGAAAAAATCAGATAAATTTAGTAATTAGAAAAAATGCTATCTTGAGTCTTAATGCAGTGTGTGTAAATGCAGCATTTGGGGTTTATTTTTCTATCGTTATTTCTGAAGGCCTTTGCATGACAATAATTTTGTCCATGCACAATATCTGTTTTTGCTGCTACATTGCACAAAATGTTATAATACTAGTTTGTGAAACTGCAAGATTTTCCATAGTAACCATGGGAGGTATGCTACAGGAATTGTTTGCCATCGCTGCTGAACCTGTGATTAGCGCATGCTCTGTTGAACAGAACACCACCAGCGGGTCAGCATGTTGTGAACTTGTATGAGTCTGGATGACACTGATAAAGACAATTGGCATGTATATATGCAGCTAGGAGCTACATTGTAAGTCTGTTGTTACCTACTAACAACATTACCTAGTAACTCCAGTGTTCATGTAAATCCACTGATTGCCAGTGCAAGCAGAAGAGATTTTCCTGATGAGCAAATAACGATGGAAGGGTAATTTTTTATTGTCGGCAAAGAAACAGTTGTAATGAAAACTATAAACAATACTTAATGTTTCTGATTTGTTTATGTGTGTAAGGAGAGTGTGATGATCAGGGAAACATTTAATTAATTTGTTTTATTTTTATTTAAGGTAGTTTTAGTTTTAGGGCCCAGTTGAAGGTTTTTTACAGTGTAAAGGTAGCAGCCATGTTTGTGATGGAAGATCAATTCTGGTTGGGGGGGGGGGAATGATGGAAGATAGTTCTGGTTGTAGGAGGACTGATTTGCGCATTGTGTGATGCGGTTTAGGACCAGGATGACTATGCATGGAACAGATTTCATGCATGGTTACATGATATATTTTGACCAATGAGACTTCCTTATTTTGGATGCCCATTATTTTTTTTATCATGTAATATTTTATTGAAATTTTCCAACTTTTAACATATTGCTTGCATAATACACAGAAGCAAATATACCATGAGCTTCAATCCCTGACAAACAAAAGCGAGATAGCTAACAATACTGCCATCTTAAAGGATACAGCCAGAATACAAGGTAGCACTAAACTACATCAATGCTTATCAGAGTCCAAGTCTCAACTGGCCTTCAGGAAGGCATATGCTATATGTAAAACAGACTGGCTGCAATAAACTTTAATTAGACACAAAAATTTGTAGGGATAAGGATTCAGGGAGAACATTACAGTGCACCACAGGCCTCTCATTTACATGATGAATATATACCAACTAGGTTCTCATGATTAATTTATACCCAATAGTCTCACAATAGAGTATTTAAGTTGTCAAAAGGTCAGGATTGAAAAAGGAAAAGAAGGAGGAAGAGAGGAAAAAAGAGCTAGAGATAAAAGGAGGGATAAGGAGCATAGCAGGAGTTACATGAAGGAGAGGGGGATACCCCATATTTGGCGTACCACTCTAGGGTCGGCCTGCTATAAAGTAATAGGAGGATTTTGTAGTGGTGGAGGAGGAGGTACTCTACAAATGTGGGAATGCAGATAAGCATCCCATTTTGAGTGGTAGTCATCGAGTTTACCTCTGGCTGCTGCTGTGAGCCTCTCAAAGATGGCCAGCCTAGCCATGGCTGCCCGACATTGAGAATGTGTTGGGGGCAAAGATTGTCTCCATCTCACCAGGATGGCTCTGTTTGCTTCCATGACAACTACCAGGACCCAAGCTTTACTAAGGGGGGAGAGAGTGCATTTACTGTGGAGGTGTCCCCCAGCAGAAGGGAGTAATGTTGAAGAGATAGCGGGTTACCCACTATAGCAGAACAGTCATTTAGAACTGATATCCAGAAAGTGCAAATTGTTGGGCACATCCATAGTATGTGGTATAGGTGGGCCGGAGAAGAGTGGCATCTCCAGCAGCCATCCTGTGGGATTATCTTTTGCCTATAGAGGACTGTGGGGGCTTGATACCATATGAGGAGAATTTTTAATTGAATCAAGTGGCTCTTTGAGTCTACATAGGCCGTATGGGCCGATCTAAGACCTTCTGACCACTGCTGTGGGGATAGAGGGTGAGTGAGAAAGATCCCGCTCCCATGCGACTTTGCTAGTTAAAGTGACATCCGGTTGGAAATCTCTAAGAGTTCAATATATAGCACCTACAAGGCCCCTGCCTCTGTTGGGTTGGAAGAGGTTATTCAAGCACCACCAAAGGGACTGGGATGGCCAAGTCTTAAGGAGAGTGATCAGCGCGCTTCGTATTTGGAGAAATTTCCAAAAATCTTGGGATGGCAATTTGTATTTAGCTCTGAGCTGCTCAAAGGACGTCAGCTTGTGGGTGTTCAGAATGAGTAGATCGGCTGCCATCTGAATGCTCTCAGAGGCCCATGAGGTCCATTGAAGTGGCTTGTGATCTACCTTAACGAGAGGATTATTCCAAATCGGAGCATAACATAAAGGAGGAAGGTAGTTGGCACTTGGAACACCAGTTTTGCCATTGCCTGGCGCCATAATGTTCATGTATTCATCATAAGTGCGTGAGTTGAGGATTAGCAGGTTTCCTGCAAGATAACAGCGAATAGAGGGGAGTCTTTGCTGACAACGTGGCTTCCAATATTGCCCACTGAGGAGGAGGGATGGTACGAGGGGCAAACGACGTCACGGCCTGAGCCATGCTAAAGGCCAGATGATATCCCATGAACCAGGGGAGGCTGAGCCCTCCCTTGGTCCAATGAGCACGTAATTTCATTTGTCCCCATCTAGGGGATCCATCTTCCAAGAGGAAAAGTGCCACCAATCTATCTAAGGCTTGAAATGGTTTTTGAAAGAGAGGAATTGGGAGGTTGTTCAGTAGGTAGGAAACCCTAGAAAAAATAAACATTCTGACAGCTTCTACCTTTCCTTTCAACGTTAGGCATAACTTCATCCAGCGATGAACCTCGGCTGTCAGAGAGGCTAGGAGAGGGGAGAAATTGTCCGTTTCTAAGTCCTTCCAGGCTGCCCTGATGTTGATGCCCAAATATGGGAAGCCCTGTGGCGCCCAAGAAATATCTGTACCGGCTAGACAGTATCTACTATACTTCTTGTTTAGAGGGGATAACATAGTTTTTTTCTGATTCACTGTAAGCCCAGATATTCTAACAAACTCCTGCAGGATTGACAGAACCGGTGGGAGGGAAGACTGCGGGTCAGAAAGAGTAAGTAGCATATCGTCTGCATATGCACTAACTAAGTAGAAGATTTTCACCACAGGGATACTGGCTATAGTTGAGGTGTTAACAAGTGTTCTGATCAAGGGGTCCAGAGCTACAAGAAAAAGGAGCGGGGAAAGAGGACACCCCTGTCTGGTGCCTCTATGGAGGAGAAAGGGAGAGGAGATATCCCTGTTAGTGAGGATTCTGGCCGAGGGCAGGTTGTACAGTGTGCAAACCCATGAACAAAACTGGGATCTGAAGCCATGCAATCAGAGAATCTGGTGCAAATAAGCCCATTCCAGGGAGTCAAAGGCCTTAGCAAAATCAACCACTAAGGCAGCCATGGGAACATCAGACTGAAGTGACAGCCATTTAAGATTTAAAATGAGGTGTAGATTATCTGCACTAGATTTCCCTTTTAAGAACCCCGTTTGAGAGGGGTGAATCAGATTTAATAACACTGGGGATAGTCTGATTGCCAAGATTTTGGCCAATATCTTAGTATCCACTGGGAGAAGTTAAATGGGTCTATAATTTGCACACAGTAAGTTATCCGAGGATTTTTGGGGAATTAGTGAGATGAGAGCCTCATGCATAGTGGGGGGAAGTATTGTGTTCGATTGGGCTTCCAGAGAGCTTGCAGAAGGTGGGTGGTGATCTTGTCCTGTAGCAGTTGGTACAGCTCTGCTGACATCCCATCTGGCCCCGGGGCCTTCCCTTTAGCCATCCGAGATAGTGCTGACCAGAGTTCGTCCCGAGTTATGGGAGCATCCAGGGCAAGGGCCTGCTCTTTAGAGAGCTGGGGGAGTTGCGCTCCTCGGCAAAAGCTTTGTAGCCGATGGGATAAATCAGTATCTGAAAAGACATTCTGGGACTGATAAAGGTCCTGATAAAAGATTTTCATGGTTTCATTGATAGTGTTGGGTGTTGTTGCAATCTTCCCTCCTTGTTCTTTAGGGCTAAAATTTGGGAAGAAGTTTGATGCTTCCATAGGTAATAAACTAACAGTTTCCCTCCCTTATCCCCTCCCTCCCAGAACATGTGCTTAGCTCGAGTAAGTTGCCACTCTGCTTTCCTGTTCAACAACACATTGAGCTTGTATTTTAAACCAGTAATGTTGGATAGGAGAGGGGAGTTGAGTGGGTTAGTGGTAGACATTTTGAACTGCTTTTCTAGAAGTGCCAGATCCTTCTGGAGCTCTGATATATACCTTGCCCTTTCCTTGTTTTTAGCCACAAAGAAAGAAATAATTCTCCCTCTTATGACTGCCTTAAAGGCCTCCCAGACTGTGGGCACGCTAGTTTCCCCTGGGATGTTGACCGAGAAATAGGAGAGGGTTTCCTTTTTTATGTAATCACGAAAGGCTGCATCCTCTAACAATAATGGATTACATTTCCACCTTGTGGAGCGTGAACCTTGCCCCGAGGGAGTGAAAGTGATCAGCACAGGGGCATGGTCCAATATAACTATGCTGCCAATGATGGGAGTTTCTATCCCAGGCATTGCAGTGTAGTTGGCCAACCAGAAGTCAAGTCTACTATGAGTCCCATGCACTGTAGAGAAATATGTGTAGTCACGCCTACTTGGAGGACTAATTCTTCAAGGGTCCCCTAGTCCCCATTCTGACATAAGAGTGTTTAGTGTTTCTAAAACCTTTGGATGGTACTGAGGTGTGGGTATGGATTTGTCTAAAAAAAATATCACGCACCAAATTATGGTCCCCACCTAGTAGGACTGGGATATCAAGGTTGTCGCCAGATAGCTCAGTGAAGGCCTGACTCAATTCTGAATAGACATCCCCTGTATCCGTATTGAAGCCATAAACATTGTCTAATATGACCCTGCCACCAGGATATGACAGCTTAGCTACTATCCATCTACCTAGTGAGTCCTGGTGCTGACCCTCAACAGTCCATGTTCCCGTCCTCCGTAATAGGATGGCCACTCCCCTGGACTTCGTGGAGACACAGCTAGCCAGCACTGTTCCCACCCAAAGCTTCTTTAACCATTGCACCATGCAGCTGGTAAGATGCATCTCCTGGAGTAAGGCAATATCTGCACCCAGCGAGTTTAGATATTACAATACTTTGGTTCACTTGGCTGGATGATTCAGTCCATGCACATACCAGGAGACACATCCCCAGCCACACGGTGCAACTGTAGTCGGAACCATAGTTATTCCCACCTGTTACGTAGCAAGGGAAAAAAGAATGTACTCACCCAGCCAGCAGTGAGAGGAGCGGCAGAAAAGAATAAAAGAAAAAGGTACCCAGCTAGAGGCCTGTGATAAGTCGTGTACCGTCGGTGAGCCTCAAGTAGACAGGTGTTGAGAAGGTTGAGAGGAGACAGTGATAAGCAATCTATCTGCAGTTGAAGAGAGGCCTGTGCGAAATAAAGGGAGAGCAACAGTTATATATCTTGGAAATTCAAAATACAAAACAGAAGTCTGTCAATAGACAACTGTCAAGCAACAGATTAATTAACAGATTAATTATAATGCAATATAACTCTTCTAAGCAATCAGTAATGACTCAGTTATTGGTGCCGAGTTGTATGCATGAGAAGGGGCAGTTATGCCCCTAAGCCACACCGCTTCTGGCACCAAATGCAGAAACGGGAAGGAGTCACACCAAGTTAGATGATCTGTCCCAGCCCGAGTCTGAGAGCTCGGCCATGTGAACTGCTACGAGCTGCCAGGGTAAATCCAGAGTCTGGAGCCGCACCAAGCTAGAGGGGGAGGCATAGTCAATCGGATCGCCTGATTGGGGAATGGGAAAGGGATGGGGGGGGATCTGTCAGCCACATATTGCTTATAGGGTTCTAACCCATCGGAAAAATAACAACCCATGGGAGAAGTAACCACTTACCAGGAGTATGAGTAACTACCAAGACTATAAGGGTATAGTAGGGGATAACCATATTTATGCGGCATGGGAATTTCCAGGCCAATTAATTATTTTGGAAGTATAAGCCCATCTCCGTGAGTAAGGGTATAGGGCTACAAAGCCCATCCATCAGAAGAGAAAGACAGGGCACTTATAGAGATATGCTTATAGTAGCAGTGAGGGAGGAGGGATTACTATAGAGGTCATGAGGGACCTAAAAATACCACGTGGAGGAAGATGGGACAAAGGGGGGGTTCCCCTGCCTGTAATTTATAGGCAGTGCCCCACTCAACTCTAGGTGCATTAAGTCAAAAGGGGGGGGGGCATAACCCTTCACCCTAGGTCTGGCAAGTTAGTCCCTCAGATTCTCCTATTTTATTAACAGGTTCCCTTTGCTTTTCAGGTTCCCAGTATCGCAAGAGCTTCTGCGTAGTTTTCAGTCCAGGTTTCAGAGCAGTACTGGTTACATCTTCCTCGTCGTTCTCCTCCATCGTCGATGCCCAGTCCAGCGGGACCGGGTCATCCTCAAGGATCTCCATTGGTTCCTCCATGATGTCAGATGGCTTGCCCTTCTCTGGCATTGTCAAATCTGCCTTTAGGAGTTTGGCTGTTGGGGATGCGGTAGGGTTGCTCTGTGTTGGTGGACGAGGGCTTCTAGTGCGTGGGCGTTGTCTCGCTGACAGAGGGGGATCAGCTGTTTTGAGCAGTTTAGACATTTGGCCAGTATTGGATACATCAGGAGTTGGCTGAGGTATAGAATGAAGCAGAGGTTGCTTAGCTCTGTCAGGAGAAGGGTTCCATAGTTGTCTGTGCGATGAGGGAGCTATATTGGATGGACCCATCTGCCTGCGATATTGTTCCTCTGAAGCAGCGCTGCCCTTCCTGCTAATTCCTTGTGCTATTCTACCCCCTCGGTTCCCAGAGGTGTCTGGGAGATGTAGTGCCTGCTAGCATATTCGGCCAGTGTCCCTGAATCCAGGCCTCAGCATCCCTTGGAAAGTCTGCGAGAAAAGACTGGCCATCTTTAGATAGATACAATGAAGTAAGTCCTTTAAATCGATATTGTACTGAGTTGGCATTCAGAACTTTTTTCAGAGATTTATAGGCACTACGCTGGGCTGCAACCTCCTGTGTAAAATCTCTGTAAACAGAGATAATGTGCCCCCCTCCAGGTTAGCTCCCCAGTGTCTCTTATGGCTTTGAGCAGCCGCTCCTTGACTGAGAGGCGCAGCATATATGCAACTATGGTCCAAGGGCTTCTAGTGTGACTCAAGTTACTGGGAACACGATAAGCGTGTTCAACATTTAACGTCTCTTTCCACTGATCTCCTATCAGCTGTGGAAGCTATTCGTTTAGGAATATCTCCAAACTGGGGCCTTCCGCTCCCTCTGGCATGCCACAAATGTGAATATTATTCCTCCTGGTATGATTTTCTTGGACCTCAGCCCTTTTCCATAAATGAGCCAGCTTGACTTCGTGATCCCTGAGTTTGTGCAGTACATTTAAATGCTGGCCTTCCAACTCCCCCACCCGCTGTTCGAGGACATTATGTTGATCCTCAAGCCTGCAGACATCTGTAACGTTGCCCGCTAGTGAGGCACCAATGTTATCCACCCTTGAAAGTAGTGCTTCGAGCATTTTTGTGATGTTTCCAAGGGCTTCCCCCACTTGAGTTTGATCCGAGGTGCCCAGGGCCGTAGCTCCTTTGCAGCAGCTAGCAGTCTGGTCCATCCCAGCAGGAGGATCCTTGTGTTGCATTAGGAGAGTTAACGGGAGGTCAGTAGCTCTGTGCCTGTATCAGTGACAGTCCCCCTAGGATATATCTGTCCTCTTTTGCCCACAGTCATCATCGGGAGGATGTGGGGGGGGGGCACCAATGCTCCATGGAGAAGGGACGAGGAGACTCTGAGTCTGAGAAAACCACAGCCAGGCCTGTGTGGCCTATCTGGAAACAACCGGGTCAATATCTGCGTGGATTGCCAGGTGCTGTAGATTGTAATGATCCCCAAAAATACTCCAACAGTGGCGACAGAGGGTAGGAAGGGGAGAAGTCGAGTGAAAAAAGCAAGCTTTCAGTCCAGCATTTCAGCGGTAAGTACAGGATTTTTTATCGGGCTGAGGCAGAGCAAAAGATTCAAGCTGCCATCTTCACTGGAGCCCGCCAGAAGTCTTGGATGCCCATTATTATATAAATGGGTATTACTGTTGCTGTTCTTCAAGAGTCTACAACATCTCCCATATAAAGTGATTTCTGGAGGTTCTCAGATAGTGGACCTGTCAATTCATTGGCCAACTCTTTTGCATCCCTAGGGTGGACACCATCAGGTCCTAGGGATTTTCCAGGATCTAGTTTGAGTAGTCTAACCTTAATATCCTCTGTGTTCAAGGTGAATGGTCTACCAAATTCTCCCTTTAGCTGGTCCTTGTCGATATTTGCCCTGTTATTAAATACTGAAGAGAAATACTTATTCTGCATCTCTGCTATCTGGGCTGCCTCTGTAACTAGCTCACCTTGTGAATCCACTAAAGGCCCCACCTTAACCTTTCCTCCTCTTTTGCTATTAACATAATTAAAGAAGGACTTATAATTATTTTTGGTTTTTTTCTTCCAGAGCATACTCAAAATCCTGTTTTGCCTTCCTAATAGCCTGCTTTGTTTCCTTCAGTATCCTTCTATACTGTGTCCATTCCCTGGGTTACTTTAGACCTCTTGTAAGCTTTCTTCTTGCTCATCAGTTTCATTACTTTGGTGTTCATCCAGGCTGGTATTTTCCCTGCCTTGTTATATTTCTTTCTTTCTGGAATATAGGTTTTACTCAGGCTATTAAGTTTCTCTGTCAAGAGATTGCACATGGTTTCCAATGTGTTACCTGCAAATTAATCCTTCCAGTCCCATCTACCCATGTCACTTCTCATACCTTTGAACTCTACTCTACTGAATCATAATGTCCTGGTAGCCCCTTGTACCCTAATGGTAAACTCAGCAAGTCTGAATTCCACTATAGCATGCGCACTGTTACCCAGAAGTATTGTCACTCTACCGTCCCATAGCATTCTACCCATGTTACTGAGCACCAAGTCCAATATTTTATCTCCTCTAGTGGGTTGCGAGACATATTGTTCAAAACCCATTTGTCCAAATGCTTCTTAAAATTCCTCCTCAGTCAGAGTTGAACCCTTCTGAATTCCCCAGTTGATCCCAGGTAGGTGAAAGTCTCCCATTAAAACAATCTTCTCAGCAGGATTTAGACTCTCAGTCAGCTTGCATAAGGCAACATCCTCATCTTTTGTCTGTGAACAGGGTCTATATACTACACCAAGAATCATTTTAGTACTTTTATTCAGAGTTAATTTAATCCAGATCTGCTCCTGGTCAGGATTACCCATTTGTAATTGCTATGAGTTGACGGTGTCTGCCACTCCTTCACCCTTGCTATTCCTCCTTTCCTTGCGGTAGAGTGTAAATCCATGTATATGTCTATCCCAGATGTCTATAGTGTCCCACCAGGTTTCAGTGACTGTGCAAATCTGGACCGATTGAGTGCATAATATGTATTCTAAATCACTGAATTTTCTTACCAAACTCCTTACATTAATTAGTAGACATATACCCAAACTTACTGCAGAACATATCCTCGCTCCATTCAGTGTTTAACTCTGTTTTGGGTGGTAATCATAAGTAGTATATAAATGGTAGAATTAACCTCTACCTCATAATATGAGTGGACCTTATACCCATAAACTAACACATAGTTTAATCAACCATCTAAATTGTGACTTTACCTGGCTGTATATCAGGTACAAATAAAAAGGTAAAGGTCTTTATGTTACTCTGACTCCTTCCCCATGAGACAATAGATAAACTGCTACCATAAGGCAGTTAAACAAAGTCCCAGCATCAAATGCCTGCTTGGCTCTCTCACCTCCAGCCTCCAGCCCTAGGAGCATCCCTGACATGCTGGTGGCATCACTGGCACTGACCAGTGTTGCTTCTAAAATGATATATTTCCTGTCGGCGATAAGCAGTCCCAGAAGACTGACATATCCTTTCAAGCCCTGTCCCCCTCCACAGGCAAGGATCCACTCACAGATCAGAATGGCATCCACATCAGCAGACTACAGGAGGCAGGCACTGTGGATGCCAGCAGATGCACAGGGACATGCAGGTTGCAGCTGGTGGGCAAAGCACCCCCAGATGCATGCAATTCGCTCTTATCTGGTTGCCTTTGAGAATCAGGGCTCTGTCTTAGCCCCCCTTTTCTTTACCTCAATGGTGAGGCTTTTCTATTTCACCTGTGGGGTTGGAACCCAAATTGGTTTCAGTATGTCTTTATTGACCCACCCCAGTCACTAAATAGGCATCTCTCTGATCATGCGATATATTTTTTCATATACATTTGTATCCCTGTGCTCACCCTTTCCTGTCTGTTAAGAGGATATTACATAGGGTTTGTCTTTGACTTTTCCCCATCAGATCACCAACATGTATTGAGCAATGCAACCACTAATCAGAAGGTCTATTACTGGCATTCTTGGATGGGTGACACTACTCTTCTCAAGTCTGCACCCTTTCCCCTACCCCATGCCCCTTTTGGACTGCCATGATGGAGGGATGCTGCAATGCAGTGCAGCAGTTTGTCTTCAGTCTCAGAAGTACTGGGTCAGATTTTCCAAGCGTAATGCAGGGCATGTGACAAGCCATGTGCCAAACCCTTTTGTTGGCACAGCTGTGTCAACACCTTTGCCACAGACTGCACCCGATTTTGGAACGTCTGGCACAGTTATGACACATTACCCACTTTACTACAGCTTGTGTCAGATATTTGATGCAAGCCCTGTAAAACGGGTACCCGGGATTGCTGCAAGCTAGACCAGAAAAAGTTGGTCTAACTTGTGGCAATTGGTGCATGGGACGGAAAATCCCAATCGCCAGCCAGAAGAATTCTGCAAGCCCCACTCAGCATATGTTTAGTGCACCCGGGGCCTGCAGTATTCGCAGCCCTTTGGAAATCTAGCCTATTGTATTTTTCCTTGCTTATTCCCTGGGTCAGTTAAAGGAGTTCTAGTGGACTTTTACCATGGAAGCACACAGTTTCCCAGTTTACTGTGGTTATATGCTATATTTATATGTAATTCAATATTTCTGCATTACTTGTTTCTTGCTTTTTTCTTAGCAATGTGCACTACAAATCTTGCTGTTCGTTGGATGCTGGCCAGTGGAGGAACCAGAGGTAGGGACTACAGACCTGTAAGTTTGACCTCAGTGGTAGGGAAAATGATGGAATCACTTCTGAAAGAAAGAATTGTTGAGTACCTAGAGGCCAGTGGGGCACAGGACCCAAAGCAGCATGGATTTACAGCAGGAAGGTCATGTCGGATGACTCTAATTGATTTCTTTGACTGGGTGACCAAAGTAATAGACCATGGAGGGGCTGTGGATATGGCCTACCTAGACTTTAGCAAGGCATTTGACACAGTCCCGCACAAAAGACTAATAATCAAGTTAGCCAGCCTGGAAGTGGGTTCCAGGGTGATAGCCTAGGTAGTAAACTGGCTGCACAACAGGACACAGAAGGTAATAGTGAATGGAACACATTCCGAAGAAAGGGGGGTTGCTAGTGGAGTACCTCAGGGCTCAGTACTGGGTCCAGTCCTCTTTAACATCTTTATAGGTGACATTGCAGAGGGTCTGGAGAGAAAGTTATGCCTCTTTGCAGATGACACAAAGATCTGTAACAGAGTTGATACACAAGGGTGGGTAGAAAGGATAAGAAGGGACTTGTCAAGGTTGGAGGAATGGTCAGACATATGGCAACTTAGATTCAGTGCAAAGAAGTGCAAAGTAATGCACCTGGGAAACAAAAACCCAGGAGAAGAGTACACAATAGCAGGGGAGGTACTAACAACAACAAAAATGGAAAGGGACTTGGGGGTAGTCTTATCAAATGACTTAAAGGTGGGTAAGCAATGTGAGAAGTCAGTAAGGAGAGCCGGGGGATACTGGGATGCATAGGAAGGGGCATCACAAGTAGAAAAAGGGAAGTGGTTATCCCTCTGTACAGACAGTTGGTGAGACCCCATCTGGAATACTGTGTGCAGTTTTGGAGAGCCCATCTACGCAAGGACATAGACAGGATGGAAGCAGTCCAGAGGAGGGCAACTACAATAGTGCAGGGTCTGCATCAGAAACCATATGAAGAGAGACTGAGAGAACTTAATATGTATACCCCTGATGAAAGGAGGGACAGGGGGACATGATAGAAACTTTCAAGTACCTCATGGGAATCAACAAAGTCTAGGAGGGTAGCATCTTTCAGAAAAAGAGATGTGTAAAACAAGGGGGCACAATTTAAAGATAAGAGGGGGGACGGCTCAGGGGTAATGTGAGAAAATTATTTTTCACTGAGAGAGTGGTGGATGCATGGAACCACCTTCCTGGGGAGGTTGTTGGGTCTAAAACAGTGGGGGAATTCAAACATGCATGGGACAGACATAAGGCAATTGTAATGGGGGGCTGCAGGAAGTAGGCTGTTGGTTAACTAGAATCTGCAGCTTATCCAATAGAAAGGGAAATGGGCAGACTGGGTGGGCCAAGTGGTCCTTATCTGCGGTCAAAGTCTCTGTTTCTTTGTTTCTAAGGGAGGCTGGGTAATCAGAGCCGGGGGAGCACAGCAGGCATAGTACCTTTAAGATTTATTCTCAAAATATTAATTGATTCAGTAATCCTGTCTAAAAGTCCAAGACAGTGCCAGCTACATGAAAAGAAAAACAAATCTCATATTTCTTCAGGAAATTCATCTATTTGCAAAAGAACGCTCTAAAATGTAGAGTTTTGCGGGTCATTTTCTCAAGCTATAAGACAGGAAAATATGGAGGAGTGGCTATATTAATCCCAAGGGCTACCCCCAGCTTATGTGACTAATACTTACGAAATCCATCTAGCAAACATAGGGGTTAACAGTGAGTAAGGCTGTAGGAAATCCACAGGAAAAATGATAGTTTTTTCGGCACCTGCATGGTAAAATATGCCACTTTCACGGTCAGCATGCATGTTCCACAGATAATATATAAAAAAGGAAATGCATCTAAATTTTCCCATATAAATGTACTTTAATTTAAATTAACAGTATTTTGTTAAAAACATTCGTAAAACATCCTTAAAACATTAAAGTGCATTAATTCTGTTGTAGCACTGAATACATTAATAAGTTGTCAGGTTTGATACTAGATCTATTATCCTGCATCATATCTCTATAGCATGAAAACCAGCACTCAACACTTGCACTGTGCACTAAGGCAAGTAATAGCAATTTTTGATGATAAATGCACAAATCTGTCCTTGCAGTCAGTCCAGTATTTTAAAATGTCTCTCTCTTCTGTTACCTCTGCACCATGCTGCATCTCAGAAATATAAGAATGCAGCTCTGCTTTTGCAGCGAGATTATCTTCGAACCAGGGGATACCCTCACATATTAATTGCTCTGTGACAGCAAATGTTGCAAGTCTCGAGGGGTTAAAGAACCGCACAGCAGCCAAAAAATTGGCAGCATACTAATGAAATCTCTCTGTCCCTGTCATGTAATCTCTGATTTTTAGGCAACAAGGAAACAGTGTGTTCTTAGTAGGGAGATGCTGTTTTGTCTCAGCCTTAACTTCTAGGATAGCACAAAATCAAGTAGTTCATCAAATACTAGGTGCACTTTGATGTCATCTCCTCATATTTTTGAAGTAGTTGAACTGGGGGGGGGGGGTGCATTTTTAGCAATTTCATTAATTTCAAATTTAAGTTAGTCACATTCACACAAGTTAACAATGTCCACACAGGCTGCACTCTCATCTGTAAAAAATTCAGAGTACTCATTCAGATGAACTGCATGTTAAAAAACTGCCAGAAACCACGTATTCCAGCAAGTGAATACTGGCATTGGTGGCAAAACATTAGATTGTCCTTTTGAAGACAGATATTGCTTGTATCTTGCCTTCCTTGCTGGGCACACTGTAAAAGCTTTTTTGACTAAAACAACAAAATTATTCACAGCAGAAAAGTGTTTACGCCAAAAGTCACCCAGTAAATTTAAAAGATGAGCTGAGCAGGTAACATGTATGGCATTTAAAAGAACATGCTTCAAGTTGTTGTCCCAACTTTTATTCATGTACATTGCACTGTCAGTAACATAAGCTGCGACTTTTGTGTAGGGGATTTCATATTTCACTAAACAGTTTAATACAGCTTGTGAGACTGTTTTAAAGTTAATAGTCTCCAACATAGTGCATTCGAGGAGAAATGTCTCAAGCTTGGCAACAGGGGTAGAGCGCACCTTGCTATTATGGAGAGATGGCACAGCTACAATATTTAAAATGTAGCATTCCTCAACACCTGTTGTCTCATCACAGACAATGGAGACAGACACTGCTTCCTGCACTTTACTCTTTATTTCAGCCTCATGGAAAGCAAACACTTTTGGCAAGTATTCTGCTCATAACCATTGTGAGGAGGGGATAACACCAACTGACTTTAGATTTTCCTCCAAATAGCAGTGAAGCACTATATGATCTAGGGCATATAGTGGGATATTTGCAGATGTAAGAGCTTCTACAAGAGTGAATAATGCAAGCTTTCTGGTCTTTTTGTGTGCTGCTTTGGTGGTAAACAATTCTCGAACAGTTACCTGCTTTTAGATTGCCCCATCAGATTTTGCCTCAAGCTTTCTCTTATTTCCAAGGTGTGTAGATGATTCCAAGTGGCGGTCACATGAAGCTTTACGTTTTTTGGTCCACCGGGATATTGCAACCAGTACAAAACAAAATATCCCCCGATACGTGGAAAGTCCCCTTCTTGTACAGCTGACATCTCTGCTTTGGATATACATTCCCAACTTTTGACGTCTTCGTTGCTGACAATGGCTTGGGTGAAACATACATCATACTTTTAAAAGGTTTAAAAGGTTCACAACTTTGTCCTCGGTTCCTCTGCACTTACTGACACCAACAAATGCTATCTATTTTTAACAGCAATGGCACTGAAATGTAATAAATGTGATAAGGATAAAATTAATTAGTATATTTAAGGTCACTAAAAGGCTGCAATTGAAGTCTATTGTTATCTTGACTGCCATTTTTAAATCTGCAGTCAAGGTCACAAAGGGCTTCAATTAAGACGATGCTGAGGTGCAATTGAAGACTGGTAAAGATAATCTGTAGCATCACAGCTAATTAGTTTTCATGGTATAATAAACTGATTATTTAAAAAAATGTTTTGTTTATTGAAAAGTTTCACCAGGAAAGGCACACTGAACAATCATGTTGCTCATCTCCTGGTGTGTCCTGGGGGAGAGGGTAAGGGAGTATAAAGAATCAAACATACAATTTCCAACAACAGAATATAATGAGAACATTTCGGTACAAAAGTAGGTACATAACAGCAGAATAAACATATGCATTTGAAAATAAGTGCTTGTAGTTTCAGAAGAGCACTTAGCAGGTAAAGCATTAATTTTGTTTGGTACAGATTGGAGAAATTTAAGACAGTTGCAGGAGATGAGTGGGGAACCAGTAAACCACATATTGATAGGAACCTACTTGTCTTGATAGGTAGACAGGTAATGATTATGAGCAGGTGCAGTTAGGAGAGAAGTAATTATGCAGGGCTAGAGTAAGGTAGAGGGGGGAGGAGGAGTGTCTGATTTATTGTAGGGCATTCCAAAGTTTGGGGAAATGGTGAGAGAAATCATACTGCCCAGTGGAGGTAGAACAATAAGGAATTACAAATTTATGAAAGTCATTAGATCTGAGAGCATGGGACGGAGTAGGAGGGATTGTGAGGAAGGCTGAGAGGTACGAAGGGAGAGAGCCAAACCAATATTTGGAGATGAATGTTGCAGTGTGAGAGTGGCGTCTGTCCATAAGTGAAGGGAAAGTAAGAGTGTGATACAGTTCACAGTGGTGCATGCGAGGAGGGGCGTCCACGGCAAAGTAGCAAAAGGAGTTGAAAAGGGCATCTGATCTGGTTAAGGAGGATGCAGGAGCAGCACTGCAGACTACATTGCAATAGTCGAAGATAGGTAGAATCATCTTCTGGATAAGTTTGCGCCATGCAGGTAGAGGTATGCTTCTATGGTTCCTGAATAGGGCACCTAGTTTAGGGTGCAATTTTTTCGGGATGGTGTCCACTTAACCAGAGAAGCTGAGGTGGCAGTTAAGCCAAACCCCAAGGTATCTGAAGGAGGAAATGGCCTCAAGAGTAGTCCCATCAAGGGTGTGGAAGATGGGCAGGGAGCGGAGTCTGTAGAGTTTCTGCCTTGTGCCAAAGGTCATGGAAACTGTCTTCTTGGCATTGTGGAAGAGTTAATGTGAGCTAAGTCAGCTCTGAACTTTATCGAAGTTGGACTGGAGTTGGGTTGCTACATCAGAGGAAGACTGCCGGGAGGTGAGCAGGATGGTATCATCTGCATACATGTGGATAGAAGATGATGTGTAGACTGATGGGAGGTCATTTAGGAAAATGGAAAATAGGAGACGGCCAAGTACTGAATCCTGAAATACCCCATTACCAATTGGGAGAGGAGGGGATACTAAGTCAGCAATTTTAACTGATTGAATCTGACCAATAATGTAGGCTTCAAACCAGTTAGTGGCAGAGTTGGATAGAACCACTGATGAGAGGTTGTTTAATAGTAGGGTGTGGAAGACTGTGTGGAAAGCCTTGGCTAGAGATGAAAATGGCCAAAGTGATTAGACCTCTGTCCATCCCTGAGAGGAAAGAATCAGTTCTTCTTACTCATCCACTCAAAGTTGGCAAATATGATCCAGGGGCAGGAAAGAATCTAGCATCAGCACCTTGTATAGTTCTGAAATGTACTTAACTCAGATCTCAGAATCACAACCCAACAGAAAAATCTTTACAGTTCTGTTTACTGTCTAAGCAAGTTCTGTAGAGCCCTACTCCTAGGTATAAAGTGCCTCCTCTGAAGAAATCTATAGTGGTCTTCCCTTCTCAGTGAAAAGTTTTCTTGCAAAGTCTGAATGGGCAAACACCGCTGGGTTGTAACTCATTGTGCAAATCTAGTTATCCCCTTATTTTCCTCTGTATGCAAAAACCATTGTCTAACACAGGAGGGGTGAAATCATCATGATATCTAATTAGTGAGAGTGGACTATTTTCGTTAGGGATGTGGGTGTGTTTTGAAGCTTCACCAGGATACGCAGGGTGTGTTCAGTCCAGGGATTATGGATATGTTGCCATATCTATGGAGATAAAAGAGCTGTTGGAAAGCTTCACAAAGCCCTCCCTAGCCCTAACAGCATATCAGCCTCAATTAAGTACCACCCAGAAGACACTTTCTGTTTGGCCCATGTGCACATAAAGTCTTCTTGGGCTGCCAAGTAGTATTTTTCAAGAACAGGGCAGTCCCCATGCTCCCTCTCTCTGTGTGCCTATAATGTTTTCCATTGCCACTCTGGGATGTTTCTGAGCCCATATGCATTTTCAAATCTCTTTAAGGAATGTATTCCAGAATTTCTGTGGGATGATGGGGAATGTCTGGAAATAAAATAAAATCCTGGGAAGGACAGTCACAGTATCTTTATGACTTGGGTTCTTCCATACAAAGTCAGAGGGAGCAATGCCCCCCATGCTGTGTCTGCCTTTAAGATGTCAAACAGTTTGAGATAATTATTCTTTAACTGTTGAGAATCATCCACAGACAGTTGAACCCCGAGATACCTGAAGGTATTGTGCTTAGCACATGTGAGGGGGAGCTGTCTTTAAATCTGGGTAGTGGGTATCCATATAAGATCATCGTTTCTGACTTGCTGTAGTTTATTTTATACTCTGCCAAAGTATCAAACTCTTGCAGAGGCTCTAGAAGGTGAGGCACTAAGGTTATAAGGTCTCTGATGAAAAAGAGAGCATGTTCTGTGCACAGAGCAAGTTTCTGCCTGACCTCCCCCATAACTCTCTGTATGAGTACATTTGAATGAACTGCTATGGCTAACAGTTCTAAGCTTAGAGCAGCAAGTAATGGTGACAATGGTCAGCTCTGGCAGGTGCCCTGTCCCAAAGAGAAACGTTCTGATCGGTGGCCGCTAACTTGAACCATTGCCTCTGGAGACTGATCCAGGGCTGCTGCCGACACAAAACAGCCCAGTTTAAATTTCTGTAGCATTTTTTTTTATTTAGTTTTTGTTGACTGGGTAAGTGCACTAGACAAATTCTGCCTATTTCCTGTCACGACCCGGGGGATTGGGATACAGATGAATGCCAACTGACCTTGAATCAGATTAAGCTGTTGGTGGTATTTTTAGTGAATGAGGGAAATTTGGCCAGGACACTGGGAAAATTCCCCTACTCTCCAGTGGGGGAGTTATCGAGCGGTCGGACTGATGGAGGTCCCCAGTCCAACCGTGGACGTTGGAGGAGAAGGACCTGCTGTAGCTCCAGAGCTCTTGGATCAAATGCCTACATTGCCTTCAGGAAGTCTACAGGGTACGGCCCAAGATATTGTTCTGGATCCAGACATGATGGATGATGTGACAGACCTAGAGGTGGAAACACCAATGGAGACAGAAAAATTACAGAGGGAATTGGAATTAAAGAAATCACAGTTGCTTACCATGATTTCAGAGGCAGAAAGAGACTTTGCTGTATGACAACAGAAATTAGAAGATGAACGGAAAAAAAGGAAAAGGTCAGGAGCAAGTCCTTTATCAAAGGGACATAAACGTTTGCCAGTAAGTAAATCGCCTACTACTGAAACTGGGGTTTCTTATATGAATGATCCTACTATAGACAGTTTGGTTGGTACACCTGATTTTTTATTTAACTCAGTTCCTGAATGGATCCCAGGTGATGCTTTACAAAGGGCAGGATGGTTGTTACAAAATGGAATATGGACTCCTGATCCAGCGATACCATTATCTGGTTCCCCAGAATATGTCTGTTCAAGCAAAGAAGATTCTGAACTTGCCGATGAGTCTCACTCATTGGGTTCTAAGGACTTACATTCAAAGTCCCAAAAAAAGCAAACAGAGGATGCGCAAATGATTGAGAACAAGGGCAAAGACATCTGTAAGCTAAATGCAACCTCCATAGTTACGGAATGGTCTAGCTCCTTGCCTAAATCAGCAGTTCTGATAACTGATCCTCAAGAGGATGACATTTGTTTGGATTCCGCTCGGAAAGAAGGAACACTTCGACCAAAGGTAATTCCTGAAGCTTCACTACCTATAGGAGGAGACAGGTTTAGGCCCCGACCACAACAAAGACCTTCTGGCCCGAAATCCTATGCTGGGCTATTCCATAAGCTGGCCAAAGCAGATTTTTGGTGCGTTTAAGATATCAGGGTAAAGCCCCCGTAGTTCCAGACCAGCTGGGGGTAGGCAAAACCCTAATACTGGACAGCTTGGGGTTCACTCCAGCTGATGTGTATGCATTTATACACTCCCCAGGAGACCAAAATTACGACATAAGCTTTTGTACTATGCAGAATCTGGACAAATTTTGGAAACTTTACTACACATTGAAAGACATGGAGAATTGGAAGGAGTTTTTGGCTATCCCCATAACAAAGCCTACGATTAAAATAATTACATTTTTATTCCACGATGAAGGGGTGAACATAGCTAATGTCACATATTGGTTGGAGAAGAGATGTACTTTATTTGACTGACCAAAACCAATCTTAGATGATAATGGATTTTGGACTGTGGAGCAAACTTTTCGGGTTCAGTTACCTCACATAGACTCTGGTATACAGCATCTTCCGAGTTCCTTCTATTTGGGGTGGGATAGGGGTATTATTTTTTATGCTGGACAGCCAAAAAGTTGCTATAAATGTGGTTCATTAGAACATTTAAATACTGACTGTGATCAAGTAAAATGTTTTGGTTGTGGATTGTTGGGATATACTACTGCAAAATGTGAGGCTGAACCATTATGTAATTTATGTGGTGATTTAGGTCACTCCTATGCAAACTCTTCCTGGGTGGTACATGAAAATGATAATGCCTCTGATCAGGAATATTTTCTCAGATAAGCTAAAAACCTCTGATTTACCCTGTAACTCCAGATCAGACACAGGATTTAGGAGGCGGCGAAGGGGGAGGGGTTCAGGAGGTACTTTTGGTGACAGGCGTAAAACCTCTATTTCCGATATGGTTCCACCATCAGTTACTTCAAATGCAATATCTATGAGTGTACAAGGTGGTGTATCTCTCTTGGAACCAGAAAAAAAAGCTCCTGGATATCACAGTCCACTCCATATGCAACTCCCCAGGGTTCTCCAATACGAAGTGGGGGAATTTTACTCCACGACTCCCCTGGCAGCATACGTTTAGATACCTCTGATTAGGAAGATGGAAAAGGAATAAAGGCCCCCCCTTATATAAATAGAATAGAGAAGGTCCCCATTGAGGAAGGGTCCATGAGTAGAAATATCTCAGGGATGCCTTTATCCCACTCCTGCTATAAAATAGATTTGCTCCATTTGAATCTTGGGGTGAGCAAGTGGATTTAGAGCATCCCCTAGAGAACACAGTTCACACTCATAATTCAGATTCAGAAACAGTGGTCACAGAAAATAATTCCTTGGTATCTAAGCCACAATCCTTACCAATACCAAAGAGGGTTACTCGATCCATTGGGAAAACGACTAAACCTCCTCCCTGAGGCCTTTAATTTACATTTGGCAAGTTTAAATGTCAATAGCATTAAATCAACAAAAAAAAAAGATTAACAGCCTTTAGTGTAGGGGGCGTGGCTAGGACCTGGACAAGATAGCTGCCTGACTGGCTCGCTCTGCCCCAGCCCGGCGAAAATCTGCCCATACCCGATCACCATGCTGGGTTGAAAATCCTCTCGTGTTGACGGGGCATGTTCTGACTCACTACCGGGTACTCACTACCAAGGTGTTTTTGCTGGGGGATGGCCACGCTTCGGTAATCGGCACAAAGTGGGCAGAGTGCGGTTTCGGTACAATGCAATCGATGTGAGGCCTAAGCGCGGTTACTGGTGGATCAGCGGCTCCTAGCTACTTCTTCCTCCCCTCCTGCTATCTGTCGAGAGGGGCTACATGGGCAGTGGGCGCCCTAGCGGGACCAGTATTAGACCAGAGCTTACTTGATAATACTGCAGTTGCCTGTAATTTGGGAGCTTGAGTTAAGAAGATGGAGCAGGCCTGTAGCCCAGGTGAGGCATGGAGTCCAGAGCAACCCTTAGTGCAGCAGAACACCTGCAAGTGGAGGAGGCCATGGCGAACATCACCAAGATGTTGGAGGCACTACTCAGCAGGGTAGACACAATTGGGGCATCCCTTGCTGGTAACGTCGTTGATGTTCGTCTCTTGGAAGACCAGCATAATGTCCTCAAGCAGCGTGTGGAGGAACTAGAAACACAGCACTTGAACATACTTCATAGGCTGAGGGACCATGAAACAAAGCTAGCCCAGTTGTGGCACAGGGCGGAGGACCAGGAAAACAGAAGTAGACGCAATAACATCAGGATCCTTGGTGTGCCTGAAGGGGTGGAAGGCCCCAACATGGAGAGATTCCTGAACGATTGGATCCCTCAGCTCCTCGGTGAACACTGGAAAGAGCCTATAGGGTTGAGCGTGCTCACCACATTCCTGGCAGGCCAAATAGCAGCAAGAACCCATGGACCATAATAGCATATATATTGCGCTTCTCCATGAAAGAGAAAATACTCAGGGCTACGAGGGAAGCTGGGGAACTGACCTGGAAGGGCCACACTATCTCATTCTATAGGGATTTCTCCCAAGAGGTTGCAGCTATACGTAAGGCCTATAGTCAGCTAAAGAAAGTTCTGAGTGAAAATGCCATACAATACAGATTCAAGAATCTTACCTTTCTGTATATTTCAAAGAATGGCCAGGCCTTCCTAGCTGAATCCCCTCGGGACGCTGAATCCTGGATCCGAAGCCATTGGCCTGGCCTACTATCAGGGACTGCATCCCCAAGATGCCTCTGGGATCCATGTGACCACGCAGAACGTGGAATAGATGGCAAGAATAATGCTGCTCACAGGGACCCTGATCGTAGATGGACAGGTCCCCATAATAAGGAACCCCACACACAACGACAGCTTTGGGCCCCAGCAGTAGATGAGGCCACTCAGTTTAAGCCTGATGCACTGTGCGGGGGTGCAACAGCCAAAGCAGTGGACCCTCCTGATTCCTCCTGCCCAATGAAACAGCATCAGCGGGCTACAAGTCCCCAGTCCTCAGCCTCAGACAACCCTGCTGTATCCCCCCCAGCTAAACTTCCCCGAGTGGATAGATCAATCCCGGATGTTGGAAAGTGCCTGGAGCCTGTGGAGAAGTGGTTAGGGGGACACTTGGAAGACCCAGTCCCGTTGGACTGGGTGGAAGCCATGGAAGGAGCTGAAGAAGATGAAGCAGTGACCGAAGGCTGGCTTAAACCAAGACTTAAAACCTTTTCGGAAGCTCTAGCGACACCAAGCAAGGGAAAGCTGCTTAAAAATGTGTGATGCTTGGAGACTTGGTCAGATACGAATATTTTCTTTTGTGGCTGGTCCAGACTGCCATAGCTCCTAAGGGACGCGGGCAAGGCTGGAGGGTCTCATTGCCCCCATTTTCCTCCCTCTCTGCCATTGTCTTAGAAGAGACCCGACCCTTGTCCTTGAGAGCCCTGTTCCCTGTGATAGTGCGCATGCGACTATACTTATGGAAAGAGTCAGATCTCTGCTACATGGCACTGCCCTGTATTGTTAGCTCCCAGTATGTCTTCCCCTGTCCACTGAAGGCAGTGTAAGGACAATTGCCTGCTACAAATGTGGGTCTTAATGCTACTGTAAGATGGCCCTATCTCCCTGGCAGGCATTCTGCCTGGACACTTTCAATGCTCACTCTCCCTCCATCTTCCCCCCTCTATTCCCCCTCCCCCCCTCACCTAGCCCCTGCCTATCCTGAACTAGACTCTGGATACCCTGATTGGCAATGGTAACTAGGAAGCTTGATCCCCATATCCCATCCCGCGACCAGATGAATACATCCTGGCACTCAACAGATGAGGATGTTGTTTCTATTTTAGTCTGGTCAGGAGAAAGGGTACTACCCCCACTCTAGGAGTAAGGTCCAAGCTCTAATCTGATGGAGGCAGGCTGGGTCAGATCACCCATATCTGGCGTGACCTTCCCCCTTTACATTTTAGTGTCTGAAGCAGTGTGGTTGCTGGGGGTATTAATTACCCCTCGCACATGTTTTCTCCAGCACCATAACTGAGATTACATTGTGTTTAGTAAAATTGTATTGTGTGACTCTGGTATTGTTGTTAAATAACTGGTCTTGTTACTTGTACGGTTAATTTAGCTTTATAGCTAACACCTTATCTTTCTTTCTTTCTGTGTTATTTAGATTTCCCTTGCAGTCCATAGACGGAGCACCTTCTATTATCTATTGCTTTTTCTCTCTCAACTTTTACTTCCTTGGACCACCAGTGGCAAGTATCTCCAACATAAGCCGCTACCCAGGTACTCCCCCCCCCTTTTTCTCTTCCTCTCCTCCTTCTCACTTGCTTGTCTCCACTGCTACCACCGGACTGGTGAGTACTTGGTTTTGTTAATTCATATTTGGTGGGGTACAAAAGAATGACTCAAGCTGCAACTGGGCTGTGTGGCTGGGGTGCGTCTCCTGGAATGTGCGTGGGCTGAACCATCTGGTTAAACGTACCAAAGTGCTACAATTTTTAAACTCTATGAAGGCGGACATTGCACTGCTCCAGGAGACGCACCTTACCACCCGCACGGTCTAGTGGCTAAAGAAGTCTTGGGTGGGTACAGTGATAGCCAGTTGTGCCTCCAAGAAATCCAAAGGCGTCGTCATCCTGCTACGGAAATCGGGCCCCTGGATAGTGGAGGCTCAACGTAGAGATATGCAGGGATATTGGGTGATAGCCAAGTTGTCATACCCAGGTGGCAAAGCCATAATAGCTAATGTTTATGGCTTTAACTCAGATACGGGGGATGTCTACCCTGATCTGAGCCAGACATTGGCAGAACTTTCAGCTGAGGAACTTGATATTCCAATTTTGCTGGGTGGGGACCACAACCTGGTGAGATATTAGTTTTTGAATCCCTAAACACTTTAATATCTGAATGGGGGTTATGGGACCCTTGGAGACTCCGCCACCTGACTGGGCGGGACTATACATTTTTCTTGAAGGTACATGGAACACATAGCAGGCTTGATTTTTGGCTGGCCAACCATGTTGCTCTTCCAGGGGTGGTAGATACCTCCATTGGCAGTATACTGATTTCGGACCATGCCCTGGTGCCAATCACCTTTTTGCTTCTGGGGCAGGGGCCGTCCTCAACAAGATGGAGGTGCAACCCACTCCTGCTGCAAGATGTAGCATTTTGAGATTTTTTGAAGGAAGAATCCTGTGCCTACTTCACCCTTAATACCCCCAGGGGAAACCAGTGCAAAGGTAGTGTGGGAGGCCTTTAAGGCATTCATAAGTGGGAGGATTATTTCCTACTCGGCTGCTAAAAATAAGCCGGGGTGGGGCAACAGATATCTGCATTGCAAATTGAACTTGCGAGTCTGGAAAGGCGTTTCAAGCTATCCACTGCTAACCCACTTAACTCTCCCTTCCTAGCTGATATTACCGGTCTAAAATATAAAATCAATATTTTGCTAAATAGAAAAGTGGAGTGACAACTAACTCGAGCCAAACACCACTCCTGGGAGGGAGGAGACAAGGTGGGGAAGCTCCTAGCCTATTACCTCCGAAAGCAACAGGTGTCTTCTAGGATCCTGGCTTTAAAGACCAAACAGGGGAAGGTAGCGACTATGCCCAAATCTATTAACGAAACCATGTATCAATTTTATCAAGAATTTTATCAGTCCCAAACCACCCTGTCCAGCAAGGAGATAGATCGGCGCCTGCAAGTTTTCTGCCGAGGAGCCCACCTGCTGGTGCTCACTGACAAACAGGCCCATACTCTGGATGCCCCAATTACACAAGATGAGCTATGGCTGGCTTTATCACATATGGCTAAATGGAAGGCCCTGGGTCCAGATGGGATGTCCATGGAGTTATATCAAGTGTTACAGGATGAAATCGCCACCCCCCTTTTAGATGCCCTCCAGGGAGCTCAGAAGGACACCTCACTCCCCTCTACCATGCGGGAGCCCTCATCACGCTGCTTCCAAAAAAAGCATTGGATGGGCTACTCTGCACAAATTACAGGCCCATATTACTCCTCCCAGTGGATACTAAGGTATTGGCCAAAGTGCTGGGGGCCAGGCTGTCCCCACTTCTTGCAGGGTTGATTCACCCCTCACAGACAGGGTTTTTAGTGGGGAAATCCAGTGCGGATAACCTATGGCTCATCCTCAACCTTAAATGGTTGGCACTACAGTCCGATACTCCCATGGCTGCCTTAACAATTGACTTTGCCAAGGCATTTGACTGTCTGGAGTGGGCATACCTCCATCAGGTTCTCCGGTTGTATGGTTTTGGACCTTACTTTTTTTCTTGGGTATCGACTCTGTACAACCTGCCTACAGCCAGAATTCTTACTAATAAAGATATCTCCCCCCCTTTACCATGTATAGAGGTACTAGGCAGGGCTGCCCCTTCTCCCCTTTACTCTTCCTGGTGGCTCTTGGCCCACTGATAAGGAAGCTTACCGTTACCCCAAGTATCACTGGCATGAAAGTAGGTAGTTCTTCATGTCTAGTCAATGCGTATGCAGATGATATGCTGCTCATGCTTTCTTAATCCACAAGTTTCTGTCCCCCTGGTTTTGCCCATCCTGCAAGAGTTCGCCTCTTTGTCGGGACTCCGGGTAAACCAAAAGAAAACCACACTCTCCCCACTAAATAAGAAATGCAGTAGGCATTGTCTGATTGGCACAGATATTACCTGGGCTCCACAAGGTTTCCCCTACCTGGGTATTACCATTACGTCAGTGTGGAAGGACTTAGAACCAGCTAACTTCCCCCCCTTTTGGCATCGTAAGCGGCCGAAATGCAACGGTGGAGGAAATTACACCTCACCTTGAAAGGGAAAGTCGAAGCTATTCAAATGTTTATTCTCTCTAGGGTTTCGTATTTGCCTGCAAACCTGTCTATTCCCCTTACTCAGAAACGATTTCAGGCCTTGGATAGGCTGGTGGCACTGCTCCTCTGGGAGGGCAAGGCCCCCAGATGGGGGTGTGCAAAATTGCATGCCTATTGGACCAGAGGGGGTTTGAACCTCCCCTGGTTCATGGGATATCAACTTGCCTTTCGGCTGGCCCAGGTGGTGGCCTGGTTTGCCCCTCGCTTCCCCCCCATGGGTTCAGCTAGAAGCCGACCTGTCACCTAGATTTTCCCTTTACTCTTTATTGTCTGGTAAACAATCCTGGGGACAGCATTTGATGCCACTTATGAAAGAGACATGCAGGTCCTGGCGTAGGGCGATGGCCCTAGCTAAAGTTCCGAAAGCGGAGTATCTTCCCCCTCGTCGTTATGCCCCGATTTGGAATAATCCTCTTATCATGGTGGACCACAAGATGATTTTTTGGAAGCTCTGGGCCTCTAAGCACATCAACACAGTTGCGGATCTTCTTCTCCCAAACACATATGTGCTGATGTCCTTTGAACAGCTCAGGGGCAAATATGACCTTCCATCCCAAGATTTTTGGAAGTTTCTCCAATTAAGGAGTGTTCTTACCTCCCTTCTCAAGTCGGCCATATCCCAGTCTAAATGGCACTGCATAGACAATCTCCACCGACCCACTGGTGGCAGGGGCCTAGTTGGCGCCCTGTATAAAACACTTACATGCAGCCGGACACCACACTACCTAGCAAAGTGGCGTGGGACCAAGACCTTCCCCATCTGATATCTCCCCAGCAATGGTCATATTGTCTTAGGGCAGCACATATGGCGTATGAGGACTCCAGGAGCCAATTACTGCAACTTAAGATATTGCTCAGATGGCATAGAACCCCTACGCTCTTGTTCAGCCGTCAGCTCATTCCGCAAGATACGTGTTGGAGATGTCAGTCTTCTCCAGCCCATCTATGTCACATACTCTCATCCTGCTTAGGAATACATACTTTCTGGACTCAAGTCCTGAAGGATTTCTCCATCACAGTAGGCACACAAATCACCCTTCAGCACTACCCCCTGCTATTGGGGGATGTCTCCCTTCTGGCCACTCTCCCCCATTACAGCAAAGCATGGGTATTGACTGTAGTCATGGAGGCAAAAAGGGCTCTCCTGGTAAAATGGAGGAACCCCTTCACCCCCTACAATTTCACACTGGTGTGCGGCTATAGCTAGACTGGCCGTCTTTGAGAGACTCACAGCAGCAGCCAAGGGTAAACTGGCTGGTTACCACCGTAAGTGGGATGCATACCTACACTCGCATATCTGTATGGTTGCACCCCCTCCGCTGCAAAACCCCCCTGTTGGTTAAAGATGGGCTAGGATAACAGTCAAGGTCCTCCCCCTTTCTGAGGGGAGCTCATGCTTTTGTTTCTCACCACTGCGAACTGTGTTTCCTGATTATCTCCTACCTCACTTGCTACTCCTCGGATAATTTTCTACTTCTTGATTTGGTTGCTACTCCTACCAATAGTAGGCCTGTCTAGTTTATCTTGACTAGCTGCTTTTTAACTTATCACTTTAATAGGTGCGTCTATGGCTGCTTATAATAAGATGCTGATAGATAATGTAAGGTATAGATGGTTTTTGAAATCTATTATGTTATTTCAGAGACATGAAAATAAGCTGTTTCTTTCTTAAATCAGGTACATTGACACAGGATGTATAACCTGGTGGAAAGCTAATATCTGAATGTATTTCATAAGTTTCATAAGTTAGTTCAAGCAGTGAGACTTACGTCCATTATGCTTGCCCGTTTACGCTAAAATTTAGTAGTTTTGTAAAAGAGATGTTTGTCTAAGCTTGTTTTAAATATATCAATGCTCGAGCTACCCACAATACTTGCAGGTAAGTTGTTCCATGCTGGCACCCCCCTTACAGTAAACCAGTTCTTCCTTTTATTTGTGTTCCACTTAGGCAATACAAATTGCAACTTGTGTTTTCTGGTGCTACAGCGTCCTGTGTTATAGGTCATTTTTAAGTCTGCTCTTAATATATCGTCATGTGATATCTTGTACATCATGCAGAGGTCTCCCCCTTAGTCTTCTATAGTGCAGTGAGTATAAATTTAACTTAGTTAATCTCTCCTCGTAGGGTAAGTTTTTTAGTCCGAATACTGATCTAGTCACTTTACGCTGCACACCCTCCACTCTCTCAATGTCCTCTTTACGCTGTGGGGACCACAACTGTACACAATACTCCAAGTGAGGCCTCACTAGGGCCTGGTACAAGGGCATGATAACATTATGGTGTCTACTAGAAATGTGCCTCAAAATGCAATTCAAAATCTGATTAGCTTTTTTTAACTTGTTGATTGCAGTGTGAATTGAACTTTAAATCTGACGTAATTTTAATGCCCAAGTCCCGCTCTTCAGATGTTATTAATAAGGTGTTGTTCCCTATATTGTATGAATGATTGTTGTTTGTTCTACCTAAGTGCATAATTTTACATTTGGAGATGTTAAGTTCCAATTTGCTAGTTTTTGTCCACTCATAAACTTCATTTATAGCTTGTTGTAAGGATAACGAATCAACCATAGTAGACACTGTGACGCTAGTCAGCAATCATCTGCAAATTTTGAAATCCATATAGAAGGATTGCTAAGGTGTAAGGATGAAATATATATTAAAAAGACACGGGCCCAGCACGAGCCCTGTGGCACCCTGCTAGTCACGGCAGACCACTTGGACATCACGCTCCTTACCACCACCCTCTGCCTCCTGTTTGTCAGCCAATTAGCTATCCATTTCACAATGTTGTGGTGAATTCCAATTTTAGCCAGATTTTGTATTAGTTCTGTATGTGGTAGCTTATCAAAAGCCTTAGCAAAATCCATAAAGACCACATCCACTGGTCTCCCCTGGTCCAATTCTGAGTTAACATTTTCATAAAAGGATAGTAAATTTGTTTGGCATGATTTAGATTTAATAAATCCATGCTGCACAGGATCAGATAAATTGTTTGATGAGATATAATCAGTCACAATTTCCTTTAAAATGCCCTCTATGACTTTGCCCAACAATGATGTTAAGCTAATGGGTCTAAAATTAGCTGGATCAGATGTGATCCCTTTTTGTGAGGGGGTACAACCAAAGCATTCTTCCAGGCTTGAGGAACCTCAGCTGGACTGGCTTACTGTTGATGTAGATGGTACTGTTATATGTACTTTATCAATGCTGTGCTAAGTTTGAAAATTAATAAAATGTTACATGATAAAAAAAACAACCTTTAGCATGTTACAATCTTTACCATATGATGTGATTTTTGTACAGGATACTAGGCTGCACACTATTAGGAAATGTGTTCAAGCTTCCTTAGATTGGGGATGTGGCCTATCTTATTGGTCGCTAGGGGAAGAGACTTGTAGTGGTGTAGGATTCTGTTTCTCCACCAAAGAATAGAAGGTGTATAGACAAATAAATATAGTGCCTGGAAGAGAATTTATGTTAGATGTTGAAATAAGAGGGTTATCTTCCAGACTACTGAATGTATATAATCCACAGACAAAATGTTCTAGAATAGAACTAATGAAAAAGATACAGCCTTTTTTATAAACAGGAAGACAAATATTTGTGGGAGGAGATTTTAATATAAATTTCTTACACAAATCAGATAAAGGTAAACAGTACTGTGATAAGGCCTTCCAGAAACAGGTTTTGTTTCATGCGGGTTTGCAAGATACACAAGACAGTATAAAACAAATTCCCAAACCCACTTTTTTTAAAGGGGTACTTTTTTCACGTATTGATTTTATATTTATTAAAAGAACATTACAGATAGATACTGTTAAAGTTATACCGGTAGAATCTTCAGATCATTTATTACTTGGTTTGTCTATTACATCCATTCCAGCCAGGAAGACAGGACAGGGATACTGGCGGTTAAAAAGTTCATTGTTAGAAGAAAAAGATGTTAGAACTGAACTACAAGTAATAGTGCAAGATAAACTATCCACTTTGTTTCTTTATGCAAATATAAGCCTTTGGTGGGAAGACTTTAAGAATTGTCTTATTGTTTTTTTTTCACAAATGGGGAAAAGGAAAGCTGTTACTAAAATGGAGAAATACAAACAACTCCAGAATTACTTAGGGGTAACGTTAACTTGGCAGATAGATGAAGCAATAGACCTAAGTAAGGAAATAGGGGTCATTAAGCAAGAAATGGGGGACTTGCAATATGATAGAATTTATTCCTTGCAGAAAGAGCAACAATTTGGTACTCAAGGGAGAGCTGAGCAGGTAAATCCCTTTTTTGCAAGCCAATGTAGGAATAGAAAAACTTATTTTTACTGGTTTAACTTCGAATACAGGAATTATACAGAGAGACAATAATAGTATAATGGAGATCTTGGAGGCACATATTCAGAATACTTTTAGTCATTCAGTAGAGGAATCACAAGAAGTGGTACAGTTACTGCGGGCAGCAGATCTTCCCCAACTAACACCTGAACAGAAGGCGTTTCTTGTGGTTCCCTTCACTGAGACAGAAATTGAAATGATTATTTATTCTGTACATAAAGGAGTGTCCTCTGGCTCTGACAGGTTATGAAATGAACTTTATGGGGTCTTGTGGGATTTAATGCACAGAGAATTAATACAACTTTATAAATTTTTTCTAATAGATTACAGTTTACCAACCCAATTTTATGAAGGGTTAATGTTTTTCTTACATAAAAATGGAAACAGAGAATTAACTGGGAACTGGAGACCACTTACACTATTAAATACTGATTTTAAGATATTTTCTAAATTACTAAATAATAGATTGACACAAGTTATGAATGATTTAATTAGCCCTTGGCAATTTAGCGGGGTTCCAGGGAGACGGGTTTTAGATGCCCTTATTCTATTACGTGAACTTATGGAACCCACAAATAAGGCTTTAGTGGGAAAGGAACAGGATGGTTATTTAATTAGTTTGGACCAAGCTAAAGCGTTTGATGAGGTTTCACATTCTTTTTTATGATCAACCTTAAATGCGTATGGTATTCCAAACGAGCTTATTCAATGGATTCATCTGTGTTATGCCTTGTCATACGTAATCCCATATGAAAATGGATGGGGAGGGAATAGACATAATATTTTGAAGGGAGTTAGACAAGGGTGTCCCCTGAGCCCAAGTCTGTATGTTTTTGCTTTGGATCCTTTATTAAGGTTATTACAAAAATCTCCAAGAATTTATGGCATTAAAGGTTATAATGAACATCAGTGTAAAGTTTTAGCTTACGCCAATGATTTATGTCTAATTTTAAAAGATGAATCTTCTTTACAGATTGCTTGTGAGGTGATACAACCAGTGGGAAGAATTTCAGGTGCCAGACTCAACTTAAATAAAACTAAAATAATGAAAATAGCAGGATACCCACAATCCCAAGAGTAGGTGGGAGGGTACCTGGTAGCTATGGAACCCTGTAAAAATATTAGGGTTATATTTTGGTGGAGATGATATGGCACATTATAACTGGGATAAGGCTTTAAATAAAGGGAAAATGAAAGTTGCAGTTTGGAATAAATGGAAGGTATCAAAAAAGAAAAGGGTCTATAATATAAAAACCTTTTTGTTTCCTCTATTTTTGTATACAAATGTTATTTTTCCATTACCTAAAGTATTGGAAGTTCCCTTATTAGGTTTATTTTTTTGTCATTTTTGGGGGAGCAGGCTGAACCCGATCAAAAGAAATGTATACTTAGGGTTGCGAGAAGGAGGGGTCAATATGTTAAACCCAGCTGTGTTTTTTTGTCCATTTTTTATATTCAGATTTGGTCCCTTTATTAGGCTATAGCATACCATTATGGGGGACATGGAGCCAATTAACCTTAACAGGTATATTAAAGGAATGGAAGGGAAAGGTTTTCCTTCATAAAAATAAGTGGAGTCCAAGATTAGTTAAAAGATGGGAAGGGGTTTTTGATAAGATAAAATTGTGGAACATTGGTTTTGAACAAGTCCAAACTATGACAAGTAAGGGTTTATATAAACATATTTTGAACATATAGCTTATTGAATACCCGTTTTCAGCTTTTACAAAAACAAATTAGATGTGCATATCAGAATACATATTAGACAGCCATATTCCCATTCATATGTGGGATAGAGTATGGGTGGGTATTCATAATAGAATTAATGTAAAAGGGAACCAAAAACATAAGGGAATACAGGAACGTTATTGTCTGAGAACAGAATGTATTATGAAAATAGAAACAATGGATCATTTATACTTCTAATGTGCTTATGGTCATGAGGGCACCCACTCTGAAGCCCAGCCCTCCCCAGGAGACACCGCCGGAAGGACCCCCACCCCCCAAGGCTCCCAGCTATTGGGACCGGGTCATGAGGGCACCCACTCTGAAGCCCAGCCCTCCCCAGGAGACGCCGCCACAAGGACCCCCATCCCCCGAGGCTCCCAGGTATGACATCCGCTCCTCCTCAGGCTGTTGAGTGTGGTTTTTGGGGCCAATTTCAAATGGTGCTGAACAACAGCAGTCTGCCTGAGTGACTCCTCAGCTCTCAGAGCTTCTGCCCTACCGGCGCTGTGCGCCGGCTCCCCACCACCACCACCACCCTTGGTGAGCTCCTCCTCTTATAGGCAGGGTCACGTGGCTGAAAATAACCTATCAGCCTACTTTTCCATTTGCAGCTTATCAGCTGCCTACACCAGAGGGCGCACAACCGGTTTAGCTGCTCTCCTCCCTTTTCACTAGCAGACATGCTGCCTCTCACACTCCTGCTCCTCTTCACAATGGCCTCGCTGTTATCCCAGCCCCCTGCTGAATTTCCAAGTAGGAAACCCACCACCCACCTGCCACCTCGTCTCACAACAGAGCCCCTCCATGTCGCTACTCACCCCCTTACTGCCCATGCCCAGGAACACATCCACAACTGGCACATTAGCACCTCTATCCTACCTCCTTCTTTCCACCCAGGGCTCTTCATTCTGCACACACCAGCCAGACACCCCCCACAGGCAATTGCCCACACACCTTCTGCCCGTCCACAAAAGACCTGGCCAAGAATAAAACAGCTTATCTGTCTACTACTGCTCATGTCCAGGGATATAGAGGCAAATCCTGGCCCAAACTCTTCCTTCATTAATAACCCTTTCTCTTTCCCCAAAGATTTAAGGATCCTGCACCTTAACACCTGCAGCCTTCTATCCAAAATTTCTCTCCTACAGCCTATCGCCCTAACACAACACCCTGATATCCTCGTCATCTCAGAAACCTGGCTAAAACCATAGCATACTGATATGGAAGTGTCCATACCTGGATACACCATCATCAGACACGACCGCCCAGGCAAAAAGAGAGGTGGTGGAACCACAATGTATATCGCCAACATGTGACAGTTCTCAATAGTGAACATCCCCTCACTCCCATCCCACATTGACTCCCTACTAATTAAACTCTCTCTCCCATGCTCCACCCATATTTTTGTGGCCGGCACCTACTGCCCACCCAACACACCCCCTACGGACATCCTTAACCATCTGGTCACCCTACAGTCCCTAGCTGCAGGAGGTAAGCTCCACGCCACCGGTGATTTTAACACAAATTGGCTAGCCAGTGACAAAGCTCACCTCAAGACTAAAATCAAGGCCCTTAACCTCTCTCAACTCATAGCCGACCCCACCAGGCTAAATCACAAGATCCAAAACCATACATTGCTGGATTGGGCTCTCACCACCCACCCACACAGGGTTCTCTGTGCAGGCCTGCTCTCTGACTCCTTAAGTGACCACCACATGATTTTTCTGATCAGAAAGGTGCACAGGCCCACAGCCCCCTCCCCCAAGATGCTGCACACCAGATCATACAACTCCCTGGACATAGCATCCCTTTTATCAGACCTAGGACGTATAAATTGGTCTTTCATCTCCCTGGCCTCAACCATGGATGCTGTGTTTGATGGTTTCAAGGCAAATTTTCTTTGGGTCTGGGATAAACATGCCCCTCTGTGAACCAAACGAGTCAGAGGGGTGCACCTTCCTTGGATTACAGCTGACATAATTAGGACCTGTCACTCTAGGGACCATGCATGGAAAGCCTATAAGAAACAGGGCTCCCTGGCCTCCCTCCTTACCTATCGAGCCCTCCGTAACTCATGTACACACATCATTCACCAGGCAAAGAAGAATTATTTTTTATCGGCATTTAGTGCAAACAATAATGACCCCACAGACTTCTGGAAATTGCTAAAATCCCTGCTCTCCCCCCCAACCCCTACCCCTGACTCTATCAGTCCAAGACACCCTCTTCACTGACCCCTGCAGGGTTGCTGAGGCTTTCAACACTCACTTAGCCAGCTGTGCCGATGTGCTCCTATCGTCCCTCCCATGTCCAACCTCTACTGTCCCTCCCCAGTCTTCCAGCGCTCACCCTCCAGTCCCACCGTTCTCCTTCTGACCTGTAACCCAAGCTGAAGTCTTCAGATCCCTAAGAGCCCTAAACCCCAACAAAGGCAAATGCCCCACGTTCCTGGATGCCAAGATGCTTTTCCTATCTGCCCCAGCCATTGCAGCCCCTCTTACTGCACTTTTCAACTTCTCATTCACACTGGGTAAATTACCCACAGCTTGGAAATTGGTAACCATCATACCCCTCCCTAAAGGGGGTGACCCATCCTCCCCAGCCAACTATCGCCCCATCTCCCTACTCCTAATTCTGGCCAAACTGCAGGAACGCCTTGTCCTCTCCCAACTCACCCCCCACCTGAACATCGCCTCATTTTTCACCCCTTTCCAATCTGATTTTAGCAAATCCCACTCTACCATCACCTCCCTTCTGCGAGTCACTGGCGACATTCGCTCCGGCATGGACAATGGACACATCACCTCTGCGATCTTTATTGACCTAGCCAAAGCCTTCGACACCGTCTCCCACTCCCTGTTCCTGAACAAACTCACTGATGCCGGGCTCTCCATATCAGCAAATGCCTGGTTCCATGACTACCTAATAGGCAGACTCCAATCGGTAAAAATCACCTCACATACCTCAGACCCACTGCCCATATCCACCGGCATCCCCCAAGGGTCAGTCCTGGGCCCATTGCTTTTCTCCATATTTTTAAATGACCTCCCATCGGCTTGCCGCCACTCCTCCATCCAGATGTATGTGGAAGACACTGTCCTGTATGCTTCTGGCCCAACTACAAGCAATGTGGCTACCCTCCTTCAGGAGGATTTCAACGCCCATCCAGGAATGGTTTCGGTCCAACCAGTTATTTCTAAACCCCAAGAAAACTGTGTCATTAACTTTTGGTTCCCATCAAAGACTCTCCCGTCAACCCTCCTGCCCCCCTTTCAAAACCTTGGATGGTACCCCTCTGGATAATTGCACCAGCTTTAGATATCTAGGTGTCTGGCTTGACCAGCACCTTGATTTTGCCATTCATATCGACTCCCTGCATAAGAAGCTTCTCCCCAAACTTGGTGCATTATACCGTAACAAAAGCTGCCTCCCCTCTCCTACAAGGCAGGCCATAGTCCAAAAAAATGATACTACCTGTACTCGATTATGGTGACATAGTGTACTCCATCACTCCCTCATCTGCTTTGGCCAGCCTCGACACCCTATTCCACTCATTCTGTCATTTCATCCTCAACTGCCCTCAATCCACCCACCACTGCTCACTTTACAGTTCCCTAGCCCTGCCATCCCTCCAAGATCACAGACTAATACATTGCACCAGGTTTGCTGCAAAATTCTGGTCCCTCTGCCTACCACACCCTGGCATCCACTCTAGCCCAACAACCTCCCCCAGCCTACGCCCTAAGACGCACAGACCCAAGGCTTCTCCACGTCCCTTACATGCACACAACTAAAGGTCAGGCCACTTATTCCTACTGGATTCCCCAGATCTGGAATGCCCTACCACCTACCGTAAGAAATGCATCTTCTCATAGTCATCGTAACTAGCTACTCAGCATGCATTTCACCTCCAGCTGCACATGTTTCTAGCTGTACCTGCTTCTAACTATTCCTAACACCAATGTACCTTACTGCTTATGTAATAAGGATGTTTCTCTAGGATGAATCATGTATGTCCCTATTTTTCCCCTGCTGTATCAAACTGTCTACTTGTAGCTATTCTGCCGTTGTCTGTAAGGCAGTTAGCCATACCTTCTCACTCTTTGAAATGTCTCAAGTTTGACACTGTGATTTGTTTTGTACTGGGTCCTGGCCCTCAGATCGCATCTGGAATCAAGCATTGTTGCTCAGTATGCCTTCCTGGTAAAACTCGTAATAAATAAATATTTTAAAACATCGATGCAAACAAAAGATGGATTTTCCTCCTGAATCAGATACATTGTTTTATGGAATCCCACCAGAAAAATGGAACAGAGAGTTTTGAGTACTTTTTGATTAATTTATGTGCATTTATTATATTGGATTTGGATATGCAGATGTCGTTTAGTGTTACAACAGCAATTGATTTCAGAATTAGAATTATTCTTTATTTTACAGTCAGATTTAAATTCCCTGAGACAAAAAGAATATAAGAAGTATGATTTACAGATTTGGTCAGCATATTGGAAACAATTTGATTTTATTTAATTAGTTTATCTGAGTTTAAAAATAAGTGTTTAAAGGGAAGGGTATGATGTTATAATTTGAATATAATAAGATTTAATATTTAACAGGACCTATGAATTTTTTGTACTGGATTGCTGTTTTTTATGTATTTTATTAGGATTTAGTTTAGAACTATAAAATTAAAAATAAAAAAAAACCCTCTCAGAGAGGAGGGGGGAGGGGATGGGAAAAAAAGTTTTTCTTATGTTTGAAATGTTTGTATAAATTAATACTTATCTTTGTTTTCCTTTTGGTTTTTTCCATATGATTTAGTATGATGAACTATTGATTTGTAAATAATTATGATTTTGTTCTGAACAAATAAAACAATTCCCCTACTGTTTGTCAGTAGGGGGAGCTGCTGCCCTTCATTATGGCTACTTTGCTGAAGACAGTGGACGGTATGGATGTGTCTGAGGCAGGGGAGAGGGCATTCTCCCCTGGGCTCAAAAATCTAGAGGCTTCCATGGATTTGCACAATGAGAATGTTTTTTCAGAAATGGATGAGTTGATAGGCTTTCCAAATGCAATGTTTCCAACAGAAGAAATTAATCATAATTCGAGGACTGAGCAACAGATAAGTACAGACTCTTTACACATGAAAAAATATAAGCCCTTGTTCCCTCCAGAAAATCCTAAGATTACCTCAGGTGATCATACCTTTGGTTCTGATGAACTTGATGTTGTAGACTCTGGTTCAGCTGACAGTTCTGTCAAACGCAGTGATGCAGATGTATTAAAGATTGGTGCCGCCCTAGATTCTGCGTGTCTATCCTGTCCAACTCCCTCTGAAAACGTTTGAAAAATGGGAAGAAATGGCTGGCAGTGAAATCGCTATGAGCAGCGAGTGCCAAAAGCCGTTCCCTTTTTGAAAAACTGTCCCTGATGTAACCTCAACTGAAATTAAACAGAGTCCGCTCATATGTACAGAGCCTTCTAGTTCTTTTCTGGCACCAAAATCGATTGAGGGTCGGCAGAAAGATAACGAGCAAACAAAACTCTTCACCATTGGTTCCAGTTCAGCTGTGGATAAGGGAACAAGGGCACACGGGTAGTGTTCGCCGTGTATCTCAGGATGAGCTTATTTTTCAAACTGATGCTTCAAATCAGGCTCAAGCCACTAGCTTTTCTTTCCAAACCAAGAACCAAACTTCTATAATTTCTCCTGCAGTAATTAAAGCAAAAGAGTGGCGTTGACAGCAGCTAACTGCAATTTGAATACAATACCTCCTTTATGGAAACTGGATGTTAATTCTGATGCTGTACAAAGCCCCTCTACCTCTACTCTTATCCAGTGAGCCTTTTCTCTTCCTACTAGTGGGAAAGATAACCCTGATATCTGGTCCCATGATGAATTCTTGCTGGAGTCTGGATGGAAATTGGGCCCCATGGGGATATGGGTCCCAGACCCAGACTGGTCTTCTGTTTCTCCCCTTTCTTCAGGCCCATTGAATGGTCTTCTGCTGCAACTGAAAATAAAAAGAAGTTTGACTCTAACCCTTCTGATTCAAAGTCTGAACTTGTAAAAGATCTCTCACCATCAGATCCAGAACTGGGGGAAAATAATTCACCTGGGGAGAAAGGTACTAATGAAATTCCTGAGGTTTCCCCACAGCCTAAACCCCTTCTTTCTGAACTTTTTTCCCAAGAAAGAAAGGAGGCAGCATCCAGAAGGAATGCAGTACAGATACGGTATAAAGGGGGACTAGCCGAAAGGCCTGACCGGGTGTATGTAGGGAAACTACTTCTGAATGAATCCTTACAGTTTTCACCTAAAGACATTTTTGCATTTATCAGCATTTCAGGGGAGGATAATTATGATATTAGTTTTAGATTTCCTTTCCTGTTAGATCTTTTTAGGCAAAGATATAATCAATTAAAATTCTCCCCTCTGTGGTCCCCCTTTATAGTTACCCGCTAACACAATCTTTGATCAAATATCTGACTGTGATGTTTAGAAATGAGTGGGTTCATGTTGAAGACATCACTTTCTGGCTCTCCCAGAAATGGGAGGTCTTGAGTGCTCCTGAAGCAGTGTTGGATACAGAGCTGTTTTGGACTGGTAGCTGGAAATACAAGGTGAAATTAAGCCAAACTAATAATGAGGTAGACCATATTCCTAATTCTTTCACTCTGGGGAGAGACAGGGGAGTATGTTTTTATGCAGGGCAGCCCTGAGCCTGCTACAAATGTGGGGCTTGGACACTTCTCTCAAGTTCATGTGACACCACTAGGTGTGAAATTTGTGGAGAGATTGGGCATGGTAGTTTTCAGTGTTGTAATCTAATAAAGTGTGACTTATGTGAAGAATCTGGGCATGGGTACAGGGATTGTCCTTGGGCTGCCTCAAATAAAGCATCAGTTGTTAGTCCTGAGTTATTGATTCAAAAAGATCAAGATGAAGCCTATTCGAAAAATCAGAAGAAGAGGCCTAGCCCCCCTCCCTCTGAGAATGCAGCAACAGTAGGGAACAAAGGTGTACCAGATACTGGCCCTCCCAATAGGTCGGAGGCAGGATTAGCACCCCCTGATCCCTTTAACATAAGTGATTTTCCTCCTGTTTGTTATCAGGAAACTGAGCAATCAAACCCACAGTTCTGCTTCAACTGAAAAAAGAGTAATTAGGAGCTCTAAGCTTCCCCACCCCCGAATTCTATGGAGCCCCCATTTTTAAAATGAAAATTCATATGCCATTTTAGACACTATGGGAGGTGATTCCAATATGGATACAGGCACTCCTGGTCCCACCCAATCCTCTGAGAGTAAAACATCTCACAGTGATTACAAAGGGAAAAAAAGAAAAAAGGAAAAAAACTTAAATTCTTCTGGCTAAACTAAGTATTGGGTCCGTAAACAGTAGTAGTCTTTTTGAATAAATTCAAAAGGGCTGCTCTCTTTCAATTCCTTCATCAGGCTGATTTTGATATTTGTCTTTTACAAGAAACATGGATCTATACTTTAGATCAGTGTCATTTCATAACATCTGAATGGATTTGGGGACCATCCTACTGGTCCTTCGGTTTAGATAGGGCAGATGGTATAGGGATTTTCTTCGGTTCTTACAATTTTACCCTTAGGGAACTGATTGATTTAATACCTGGGAGGCTTTTGATAATAGATGGGATTTGGAAACAAGCTAATTTCTGATTCATAGTGGTCTACGGGCCCCAGACAAAAGCAGGAAGGACTGACCTGTATAACACCCCTTTACCTTCTTACCTTCTACTAGTTTATTATCCTGGGAGGTGATTTTAATTGTGAAATTTCAAATTCTAGTAGGGGTAAAACCGGTAAAAAAAAATATATTGTGATACGATAGCCTTAGAGAGAGTTATTAATTTAATCCCCCCCAGGATCCCAAAAGGTGTTTATATTCCATTATTCTTTAAACCTTGTGCCCAGAAATTGTTCAAGTGGTCTATTTCACACCAGTGTGTGAGAGAAAATATAGGTGCTAAACTATATAGTTTTATTCTCAGGAAAATTTATCCACGTGAATCTGAATTTGTTAATTGCCTCCCTTCATGTAAAAAATATGTTATTAAACAGTTAAATTATCCTAGAATTTCTTCTCAAATGTGGGAGGTGTTATGGCTCCCAGTTTATGGGAGATTGAACATTAAAGGGAATGCTAAACACAGGACGATGATCGAGAGGTATTGTCCTTATTCTCAGTGTCAGGCTATAGAAGAAACCATGGGCCATTTTCTGTTTAAATGTACCTATGCAAAGGGGTTATGGCACTTTTTGAGTACTAAATTACAGTTTCAGTGGTTACAAAAACTAGATTATCGGACACTGATTTTGTTTTGTTTTTCCCCACCTTATTTCTTCTTATGATTGGGGTATGTTAATAGTTTTTTTTTTGCTGTTTAAAGTATTATTTATGGAAGGCTAGATGCAGTGGGTGTTACAGCAAAAATTTATGCCATATGATACCTTTTATGTATTATTAATGGAAGCAATGAAATCAGTTTATATGAAGGATAAAGGATAAAGGTTTTTGCACTTCAATGAAAGTATTTAAATGGTGGAGAGGGTTGCAGGTTTTCATTAAATATAAGTAAATGAGTTTTTTAAATAAGCTTGGATCTATGGAAGATAGGTCATAATCTCAAAATGAACACAAGAAGAATTCTTATGTATTTCTTTATAACTTATTTGTAAACAGAATAATTTTATGCTTTATGAAGATCTCCTTGTTGGACTAAGGAAAACAAAAAGTTTAAAAAAAACAACCAAAAAACTTTCTTCTGATATTATTAACCAATGCATTGTTATATGTCCCAAGGAATGTTTTTGTTCTTTTTCCTTTCACTAATTCTCTTTGTATAATAATATGTTGCTTTAATGTTTTTTGATGTGTTTTCAATAAAAACTCTGCTACTCTTTTCGATAAGTGCCATGGGATTTTTAACATCTACCTGAACTACCACCAATCCAGGCAGATGGGACCTCGGTTTAACGTCTCATCCGAAAGACGGCACCTCAGAAGTGCAACACCCCTCTCATGCTGCACTACAGTGTCAGTACTGGGATATTAACCCAAGTGCCAGATGTGATAACTGAACCCACAGCCCTCTGATCTCCCGGCCTCAGAGGCGAGTGTGCTACCTACTGAGCCACTGACACTAATGGCATGGCTAAGAGGAGCTTCCAGTCGACCCTACTGAAGGCCCTTCTCTGCATCTATGCTTATTATGAGACACTGGAAGGCCTTCTTATTCTTTTGGGAAGTGATGATGTTCAAAAAGTGCCTTATACTACCTTGTATCAGACTGCCTGATATACATCTCATTTGGTTATAGTGCACTATACTGTATCTGGACTATATTTTTGTAATCTGTCTGTAGCAAATCTATAAATTGGTATGACCCTCAGAGTTCTGGGTCCTTGACCTATTTCAGGAGGACTGATATATGGGCCTTGTGTTAGGATGGTGGAATCTGTCCTCACTCCTGGAATATGTTGTTAAACAATTCTGTTTTTTTTTTGTGATGCTCCCCCTTCCCCAGCCAGTGCTCCTTTTTTCTGCTGATCCTCCCAGCCCTGTCACCCTGGCTTCTCCCAGTGCTTACCTCTCCCATAGTCCTCCATGGCTAGTTCTCCATGGCAGGGTGGTGGGGAGTCCCTCAACCCACCAAGAGCGGTACCAGATTTCCAGGCGGAGCCTGATTTGCCAGGCACTGGCCTGTGGAGGACAATGATCATCCTGCAGGGGTTGGGGTGTTTTCCATTTTCAGCCCAAGGGAGATTTGGTGCCGTATGCAATGACATCATGCCACTTGCGCCAGGGTCAGACTGGCCCACCTGGATACCTGGAAATTTCCAGGTGGGCCCCCCCCCCAGTTGGGTAAGCAGTTACCTTCTGAACTCTGAAAGCTTTTGCATTTATAGTCTTTTTTCTAATTAAATGGGGTATCTGGAGCACTGTTGATAAATGTAAGATGCAAACACAGAGCTAGTGTATCAGATTGAAGTGGAATATTGATATGAGTGTGTCAGCCTGGGCCCTCCTCTACTGATTTTCCAGGTGGGCCCTTGTATCTTCTTTCCAGGTGGGCCCTTTGTACCCAAGTCTGACCCTGACTTGCGCTGACGTCTGCCACCTCACTAACATTCTAGCTTGGGCTGCCTTTCCCCTGGCTTCCACCAGAGGCCAGTCAAGTTCAGAGCTCTTCCACTCCCCCCCAGAGGAGGAGAGCAGTCCTATGGATGCTCAGTCCTCCTTCACCCTGGCTGGCCTTCCAACGCACTGACCGGGCTTGCTTCCAAACCCGGTTCATCAGTGTCACAATCAGTAGCGTTACCGCTGCACCAGTGGGCTGACTGTTGTTAATTACTTTAGTAAAGGGGCTACTAAGCCAGAAAACACCTTTTAAAATTCTGATGGGTAACCATCCAGGCAAAGCGGTTTTGTATTTTTTAGGGCTTCTATTTTATGTAATACTTCCTGATGTGTAAGGACTAGAAACAAGTATTCCTCCCACTTAACTTGACTCCTACACCTGGGTACTAGGACTTTCAGGGGTGCATAATAGCAGGACCACATGAGATTTCTAATTGAATCCACCTACAGCACTAGCTACAGGAGGCATTTTCATATCAGCACTGTCTAGAATCACCAGGAGACTTAGTTACTATCCAGCCTGATAACCTGTATTTAATTCCTGATTCAAACTTCACACATATTAAAGAAAAACATACATACTGATACCAGACTGTTGATATAGTATACTGTGCTTATTCACAGTTTTTCATGGCTCAATTGCCTATTTCCAATGTTTTCAAAGTGCTTTTTTTCTTCCAGTTCAAAGCAATCTTTCAGCCTCAGTGGAACGTTGCTGATTCTCTGTTTTAACTAAATCTCCTGGTGATTCTGGGCAGTGCTCATGTGAAAATGCCTCCTGTAGCTAGTGCTGTAGGTGGATTCAATTAGAAACTTCTTTGATTTGTATTTAGGGCATCCAGTGCCTCCATGCTTTCCTGTTTAAGTTGTGGGATAGGCAATCTCTCTAATTATTCCTGCACTTTCTCACTATGCCCAGTAAAGAAGAGCATTTTATTTTGGCAACAGAAGGTACAAGTAACAGATTTAGGGAAAGAGGATGTGGGGCAGATGTTGTTGAGAACACATTGGACAGGGCTCAGGCAAGAAGTAGAGAACAACTTTTATAACCCAAACCTGTAACGGACAATGAGAATATGAAGGACTGTATATTACTGACTACAATATATGATGATGCTTTTTACTTGATTAAATGTGTAGTACCGAAACATTGTAATATTTTAAGATCAAATGATTTGGGTAGTAAGGTTTTTGCTAATCCATGTTTGGTGGCCCCATGAAAAACAGGCCATTGGGAGACAGACTCATTCATACTGAACATAGTATACCATCTAGACAACAAGGAAACTTTTAGGTAGTTTAGATATTTCTGGGAATTACCCTTGTGGTCACTACACACAGTGGTATGATACCTATCATCTTTAAAAAATTAGAAATGTTTATAGGGATGAAGACATTTTGATGAAATTATTTATTAAGTGTCATTCTGAAGGAGTAATTTATGGTTTAAAATGTCCTTGCAATAAAATGTATATAGTATCCGGTTGCCCTTTGTTCTGGGAAAAAATCAGCCTGCTCAAAAACCTTGTTGTGCACATTCTAAACTGTTGTACGCATTCCAAGGTGCTGTTGTGAGCATTCCGAGCATTTGTCAGCATAGTTCAAAGGTCATAAAATTTTAAATTCCTCATTTACCCACCACATAGCTGATTATTAACCACCCAGTGCCAAAATTTGTTCCTTTTAACTTATGAAATCTATAAATTGAATTTCAATCATAAATCAGAACAAAGAAATGGCAATTTTGTTTCTGTTTTCTTTTGTTTTTATTTAGGGAGGTAACACGTCTGTGATTTCTGTGTACAAAACCATATACTATATAAAATAAAATATAGGCAACCACACACAACTCGGCATGTTTTCATCTTGGGGTTGAGATGACAGCATGGACCTCTCAAGCTTTTGCTCTCGAGGTCCATATGCTGTCATCTCATCCCCTTGATGGAAACACAGCCTTGTTGTGTATGGTTGCCCATACATTATTCTCTATATAGGTAAAATCACCAGATGATTTAAAATGAGGGTGGAGGAACATAAAGGATACATTAGGTGGCAGGATGTAACATCTCTGGTATCTATACATTTTATAGAAGGAAATCACCAGCTACCTACTTTGCATTTTTCTGGTATTGAAAAGGTAGAGAGAGACAGAAGGGGGTGGTTACTACAATAATAAAACAGCTGTTATGGGAAGTGTATTATATTGACAGATTTAGGTCCACAGATATTAGATATGGTTTTATTGATAACATAGACTGGGCACCTATTTTGTAGTGCATAGGATTCATTTTTGGAATAGAACTTCTGTACCTTGGGCTCCATTATACTCATTTAACATGCCCTTTTTTTTAATATAATTTGTTTATATATTTTTTTATCCTGTACTATATATTTCCAGACTTCTCAACTGTCTATTATCTCTATTTTATACACTGCTCCCTTTGGTTAGATACTATTTGTTTATAGCCCATAAATACAAAAACATGTAATATGGACAGTGGTCAGGTGTGGATTCAAACCTGTTGGGGTACTGAATTGTTTGGGCCTACATTTGTGGTACTTTGATTCAAGGATTGAATTTTATAGGTTTATTTTATTATTTTCCTCTTTAGTCCAACTCTATAAATGTTCTAACATATATAATATTCCATGCATTTACTTGAAAATAAGAATTTATTTTAAGAGCTGGATCTTTTTAGAATGGCTCAAGTTTTTTTTATAAACCAGACACCGCTACTGTAGAATGGGGTGCCCCTGTATAGCGAGCACAGTTGAGTCTCACATGCTCAGTCCTGTGAATAAACATCAAGTGCTGATGTCATGGGTGTGAGCCTCAGGACACCCATTTCCTGATATACTCACTATTTAAATGGGCTTCAGATGCTGCAGCACTGCCTAAAGATACAAGCTGAGGACAGGCATTTTTCCATGTTACTATTCAAGCAAAAATCAGATCAAATAAGTTTTCTTCTGGGCAGTTTTTATCAGGACCTACTTTGCAGTTCATCTTAGCAGTGCAGCTTATCAATATATCTTGAACTTTAACAGTTGAATGCACAGAGCCAGTGTAAAACAATACTTTACTTTTGGGCATCTAACCATGTGTATGTACGGTCCTTTTTTACCATAAGCCTCATCATTTGTTAAATTACATAAGTCAGAAATAATGATGTGGTTTTAATAGGTTATCATACTGTTTTGCATTGTAACTCTATGGGCCAAATTTTCAAAACTCATTGGATCTCTGCAAGGGACTTGCAGTTGGGAGTTTGATGCAAGTGGCAACTTGCGTCAACCGATGCGGCAAGTCCAATTTTACAAAAATTTCAGCTACAACTCCCTGGTGCAAGTCTCTTGCACAGAACGCGGGACTTAGACCAGCTCCATCCTCGTCTACATTTGTGCCATGGGGAGAGTCATTTTATGGGGCTTGTGCCAAAGCTTTGGAGCAAGCTGCCATAAAGTGAGCAAATTGTCACAACTGTGCCAAAGGTGCCAAAATTTGGTGCACGTTACGACAAACTGTCAGGTATAGCTGCATCAAACTTTGTGGTGGATGCAGGGCTTGATGCAAGCGCTGTGTCCATCTTCTAAAATCAGGTCCCTTGACTTTAGGCATTTCAGCCAACTATTGACTATTTAACCTGACATCCAATGGAAGCAAGGTAGAACAAATAAAACCATGCCTTATATTATATACATGCTACATGTATAACACTATAAGTCTCAATCATAAAAAGGAAGAATTAGAAACATGACTCAGTTTGGAGTGCAAAATAGATGTATCATTCATAAATGAAACATGGTGGTTGAGGGAAGATACCTGGAGCAAAGGAATAAGTGGACACCAATTATATAAACTTGACCGAGAATGAAAGAAAGATGGGGGTGTTGCTATCTATGTTTCTGACAAAATATCCATAATTAATACTTCGGAGAAAATTGAAAAGGTGGAGGACATAACTAAAATATGGCTCAAGATAGCTAATACTGTAAGTAAAAACAAAATAATTGATTTATGTTACAGGCCCCCTAGTGCTAGTAATTATACTAATGAGGCCATTAATCTGGAATTAGAACAAGCCTGTGATCTCAGAGATGTAATATTTTGTGGTGATCTTAACTACAGAGACATCTGCTGGAATCTGAGCAAGCTACGCATGCTCATAGTAAAGAGTTCCTTAGGATAGCTGACCAACTTAATTTAATACAACACATAAAAATCACTACTAGAGGTATGAATATTTGGATATATTGCTAAGCTCACGTAATATAATTCAATGGCCTATGCAGCCAGTATGATGTAATGCTTGTGCAACTGTGTTATATGGTTTTTGCCGTTTGAGATCTCTATTCCAGAGGAATTACCACCCTGTAGGGGCACCAAAGGCAAGGAAGCCTCAAAGAGGGTTCCATCCCTATAGGTGATGTGGAATGATTCCCTTGGCTAAAGGAACCTTAGGAAGCATCCTAAGGAGAGAGGCAATGCAACTGCAGGAGGAGGGGAGGATGGTGGGGCAAAGAAAAAGTGCTTGAGAGACAGAGGATCAGAGGAACTGCTTTTGTAGCTCAGGAAGGGGGAGTGGCTGGCTGCTTGTCTATTGAACCACAGGCATAACCTTCCAATTCAATGGCCTACACAGCCAGTATGATGTAATGCTTGTGCAACTGTGTTACATGGTTTTGCCCATTCACACTTTCTATTCCAGAGGAATTACCACCCTGTAGGGGTATCAAAGGCAAGGAACCCTTGAGGAGGGTTCCACCCCTAGAGGTGCCATGGGACAATTCCCTTGGCTAAAAGTACCTTAGAAAGCATCTCCAAAAGAAAAGTAGTAGTATGAAGCACATTAGCAATCAATAGCTGTGAGACATAGTGGTAGATTAGGCACCAGGCAGCTTGATAACATAATGAGATGTGCAGGTTAGCAATGGCTTGAGTATGATGGATTGCCAGAGATTGAGGAGGCCTCCTAAGGAGAGAGGACATGGCAGGTAGGGACACCAATCCAACTCCATCCAACAGCGGAACCTACCTAAAGAAACTAGGGACTACTACCTATGGCTAACTAATGTTTATGACCTGAGGCATGGAGGAGAGAAGAAATCCCTTTGAGGAGGAAATCTGGGCATCCAAAGCCTAGGTTGCCACCTTCCAGGCTTGGGATGTTTAGTTTAGTGATGGCTCTGCTGCTGCCATTTAGAAACCCAATTAAAAGAGGGTGGAAAATATTCCAATTTGGAGGAACGCTCTCACTTGATCCCTCTAACAGGAACACTGTGGAAGGTTGCGAGACTGATCTGCAACATCGGGGCAACCAATGTGAGAAGAGGAGAGCAGCGACTGCTGAGGCACTCACCTGGCCTACCCACCCTAAAAACAAACCAGGTGAACCAGAGGCAGTCATAGTGAGAATGTCGTGAAGGTGCCTTGCTAGCAGAATACTAGAGCCAAAGGAGATCGCTGTAACTACCCTTCATGGCTAGTCTTAAATTCTACACCAGGAGCTGCCATCAAGTCTTGCATGGCTAAAGCCAGGCCCAAAACAAGGACATTCCCAGCTATGGGTCAGGTGAGAAGGATCCTTCCCCAAGTCAGGCATGCTCAAGATGAGGACTTCATTGGTGCAGAGAGAGAGAGAGACCATCAGCAGCAGTGCCTTGCGCCATGGAATGATTATGGTTGGCATGCCCCAGAAAATGACTGAGGAGGAGATGAATGAAGCATTGCGTGCTGGGACCCTCACGTAGGTCAGACATGGTAGTAGTGAGCATTGAGCAAATGAATGGCATAAGCAATGAGTGGACCTACAAGTAGGTCAGTTTGCAGAGTAAGCAAATGGTCGGACCTGCACGGAGGTCGAAGGAGCAGAAAACATGAATAGTGGGGCAAGCCAACCAGGCCATCAGGAAGCCAATGAAGGTGACAAAATACTCTGAGGATTTTAGTAATGAAGCAGGATTTGAACATGAGTTAGTATGCCACATGGGGCCATGGCTCCTCAACAACATCTCCAGTCCTCCACCATAGGAAAAACAAGAAGTGATGGAAAGACACTGTAACCCACATGCAGATATTAAAACTAGTTTACAGCATCAGCAGTAGCTTAGCTGACCTCTAGAGTATAATAACAGTGTGCAAACATAATAGAGTAGCCTCAGTATTGAGTAATTATGAGTTGGGGGTAGCAATTCGAATGAACATAGACTGTATGGAGGCAACGCACAGAAAACAGCAAATTGCTAGGCAGTACAGTGGAAACAGCAGCAATGAGGTACATGGTATAAGTACAGAAAGCAGGATTGAGCTGCATGGGCTGGGGTTTAGAATGAGCCTGAACCAGGTGAAAACAATTATGGTGCATAGCATGGTGAGCAGCAGCAGGGAAGCAGCTTGAGCTGAAACACACAGATAATGATTGCAGTTGGAGTGTGAGTAAATGGGAACACGTAGAATGAGCTCTGAAGTAGCAAAATACAAGGAGTTTAAAAAAGAAGCCCCCAAAAAGCAAAACAAAAGACACACAAACACAGAAAAACAGGGAACAAGCAACACAAAGATGTACACAGTCAGAGGCAAACAATACCAACCGAATGCAGGAGAACAGACAACAAAAAGCCAGCAGAAACAAACAGAGCCAAAACACAGCAAGGCGGGGGAGAGGGCAGGCCCCAGCAGGCTGCAAATGACAGATCAACAGAGCCTCTGGCTGCAAAGAAAAAGTGCTTGAGAGAGAGGCTCAGAGGAACTGCTTATGTAGAACAGGAAGGGGAGTGGCTGGCTGCTTGTCCATTGAACCACAGGCATAGCCTTCCAAATATCTCAGATTGTTTGATAGGAAGTCTGCTTGGAATAAGTGACTAAAATAGTGTCACTTTCAGTATCCATGATTCATATTTTAAAGTAAAAGGATGTAGAGAAATCTTTCTTTATCAAATTGCCAATATTCTGACCATTCATGAAGATCTAAATAATATTAGCTGGGAGCAGTTATTAAAAAATAAATCAGTTAAGGAAATGTGGTCAATAATAAAAGGAAAAACAATTTCTGTATGTGATATGCATATTAAGAAAATTAAAAAAATACAATAAACTATCAAGCCAAAATGGCTAAACAATGAAATAAAGAAACTACAAAGAAAGAAAACTAAACTACAAACTACATGTCAAAAATGTATCCAAAACAGCCTGGAATAGCTACAGAACAGTATTAAAACAATGTAAAAATAAAATTAAGTGCCCTAAATGCAATTTTGAATTAAGAATGGCAACCAATATAACAAAAAATAATATGAAAGATTTTTACAGCCATTTAAAGTCATTCACAAACTCTGATACTAAACTTGGCTCCATTGTAGAGAATAATATAATAATTAATGATCCATATAATGTAGCAGAAATATTTAACAAATACTTTGTTTCAGTGTTTTCAAAAAATGCACCTTATACTGACAATATTCCTGATAGTGGTCAAATATCTGTAGTGATATCAGAGGAAGATATAATCAGGAGAATTCAGAGTTTAAAAGCTCATAACTCATCAGTTCCTGATAAAATTTCATCTTAGATACTAAAGATAGTATCACCATTTATAGCAAGGCCACTAAAATACCTTCTCTTAGCATCTGTGGCAAATAGTGATGCCCCTAAGGATTGGCAATCAGCTATCATAGTACCCATACATATAAAGGGGAACAAAAATGATTACAAAACCTATAGGCCAATAAGTTTAATCAGAGTACCTGTTAAGCTCCTTGAATCAATTATTAAAGATAATATAATTAACTGTTTAAAGGCAACAGATCAGACAGATAAGGAACAACACGGTTTCACCATCGGGAGATCTTGCATTGCTACTTGCTTTGTTTTTATGAGAAAGTGTCACTAGCACTTGATAAAGGGAAACTGACAGATTGCATTTACCTGGAGTTTTCTAAAGCCTTTGACTCAGTTCCATTCTGGGCAATTATTTAAAAGATGGTCAATTTAAATATCTGTTCTAGCATTATAAAATGGACAAATGGATGGCTCAGTAATAGAACCCAAAAAGTTTGTATCAATATGTATTTCTTAGATATTGATAACATCATGAGTGGAGTAGCTGGGTCCAATATTGTTTCAAATCTTTATCTCTGACATGTGCAAACATACAGAGAACTGGACAAGTAAATATGCAGATGATACAGAATTAGCTGGTATAGTATGCACAGCTGAAAACAAGGAGTCAACACAGGCTGACTTAAATACTTTTCAGAAATGGGCTGACAAATGGGGAATGTCGTTCAATTCTGAAAATATGGTATCTTGCATTTGGGTAACCAAAAAACAAAACATATATACAAACTGGGGAATAACATGATTAAAGAAGTTCAACACGAATGGAATGTGGGTGTTATCTTAAACAATGAATTACATTCAGCGGACCACTGCACTATGCAAATAGTCAAAGCAAATCAAATATTATGAACAGTTAGATGAAACTTTAAAAGCAGAAGCGCTGAGGTTATTATGCCCCTCTGTAGGGCATATGTCAGGCCAATTCTTCACTATGGTAGCCACGTTTGGTGCCCACTTAATGGGGGGAGATGTGCACAGTAGAGAGGATACAGCATCGGGCCACAAAGATAATATGCAACATCAGAAATCTTAGTTACCTAGGTCGTCTCAGTCAGACATCTTAGTTTAATGACACTTTAAACTAGAAGGAAAAAGGATGACATAATGCTGTGTAATGATGTAATGCAGGATACCTATTTAATATATGAACTAGATCTCCAATTTAAAAATGCTAATGTGGGTACCAGGGGTCATCTGCTACAAGTAAAACCATTAAAATGTCATACAAAGAAGAGGAAAAGTTTTTACGCACAACATATCGTGAACCTCTGGAACAACTTACCAATTAAAATAATGATTAGCAAGGATAAGATGGAATTCAAAACAAAATTAGATATATATACTGGAGGGACACGATCTATCATATTATGGGTGAAGGACAGGAGCACATATGGGCAAACCACCTTCTCTGCTCCGTAACCCTTTAGTATGACATCAGAATACAGATTTCATCTAATTTTCAGTTTGTAAGTGTGGAATATTTATTGACCATTGTATATCTACTTTGTTTTTTGCATATTTGAAAACATTATTGTGAGATTTAACTGACAGAAATGTGCCAATAATGGTACTAGATATGTTTAAAAGAATGTTTTTCAGATTTTGGGATTGACTTATTTATTTATTTATTTAGCTTTTGTTGACCAGGTAGGGACACTAGACAAGTTATATGCTTATTTTCAGGTACGATCCAGGAGAGTACAGTAAAAATACTTGTTCAAACAGGAAACATAACAACAAGTAGGGCAATGTGCAGAGTCACAAAAGAACCAGATGTGCATAGTTAGTCTACAATAAGCAGTGATAGGTAAAGTACATATGTACATACAGAATAAATAGACTTAGTCATATAATGGCAGGAGCATTGAACAATGTATAAATTACATTGTATGAATAACCCTTAATCAGAGCCACGAGATAGATAATTCCTGAACAGATAAACACGCAGTTGCATACATCGTAGGGTAAAGGACAGTAGACAGCATCATTAAAGCCAATAGGAGGGACTCTGTGGCTAGGTGAGTCCAATTTGGAGACCTGGGACTGACTATGGTGGCTTAGGACGCTCACACGTGGAGGCCAGCTTCAGGTGCTCCCACAGAGAATTTCTGGAGGCAAAGGTGGGAAGGGGAGGATAACGAACCTGGACAGGAAGGGCATTCCATAGCCTCGGACCATATGTAGCGAAGTCCCTATCCCCCATTAGGGTACAGTTGTAGGGAACTTTGAGCACCCCAGGACCCTGAGACCTGAGGGAGTAGAGTACAGTACTTTGTGATATTTCTCCCAAACCAGTTTAGGTTTATGTGCCCCAAAATAATAAGTTCACAATTTATAGGGATAATTTTTCTATGTGCTTGAATTAGATCTTATTCTTCCTCCTGATGACTTGGGGGGGGGGGCATAAATAACTACTAATGATAAGAATTTCTCTTGAACCAGGACCCAAGTTAATGACAAAGCTCATAAGACTGGGAGCTGTGAAGTGGCTCATTCTGAAAAGTGGTTCTGACCATAAAACATACAACTCCCCATGTCCAACTCTATCACAGTGGAAGATGTTACTGTATAGCAGGTTGAATTAGCATCCATTATACTGAGTGGGAGTCAACCTTCTATACATATTTGCATTCAATAGTAATAGTGCAGTTTACTCTTCAGGACGGTACCAGTGACAATCAGCTGTCCATTATTTTTCACTATCAGTTTATTTTCACTGATTGTCAGCAATAGCAAATATAGCAAAAATAAACCGACAGTGAAAATAACCTTCTATACAGTATATCCCTCCAAACTGATCGTGGAATCTGTTATGTTTTTGGACAGCCATGTTTCAGACAGTGCAATAAAATCAAATTGGTAGTGGAGTATCAATGCTGTAAAATTGTCCCATTTAGCCAGTTGGCTCTGCACATTTATATGTGCAAGATTTATTGTGTGCCTAAGGAAGTGGCCTAAGGGTCAGAGTTAAGGATGGGTCCAGGGTTAGGGTCTATTGATCCAGAACTGAGTAATAATAAAAGGATCAAATTTATTTTTAGTATTGAGGGATGTTGATTAAACTTATGGGTTGTTTCTTTAGTAAGCCTATAATACTTCTCAGAAGCACGAAAATTGTCATAAAAGTTTGCCAAATTATAAGTTCCCCATTAAAAAATATTTGTCAAAATGAACTGAACTCAATACAAAAGCCCTGAAATAAAGGATCATTTAACCCACAGACTGGAATTGTGAATGGTCCTGGGATACTTATAATATCCTTTGCTGTCCCTAGGATTTCAGTTACAACTTTAAGAAGATTTTGATTGGACAATGTACTTGGCCATGCCCATGCAAGTAAACATAACAGATCCCCTAAGTAAAACATTTTCAAGATAGCATGAGAACAATAGCACAAGCACATGTCTGGTCACTAAAACAAACAAAAAAACACTTTGACGCTGCCTCTGATTCAGTTGCAAATAGGGGGGCTAAAGTCACTTATTGCCGAGCTGCCACCTCTGTGGGACTGACTATGCTCAAAGAAAGTAATGCAGTTCTAAGTCAACAGTGGGGACTGCCACTTACCCACTATGCTTAGCCAATTTAAGGTTGAACAAAAAATACTACTACTGCCACAAGTAATAATGGTTCAGGAAAATACACACTTGACAAAAGAGCGGGACAGTGATGTTGTACACAGGCATAAGTTAAAAATACAGTATTAAAAAAAAACATTCATTCCAAAGTTAGAATAATACAAAATCACAATGCAATTAAACAACAATCGAAAATATAAAGTTGAGTACATGAAATCTAAGAGCAAATTAGTTAATTAATGTGAACACTACAACTGATCATTCTAAAGTTAATATTAAGTCATGGTGTAATTAAGCAGCAGCACTCCAGTTGGTACACACGGTGTAAAAATTTCCTTACTGGCACAGATCACAGATCCCTAGGTTTCCCCCAAAATGTGGGATACACTTTGGCTTTTTTGCCGTTTGAAACTGAATGTGAAATGAATTCCAATCACAAGCATAAGAGCCTAGCAGAATGGTGCTATACCAGGTCTGTGTGTATCTCATAGCTAGAGACTATGGAACACCTTTTCTTTTCCTGTACCCTTATGAAAATGATCAGATTTATTGTGTTCCCTACTATCACTTGTGAAACTCTGATTTTGGGGATAATTACAGGATCTTGGTCCAACAGAAATGCTAGCACCTTTAGTGTGCTAATGACCTGCTTCAAGTGGTAGATCTGGTTGGCTAGATGCCGGTTTTCTTCATACCTGTAGTGGGATTGTAGTTTACAGGACTTACTAGACAGAGTGGAATGAAACATGTATTCCGTTCGGAGGCAGATTATGTGCCCCAGTCAGTTTTAAGTCACAGATGGAGAAATATGCTTTGGTTTACATGTATGAGCAAGCCTGCCTGGAACTTGCATAAGTTGGTTATTAGACAGCATTAGTGTGCGCCTACATAACGTGCGCCAACATAACATAACTGAGTTATGGAGGTCTGTATTCTGGTTATCCTCCTTACTGAATTTGTTGGTTTCCTTTATCTTTTCCTTCCTTCCTTCCTTCCTGACGGATCCACAACAGAAGTCCAACAGAAATTCTGTCAAACACCCTGTCAGTGGCACTGGCAGATCGACCGCATTCTGCTGTTGGCTGCCGGTTCGCTACTGCATTCTTTGTTTTCTTTGGGGTGCTTCGCCCCAGAACCCCCGCCACTGAAGGATTCTCAGCTCCAGTTGGAGCTGATTGGGCAGGTGCAGGACCCCCCAACAGACAGCGCTGGGTTCCAGCTGGTCTCCCACCGCAGCTAGGCACTGTAGTCGCTGTGGGGGACCTCGCTGTCGAAATGTCACTGCAAGGGGGGTAAACGCTTCCTTCCTTCCTTTTTTTTTTTTTTGCAGGTATTGCTTATAACCTTTTTTTTTTCTTTTTTATGGAAATGTATTTGGGATATCATGTCTTTCTTACTTTATTTTGTTTTAGCAGTGCTGTAACTATTTGAAATTTTCTTTGCTGACATTGTGTATATACCAGAATAGCGTTTCATTTTGTACTTTGTTTGTTGTTGTTTTTATTTCTAGTAAAAATGACTCTACTCTTCTTCTATACGTGCTATGGGATCTTTTACTTTCACCTGTAAAGTGACCAGAGATGAACAGAAGGGACCTTGGCTTCACATCTCATCTAAAGGACAGCACCTCATCTGTGCAGCATCCCTTGTACTGCACTACAGTGTCAGTTATGGGTATTATCCCGTGTGCTTGGTGTGGGGCTAGAACCCACAACCACATGATCTTCCTGCCCCAGAGGCGAGTGGGCTACCTACTGAGCCACTGACACTAATGTGGCAGATAAGTAGTATCCCTCTCCTTGGGGATCTATTTTTCTTAGCACCAAAAAACAGACATACATGAGTATATTCACTGCATACTTTCCTGCCCTATAGAAGCTGTTATACACATTTCTGTATTACAAATTAAATATGGTCAAAACACACATAATGCAATTTAATTACATGCTCCCTGCAAGAACTCAAACTGAATTTCATTTTCACTGGAATCCTAATGTCTTTGAAGTATCTAGGTACTCTGGATCACTCTTTCCAGGAATCCCTAAATTAGGACCCACTCATGCAGCTGATCCAGTGGATCACCAGCATTGGTATATACTCAGGGAATTCAGGGAATTAAGGTGAAATGCATGACTCTACTACTGTGCTATTTAGACTTATTTCAAGCTCTGCCTATGATGCCACAGTTGGTAAGTTTTCATAAAAGGGACAAAATGGTTTCCCAATTTTTATGAGAACGAAAACCTTGACTTAAATTCATGGTGCCTTCATTACCAAAGCATGATGGAAGCTTGGCCTTACCCTGTCTTCAAAACTACCATAAGGTTGTGCAGCTGTGCATGGCTTACAGTACTATTAGTTAACCTCTTATTGTGTTGCAAATAAAAAAAAAAACATTTGAACCAAAGAATGAGTAATTACTGCCATTTTCTTGTAACCCCCTTGCAAATGTGGGTTCTTAATGTGGCCTATGCCTGGTTGGTAATCGGCATAAAGCCGCCGAAATGGGAGTCCGTGGAGTGCTTTTTAAGGCCTCCGTATACTGTCTCTTTAAGGGCTGCCTGTTGCAGTTGGGATTAGTTAAATTGGGAGGGGGTTTGAGTGTTTTCATGCTCGACTCCCGCCCAGAATGCAGAGTAAGCACTCCTTTCTGCCACCACTAGTAGTGCAGGGGGAGCCCTGATAGGGGATGTAAATGGTTGCCCAAAATAACATGTAGAGATGATGATAATATAGTTGTTCTAACCTGCCTTGCTTTGCAGCACAGAGAGTTTTGATTGCTTCCTTCATTTTGGCCCCGAACTGTGGAATTGGGCCAATCAGTACCTTGGAACCCCACAGAGTTGACTGACCAATAGAAGAGCTGTTTGTTTTGGGAAAGGTATTATGGGCCATGGTGCTTTTACGCCCCAGTGAGAGGCCGAGAGTGACTGGCAGGCTCAACCAGCCAATTGGATCGGGGTCGCGCCCAGTGGAAGGAGTGCCCCAAGCTGTGGAGAGCCAGATGTGTTGTGGTTGGTGAAGGAGAGGAGCTGTAGCGCATTTTGCTGAAGAGTGTTCGCGGCGGGAAGCGCGTGAAGTGGATGTTTTGTTTTTTCGCCCAGCGGATTTAAACTCACGGGCGGGCGGTCAGAGGAGGCTGTGCTTTGTACAGCTACCCACCAGGCTTGACCTGAAGGAGGACTGGAGAAAATTGCTGCATCGCGCTCGGTCCGAAGACAAGTGGAAGCTGCTGTTGCAGTATCTCAGTGAGGGTGAGTTCGCGGGAGCATTGGAAGCATGCCTGGTGGGTACCCCCGTTGCTGTTTACTATATAAATGTGTGAGGAGGCTGAGGAGCTCAAGTTAAATTCTGCTGCCTTTAAAGGACTTTGCCTGTTGCTGTTTACCATATAAATGTGTGAGGAGGCTCGAGGAGCTCAAGTTAAATTCTGCTGCCTTTAAAGGACTTTGCCTGTTGCTGTTTACCATATAAATGTGTGAGGAGGCTCCAGGAGCTCAAGTTAAATTCTGCTGCCTTTAAAGGACTTTGCCTGCTGCTGTTTACCGTATAAATGCATGAGACAGGCTCGAGGAGCTCAGGAGTAGCCCTGCTGATGTTGAAGGACCCTATCTTGTCTGGAGGTCGTGAGCACTAATTTGGGGTAGCTCCCTGTTGAATTGCCACATTGGATCCAAATGGAATTACTGTACTGCTGACTGTTTAACTAACTTCTTTTCTCTGTGTGAAAGGGTCCCTACCAGCTGCCATGGTTTGGACTAGCTACTAGGGCTTGGGTACCCAGGGACAGTAACTTGTAGGGATAGGCCTGTGCACAGAGCCCTAGGTAGATAAGTCTAGTGACAAGCTAATTAACTTGATTCCTCCTGTCCTTGTTGTTCCCCCCTGAATAAATCAGATTGTTTTTGTACAGCTACATCCTGGCTATTGAGTACATTAATGGTGAATGGCTGCTTGGTGATTTTAATCTAACTGTGCCTTACTTTACAGGGGGTCCCCACAGGGGGCTGGATTATATTTTCCATGGGCTAAGTGTACTGTTGAACAGAATTGTTGGTACCCAGTGTGAGTCACTAGTGGGATGAAAGGGGGGTTACAGTAGCTCAGAGGGCTGTAACCGTGGTAGTCTTAACTGTGCTAACCCCGACCTCTGGGTGGAGGCACCCATCAACGGATCTGGGCCCCTCAACCTGCCTCTGTGGGGGCAGACAGGGGTAGTAGCCCTAAGGGTAGCGCCCTCTGGGGGTTGCAAATTGGAGGCACCACTGGGATTAGCGTCCCCTAGTGGCTCCGTGAGGAGATACCCCAAAGATGGAAAAAATGGAAGGGGATATGTTGGAAAAAATTAAGCTGGGACCCATCAAAACCATGGTCCACAAACTGATGGGCTGGGGTGAAGCCGAAGAGCTAGATTCCCAGAAGACTGTATTATTGTTAGATGTGCCCTTCGGTACCTCAGCTGCTGATATTGTCTCTGTTGCAGAATGGGTAAAGTGTTTGGGTAAGGTTGAAGTGAAAGGGCGTATGGCTAATTTACTTGACCAGACATTGCAGGTGCTACTCCTATGCAGTGTGGCCATCGACCCTGAGAAGGTACCTCCTGTACTTTACCCAGAGGATGCGTCCCAGGGGTGGAGGCTAATCCATATCCGAAGTGGGTCAGTCACTCCTGGGGGGTCTCCTCAAATGAACAGTTTTAAGGATAAACTGCTTAAATTGTTAGCTGTGGAGGGGAGGACTACCCAGGAGTTGCTACAAGCCTTGGATCTGTCCAGTGATGCTACCCCTCGGGGTTCCCAGGCACATCCCCTTGCCCACCCAAGAGTTCAGTGTTGGCTTCTCTGCCCTTGGCAGTCCCTCCATACAGCTAGATTCCTACCGTAAATTAAAACTTTCTCTGGCACGGTACCAGTGCCTTCCAGGAAGATGACCTGGAGGCCTGGATGGACTATGCCACCCTTTGGTCCAGGAGTGGCAATGCTCTGAGGGGGAGAAACAAAAGAGGCTGATGGAGAGTCTGCGGGGTCCTGCCTTAGAAGCCATTAGATTCTTCCGGGCCACCCGTCCGGAAACCACTGCTGCGAAGTATCTCTCTGCTTTGGAAGGGGTTTTTGGGAGTACAGAGACTGGTGAAGATTTATTATGGAAATTCAGGTCTGCTAAGCAGTGGAGAAATGAAAAACTGTCTGTTTTTGTTACTAGAGTGGAGAGGGCCTTGCAGAAGGCTTATAGAAAAGGGGGAATCACTGCTACAGCTGTAAATCAGGTTCGGTTAGAACATGTTTTAAAGTCTGCCAGATTCTCTAGTGTAAAGCTGCTGAAACTCAAGTTGCATGATCGGAGGGCCACCCCGCCTGAATATTGTCAATTGATGAGGGAAATTCGGGAAGTGGAGACTGATGAAGAGGGGTGGGAACCCTGTGTGGGGGCCGTGAATCCTAGTGGGACTCCCGAGACTAATACCCCTGAGGAGACTGGTTCGCCTGGAGGGTCCGAGGGGTCCCCAGATTTCCAAGGTACTGTGGGGATGTGGGTTGTTTCCTCTGACCCCTACGTGGAGGGTGAGTTGAGGGCTGAGATCAGGAATTTACAGGAATTGGTGAGGGACTTAAAGCAGTCTACTGAGTACCCTACCCAGTCCGGGGTCCCTGAGTCATGTAGAGCCCTGAACCCTAGCTCTAGAGAGCTTCCTCCCTCTCCTCAGGGCCCCCCTCAGAATAGTGATCCCCAGGACCCTAAGTTTTGTTATCACTGTGGGGAAGATGGGCATTTCCAGCCTGATTGCCAGAGGCCAGAGAATTTAAGGAAAGTTAACAGCAGACTGATTGCTCGATACCGCCAGACCCAGTCTCGGGCCCCCAAGAAAAGTTGTGTGACTCAGGCTCATGCCCGCTGGGCTAACAATGTTGCTACCCCCAACTGGTCTGATGTGGTCGGACCGTCTGTGGAGACCCGGGTGCAGGTGAATGGAATTCCCACTAGAGCTGTATTGGACAGTGGCTCCCAGGTGACCATCATGTTTCAGGACTGGTACCAAGCACACTTATCTGAAGTGCCTCTGCAGCCTCTAATTGGTCTACATGTATGGGGGTTGAGCGACAAGGCTTATCCGTATTTGGGGTACATCCGTGTCTGGTTATCGTTCCCTGCAACTGTAAATGGAATAGATGAGCAAGTGGAAACCTTAGTGTTAGTTTGCCCGCCCACTGGACTATACGATGGGGTGCCCTTGTTGATTGGAACAAATGGCCACATGTTTAGATGATTGGCCCAGTTGTGCTCAGAGAAGTGAGCATTTCAAACTGGGCGAGCTTTGAGCATACCGGCTGTGATTCAAAAGGTCAGGGTCACTCAGAAGAAGGGTAGTCTGGGGGAACCTGAAGGCCCTGTGGGAGTGGTATGGAAAAAGGATCCCGCCCCTGTGGTACTTGCCCCAAATGAGCAATGTGTTCTGCATTGAGAGATACGACTAAAAACAGATGTGAAGAACAAGTTGTTGATGTTGGATACACCTGTGGAGGGAGGATTACTTGAGGGGTTGTTGCTCAGACCCAGCATTCTGCCAGCTAGAGCCCATGCTTACGTTAAGAGGGTGATGGTTCAAATGCACAATGTGTCTGATAAAGAGATTCGGATATGAAGAGGGTGCACCCTGGCTAGCGTTCATTGTGCGGATACTGCTGTACTACCAAATAGAAAGAGTTCTCGGACGGGTGATAGAGTTGCTCCTGATCTGTTTGACTTTGGTGACTCTCCGCTGCCGACTGAGTGGAAGTGAAGGGTCAGTGAGAGGCTTGTCAAGAGGAACCAGGTTTTTTCCCTGAAGGAGTGGGATGTAGGATGTGTACAAGGGGCTGAGCATTATATTTGATTGCACGACGAAAGACCTTTCTGAGAGAGATCCCGACGTCTGGCTCCCGCTGACATAGATGATGTACGGCGGCATCTGCAAGAAATGTTGGCTGCTGGTGTAATTCAAGAGTCTAGGAGCCCCTATGCCCACCATTGTAGTAAGGAAAAGAATGGGGCAGTTCTGATGTGTAGACTATCGGACTTTGAATAGGCGGACTATTCCGATCAATATACCATGCCCGTATACAAGACGCCTTGGATTGTTTGAATGGTAGTAAGTGGTTCTCTGTGCTGGATCTTCGGAGTGGATACTATCAGATCCCGACGACCCCAGACAACCGGGAGAAGACTGCTTTCATTTGCCCTTTGGGCTTTTATGAGTTTGTCCGGATGCCTCAAGGAATTTCGGGTGCCCCAGCCACTTTTCAGCGTTTGATGGAATGAGCTGTGGGGGACATGAACCTACTCGAGTGTTTGGTCTATTTAGATGACGTTATAGTGTTTGGCCGATCATTGGAAGAACATGAGCAACGATTATTTAAAGTCCTGGATCGGTTGGAGGATTTCGGCCTTAAGTTGTCTATCGACAAGTGTCAATTCTTCCAGACTTCCGTTGAAGTATGTGGGCCACATAGTGTCCACTGAAGGCATAGAGACTGACCCTAGCAAGGTGGAGGTGTTGACCACTTGGCCTCAGCCTAGGAATTTAAAAGAGCTGCAACAATTCCTGGGATTTTGTGGCTACTATAGGTGGTTTGTCAGAGACTATTCACGAGTGATTCGCCCCCTCCTTAATCTCACCCAGGGGGTATCTGCCTACTCACAAAAAGTATAAGAAGGATGTGTACACTGACATAGAAAAGAAGTATTTTCAGCCAAACGATATGTTCGGGGATCGATGGACTGCTGAGTGTGAGGAAGCTTTCCATGACATCATATATCAACTCACCCACACACCCGTGTTGGCCTATGTTGACCCAGCCAAGCCCTACAATCTTCATACTGATGCCAGTCTGCAAGGATTGGGGGCTGTATTGTACCAGGAGCACTCGAATGGGCTGAGACCTGTAGCGTTTGCCAGTAGAAGTCTGACGCCATCAGAGAAGAATTACCCCGTCGTGCACAAATTAGAGTTTTTGGCTTTGAAGTGGGCCATTGTTGATCAGTTCCATGACTATTTGTATGCTGCCAAGATATTAGTAAAGACTGATAACAATCCTCTGACCTATGTACAAACCTCAGCCAAATTGGATGCCACTGGGCATAGGTGGCTCTCTGCCTTGGCCACCTACGATTACGCTGTAGAATACAGGGTGGGCTTAAACCATATAGATGCGGATGCTCTCTCTCTCAGAGGCCTGTGTCCCTGACTGAATGGGTCCAGTTGTCTGAGCCTGACATAAGAGCCCTGTGCCAGAAATTTGATAAGGAAGAACAGGTGTCTCCTGACACGGTGGACTGTGTGGTAGATTGTTTGGGGCCACCGGAGAACTGTATACCTGCTGCCTACTGTCATTTTTCTGCCTTGGACACCAGCTCTCTGCTGCAACTCAACAATGATGATCTCCAACAGGCTCAATCCTGTGACCCTATGATAAGAACGGCCATAGAGGTTTTGCGGGCTGGAAGGGATGTATCCAAACTGCGTTCCACTGACTTGCGGACTACCTTGTTGTACAAAGAAGGGCCCAAATTAAAGCTGATCAACCAACTACCATATAGAGAGACTGTGAGTAAGGCGGGCCGGGTGCAACGACAACAACTGGTGCTGCCCTCAGCTTTCAGAGAACTAGTTCTAAGGTCATTGCATAATCAGATGGGGCACCTGGGCATAAATCAAGACACTTGATTTGGTATGGGCTCGATTCTATTGGCCAAAGATGAGTGCGGATGTGGAACAGTATGTCAAGACCTGTGGTCGTTGTTTGCAAAGGAAAGCGTTACCCCAGAGAGCTGCTCCCTTGGTCAACATTACTACTAGTGCTCCTATGGAAATGGTATGTATTGATTTCCTGAGTTTAGAGCCTGATCTGAAAAGTGTTAGCAACATATTGGTGGTCACTTATCATTTTACCCGGTATGCACAGGCTTTCCCGACCAAGGATCAGAAAGCAACTACAGTGGCTAAGATACTTGTTGAGAAGTTTTTCATCCACTATGGGGCTCCTCAGCGGATTCATTCCGATCAGGGAAGGGACTTTGAGAGTCGCTTGATTAAAGAGATGCTATCTTTGTGGGGGGTATGCAAATCACGAACCACCCCCTACCATCCGCAGGGAGACCCTCAGCCTGAATGGTTCAATCGTACATTGCTTGACATGCTGGGCACTTTACAATCCAAAGATAAATCAAAATGGAGCTAACAGATTAGCACTCTAGTTCACGCCTACAATTGTACAAAAAGTGATGCCACAGGGTTCTCCCCCTATCGACTGATGTTTGGAAGAGAGGCTAGATTGCCAGTGGATGTGTGTTTTGGGGTTTCCCCCTGATGGGGTGTGAGCAGAAAACCATCTACAGTACGTACAGAAATTAAAGGCCCAATTAAATCATGCCTACCAACTGGCCCAGACCATGGCTGCTAAAAGAAATCTGGCTAACAAGGAGAGATATGACAAAAAAGTGAAAACAGTAGAGTTGAGAAAAGGGGATAGAGTGTTGTTGAGAAATCTGGGACTGCATGGCAAACATAAAATTGCCGACCGATGGCATCACCTCCCTCATATCGTTGTGGGACAGCTGGCAGACCTACCTGTGTATACGGTGCGGCCTGAAAACAATTCGAAAGATGTGAAAACCATACACAGAAATCTTCTGCTGCCAATTGGGCAGATCTTGATTGAAGTTGAACCTTCCTCTTCCCCACCTTCCAGGCCCGTGACTAGATCTGTTACTAAGAGAGGAACCAAGCCTGTGGAGCCTTCAACAAGTCCACCAAGGGAGCCTTGTCCAACCCTCCCTGCAGGAGGAGATGGTCAACTCTCAGTGTCAGAAGACAGCGAAGATGATGTTGAATACTATCCCTCTTATGAACTAAGCCAATTGTTTAGGGGCAATCCCCTCATTAACTCAGGAATTGAAGCTGGCCCATCTGTGTTGGTTGAGCCCTCTACTTTGTTTCTGGAGGAAATGCCTCCAGAAGATGAAGAGGGTAGCAGACAAACTCAAGTGGCTGAGTCCTTAGGCTTGGTTGAACTGTTTGGCCTGGCTGAGTTATCTGACTTTTCAGAAGAAGAGAGTGAGGTGGGGGGACAAGCCAGTGATATGCCAGAACTGGAAGAATATTTTGAATGCCCTGATGGTTCCCCTTCAGTAACTAGACAGCCCCTAGGTGAGCCCAGTGGGGTGGGTTCAGGGATAGAAGGTCAAGCCCCTGATAGTATTATGAGTATCGAGCCTGATCCCCTTGAAGGGAATCCCATTGCTAATGTCCCTGACATGGGAGTGGAGTCAGGGCCAGGATCAGAGTCCCCTGAGACCCCTAGACGATCTGGCCAACAGATACGGCCAGTAATCAAGTTGAGTTATGAATCCCTGGGTCAGCCAGTGGACCTGCCCTTAAATGTGGTTCACAAGGGGGTATATGTGTCCTCAAGTTCTTTGCCTACGTTAGCCTTGGGGGATAACTCCAGACTATTAGTAAAGCCTTTTAGGTGTGGCGCCCTTGCCTCGGGGGACCAGTTAGTAGCTAACAGAAGAGGGAGTCCTGAGGTCACGGGTAAGGCCCTATGACCTGAGTTAAAAAGTGTAAGAATTTATATGTATAATGTGTATACCCTATAGTGCACTGTAAATCTAATATTTATGTATGTAAGGTGAAATGTGATATAGTGTTACTTGGGGTATTTACCTTACGTTGCCTTAAGGGTAATTACTTGGCGCAGACACCAAGCTTTTCTAGGCCAGGGAGGGTGTAACCCCCTTGCAAATGGGGGTTCTTAATGTGCCCTATGCCTGGTTGGTAATCGGCATAAAGCCGCCGAAATGGGGGTCCGTGGAGTGCTTTTTAAGGCCTCCGTATACTGTCTCTTTAAGGGCTGCCTGTTGCAGTCGGGATTAGTTAAATTGGGAGGGGGTTTGAGTGTTGTCATGCTCGACTCCCACCCGGAATGCAGAGTAAGCGCTCCTTTCTGCCACCGCTAGTAGTGCAGGGGGGTGCCCTGATAGGGGATGTAAATGGTTGCCCGAAATAACATGTAGAGATGATGATAATATAGTTGTTCTAACCTGCCTTGCTTTGCAGCACAGAGAGTTTCGATTGCTTCCTCCATTTTGGCCCCAAACTGTGGAATTGGGCCAATCAGTACCTTGGAACCCCACAGAGTTGACTGACCAATAGAAGAACTGTTTGTTTTGGGAAAGGTATTATGGGCCATGGTGCTTTTTTCGCCCCAGTGAGAGGCCGAGGAAGTGACTGGCAGGCTCAATCAGCCAATTGATCGGGTCGCTCGAGTGGAGAGGAGTGCCCAAGCTGTGGAGAGCCAGATGTGTTGTGGTTGGTGAAGGAGAGGGAGCTGTGTGCTTTTGTGTTGAAGAGTGTTCGCGCTGAAGCGCTGGAAGGCCTCAAAGGCCGCTGCTGTGTGTTTTCGCCCAGCAGACGAAACCTCGCCCGGTGGGCGGTCAGAGAAGGCTATGCTTTGTACAGCTACCCACCAGGCTCGACCTGAAGGAGGACTGGAGAAAATTGCTGAATCGCACTCGGTCCGAAGACAAGTGGAAGCTGCTGTTGCAGTATCTCAGTGACGGTAAGTTCGCGGGAGCATTGGAAGCAGCTGCCTGGTGTGGTACCCCTCTGTTGCTGTTTACCATATAAATGTGTGAGGAGGCTCGAGGAGCTCAAGTTAAATTCTGCTGCCTTTAAAGGACTTTGCCTGTTGCTGTTTACCATATAAATGTGTGAGGAGGCTTGAGGAGCTCAAGTTAAATTCTGCTGCCTTTAAAGGACTTTGCCTGTTGCTGTTTACCATATAAATGCGTGAGGAGGCTTGAGGAGCTCAGGAGTAGCCCTGCTGACGTTGAAGGACCCTATCTTGTCTGGAGGTCGTGAGTACTAATTCGGGGTAGCTCTCTGTTGAATTGCCACATTGGATCCAAATGGAATTACTGTACTGCTGACTGTTTAACTAACTTCTTCTTTTCTCTGTGTGAAAGGGCCCCTACCAGCTGCCACGGTTTGGACTAGCCACTAGGCTTGGGTACCCAGGACAGTAACTAGAGGATAAGGCTTGTGCACAGCGCCCTAGGTAGATAAGTCTAGTGACAAGCTAATTAACTTGATTCCCCCTGTCCTTGATGTTCCCCCCTGAATAAATCAGATTGTTTTTGTACAGCTACATCCTGGCTATTGAGTACATTAATGGTGAACTGCTGCTTGGTGATTTTAATCTAACTGTGCCTTACTTTACAGGGGTTCCCCACAGGGGGCTGGATTATATTTTCCATGGGGTAAGTGTACTGGTGAACAGAATTGTTGGTACCCAGTGTGAGTCACTAGTGGGACGAAAGGGGGGTTACAGTAGCTCAGAGGGCTGTAACAGTGGTAGTCTTAACTGTGCTAACCCTGACCTCTGGGTGGAGGCACCCGTCAACGGATCTGGGCCCCTCAACCTGCCTCTATGGGGGCAGACAGGGGTAGTAGCCCTAAGGGTAGCGCCCCCTGGGGGTTACACTCTTATTTATTTTATTTATTTACTTATTTATCTTAATCTAGGATTGCAACAATACCTTTGAGCCGAGGCCCTTTTACAAAGGTTCCACATCAGAGATTACAGTATACATCATTTCATTACAATAGCATTTAACAACAAGACATGTAGATTCAGGGCACAAAGGAAAGCAGGGAATAGAAACAGAGGCATGACTGCGGAAAGGGGAGGGGTGATAGGAGATTGCAGAATGGGGCAGTAGGAGGTTGGATAGAGGTAGGAGGTGCTAGAAGAGAGGGTGAGTACGAGAGGACAGTGGAGGGGGAAGGAGGGGCAGGAGGAGAGAAGGAAGGTGAGGTGAAACATGGGGGGGTGGCAGTGCAGCCTGGGGGCCTTGTCGTGGACAGACTGGTGCAAGTGCTAGGGAGGGGTAGAGATTGTTGTAAGTGCTATGTGAGGAGGCGTGGGCAGTAGGTGAGGGTACTAATTGGCTGAGAAGTTACAGGAGCTGGAGACAAGCAATGAGAGGCGCAGCTTGGACTTGAATAAACCAAGTGTGGGAGCAGTGGCTATGTCGCTGCCAAGGGAGCTGAGCCATCTGGTAGCCCGATAGGCAGCGCTTCAGATAAGTCATTTTTGGATGTATTTTACATCCAAAAATCAGCTAAAAACGCCCAAAAATGCACTATCTGGAGTCAATTGATGTCAGTAATACTTATGTAGTTTAATGCTGACACCTGGTTTTTATAGTGTGGACGTCACGTCATCATTTGTTTTACTCAGTTTTGGAGTAGTCTAGCCCACCCACTGTGGAGACGACAAAATTTTTTTTTTTTCAGTGCAGTCCTGTCCATCTGCTGCACACGCACTCATCAAAATGGGCCAATAATGCTCCTTCTGGCTCCTGTGACGTGTAGTGCCAACTTGTATATGCAAAATGCACCAATAATGATGGATGATTGAGTAAGGAGGAGGAGTTGGCAGCTGCTTTGCTGGTGGTGCTTGCTAAGTTTAACCGTGATGCAATGCACCACGAGTTGGCGGGGAGAGTGTGCTGTGTGCCACCAGCAGTCCGCGCAGAGGAGGAAAAAGGAAGCTCTGTGGCTGCACAGAGATTGACCATATTCGAGCATCAGTGTGCATCTTGTCCCATAAGCGGCCGCATTCTAAAAAATATAGTTCAGTTTCATTATCAGACAGAGATCTGATCTGTCTGTGTTGTCCCGGTCCACTTTTACTGTAGAGACAGTAGAGACGAGTAGAGGCCAAGAGCAGGCTGGAGACCCTGTGTGGTGCCCAATCCCATCGTCCCTAAGCAGCAGTATGGTAGTAGTACCACACAACTTTGCAACTGAAGTCGGACCAATGGTGAGGCCCCTGGAGCTGAGGAGGAGAGGGCTCGGAGCCACCTGAGGGGACAGCCAGTCAGGAACAACAGCGGAGGATCGAGATCAGAAGTGCTCCATGCGCATAAAGAAAATGCCCATAGCTCAGCCTGGGGGGGGTGAGGCCTAGTTGGAGCCACGACTCACGAGTGCCGTAGTGAGTGGACAGAGAACGGGACCGACCGAACGCCTGCAGCAGCAGCCAGTCAGTCCTCAGAGGTGGGTGGCAATTAAAATTTAAATTTAAAAGCTTTTAAGTTAAGCTAAAGGATTGTGTGGGTGGGTCAGGGGTGTATTTAGATTAGGATGGGGTCGGGGAGGGGCACCCACACACCACCAGTAGGTTGCAAGAGGAAGGCCTGCAGGCTGAGCAGCAGACTAATGGTGTTGGCCGTGATGCTGTAAAGGGGATCGGGGAGTGGAGCAAGTGGTGGGTCGGGTGACTTGAGCACACTGGGTGGGGTAGGGAGGGAGGTTGGTTTAGGCAGGCGGCAGGCCTACAAGTGGCCGGACTCTCTGGGTGGTGGTTCTGTGGTTGGTAAGTGTCCTTCTGGGTGGCCGGCGGCACAGCAAAGCACCAGGCAGCAGAGTAGCCAGGCAGCAGGTCAGTTGGAGCCTCAGAGGAGCGAGGTGAGTAGCAGAGGAGTTCAGTGGAGGCGGCCATCAGCACAGCCAGCCAGCATCTTCCCCAGCAAAGGTAGGCAGCTGCTGGCAGCTAGGACATTGTTTCTTATTTGGCCTTACCCTTAAGCCAGGAACACTAGTCTGTACAAATACCTCATGATGAATTAAGGAAGACCACCATTTTTGCAATTCCTTACATCATGGTCTTTGTGGGTTGGGGTTTATCAGAGCAGGTGCCCACTTCCCAGCATATAATTTAAAATGCAAATTTGTCAGCAATCCCACCAAGGCAACATTAGTGGGGTCAGCAACACTGGGTACACAGAACTTTATAAGGGAGCTCCCTAGATTGGTTGAATAAAAAATGTACACCGGGGGTTTGTAAGTTCAGATCAGTAAGGCCACAAGTCCATCAAAATTTGCGAACAATCCTCCTTAGCTATGGTGCAGTTTTTTTTTTTCCTCTCTGTTGCTGCTATGAGTGGTTTACATGTCAGGGAAGGGGGATCCACAAGCAGAGGGGTTTCATATATATATAGTGTTGCTGGGTTTGTCATTATTTTATTTGGGAGGCTTGGGGCCTGAATTGTATAAGTGGCGAGTAATTGGGCCATTGGCCTCAAAGCTGGTTGACCTAACTTGACAAGCTGTTCAGAATGTACTTTTAGCAGGGTGGGCGGATTAATTTTTCTGTACGCAATTGCATATACTTCATTTTGGCCAACTAAAATGTATTTTGCCTCCATATGTTTCCCTTTTTCCTCTTTTTTCTTCTGTACCCTGTTGTAACCTTGGAAAAAAAGGAAATAATAAAAAATTGCAATTTCAAAAAAAAAAAGATATGGGAACAACAATAACTGGCTATGCCATGCCATGCCATACTTGCCCCTGAAGCTGTCCTGCATGGCTGTAGGTAATACCTGCCATATTTTCAAATTCAGAAATGTGACTTGGTATGTATTCAAGAGACTAGCATTAAATCCACTAGCATGAAATTACTATCTGGATGGTTTTCTAAAAAGTACATCTCGCTGGTGTCTGATAGATGTGTACAGAGATGCAATGTCGATCCCTACCCAGACATAGCTCTCCTCCAGACATGTTGTCTAAAGGTGTCCACTTCCTGAAGCATGTTCAGGTCCTACCCCTCCCCCCGGAGTCTCAACAGTGCTGCAGATTTTAGTATCGTCTGCAAAAATGGATACCGTCCCCTCTAGCCCCTCTGCAATGTCACTTATGAAGACATTGATCACAGCACGGATCCCTGTGGCACCCTGCTGGTCACCCGCCTCTCCACGGATTGAACACCATTCACCACCACCCTCTGTGACTGTGTCCTGTCAGTCAACCAGTTTAATTTCTGATCTAGTTTGCCACCTTGGGGCCCACTCCCAGGCTGCCCAACTTATTTACCAACCTCCTATGGGACAGTTTTGAAAACCTTGCTGAAATCTAGGTAGTCGTCCAGAAAAACCAAAAGCTGGGAGCTCAGGACTACATTCCAATATATTCACTCAGTCGCTGATTCATATATTTTCTTTTATTTTGATAAAAATCCCCTACGTTTTAAACTGTAATATTTATATTTATGTTTTTTTTCTAGAGAGAATATAACAAGAATAGTTATTATTCTAGAACATGAGGAAAAGGCTATTGAAATATAGATGGTAATATAAGTGAAATGTGTCCTTTAATATAATAGTAACAAAAGAGATGTGATAAAAACTAAATATAGTCAATGAAAAAGTGATTATTATATATCTTTTGTACTTTGACACAGATTCTGAATGCCCCGTGAACAAGCTCAAAGGAGCGAAACGTAGGGGATTTTTATCAAAATAAAAGAAAATATATGAATCAGCGACTGAGTGAATATATTGGAATGTAGTCCTGAGCTCCCAGCTTTTGGTTTTTCTGGACAACTTTAGAACACCTTCGGAGCTCTACTTAAAAAGACTTTTGACACCATTACCCAATTTTTTTGTATTATGGTTTGTATGAAATCTAGGTAGGTCACTCGATCCACCTCCCATCTCTGATCCACTTCCTGGTCACCCTGTCTAAGTACTCTATCAGATTTGTTTGACAAGATCTTCCCTGTGTATCCATGCTGGTTTCATGCCCAGGTTCCTAAACTTGTGCTGTAGCCAATCACAACTGGCTGGCCGGCAAGCACATTTTGTGGTTTTGGATTGTCTGTGTGTGCCAGTCGGGTGGGGGTGGGATCACCCAAGTCTTGAAATGAAATGTTTCATTTTCATGCATACAATCACAATGTCAGTGCAAAGCATCTTGCTTGCAAATGTAATAGCCCATGTAGAGTAGCAAGCAGTAGTAGAGTGGTGTCATACGAGGTGGCAGCACCCTCCACAACCATAGAAGCACAGCACAGCACTGTCTCTATAAAAACTTCATACATTTCGTTTCCTTTTTCCCTGATGCAGGCAGCATAGCATCTGACTGGAGGTGAGCTGAGCTGACTGAAGGAGTCACACCACAAACCAGTAGAAGAAGTCAAGCAGCAGCAGGGTACCCTGGGTAGCATGTGGTGATCGTACACATATATTATTCCGAGAGGAAGCCATCACCAGCGACAGCATTTCATCACCTTTATTTGCAAGGTACTTACCATTACTGTTACCTCTACTGTACCTCTTCAGTAGAGAAATGTTAAAATGCTTTTTTTTTGTTGGGTTTGAGGCCAGGTTGCTGGGGGTAGTTGGTGGGGGGAGAAGTAGTACTGTGGATGTAGGGTAGCTACCATAGATATAGAGGATAATGCATGAGCATCAGTGGTTAACCATAATGATGAAAAGGGACTTGGCAAGGTTGGAGGAATGGTCAGAAGTATGGCAGGTTTCATTCAATGCAAAGAAGTATAAAATAATGCACCGGGGGAAACTAAACACAGGGAAAGAGTACACAGTTGGGGGGGGAGGTAGTAACAACAACAGCTTTGGGCATGTGTACTAGGTTCAGTCTGCACAGTTGGGGTTTGTGTTTACAGAATAAGCTGTGTATTTACCACCGGGTCCAGGAGATTGATGGGGCCATGCTAGACCTATCTTCTGGAGAGGAACCCAGTAAGTCCATGCATGAAGCAATAACGTAATGTACAGACCAGCAGTCTGCAGATGGGATCCTACAGACTAGTGTGACTTTATTAAAACAAATTCTCTTTAGAACAACTTAGGGTAGTCTGGTCACCCAAAGCTTTACAACATAACACTTGGTAAATGTATTAACTTCCATTAACCCCATACATTACAATGGGGTTTCGTACTTGTTTTGTCACTATGTGATGACAGTCATGTGTGATTGCCGGTAAAGTAGTGTACACATGTTGAAACGACTTTTATATATGCTTTAGATAACCTGCTGGCTGACAACAACCCGAACCAACTGTGCATAAACAACACCTCGTGACACGAATTTTGAGAAGGGAACTGTCGTGACACAACGAATATGTCAAGCTCAGGTCAAGCCAGTGCGAAGACCCAAAAGAGAACCACCACCACTACCACAAACTCTTTATTAGACTGCTGGTTAATAAAATAATGTCCCGCAACTCAGTGCCTTGAGACTGACTCTGGAGGGAGTTCATCATCTGTGAATGGACCGACTGCTGATTGTTCTTCCAATTCCAACACTGAAATGGAAAGTGACAGCTGCAACCTTGCTGTAACTTCAATTTGTTATTCTGATGACTTTCCTACACTTCAGTTATCAGATAGTGATGATTGTTCTTTTTCTTATGAGTGTATCACACAATCTGCAGTTTCTCAGGGTCACACACAAGTGACACAACAATTATCAGTTGTTCAGAAATCATGTAGTGGTGACACTAGAAATCAGAACAGTCAATTATCAGATGCTGTGAAATCTGTTGTTATGCGTAATTACAGACATCAGTGGGAAACTGAATTTGATTGGCTGGAGGCAAGAGATGGGAAAATGTTTTGCTCTGTGTGCCGTTCAGATCACAGTCTCACAAACAAATTTGCTACTACAGGTGCAGGTGCGTTAATGTGCATGCAGTATGTCTGACAGTAACGGTTCCGAGTAGCCTGATTGGCTGTCACAAAATGGACTTTGGCTTCTCCAGTTCACAGCGGTGCTGGTAGTGAATTAAGTGGTAAGGCATGCCATGAGTGACATCATAACCATCTAGGGAGAGTTATGGTGTGATAACGGCCCGCCCACCTCCAGATGTTTTGAAGCATGAAGTGTGTGTAGCCAAGTGCTTCCACCACCCGAGCAGGGCCCCCCGTTACCCCACCATAACTCACCCCATGAAGTGCCATATTGTGCTAATGAAATGTGTCCTTTTTGGAAACCATTATGATTTTTAAACTGGTTATTTCAACTGGACCACATTGTGCTGTGATAACAGTCCAGCAGTCCAGTAATTTGTTAAAGAGGTTAACTCTGTTGTGGTGATTAGGTCAGTCATAAAGCATCCAACAATCAGAATTCAGCATTTTCGCACATTTCATAATCTGATATTGAAATCGATAGAAGGGATGCTGAATTCTGATTGGCAGACAGATGCTTTTGTATGACTGACCCATAATCCCACCACAACAGCCCAGGTTAACCTCTTTAACAAATTAATAACATTTCAAAAAATTACCGATTTTATTACCACAATACAGCACTTCAGGGTGGGAGGTGCTTTATGTAATCAATAAGACATGACAAAGTGTCATGGATGGAACAGATTTACTGCACACATAGCCAGGGCATAATTTGGCACAAGGCCTTGGCCAGTACCTTTAGCCTTGACGCGCGGTAAAATCTGTTCCATGCATACCCATCTTATTGCTTCATATTCATCATAGTTCATCTAGTGAAGGCTTGCTACTTTTATTAATAATTTGTAACAGAAATGACAACTTGACTCAAGTATGCTGACTTTGTCACCTGTGTTTCAGGACTGCACTGTCCCTCCCCACCTAGATGCTAATAAGTTTGATAACTTGTAGCCGGACATAGCATGGTGGAGTGCAAGCAACCAATAGAATCCTGCAGTCTATCTGTACAGAGAGTGTAATACTTAGTCACCACACCAGTATTATCTACTTTTAGAATATCACAGAACATACATAGATCTTCTTTGGGTGATCTCACTCATCAGGTAGGTATGGTACCAGTACCCGCAGCACCACTAACACCATAGCGATAGGAATGTCACTGTCAGTGAATGGGAATCCACATGGAAGATTCTCCACAGTACATTGCTCACTCCTCAGTTCTTTTCCACCATCGAGTTGCAAGCACATTCTCCAGTGACAAGCAGCAGTGCAGTGTTGGTGGATTTAGCACCTTTTTCAAAGTAGGGCCTACTGCCACTTGGAGTACAATAGTATCACACAGTTGTTTCACCGAGGTGAGTATTACTGTCTTGATATATTTAAGAGCCCATGCATTTTTTGGAAGGGATCCTGCGGACTCCTGTCTTAAGTTTATGGAGTCACGGGCAGATTCACTTGCCAAGCTCTTCTGTCTTGAGCTTAAGAAGATCCTTGGCTTGGCCATTTGTTCCAAGTCTCCTGTCTTAAGTTTATGGAGTCACGGGCAGATTCAACTTGCCAAGCTCTTCTGTCTTGAGCTTAAGAAGATCCTTGGCTTGGCCATTTGTTCCAAGTCTCCTGTCTTAAGTTTATGGAGTCATGGGCAGATTCAACTTGCCAAGCTCTTCTGTCTTGAGCTTAAGAAGATCCTTGGATTGGCCATTTGTTCCAAGTCTCCTGTCTTAAGTTTATGGAGTCACGGGCAGATTCACTTGCCAAGCTCTTCAGTTTTGAGCTTAAGAAGATCCTTGGCTTGGCCATTTGTTCCAAGTCTCCTGTCTTAAGTTTATGGAGTCACGGGCAGATTCAACTTGCCAAGCTCTTCTGTCTTGAGCTTAAGAAGATCCTTGGCTTGGCCATTTGTTCCAAGTCTCCTGTCTTAAGTTTATGGAGTTACTGGCAGATTCACTTGCCAAGGTCTTCCCCCCAGGGCTTGCAAGTTGTGCGTTGATCTGATCCCTTCTTTACTAGAGTGATGGTGGGGAAGGACTGCGGATGGAGTGTGTGTGAATGACCAGTGCCACAACTATATTGGGCTGGTGAGGTCTTGCTGATGGTGTCACATGTGTGGCCAAAGTTGCAAACTTAATAAAAACCTGGTGTGTTTACTGTCATTCCATGATGGTGAAGAGTGCCTATGGTGCACTTGTAATCCACCTGGTGAGTGAGATCACCTTAAAGATCTACTTTATGGTACATTCTACATATCTGTTATTTCCTGTGTCACTGATGTATGCCATTTCATTGTGATAAGTAAAGCAGACAGCAGCTTAGCCTTTACAGTTTTATTCTTCTCTTATCCAATTCCATAGTATTTACAAGAAAATAATTTTCCTATTTTAGAAAATTGTCGAAATCAACCCTCAGGAAGCACAGTCAGACAAAGGACCATCAGTACAGCACTGGAAGCAGACATTCTTAGAAGGAGACTGTATGCAGTTAGCGACAATGATGAGGCAGAAAGTTCAGAAGATAATGATTCAGCTATTAAATTTGTAAAGACAGTGAACGAATCTGTTTAAAGCGGTGTACTTTGCAGCAAAACAGATATGGCAAATTGCAGTGTCAACCAGCTTTTACATTTCATTAGCTGGACAGGAGGTCAATACTCAGTACATGATATAAGTGATTACACTGTTCATGATGTTCAGAGAAGTATTGTGAAAGTATTAGATAGCAAAGTCATAAAGAAGCCTTGCAAAGTCCTGTGTTTGGCTTGCTGGTTGATGAATCCACAGATCTTTCAGTCCACAAAACTGTAATAATGTATATTCGATATGTCAGAGAAGGGGAAATGAAAACAAAACTAATTGGCAACATCAGGGTAAAGGATGGTTCAGCACATCACTTAACTGAGGCTATTGTAAACAGATGTCAGGCCCTGGGCTTTGTCATGAGTAAACTTGTGGAGTTAGGTAGTGATGGGGCTAGTGTAATGATGGGCAAGTCCAATGGTGTTGGTGCACTTTTGACTTCACTGCATTCACCTTTTATGGTTCATGTCCACTGTTTGGCTCATAGATTGGCCTTGGCCTATTCACAGTCTGCTACTCACTTTAGATACCTACAAGACTTTCAGAGTAACATTAATGGTACATATGCCTATTTCAGTACATCTGCTGTTAGGCAGGCAAAGCTAGAAGATATGCAAAGGGTGATTGGTACAGTAAAAGGAAAGCTGAAAGAAGCAATTAACATACGTTGGCTGTCAAAGCAAAATGCTGTAAATGCATTACATAAATGTTACCCTGCTATTTTCCCTATACTTAAAGAAGACAGGAACCATGCCAAAGCTCAGGGCCTTCACACGTTTCTCACTACTTATATTTCTGCAGCTGTTCTATGTATGTTCTATGATATCCTTAAAGTAATGGGAACTCTTTGTAAATCCTTTCAAAAGCAGTATGTGCTGTATGTGGATGTGAAACCACAAGTGTTCTGTGCAATTGGTGAGTTAGAAAACATGAAAAGTGAGCCAGGCCCAATCCCGACAGCGTTTCAAGAGGCATGTCAAATTGAGACTAGCGATAGTGGACAAATGACAGCATGTTGGAAAATAAAGGAATCTCAGCAAGACAACATTCAGATTGAACTCAAGTGTTCACATAAAATGACAGCACAATTCTCAAAACTGAGGGAGGAGTATCTCAATACTCTTATAAGCAACATGAAGTGTAGGTTGTGCCCAAATTCTAAAACGGAAGCACTTCTGGATGCCATTGCCAATCTAACTGACCCACAGTCTGTAGTAAACTGTAATACAGTCAGTGTTCAGAAAAGTTTAGAAGTTGTTTGTGAAAAATTTGGTTCCAACACACAATATGACACTGATCAAGATGATACTGAGACAAATATTCATAAATGCAAGCCTTTACTAGATGAAAATTGTCTCCGCTCAGACTGGCAAAAACAAAACAATGATGCTTGGATGCTATAGGAACCTTAGTTCAGAAGCTTTATGAGAAGGGTAATTTCAAAGTACTCTGATACAATGCCAGTATATTCAACATTATGTAATATCGCTTTATTCATTCCACTGACATCTGTAGAATGTGAGCGAGGTTTCAGTGTACAGACTAGGATAAAGACAAAATTTTGTTGTTCACCAACAGAAGATAGCCTACAGCTACTAATGAAACTAAACATGGGGCCTGACTTCTCCAACTTTGAAGTCGATAAATCTGTGACGTGTTGGAAAAAAGAGAAAAAAAGGCGCTATATGTCTTTGTGGCAAAAATCAAAAAGGAGGAGACTGGAGAAGCCAAAGTCCCAGACAGAGACAGTCAGGTTTCATGTTTCTGGTAGCAGCAGCAGCAGCAATACAGGTGGTAGCTGTGCCATATTATCCAGAGGTAGCCACACATCAAGCAATGATTATGTCAGTATGTCACCATGTATCAGCAGCAATACCTGTTCTGACACTGCAGATGATGGCAGCGTGGGTGCCAGTGCCACTGCAGTTTATCCTACAAGCAGTACTAACAGAAGTGCTCATGATGGGGGGAGGGCTGAAGATAGTGAATTAGGCGATGAGGATTTCCTGGAAATAATAGAGGGATGGATGACAACAATAGCGAATAATTACATAACTTTCAAATTGGACTCGTTTGATCCAGGTTCAGTACACATTTTGGCCCAAATACAACTTACTGACAGACATACTGCTGCACATTGAATCGGCAGAAGTAATTATCTGAAAACCAGTATTATAAATAGTAAATTCACTCGAAAGCTGTGAAGAAAGCAAGATGTTTATTTTCTTTTTTGTTGCATACTACTGTCACAGTGCTGCTGTGTACTGTACATGGATGGAGTGTATGGACAAGGCAGCGATAGCTGGTGCAGGAAGCATTGTTGCAGCCTGGCTGCTGCAAAAAGTGCAGTGGTGATGGCTGGGAGAGGAGTGGGGACTGGTGTGACTGTGGGTTGCTGAACATAATGGAATACGGTAGGGCATTGGATAATGAAAAATTAGTTGCTTACTGTTAAAAGAAGACACAAAGTCTATTGTTCACATCACATGATGATGTGCTGTACCTTGGTTGGTGGCAATTTATGGTGACAGACACTACAGACGAGAGGTACATACTACATCTAGTAAGTACACAACAGGTTGCATTGCCTCACATTGCTTGCAGGTAATGGATGTGATACAGCAGTCACATTACATAAAGCAAGAATGGGTTATTAAATGTATCATGGGGTCGGACATACAGGGATAAGTGCATTGTTAAGGCTACATGTTTTCTGCATTACTCTGTCTCCCCCAAATCAATTCTCCACACGTAACCAAAAAACTGGTTTGCATACCCAGCAAGACAACATCTTGCCAGGCCATTAGTCACTCACTGTTATATATTTGACAAATGTTAGCACTGACTCACACAGACTGATTTTTTTGGCCTTGATAAGCATCAAAAATGTCATCACTGCAGGAGTTACCCAATTTCTGCAAAGTGTCAACTTAAGTTCAACCAACCAAGTGCCAACACCTATGGTACCAGCAAGTTGAAATGTTTTTATGTTTCAAAGTATAATAATTGTGGCTTACCAATTTAAATGTTATCATTAGCACTTTTACCTTGTTAAATAAGTTCAAGTTAGAATGGTAAGGTAGGTTTTAAAACAGCTGTTCCTTGATTGAAAAAGACTGTACAGTTAAATCTCATGGACAATGCACACACAATACCCCCACCCAGGCACTGTCAGGCTGCAGCAGGTACCCATGTAGGACTTAGCTTTTGTCCATGATGTGTTATGTATTACAATACATATACACAATACCAGGCAGGGCCAGCCAAATACATTGGGTAAATACATCATGTTATTTTGGAACAATTATGTAAGTTTCACTTTATACAACATCATATATTTCACTGTACTACAATTTAATTAACTTGTTATAATGTTATTTCCACTTGTAGAAATGGAACCAGACAAAAAACACAGATAATAACAATGGGCCAGATAGGAAACTTACAACAGAAAGAAAGGCAGCTTTGAGATAATACAAGGTAAAACACAAAACTAATACAATACTGTAACAAACAGTACAGAACCATTGAAAATGGTGTTAAGGACTACTGTTTTAAGTTTATGGAGTCCTTTGCAGATTCAGTTGTCCTTTTGTCAAGATCTTCTGTCTTAAGTTTAAGAAGATCCTTGCAGGCAGCCTGCAGGTGGCTCTATATAGCATGTGGTGGGTGTATGGTATATAGCAGGGACTCCTGTCTTAAGTTTATGGAGTCCTTTGCAGATTCAGTTGTCAATTTGTCAAGATCTTCTGTCTTAAGTTTAAGAAGATCCTAGGCTCTATATAATACCACCACACACCATTTGCAATGATTGTTTGTGGTGTTTATCTTTGTTTTACCTCAAAACTTCCTTTCTTTCTATTGGAATATCCATATGTGGCAGGGAAGCCCATTATTCTGAGTTCAATTACCAGGCTATAAGTGGAGAAAACATCTTGTAATACATTACTAAATTGTAATGTAAGTGAAATAAATGGTGTTATAAAATGAGAAAAAAATATTTATACAAAAATAAGATTTATTTAGCCAGTTTATTCGCATTGCCAGACAGTGCCACTGGAGTATTTATGATGCATTGTGGCAGTCGGCAGAATAGCCCATTTTTCCAACACGAGTTGTGATGGTAATAACAAATTACTAAAGATTTTACTTTATAACTAAATAAACAATGGGTAGTAATCAATCACTGATTACCACACTATGAATCATAATGTAGGTGGCAGCAGCCTAGCATACTGCTAGCAGCAGGCATCTATCTGCAAGCAACTGAAAGAGCTGCTAACGCCAAAAGTGCTACATTGCAGATTCTGAATAAGCATACTGCCAGTAAATCTCATACCAAAAACTATATTTTTACCTTACTTCGTTTTAAAGTCAGTAGCTATTTTGTAACCTTGACTGCACTACCTGTGCAATAAAAGCAGGTGTCGTTGAAGTGCTGTGTAGCTCTGTAACATACTAGATAATATTGTATACAGTACACAATGATTATTATTAATCTATGCACAGCGATGATTTGAAGATACTGGCATGGCATTGTCTACTATACAAGAACTGAACAATTCATGAAATAAACACATTGTCTGAAAACGATTACTGCGTGCTTACGTTTTCATTCTTATCATTGAGAAATGTATTTATGTGGATGTAGCATGGATTACAGTAATGTACTCAGAAGGCCAGTGAGTTGACTTCTAAAACTATAGGAGTTGGAGTATTTTGACTGCCAAAATTTGTCGACTGGAATTATTCTGACTTCCAAAAAATTGACAACTGGAGTATTTTGACTCCAGTAAAACTGAAATGACTTCCAAATTTCAACCCATGGAAGTATTTGACTTCCACCCCAAAAAAATTATCTGAAGCCCTGCCGATAGGCAAATGATCTTTGTCCTTGGGTTATGCGACACTCGGGGATTTGCAGAGAGTGAGGTTTAGATCTCCTTGTAATGACGTTGCTGTGTCTAGGTGTAAGGAGAGCACAGACTCCAGGTGGAGCAAGACCCATTGTAATTTTCTTGGCTGTGATGCAGGTTTGGTATTTTATGCGACTGTCAAGTTGTAGCCACCCAGTTTGAGAGTAAAGGTCACATGTGGGTCAGATGTTGGGATCCTGTGATGAGTCAACAGGCTTTATTTAGGGAGGTCATTATACATTTGAAAGAGGTGGCAGTGGCAGAGCCGTAGATGAGAAGTCCGTAATCAATAATGCTTACAATAGAGCTTTGGACGGCGACTGATAGTGCTTCAGTGGTTAGGTGTTTCCTGTGCTGGAACAGTAGGCCTAATCAGGTATTGGCAGACTTTGCAACATTGTTGATGTGGGCAGCATAGAAGAGGTGGGAGTCGAGGGTGATGCCAAGGTACCTGAAGGATTGTGTTTGTTCTAGGGTGACTCCTTGCTTTGTTTCAATGGAGAGGTGGTATTGCTTGTTTTTGTATTGGGGCTGCTGAAGATCATGGACTTGTTTTTTTTCTGATTGAGGATCAGTTCATGACTTAGGAACCAGGTTTCAACAGAGGAGAAACCCCGCTGGAGTTTATTTTGCAATAGTTTTGGGTCGTGGTGTGAGGCAAGGATAACTGCATCATCTGCGTAGAGTATTATTTGTTCAGGGCAGCAGTCCGTAGGGTTATCACCTTTTAAGAAGCCCAAAGTGGGACATTTCTACTGAAACATGATTTTTTGCAGGACAATATGTAACCTCAACCAACACAAATTTTTTTTTCTCTAAATAATCAGAATTAAGACTAAGTGTTGCAGTTTTTAGCTGTTCCCTAATGTTTCTTATCATTTTAAGGTATTTTAGTTAAGGTACTGTAGTTTCTGCAACATTTAGAGGAAAGTCTTGAAAATATGTTTTTCTACTATAATGTCAGGACATTTAGTATTTTTTATGTTTTTTCCCAGTACACAGCTGCCCAAATCAAGACTGTCCTGTGAAAATAGGGACAGGTGGTAACCCTAGCAGTCTGGTAGTGAGTTTAGGAACAGGCTGAAGAGGAGGGGGGGCCCAGGATGGAACCCTGGGGGAATCCCAAGCAGACAGGTCTGGGATCAGAGAGTGTATCAGCAATTCTTACTGTTTGGGTCCGATTTTCAAGGTAGCTCTTGAACCAGCCAATGGAGTCAGGTGAGAGCCCAGCATTTTGGAGCTGGATTAGCAGGAGGCGATGATTGATGGTGTCAAAGGCTTTTGTTAAGTCGATAAAAATGGAGCCTGTTTGCTGACTAGTGTCTAGTGAGTTATGGATTGCGCAGGTGAATTCTAATAGAGCCGTGGAGATGCTGTGACCCTTTATGAACCTGTGTTGTTTGCACAGGATGTTGTGTTTATCCAGGAAATCTGTAAGCTGGTCTGAGACAATGCGTTCCAGAGCCTTGGAGAGGGGGATAGTAGGGAAATTGGTCTGAAATTCTCATGGGTAGTTTTGTCACCACCTTTGTGGATAGGGGTGACAGTGGTAGATTTCCACCTGTCCAGGAATTGGCTAAGGCTGAGAGAGAGATTGAAGATCCTGGTCAGAGGCCTGAGCACCTCTTCTAGGGTGAGGCACAGGAGTTTGAGGTCGAGGGAGTCATTGCTAAATCTGGATTTACCAATGGCTTTGGTGACATATTTGTGTACCTGATGAGCCTTGACTGCTTTAAAGTAGAAGTGTGGTTGGCTATTAGCGGTAGTGTTTGTGGAGGGCACTGGAGCATCATCTTCTTTGAAGAAATCAGGTGGTAGGACTGAGTTGAGGTTGGTAAAAGCTGCATTAAAAGTGTCAGCAAAGCTTTTAGGGTTGAGTGTTGTAATTCCATTAATGTTGAGCATTGATGAGGGAGATTTGGACAGTTTCCCAGTGACTTGTTTTATGTTTTTCCAGAAAGTCTCTACCGTTACCCCAGGAGTCCATGAGGGCATTCTTAAAGTATGCTGATTTCATTTGCCGGATGGATTTGGTACAGTCATTGCATGCGTGTTTGTAGTTTAGGATGTCGTTTAGCCTTCTGGAGTTTCTGGCCAGCTCCCAGAGGTGATCCCTTGTTTTTAGTTTCTTAAGGAGGTCTCCTGTGAGCCATGGGTTACAGAGTGTTTATACTTTGCATTTTTTTGCAGGGGCGTACGTGTCACAGGCCTCTGTGAAGATTTTTATGAAATGGTCCAGGGCGTTATTTACATTAGCTGCTTTGCAGATTGGTGACCAGTCTTGACGGAGGAAGTGGGATTTGAGGTGTGGTTGAAGACCACGGGGTAGAACCCTGATGGTGATAGTTTTGGGGGGAGGTTTAATGAATTTATTTGACCAAATGCAGTTAACAGGGCAGTGGTCGCTGAGAGAATCAGGAAGGACAGAAGTGTTTGAGATCCATGAGGGGTGACTGGCAAGGATCCCGACCAAAAGGTTGCTGGTTCCTATCCTGTAGTTTTTCCTGGTTGGTAAGTCTACCTTCTGGGTGAGGTTTGCCGCAGCGATGGAGTCCCTATGTGTACCTGCTTCTGCCACAGGCCAGTTGACGTTGAAGTCACCTAGGAGGATGGATTCAGTATTCGGTGGAAGTGACTTTACGAAGTCCAGTACAGTGGTTGGACCATTTCCTTGTTCTTTAGGAGGAATGTAGATAGTAGCAACTGTGAGGGCTTTGCTTCGTGCCCCTAGGAGGATTCTAATGGGAAGTATGTGAGCAGTTGTAGGTTGGAGAGAGGTATTGATTGGGTGTCCCAGGATGGAGTATTTTAGGTAAAAAGCGCAACCACCACCTCTTTTAGACAGCTGATCAAGCCTAAAGACATTGTAGCTAGGAAGGCTGATTGCCTGGTCAGGGACTGATGGCATAAGCCAGGTTTCGACAACTGCCAGGATGTCCGGGCAGTGTTGGCTGGTAAAGGCCTGCAGGGCATCGATTTTAGGAAGGATGCTGCAGATGTTGATTGACATGATTGAGAGGGCACCTGAGGGTTTGCTCTGATTTAAGGCTTTAGTGTGGATTGGGCCCTGGTTTGGGTGCACGTTGCCTGACAACAGTAGGAGTAGAAGTACAAGCCTCAAGGAGCTAAGACATATTTCCCTGAGGGAGTGCTTTTGTCTGCTAGCCATGCGGGTTATTACCAGAGGGTGTTGGTGGAGAGTGAGGGTTAGAGTATACAGGGAGGATCAGTAGGGTATACAAGGTCCAACAGTAATAAAGGACAGTTCCTTGGAGGCAGGGGGGATCCTGGGCAGAGGGCTGGGTCCAAGGTGCAGAGTTCCTAGCTGGCAAAAGGTTGTTTCAATTTGGAAGCAGTGGGAAGGGGAGGGAAAGCAGGCTCCAGGGGAGTGGAGTAGGGGAAGAAGACAAGCAAGGAGAAAAAGAATGGGGGGAGGAAAGCAGGAGGAGAGCATAATAAGATAGAAGCAGGTGGACGGTGGAGAGAGGGCGTATAGACAGGCAGGCAGGGCTAAGAGATGGGAATGGAAAGCAGTAGGTAGAGCAGTGGGAAGTGGATTCACTGCCGGGGAAAGGCCAGGCAGCTCAACGACACAGTGAGATTAGGGTTAAAAGTGAAAGAGGGCTGTTAAGAAGGATTAGGGAGGAGGACCAAGCAAGGTACCCAATAGCATATGTGCAAGGGGGCAGTGTCTTGACGGGGTGTGGGAAGGGTCTATATAGTTAAGGTAGGAAGTGGAGGAGGGGGGCGGGCATAAACTTTCAGCCATTTGCACTAGAAATCAATGGGCGCAGCAGCCCCGAGGGAAGCAAAGTTTCAGCTGGCTCAAGAGCCAATCACAAGGCAGGAGGTGAGAGAGCATCCAATCAGGGTGCGGTACAGTTACTGTGGGGCCAATGGCGCAGCTCTCAGCTATCCCGGTTAGTCAGGGAACCTTACCCGGCTGTCTGGTTCTTGGGAGCGGCTAGAAGGTAAGTGGCTGTGCGGCTGGCATCCCAAGCCATGGCCATGCTGCCAGAGGGTCTTGTAGCCTGAGTCAAGGGCAAAGATCTGGAAACAGGGGAGAGATTAGGGGTTAGCTGTGGGAGGGGAGCTCTGAGTAGCAGGAGGGTGATGTGGAAATGCTAAATCGGTGGGGTGGGGAGCTGAAACGCTGAGAGTGGCAGACAGAAGGTAAAGCAGGGTTGAGTTGGGGGAGAGGTGATGGCCAGAGGTAATTTAGATCAGAGGACAAATAGCTGGTGCCATGGGGAAAGATGAGAGCAGGTGAGAGGACAGAGAGTTAGCAAGAGGAGGGTAAGAGTGAGAGGGAGGGCTGGTTCAAGCCCAGGTAAAAGAAGTAAGGTCTCAGTAGATGCAAGGAGTGCAGAAAACAACTTAGCACAGTTCAATCTATATCCTTGGAATCAACACAAATGCAGGGCAGCAGTGAATAATTACATTTAGTAGAAGTACAGGCAAAAATGTTTAAAAGGTAAACAGCAACAGTCTCAGTGGCAGAGTGGGCCAAAATTTCATCTGTTTGCACTAGAAATCAATGGGCGCAGCAGCCTCGAGAGAAACAAAGTTTCAGCTGGCTCAAGAGCCAATCACAAGGCAGGAGTTGAGAGAGCGTCCAATCAGGGTGCAGTACAGTTACTGTGGGGCCAATGGCACAGCTCTCACCTATCCCAGTTAGTCAGGGAACCTTACCCAGCTGTCTGGTCCTCAAGAATGGCCAGCAAGTGAGCAGCTGTGTGGCTGGAATCCCGAGCTGCAGCCATGCCACCAGAGGGTCTTGTAGCCTGAGTCAAGGGTAAAGATCTGGAAAGAGGGGAGAGATAAGGGGTTAGCTGTGGGAGGGAAGCTCTGAGTAGCAGGAGGGTGATGTGGAAATGCTAAATTGGGGGGCGGGGAGCTGAAACGCCAAGAGTGGCAGACAGAAGGTAGAGCAGGGTTGAGTTGGGGGTGGGGAGCGATGGCCAGAGGCAATTTAGAGCCTAGGACAAAAGCTAGCCTTGGCGCCATGGGGGGAAGGTGAGAGCAGGTGAGAGGGCAGAGAGTTAGTGAGAGGAGGGTAAGAGTGAGAGGGAGGGGGGCGGTTCAAGCCCAGGGAAAAGAAAGTAAGGTCTCAGTAGATGCAAGGAGTACAGAAAACAACTTAGCACAGTTCAATCTATATCCTCAGAATCAACACAAATGCAGGGCAGCAGTGAATAATTACATTTAGCAGAAGTACAGGCAAAAATGTTTAAAAGGTAAATAGCAGCAGTTTCAGTGGCAGAGCAGGCCAAAATTTTGGCCGTTTGCACTAGAAATCAATGGGCGCAGCAGCCCTGAGAGAAGCAAAGTTTCAGCTGGCTCAAGAGCCAATCACAAGGCAGGAGGTGAGAGAGCGTCCAATCAGGGTGCGGTACAGTTACCGTGGGGCCAATGGCGCAGTTCTCAGCTATACTGGTTAGTCAGGGAACCTTACCTGGCTGTCTGGTTCTCGGGAGCAGCCAGGAGGTGAGCGGCTGTGCGTCTGGAGTCCCGAGCTGCAGCCGTGCCACCGGAGGGTCTTGTTGCCCGAATCAAGGGCAAAGATCTGGCTGTCTGGTTGTTGGGAGTGGTCAGGAGGTGAGCAGCTGTGTGGCTGGAGTCCTGAGCTGTGGCCGTGTCACTGGAGGGTCTTGTAGCCCGAGTCAAGGGTGAAGATCCAGCTGTCAGGTTCTCAAGAGTGGCCAGGAGGTGAGCGGCTGTGTGGCTGGAGTCCCAAGCCATGGTCGTGCCGCCGGAGGGTCTTGTAGCCCGCGTCAAGGGTGGAGATCCAGGGTCCTGTAGCCTGAGTCAAGGGTGAAGATCCGGCTGTCTTGTAGCCCGAATTTTCTACAATATGTCTCAACCTTCTATGGGCAACGGAGACTCTTGACACCAGTCTCTACATCTAAACCACCCTGAAATATGGCAAGCCACAGCAAAGCATAATAGAAGAAATTGTATCAGCCTTACCGTAATTTGCATGAATGCTCCTGCAACTAAATGTTGCCAGAAAACATGTCAACTGAAAGAGTATGTCCTCTGATAACTCGCAAGCAAGACTCAAACAGAGGATCGCAGGGTGGGTGAAGGACTGCATTAAGGTCTCAAGGTGGAACTGAGAATCTGTAAGCTAGATGAGTTCTACTGAAAGCTGAAAAGAACCGACTAATGTTAGTGTGTGAGCCTATGTGGCATTCCTGGCAAAGAATGAGCCCTGCATCCAGTTCTGAAACTTGCACTCAATACGACTCCTGTCTGCCCCTACTCAAAGAAATTGAAAATCTGAGGTGCAGATGCCTTCCTTAGTTAATCCATCTGTTTGACCCAATGGAAGAAGGGTTTCCAAACTTTATCATAAGCCACCAATGCAGACTGCTTCCTCAATGTCACCAGAGGATCCTCACTTTTTCAGAATATTCAGGTCAGAGAAGTTTCCACCTGTCAGGAGCCAAGCTGCTACAGTAGCTAGAGATGAGCTAGACTGGGATGAAAGATCAAACCTTGAAGCAGAAGGTCATACTGTCCAGGGAGCTGAAAGGTTCTTTGAACCTCTACACTAGTCAGGTCTGAGAACCATGGCCTATTTGGCCATGCCAGTGCCACTAAAATGAAGGCACCATGTGATCACTGGATCTTTCTGAGAACTGCTGGAACCAAAGGAAATGGAACAGATACACCCTTCTAGATAACCACTTCCCTTCCGCTACCGGACCAATGTACTGACTGTAAAATCATGCCACCTGAGCATTGTTTTGAAGGATGATGTGGTCTAGCTCTAGATACCAGAAGTTGTGGGAAAGATGTTAAAACATCTCCTGGTTCACAGCCCACTCCCCTGGATGAGCATATTAGTGACTGAGCCAGTCCATTAGGGAGTTGAGCTATACCACCAGATGAATCGCCGACAGGTAGTTCAGACTGGTTTTCACCCAAAGCAGAAATGAGTATGCTTCTGTTAGGATTATCTCGCTCCTTGTGCCACCTTGCTTATTTATGCAAGTGATGCTCACAATGTTGATGGACTGTACCTTTACCAAACTCTGTTGAACTCTGTCTTTGAAATGTTTAAAGTTCATAAGACAGCTCTGGTCTCAAGAACAATTATTCAAAGGTGTTACTCCTCCAGCGACCATACTCCTTGGGCAGAAATCTGGTCCAGCACTGACTCCAGCCTGTCAGGTACGCAATGGTAGTCAGAATGAGCTGTTGCAATTGGGATAATGGAGACCCCTGAAAAGGATTTGGGGGCTCTCCCATCACTCCAATGAGTGGGGCAATGACCTTGGGAGCCATATTGGAACCTGTCACTGTTCCAGAACAAGTAACCAATGAGATAGGTGAAAGATCTGGAGAGGTCTCATGTGCAGTCTGACCTAAGGGATCATCTCTATGGTAGCTGCCATTATACCTAAAATTTGGAGGCACCTGTGGGATGGCATGACCTTGTGCGTCCTGATCTGCTGAATCTGTTTGATAAGGATGTCCGGTCAGCTCTTCGAGAGAAAACTTCTCACCAGGTTTGTTGAAAGCACTTGATTAGATGCTCCAATGATTAGGAGAACTGGTGGGAGCTCTTCTCCCAATTCATTATCTAGTCATGTTCTTCTAGGATCTGTAAAGCCCTGTGGACTAAATGGTGATCCAACAGTTCTGATCCTGCCTGGATCAGGAGAGGTCTCATGTCATCCATATCATCCAGATAAGAATAAACATGGTGTCCCAAAGAAGAGTCCTCATGATCATAAGAAGTTTCAGAAACACTCTCGGGTGGAGACCAACCTATAGGGAAGATCCTGGTAGTGTTGTCTAGAACTGAAAATATGAAAAATTGCTGGTATGACTACCAAATTATAATGTATAGAGATGCATCTGAGAGGACTAAGAAGGTTAAAAATTGCGTGGCTGATATGCCGTAATGACTGACCTTAAATACTTGCTCTTAAACTGGATGGATCTCCCACAGCGGTTCAGACTGAAGAGATCTAGAATCAGAAGGAATCCTCCTGATTTCTCACTACAGAGAAATTGTATTAGAATAACTGTTCCTTTTCTATTGGAGGAACCCGAATCACTGACCCTAAACTGAGATGATCCAGTGGCTGGTCCACTGCTTGTTGTTTCCTAGGATTTGTGAAAATCAGGAACTGGAAGAAGCACCCTCTGGAAGGTACACAGTTAAATTCAATTGAATAGCCCTGTGAAAGTATCTGCACCACCCAGTCATCTGATGTGGTCTGGTCCCATTTGTTGTTAACCTTCTTGAATTGCCCTTCAAGAGCTTATGGACAAGGATGGGGCTACACAACCTCGTGCTGAGTGTCCTTCTTGGTGCTTGGTTTCCCTGTTTCTAGGGAGAAATTGCCTCTGTTCTGCTGGTACTTGAAGTCCAAAAATGTACCTCTAGTGTGCTGAATTATATATTCTTAAAAGGATCGAAAATTGGCATAAGAGTTGTGAGTACATCTGAAACCCCAACCTCTTAAACAACTATTGGAGAATTGCTGCTCTTGGAACTTAGCAGGAAACTTTTCTTCTCCTTAAGATCCTCAAGAATCTTCTTTAACCAGGCCATCAGCATAGCTGTAGGGCTACCACTCATAATGCCAGTGACCAGGGTTAAGAAATGAGCCCAGATACCAAAGCTGGGGGAGGAGGATTGAGCAACCAAAGGATGCTCTCCTCCTCTGGGGGGAGGTGGCAACAGTCCATCACCTGGATGATCACAGGTAGCAGTGCAGTCAGAGGGACCTGCATAAGAGAAAGGAGGTCACTGCTGGCCATTGCAACATATGTTCACACCCTCTGTGTACTACTGCAAGGACATCCATGATGGCATTGTCCTCAGGGATGGGAGAAATGAAGGCATAAAACTCCTCTCCAATGCAGCATGATGACCCCGAGTGCCTGCAGGTCCTGCACCAGTCAATCCAGTGCAACCCCTCCAACTCCATCTCATCCCCCAGATCCTTGGGTCTTTTAAGGGGGCTCAGCCATGCAGAGTAAGCCACAGAGTTTTCAGGAGTGGTGATAGGTCCTTAGGATGATGGGGTGATGGGGCTCGGGTGGCTTTCAAGGGGTATGATGGGGTATGCCTTCCCCAGTTGAGGGGAATAAAAAGAGAATTAAGACAGTAGGATCTACTGTAACTGTGGGCCAAGCAACATCCCACCTGTAAAAGACTCACTGAGCAAGTGAGACTTGTAGATGTGGTCTGCCAACCAATGTCTCAAACTGACTTAAGAGCTGCCAGAGTGTAGCACAGCCTCTCTCTCTGAAAATATGTGTAAGACCAACAATGAAATTTCCTGAAAAAGAAAGCTGCCATGTGGACTAAGGGGGAGGAGGTCTCTGACTGGAGAATCCACCAGGACCTTATCTGGTGTTAACCATTTACACAGTGCTTGTGCAACTTAAGTCAAGGCCAACGTGACTTGTAAACCAAAACCTGATGCTGAATATGCAAGTTTACAGGCTGTTTCCCAATGCTCATCATAAGTGTCTTGAAAACTAGTTGCACCACTGAGAGGAATAATGACTAGAACCATAGATGAGATGGCTATATCTAGGATAGGAGGAACCTCCCATTTATTAACAAATGTGTTGGGAAACGAGTAACATTTCAACTGTGGCTTTGCAAACTACTTCATCTTGTCCACATTGTTTCAATCTTCTTTAACTATCTGTACAAAAAGTTTCCAGAGTCCGAGAAATATTTAGGTGTGCTCCTCGTGAAGGATGAGATGGGTTTACATTCCATGAAATGGTAGACTGTGTCTTTTTTTAATTTTTTATTTTTTTATTTAGGGATTCGGATCATACCTTTGAGCGCAGAGCTCTTTTACAAAGGTTCCACGTCAAACAGTGATAATGACAGCAATAACAAACAGTTTACATACAATTTTTGAATAGTAAGTAGCTAGTATACAATAAGGTTACAATGTCATTCATAATACCAATGGTGATAGTACAGCGTCAAGAGCATTCAACTAGGGTAAAGGACAGTGTTTATATGTAGTGAAGGAGATAAAGAGGTGTGACACCTAGTGTGGCAGTCCAAGGAGGAGTCAAGGTAAGGGGGAGGGGAGTCAGCGGAGGAGAGTTGGCGGCCAAAAGAAGTGGCTTTGTCTAGGAGGTTGGGAGGTAGTGGTAGTAGGTTGGTTTTAAGGTTGATCCAGTGAGAGAAAAGGCACAGTGGGGAGAGGAAGACAGAGGGATAGGGCAAGAAGGAAGAGTGGTGGTTAAAGGAAGGGGAAAGAGAATGTGGATGAGTGGGCATTATGGGTGTTAGAATCCTGGTGGCAGTCACAAACTGTCCTAGTAAGAAGGTGTTGCCTTAGGCCATTTTTGAATTGCGAGATGCATTGGGAGTTTAGAATGTGCACTGGGATTTCATTGAGCAATTGGGAAGCCCTATAGCTGAAAGCATGCTGTCCCTGCACAGTTTGACGGAAAGATGTTGATAAGGCCCCCCTCATCCTGCCTCTGGTGGTATAGCTGGTAGCACTTGGTGTTAGGATGCTAGAAATGCATGGGGCGGTTTTACCCATTAGTGCCTTTTTTCCAAGGAGACATGTTTGAAATATAATCCTGTTCTTTAGTGGCAGCCAATTGGTCTCCTCGTATAAAGAGCAGGTGTGGGTATTTCAATCTGCAGCCATTGTGAGCCTACATGCCTTGTTGATGGCAATGTGAATCCTTTTTAGTGCAGTGCCTGTTGCTGCGCCATAGTCCACCAATCCATAGCCGATGGTAGAAAGGATGGAGCTGGAGACTGAGAGACGGAGGGCCTCTGGAGTGAGATACTTTTTATGCCTATATACTACACCCAGCTTGGTGTTCACTGCCTTTACCACTGTGTCAATGTGTTGGGTGAAGGTGAGGCAGTCATCAACGGTGACCCCTAGGTACTTGAAGGTCTGAACTTGTTCCAGCGTCTCACTGACTTTATTGGAGATGGAGAGGGGAGGGAGTTATTTTTGTGCTGTGGGCTGGCTGTGAGCATCACCTTGGTTTTTTTTGTAGCTTAATAGAAGTTTATGGCTACAGAACCAGTCTTCCAGCTTGTAGACGGATGCCTGCAGCTCAGAGTGGAGGGCGACTATTGATGAACTGTTGGTGAGAAGCACAGCGTCATCTGCGTAAAGTATAAGTTAGTGTCACAGGCTTCAGGAAGATTATTTAGGAAGAGGCTGAATAGTAAGGGCCCCAGTATTGACCCCTGTGGTACCCCTAAAGATACCTTGTTGGAGCTAGATACTCTGTGCCCAATTTTTACACGTTGGCTTCTGTGTGTTAGGTAGTTCTTGAACCAGCAGACAGCATTGGTTGCCACCCCCAGTTTCTGTAGTTGAGTCAGGAGGAGACAGTGATTGACGGTGTCGATGGCTTTGGTGAGGTCTGTGAAGACTGACCCCACCAGCTTTCCTTCATCTAGTGCCTTGTGCGAGTAGTCAGTGTAGTCCAGCAAAGCTGTGGAGGTACTATGATTCTGCCTGAAGCCATGTTGGTTGGGACATAACAGGTTGTATTTGTTGAGGTAATCTGTGAGTTGGGTGGCCACAATCTTTTCTAGGGCTTTAGATAAGGGAGAGAGGATGGATATCGGCCTGTTATTGGCGGTGCATATCATATCACCATTCTTGTGCACCGGCGTCATGAGAACCTGTTTCCAGATCCCAGGGAACTGTGCAAGAGCCAGTGATTTGTTATATAGTTTTGTAACTGGCACGATGATGACATCCAGTGTTAGGGACAGGAGTTTCATATCGATTCCATCACTCCCCATTCTGGTCTTGCCTAGTATTTTTTTATGTATTTGTAAGCCTCGTTCACTGACACTTTTTTGAAGTAGAAAACAGGGACTGAGCCCCCTTGAGGCGTGCAGTTGGTTTGTTCTACAGCAGGGTGCAGGTAGTCGGGGGATAGCACTCTAGTCAGGTCAGTAAACACTGTGTTGAGAGAATCCGCAATGTGTCGAGGGTCAGTAATCATGACGTTGTTAATGTTGAGCGAGTGGGGGATCTTCTTCTCATCCTTCCCAAGAAGGTTTTTGATGTTCTCCCAAAAACTCTTCCCATTGCCCCAAGTTTTTTTAAGCTGCTCCTTGTGGAAGTTGGCCTTTGCTTGCGGATAAGGTTGGTGCAGTGGTTTCTTGCAGCTGTATAGCATTGGAAGTTGTGTTTTCTGTGAGAGGACCTGGCTTTTTCCCAGAGGTTGTCCCTTTCCTTCATCTGGGCGAGGAGATCCCCTGTTATCCAACCATTAACTTGACCCCAAATTTTTCTTTTCCTTGGTGGTGCAAAGATTTTGCAAATCTTGTTGAAGCCCTCTATAAAGAAACTTAGGGCCTGGTCAACATTAGGAGCATGATCGATGGGGGACCAGTCATACTGGGGGAGGGCAGAGGAGAGGGCCCCAGGTTGCCCTTTCCCAAGACCCTACTATTAATTATGATAGGTGGGGGCTTGCTCAATTTGTTTGACCATGTGAAAGTGACTGGGGAGCGATCACTTATGGTGTCAGGCAGGACCTTAAGTTCAGAGATCCGAGAAGGGTAACTCAAGAGGAGCTAATCAAGGAGGGTGTCTTTTCCTGTTTTGTGGTTCCGCCTTTTTGGGCTGTCTACAAGTTGGGTCAGATTGGAAGTAGTGACCATGTCCTTGAAAGGCGTGGATTCCCTGCCCTCCCAGTTGATGTTAAAGCCACCTGTTATGAGAAGCTCTGTGCCCTGAGAAAGGGTAGCAATTGTATTCAGTATTTTTGGGAGGCCATCCCTGGCTTTAGTGGGTGGAAGATAAACTGAGGCTAAGATTAGAGATTTGCTGTGCCATCCAACCTGTGCTTTTATTGCTAGTCGTTCATGGTCATCCTCGACCCTGGTAACAGGGAGGACTGAGCAGCATAGGTAATCCCTGGCATAGATAAGGACTCCTCTGCCTTTCTTGCCACACCTGTCTTTTCTGAATGTTTGATATCCCAGGAGCATCACTTTATTGTCTTTCATCTTGCTTGACAGCCAGGTCTCTGTCAGACAGAGAATGTCAGGTACATGGTGGGCATCCACGCTTGGAGTAGGTCAAACTTTGCTGTGAGGCTGCAGATGTTCAGTGCAGCTACTTCCAGGCCTTTACTCGTGTTTCCCCTTGCGTTTGATACTGGTGGTGGACCAGGATTGGCATGGACATTACCCGATAGAAGAAGCAGCATGAATATTATTTTCCTGGCTGAGAAGTTTATGCAAATGGTGGAGCGTATCTTGTGCCTCCTGTTCTTGCAATGGGGGAGGCGAGCGTTCACTAGGGTGATCTTTTTGGGCATGAAAATAGTAATGTTGATAACTGTGGCAGGTGTCAGGGGTCAATGACTTCAGTGGCTGCAGAATCCTATAGGTCTCCTCAACCAGGAGAGAAATATGTTTTGGAGTAAAAAGAAATGGGATTGAGGAAGGCTGAGGTTCCTCTACTCATTCACGTTCCTCTTCATCAACTTTAGAATCTTGAGAGTCCCTTGGATCCTGAGGCTCAGAAGGATTATTATTGCCTTGGGAACCTTCCAGATTTCCTAGCTTAGTGAAGATTCCTTGTCCAAAAATGTCTTGGAAACATTCAAAGCTGGAAGAACTTTTTGTTGCCACTGCCAATCTAAAACAAGCTGTGCTTTCACCTGAGCCACCATCAGTCTGGGGATCAGATGCAGAAAAATGAGCAAATTTGTCTTGCTGGTGCAGAATGGACAGAACATGCCATACTACACCAGAGTATCTCAAGGTCTTATGACATACTGTACATTTAAAGGGCATGCAGAACATTGGTTCCACAATGCCGATTCGACAGCAAACCTGTCAACTGGCTTTACAGTGATGGCACAAATGCCGACTGCAATCATAGTCCACATTGTGTCATTGGGAATACTAGTGTGTTTTCTGTGGGGGCTGCACTCCCCAGATCTTACTATAATCACTTCCATAGCAGAGGTGTTTTAGGGAGGGGACACAACACCCAGAGACACTGTGCCAGGGGTCCTAATTCTGTAGCGTGCCCATTACAGTGACCTACAGTGACCTGTCATTTTTTCACTGTAAACAACCAGCGGCTGTAGTATTTTTGCTGTAGCAATGGTATACCAAGAACACCATGATGTCTTTTACTCTGTAATCTGTGAAAGACAATCAAAAGTGAGGTTCTGCATCAGAGGCTGCACTCACTTGTGCCAGTGGTGATCTATGTCACTGTTCTTGTGCACTTGCATCATTGTTTTGCACTTGTGTCACTGCTTGAACACTTCCTCCAGTTTTGCACACGTGTTCATTTTTACATACATGTGTCAGTTTATGTGTGCCTTCATCAGTGTTTGCACATCTGCGTCAGTTTCATGCACTTGCATCAAACCTTTTGTGAACTTTCATCATTTTCAACAAAAATTATGCAAAACCCTCAAAAAAATGATGCAACCATGGGAAAATGCAACAACTTGCAACAACACATGGTGGTGATGAGAGAAACATAGACTTTGACAGTAGATAAGGACCGCTTGGCCCACCTAGTCTGCCCATTTCCCTACCTACAGGATAAGCTGCAGATCCTACTTAACCAATAGCCTATTGCTTCCTACCCCCCACAAAAATTGCCTTATGTCTGTCCCGTGCATTCTTGAATTCTCCCACAGTTTTAGACCCCACAACCTTCTCAAGAAGGCTGTTCCATGCATCCACCACCCTCTCTCTAAAAAAATACTTCCTCACATTGCCCCTGAGCCATCCCCCCTCTATCTTCAAAGTGTGTCCCCTTGTTCTTGCACATCTCTTTTTCTGAAAGATGCTACCCTCTTGGACTTTGTTGATTCCACTGAGGTACTTAAAAGTTTCTATCATGTCCTCCCTCTCCCTCCTTTGCTCAAGGGTATACATATTAAGCTCCTTTAGTTTCTCCTCATATGGCTTTTCTTGCAGACCCTGCACCATTTTAGTTGCCCTCCTGTGGACTGGCTCCATCCTGTCTATGTCTTTGCGGAGATAGGGTCTCCAGAACTGGATGCAGTACTCCAGATGGGGGTTTCACCAACTGTCTGTACAGGGGGGAATAATAACTTACTGTTTTCTGTTGATGATGCCTCTCCCTATACTGCCCAGTATCCCTGCAGCCCTCCCTACTGTCTTCTCACATTGCTTGCCAACCTTAAGGTCATCTTGTATGATTACCCCAAGGTCCCTTTCCATTGTTGTTGTTACTACCCCCCCATTGTGTAATCTTCCCCTGGGTTTTTGTTTCCTAGGTGCATAATTTTGCACTTCTTTGCATTGAATCCAAGCTGCCATACTTCTGACTATTCCTCCAACCTTGCCAAGTCCCTTCACATCCTTTACACACCTCCTTATGTATCAACCCTGTTGCAGATCTTTGTGTCATCTGCAAAGAGGCATACTTTTCCTTCCAGTCCCTCTGCAATGTCACTTATAAAGACATTAAAAAGGACTGGGCCCAGTACTGAACCCTGCGGTACCCCACTAGCAACCCCTCTTTCTTCAGAGTGGACTCCATTTACAGTTACCTTCTGTGTCCTGTTGTCCAGCCAATGTTTTACCCAGGCTACCACCCTGGGACCCATTCCCAGGTGGTTAATATGACTATTAATCTTTTGTGTGGGACTGTGTCAAATGCCTTGCTAAAGTCTAGGTAGACCATGTCCACAGCCCCCAGTCTACTACTTTGGTCACCCAGTCAAAGAAATCAATTAGATTCGTCTGACATGACCTTCCCGCTGTGAACCTATGCTGCACTGGGTCCTGTGCCCCACTGGCCTCTAGGTACTCAACAATTCTTTCCTTCAGAAGTAATACCATCACTTTCCCTACCACAGAGGTCAAACTGACAGGTCTGTAGTTTCCTGCCTCTGTCTTGCTCCCACTTTTGTGAAGGGGAATCACATCCACCTTCCTCCAGTCCTCAGGTACCACACCATCTTCCCATGATTTGTTAAAAAGGGTAGTCAGTGGTGTCACTAGTTCTCTACCTAATTCTTTTAGAATTCTGGGGTGAATTCCATCAGGCCCCATTGCTTTCTCAACCTTCGGTTTTAGGAGTTCTGTCAGAATCCTTTCTTCTGTGAAAGGACTGGGATCGACACCCCTCTCCAGAGTGCTTCTGTTAATTGGATTAGGCACCTCCCAATCCTCCTCTTTTGTGAGTACTGAGCAGAAGTATTTATTCAGTATCCCTGCTTTTTCACTGTCCCTCTCTGCCCACCCACCCACCGTCCATTCTATTCAGCCTCACTATCCCTCCCTTTGTATTTCTTCGCTCCCTGATATACCTATAAAAGATTTTATCCCCCTTCTTAACCGAGTTGGCTATCTTTTCCTCAGTTTGGGCCTTTGCTATTCTAACTACCCTCCCTGCTTCCCTCTGCCTTAACTGGTAGAGTTCTCTGTCCTGCTCCTTTTCTGTTTCCTTATACTTCCTAAATGCTATCTTTTTCTCCCTAACCTTCACTGCCACCTCTTTTGAGAACCATAATGACTCTTTCTTTCATTTTGATTTGTTTATTTGCTTCACACAAAGGCTTGTTGCCTCTGTGATGGCAGTTTTGATGTTTCCCCATTGTTGCTCCACCCCTCCTTATAGCCTGTTTGCTAGTGTTTTTGTAAGGCACTCTCCCATCTTGCCAACGTCAGCCCTCCCGAAGTCCAGAACCCTCACTTTTGTATGGCTTGACTCTGTAGCTGAGTTTATCATGAACCACACTATTTGGTGGTCACTTGTTCCCAGATGGCTATCCACTTCTAGATCTGAGATCCTGTCACTGTCCCCATTTGAAAGTATGAGGTCTAAGATTGCTCCCTCATGAGTGGGTTCCACAACTAGCTGTCTGAGGCATGCCACCTGAAGGGCATCGAGAATGGCCCTGCTTTTGGATGTGGCTGCAGCAAAGGTACTCTAGTTAACATCTGGCATATTAAGGTCACCCATCAACAGTATCTCTCCTTTCTCTGCCATTCTAAGTATGCCTTCTATCATATCCTTGTCCATTCCCTCCCCCCGACATGGGGGTCTATATACAACCCCTGTGCGGATTGTGGTGCCATTTCCAGTCTCTAAGGTAACCCACAGTGTCTCCTATCCTCCCTGCTTACTCTTTTGTTCAGTTGCTTTTATCCCTTCCCTTACATAGAGAACTACTCCACCCCCCTCTTCTCTCCTCCCTGTCTCTCCTGTAGGTTGTGTACCCTGGTATGTTAACATCCCAGTCATGGTTCTCTGTGTACCATATTTTTGTGACTGCTACAATATCCAGGCATCCATCTTCCATCAAGGCCACCAGTTCAGTGATCTTGTTGCCCAGATTATGGGCGTTGGTACTCATTACCCTCCATTTCTTGATGGCCTTATCCCTTTTTGCCCCATCCCTGTCCTTATTGCATTTGTCATTTTCTCCATTTACCCCTGCCCTTTTTCCTATTGACATCTCTATGTTGGTGTTTACCTCACTTAGTACCCTGATTTTGTTTGGGGGGGGCCTAGGATTTCCCTGCTCCTCTCCAGTGCCTCCCCCCTTGGCTAGTTTAAATGTTTCTCATAAATGTAATTAACACTCAAAAAGGCAAAAAAAAAAAACTGTGCAAACAAGTTATCAGGATTAGCTAAAAGAAAACACTGAGTAAGCCTACCTGAATATATGGCACAGATCAAGAAAAGAAAACTGCCCTGGGAGACATTTTGTTAAAAAGGCTTACCTAGGAATAAGGTTGCATTCAGACCACAGAGCAAAACCTCTAATGCTTATCTGACATCCTTTAAGAAATTCAGACAGAATGTAAGAATTACAAAACAGCAAGCTTCCAACAGGAATTTGGGGTTAAAGTAGGAACCAACTGAGCAAATAAACAATAGGCACAATTTAAATTGAAAAATTCTGCCTGTAAAAACAAGCAGTATTCTATGCTGAGAGCTACCACAGTGGATAACATAACAAAAATGTTAAAGAAAGTCTTCAAGCAAGAGAACTCTTAACTATGCTGCCTGTTCCTATTATGGCCTACACACAAAGACTGAGTCAAAGCAAACTGCTTCAAAATGGGGAGGCATTAAGTGTAAGGATAGGATGTAAGATGCAATGTTGAACTGGGCCTGTGCACGTGTGCGCCATGTCCTCTATATATATATGTATATATATATATATATATATATATATATATATATATATATATATGTGTGTGTGTGTGTGTGTGTGTGTTGGCAGGTAAAGCCACGTACTTGGCACTGAGCTGGGTATACTGCTGTACTATTAAAGTGCATACTAAGTCCACTTACCATGTCTGTGAGTATCATTACATGCTGTCAGAAAGAAATGCTTTTCGTCACCCACTGCCCTCAATCTCTAGGGCAACTTGTCTGAAAACTGGTGCAGATTCAAGCAGCAATTTGAAATCTTCCTTGTGGCTAGTGGAGTTGCAGAAAAATCGCAGAGAATATAGGCTATGACTTTTCTACACGTGGCTGGCCCTGCAGTGCTTGAAGTTTATAATACATTTGAATGGGGAAGGGCGGAAGATAAAGGGAAAATGGCCCAGATGATGGACAAGTTTGAAGGGTACTGTAACCAAAGTAAAAATGTGACATATGAGAGACATTTTTTTAACATCAGAAATCAGAAACCTGTTGAGTCAATAGATGCATATGTGACTGATTTAAGGCCAAATGCTAAAGCATGTGAATTTGGAGATTGGGTGACTCTCTACATAGAGACAGGATTATTTGTGGAATCCCAAAGTGAGCATGTGAGATGCAGACTGCTAAGGGAAGTGGATCTAATGCTAGCTAGAGCGATAGACGTTTGCAGAGCAGCTGAAATTAGTGGAACCCAGATTAAAAGTATAAGTGAGACAATTCAAGAACAGCAATATGTGCATTCAGCATCTTTAAAAGAGGAGAGAGACAGAAATGGGGTGAACGAAAATAGACGGAGCCTGCCAGACCACGTGAACAAGCTTAAACGTGGGAGGTGTGGGCGTGAGCATGGGCCAATCAAATATGGAAAAATATGGAAACATTTGCAGGAAAAATAAAGAAAAAAACATTTTGCTAAAATGTACTGTTCGGCTAAAGGCAAAGATATCCATATAGTCAAGGAAGAATCTGATAGTGAGAGTGAAAATACTTTTAGTGTTGAGGCCTTATCTACCTATAAGACCAAGACTGACTGGAAAGTAGATCTGAACAATAAATGGCAAATGTGTAAATTTTATGCTGGATACAGGAGCACAATGTAATGTAAAGCCTTTGCAAATGTACAGAACATTGTCTAGAGAGGCTGTGCAGAAATCTAAAGCAAGATCGGTCTCTTATTCTGGACATAAATTAAATGTGAGAGGTAAAGCTGTTTTACTAGCCTATTTCAAGTCCCAGTATTATCTTCTTCTGTTCCAAGAGGTTGATGCAAATGTGACCCCCGTTTTGGGCCTGCTCATCTGCCTAGAAATGAAACTAATAAGGAAATTGTTTTCAGTGAATACTGAAGGTGAGAGGCCAGGAGACACAACAGAATACATATTGTCTGAGTTTGCAAATGTCTTTGAGGAATTAGGCTGTTTGGAGGGAAAACATCATATTAAAATAAATAAATCTGTGAGCCCTGTGATCCAGCCTCCTCAGAAAATACCTTTTGCGGGGCGTGGCCTAGCCCTGATCTGGTATGGTCGCATAGAGAGATAGCTCTTGCAACACAGGGATAAATCCGACATCAGCCATCACTAAGACCCTCTATTTCTGCCAGAATTTTTTATTATAGCAGAGAGGAATCCCCTGGGCATAATTTTGGGACTTTTCTTGCAAGTTCTCTTTTGAAAATCACTTGTCTTTTCTCTCGGAAGGCGGATTTGCAGTGCGGCCTACAATATGCAGCTTTCTGCAGAATCATTGAGAACTGAAGCGATATTCAGCCAGCTCATGACCCAAATGGCACAACTCACAATTGCAGTCAATGCCACTGCGCAAACTTTGCAAGGGATCGAAGTTAGGCTTTTCCACAATGAGTGACAAATATCCTCCCATGATGCCTCTCTTCATGAAATAACTGCTACACTGAGGGAACAGGCCAAACTTATCCACTCACTACAAAATAAAGTAGATGACCTGGAAAATCGCAGCCGTTGAAATAATATATGGCTTATTGGCTTTCCGGAAGGTGCATAACAGAAATCAGCCATCGACTTCTTACAGTCAACCCTCCCAAAGCTGCTCAAATTACCAGCTGATTTTCACCCTCAGATAGAACCGGGGCATCACTCGCTTGCCCCAGTACCAAGGCCTGGAGCAAGGCCCAGACCCCTGCTTGCCAGATTTTTGGACTTTAGGCAAAAATTATCTATTCTGGCTGCTGTTCAAACTGTGGGGGAAATTACTTGGCAAGGGTATCATATCCAGCTCTATCAGCACTATTCTAAAGAACTCTCCGATCGCCATAAGGAATATGCCCAGGCAAGGAGACTATTACAAAAACTAAACTACTCTTACTCACTGTGGTATCCAGCGACCATGCGGATTATGCACAATGGGTCTTCCCTTCCATTTGAGACCCCAGAGAGCTTGATGGACTTCCTGTGGGCTAGGCATCCTGCAGAGTTTCAGGACCCCAACAATCAGAGTGAGTAAATACAACACTCTCCCTCTCCATCAGCAAATATTTCCTCGGCTCCCAAGCAAGACATACCTGAGTCTGTTTTGCAGATTTTTGACACATCGCTACCATCAAGGCCAAGGAAATGGCAACCATCTCATCATCATGATCAATGACAACAGCCTACTGAAAGAGCCAGCTCCCCGAGTCCACAGGCGATGGCTCACTCAGACCAACTTTCAGATCAGCAAGATCCCATAGATCTGCAGACTTTCTTCTCACCTAACCCATATGCCATTCTACAACCGGACCTGCAAGACTCAGGTACTGCACAATGGATTTTAGAAGGGGCAGAGATAGACATGTGTGAGTTGACATCCTCAAGACCAATGCTCTCCATGTCTCAAATCAAATCCTGGGCTGACATAGCTGCCGCATCTCCAGAACTTGCAGCCTGCCTTCCCACTTCGAACTCATGAGATGGATCTCTCGATGCTGCAATTGGTCTTCCCAGACCTGGCTCAGAACCCCGGACTGAGGACATGTTCAAACTGTATGGTACCAGTTTAATATGGGTGGTTGTGTATGTAATAAGGGAAAGGGAACCTCCTTTTTTTCTGTTTGGTTTTCCCTTTATGTGTTAACTTCTCATCTCTTGGCCTGCCATGGGATCTAAATATGCTGGGAGTATTAAGCTCAGCTCTCCCTATCCCTCATCTATCGCCTGGGAATATTGGAGTACTGTAACTCCTTTTGGGACATGCTTTTGAGGATATCCTGCTATGTGCTTAGGGCCACATGGTCCCAGGGGGACATCTCTCATATGTCCTCGGGGGGGCTCTTAGCTCTAACTGTATTTTTACACCCTGTAGTATGGACAAGCTGTTCTGGAGGGTATTTCCTCCTGTCCTGATCACAGGCCAACCCCCACGGATACCAAAGGAGGTCTTGCAACTTCGGTCGGTGACATATTACCTTTGGGACTCCTAATGGCTGTGGACAGGCTGATCTGTTTATATAGTTGGTTAAATGTTGTTATAATATTATGTTTTACAAGTTGAAATTGTTTATAGGTTTTTTCAGATCGTGATTAGTACATGCTTGGGGGGGGTTGTGTGTGTATTTGTGTCCCTTGCTGGTGGTGTTTAAACTGATTACAACAAACTTTCTGGTTCAGATGATATGGGGCAGACCTTCACTCTCAGTCTCTATTAGGTTCTATAGTTCGCTCCCTTCTAAATCTGATCTCCCACTTCTAGACTATGGCTGACATTCGCTATATCACCTGGAATGTACGGGGCCTTAATACCCCTAAGAAGCATTCTCAGGTGCTGAATCATTTCAAGAGACTGGGTGTGTAGGTAGCCCTACTACAAGAGACTAAGTTGAAAAAGTTGGACCATGACAGGCTGAAAGGCTCTTGGGTGGGACAGGTTGTTTCTTCTTCAGTCTCCACCTGCAAACGGGGGGTAGCTATTTTATTTCACAAATCCCTTCAGTGGACACAATTAAAAGTGCAGCAAGATAGAGATGAGAGATGGGTGGTGGCTTTGATGGATACTCCGACAGGTACCCTACTGATAGCTAACGCGTATGGCCCTAATGACGACCAGCCTGAAGTGTTTCACTTGCTGGCCCAAGCTATTAGCTCTTTAGCCTCTCCACAGGTCCCCATAATCTTAGGGGGTGATTTCAATCTCCCCCTGGACCCTTTCCTAGACTGCACGTCCGCCTGCCCAGATCATCATCAGAAATCTTGCCTCTCACTTCAGCAGCTGATCACAGATATGGGGTTACAAGACCCCTGGCACATTCTGCACCTGTGGGACAAAGATTATACATTCTTTTCTCCGGTGCATAACTCACACTCTTGGCTGGACTACTGGCTTGTATCTCCTTCTATTATGAACAGCACCAATGATGCTGTAATTCTTCCAGTTATCATATCGGATCATGCTCTGGTACAACTTCACATGCTAAGTAGTCCCTCAGCTCCTAGGTCCCTGAGCTGGCATTTGGATTCGCTTCTCATAAGGGACCCTAACTTCCCTCAATGGCTTCAGATACAAGTCACTAATTTTCTACAAGATCATGCTACAATGGAGGTCCCCCCAACAATGGTTTGGGAGGCACTGAAAGCCACAATACGAGGCGCTATCATGTGATATTCACCGTATCGCAGGCAGCAGAGAGAACACCAGCTTAAAACATTGGAATCCTGTCTTATAGAACTCGAGGCCAAATTTAAAAGTATGATGCACACTTCCTTACATTCCCCGATAGACAAGGAAATTACTAAAATCCGTCATCAAGTACAGGACCTACTTGCCAGGAAAGCTGAATTTGCCTTCCTCAGACTACGGCATAAATATTGGGAGGGGGGACAGAAGGCTGGTAAAGTATTAGCCTACAGACTCTGGAAACAGAGGGCCGAGAGCCATATTCCCAGATTCAAAGCACCAGATGGCCCTGTGCAAGTTCAACCAGAATGCATAAATGAAATTATGACAGATTTCTATAAACAGCTATATTCTCCCTGCAGCACTTTCAATGTTGCACAGATACGAACCTTGCTGACATCTATACCTATCTGTCATTTAACTCCTCAGCAAGCTGCTACCTTGGAGTCTCCCATTACCCCTCAAGAGGTGACAGATGCATTCCGCAATTTAAATCACAGGAAAGCCCCTGGTGGGGATGGATTTCCCCCTGAAATGTGGAGCCTAGTTGCACCACTGATATCCCCCCCCTACTTAGTGACGTTTTTAATTTGGCCCTTAGTTCAGGATCCTTCCCCCATCCCTTCAGGAGGCGATCATTACTGTATTTCCGAAAAAAGGGAAAGATGCCACTTTACCATCCAGCTATTGCCCTATTTCACTTATCAATTCCGATAGTAAGATTTTTGCAAACAATCTGGCTACCAGGTTAAACCCCTTGCTTCCCCACCTTATACATCCTTCATGAGTCGGTTTTGTCCCAGGTCGGCTTAGCAGAGATCATATACGTTCCCTTATAAATATTATATATCAGGCCAGTAACTTCCTGGCACCAGCTGCTGCAGTAGCAATAGATTTTGAGAAGGCATTTGATTCTCTCGAATGGCAGTACCTTCGACAGGTGCTAGAAGCCATGGGCTTTGGTCACAATCTTAGAAGCTGGGTGACAGCTCTGTATCACAACCCTTTGGCTCGGGTCCTCACCAACTCTACTCTGTCCACACCCTTCCCTCTGGGGCGGGGCATGAGGCAGGGTTGCCCCCTTTCTCTCTTACTTTTTATAATAGCAGTAGAGCCACGTGCAATTGCCATACGCCACTCTTCAGCCATAACAGGTTTTCCCTTTGGCAATATTACTTTTCCCACATTCATGTATGCAGATGATTTGTTAGTCCCATTAGTGGATGTCACTACTTCGCTCCCTGCTCTGCTTTCCCTCCTTGCAGATTTTATGAGCTACTCTGGCCTAAAAATCAACAGGTCTAAAATGGAAGTACTCCCCCTCAATAGCTTGTGCACTTTAGATCAGCTAGCCCATCTCGGCCTTCACTGGGCCCCACATTCCCTTGTGTATCTAGGGATACGGCTCACAGTAGATCTTACTAAAATATGGGATCTGAACCTTAAACCCCTTCTTGAAGCTATCAAGACTGAGTTTGCGCGCTGGCATGGTCTTCGACTTACACTAGCAGGTAAAATATCCATGATCAAAACGGTCGTAGCCCCTAAACTTTTATATATCATCTCATATACACCATTTACACTACCGGCCCCATGGGTTAAAGCCATAGACCAGGCCTTTTCCAATTTTATTTGGGAACGCACCAAACCCCGTTTTAGCAGAAATAAACTTAGATCCCATTGGTCAGAGGGAGGCTGGGGCCTTCCTTGGCTGGAAGGGTATAAATGGGCCTTCACTGCAGCCCAGACCCTAAACTGGTTCCTCCCACAGACATCTGAGCGACCACAATGGATACACAGGGAGGCGTATATGGCCCAGACCCAATCCCTAGCAGTTTTACTTTACAATCCCTTTCCCAAACATTTGTCTTCCTGCCAAACAATAGCAGGCTCAGTACTGACATGGCATTTAGTAGAAAAGAAATTGTAGGCAGATTTATGCCCCCTTCTGGCCTCCCCTGTATGGGGGAACATGTTCATAAAAGTGGATGGCAAACCTTTGCATTGGCCTTTATGGCAGAGTAAAGGAATGTTTACACTAAAGGACTTGGTGACAGATGACAGTCTCACTATCAAAACATTTCAAACACTAGATCAGGAGTTCCACTTAGGTAAGCAGGCCTTTTGGCAGTACTTGCAGCTCAGAAGCTTGGTTTTAGCTTATATTAAACAACACCACAAGACAGATATAGCAAGATCCCATTTGTTAATTAAATGGCTGACCTATAAAGGAGGGTAAAACCAATCTTATATATGCTGATCTTAGGAATCATCTCCCTGCACAATCAACTCAGGCTAAACGTAAATGGGAGCAAGCTCTTCAATAATCTATTTCGGATGCCCAATGGAAGCTATGCTGGAAATATGCTCACTCTGTGTATCCAGATATGAGAAGTAAACTTATGCAAAACAAGATACTGTCGCATTGGTATCGTACTCCTGTTGTCTTGTACAGAATGCATCTCATGTACAATAGTCATTACTGGCATTGTCTTTCGGGGGAGAGAGACCTTTTGCACATACTTTGGCTTTGCCCACTCCTCATTCCATTCTGGACATTTGTTTTGGGTCTAGCTCAACAGGCCTCAGACTCTGCTGTGACTCTAGATCCCCTAGTTTGGATTCTGGGCCTTCCTCCTGGGCTGAGAGTGTTCACTTGTCAACAGCACAGATGACTGACACTTCTTAGCCTCCAAGCTAAGAGGCTTATCCTCCGTAGGTGGAGAACCACAGAGGTACCCACCATCTCTGAATTATATAACGCCCTCTCTAATGTAGCAGCACTGGATCGTCAGTCCCACTTAGTTACCAACACTCTTTCACAATATTATCTTACCTGGGCCCCTTACTTAGCTTATCTCTCCCCAATTGCAGGGATTGGCTGACTTCCCTTGTGGAATGATATGGACCAACATAGTAGATACACCAGTAGGAAATGGTTTGGAGCCCCAAAACCCACCCCCTCCCTGCAAGGACTGTTATCTTTTCTCCTTATAGAATAAGAATTCAGATCTGGACCTTAACGTTGTTAGTACTTTGTTATGTCTGTGCTTTTTAGGCTTATTCAGGCATCAGGAGACACTTATGTATTATGCCCATTTTAGATGCCTTAACTAACCTAGATGCAGTGGTAATCATGCAATCTCTCATACTTTTGTTTTCTTTTCTTATCTCTTGGGCACAATACCACAATACAACTTACTGTATAATTTTTTACTGTATCATTACTTAGCAATGTGCCTTTCTATGGGCCAGACTTTGTCAATTATATAATGACACTGTAGTCAATGTGTATGCATATGTGTCATGCTGTATCTTCTCTGTGTACCTGGCTATGTCTGATATTATCTTTAAAACTTAATAAAAATCATTAACTACTAGAAAATACCTTTTGCTTTGAGAGATAAAGTGAAAGCTGAACTGGAGAAAATGGAGGTGCTGGAGTCATAAAGTTGAGAAGCCCACAAGTTGGGTTAATTCAATGGTTGCCATAGAAAAGCCCAATAAAATGAGAATTTGTACAGACCCCAGAGACTTAAACAAGGCAATCAAAAAAGAGCACTACCCAATGAAAACAGCTGAGAAGATTGCCGCTATGCTTGCTGGTGCTAAAGTTTTCTCGGTGCTTAATGCAGGACATGCCTTTTGGCAAATTATGTTAGATGAGTCAAGCCCACACTTGATGACTTTTAATATCCCATTTGGGTGCTACAAATTCAGATGCCTTCTGTTTGGTATTTGTTGTGCACCAGAGGTTTTTTGAAAAAAGATCTCCCAGATCTTTGAGGTGCTAGAGGGCACTGTAGTCATTATGGATGACATTCTAATTTGGGACTTCTACAAACAGAGCACAATGAGAGACTGAGAAAGGTTTTACAGAGAGCTTGAGACAGACATCTATCCTGAAACCTGAAAAAATCCAAATTCAAACTGAGTGAAGTCCAATATATACTGTACAGCAGGTCACAAACTAAGTAAAGAAGGACTTTTGGCAGACCCAGCAATCGTACAGATGCCCACCCCAATGTAAAACTGATTTACAAAGATTTATGGGAATGGTAAACTACCTAGCAAATTGTCTACCATCAGTAAAGCACTGAGAGAACAGTTAGAAAGATATAGCCTGGCATCAGAAAGGTCGCCACCAGAGGGCGTTTAAAGAATTAAAGACTGTTGTAACATGACAAAAATCGGCAACCGACAATAACGGTAAGCAATTGGATGAAATCCACCAGCCGACTAAAGTTGGAGCGGGGATTAATCACTGGTAATGCCCGCTCCAACACGGCATTAATTTTAGGGATGTGCAGTACTCCACACAACCAGCAGAAATGTGCGAGCGAGCAGTGATGTATGGAAGGTAGGTGCCCGCTTGCCATCAGGGGCACACTCACTGAAGCAGTCTGTAGTCTCCTATAGGTGGCATCTGTAAGTCTCTCTTAGCAATCATTTTGCAAGATACAGCAAGGTTCCCAGTAGCCAGCTGCTGCGTCAAACTCCAGTAGTGAGTGAGCAGTGTGGTCGGTGAAACAAGGTCAGAGAAACCGCACTCTGATGAGGTAGTGTAATGGGTACAAGTGTCGTGACTTATTGTTCCTAATAATAAAAAATGCAGTGATACAATTAATACAGTGGCACCCATAGTAATAGTTAAATAAATGTTCCAAACAGCTGATCATGATGGAAGTTGAACTCGGCATAATTCCCATAATGCAACCGATTACATACAAATGCAGTCGCAGAAATAACATTTTCTCTGCAGCGAGTGAAAATGTTCAATTTCTATTGAACAGAATGGCACGCAAGCCATGCTGAGAGCAGTAATGTATCCCAATCTGCAAAAGCACTGTGTAAAATATTTTGAATGTATATACGCACAAGTATGTTATTAAGTGTATTGTTCAGCGCTACAATATCGTTCAGTGTATCTGTAGCAGATGTTTTTCATGAAGTAAACGGAGTTCTACTAAACTGTTGGAATTTGTCATCTGGGTTATATTTCACCACACCACACAGCACCACTAAGTCTGTCATGTTCAGGGCTGTTTTTATGCATAGGCTAACTAGGCTGCAGCCTAGGGGCACCAGCCATTTAGGGGCACCTGCAAAATTAGGCAGCAAAAAAAAAAGTTAAAAAATGTTTTCTGGGCTGGCTGCTTGTGTTGTCTGCCAGTATGTCTTGCTAAAACAAAACAAAAAAAAAGACACAAAAATCTAAAGACATTCCAGTTCAGACTCCTACTAAGGGACCCCCTGCCAGCGTCATTTAAACAATTGGCTCCCCGCCCTCCCCTTTGTCATGACAGACATAAATGTTTATTGCTCCTGCTGTTGTGCTGATGACAAGCCCCCCCTCCCCACCTTAGGCAATGGATGACGTGACATCGATGTACATGACTGCTGGCGCCCCCTGCTTAGGCAATGGTTGACCTGACCCTGACTGACGCCGACATCAATGTACTTACTCTGACTGCTGGTGCCCCGCCCGCCCGCTTGCTCTACCCCTCCCCCATATGAAACTATTATCCTCAACAAGTCAGCAGCGCCCTGGGGACCTTGTGAGTTAGGATTTCAATCAGGTCCGCGGTGGGCGTATACTGGGCTGTGCATCCTCCGATTGGCTGCCGTTTCAAGTAAGAGGGGCTGCAAGTTTAAATGGTCCCAGTACAAGTACAGCAAAGTACTTGGAAGGTAGAAGGAGAACTGTATCAACCTCCACTCTGCCAGCCAGAATTGGGAGGAAGAGAGAGAGAAGGAGAGCGCCGCAAGTCACAACCCGCTGTGTCTTCAAGTCCACTAGGTCTCTGTCTGGGAGAGTCACCATCGCAGAGACAAGACAAGTGTGACTGCATAGGAAATTCAGGAGTTGGAAGCAAGCAGCAGATGCAGAACGGTAGTGCTAGTCTGGAGCAGCTAGACCAGCCAGCTACAGCTACTTAATTTTAGTCCAGCTAACTGTATTGTGGACTGAAGTGAAAGAAATTCAAATCCTCCGTCCTCTCTTGACCTGACAGAGTGAGCATGGAAGGGTCAGGTAGGCTGGAGAGCAAAGACTGAGAGGGACCTTCCTTGCCAGACAGTGAATGCAGACAGTGCCGCCAGCCCAGTAGTCATGGCCGGTCTGGTCGGGGAGAAGATTGAAAGAAAGTTGAGAGGTCACTGAGACTCACACAGTCAGCACCAGACCCACTTTAGTAAGTAAACAGAACTGTTCTTCATCTTTTTGAGTGAGCAGTGCCAGCCAGTGTGTGTGTGAGGCGAGCTGTAGACTAGGTGTGTTCCAAATCAACGCATATGCATCATTCATCATAACTAGTCGAACGGACTGGGTCGTCGTGTCCTGTCGGTCGGCTTCTCTGGATAAATAACTGCTGCCTGCAACTTCTGCCAGACTATTTACCTTCCCACAGAATCATTCAAGGCATATCAGGTACCATTTTTGCTTTATTGCACACAATGGCCCAGATATTCAAACTGCTCCCAAGATGTGCGCAGCAGCAGGAGCAAGCACAATTCAATTGCGCATATGCGCAACAGACGCGATATTCAAACATGGAGCAAAACAAATTGCAAGCAGCCAACGTCTGAATATCGGCACAACTGCACCATAGTGCAACCAGGAAGGAGCTGTGAGCAGAAAGGTTGCCATAGTGCAACAAGGCTAGCCCAGCTGAGCAGTCCAGAGGTGCCATAAGCGCAACAAAGCCCCCAGCAGAGCAATGGAACTGCACAACCAGGGAGGCAGGCCGGGGCCCACCGCCAGCCATGCCACACATGGGCACAGAAACACACTGCAGAACCAACAAGACACCTGCACACCCCAAGCACAGCATCACTGTGGGTGGGACGGATGATCCACTGGCCCATGGGGACAAGCCAACAAAGCACAGCAGGGCCATGATGCCCCAGCACAACCACTGGCAGGCTGAGACTGCCACACACAGGGGGTTGACAACCACAGTGCACATCAGCCTCCCGTATGCACAGCACACCCTGCACCATGACCCCAAGACACCACCCATGTGCAGTGACTGGCACTGCAGGAAACACCATGCATTCCCCCCGGCACACGTCAACCTCATGTAGCAGAGAACCATACAAGCCAGACCCACCCTGTGCACCCAGCAGTGGGCAGCAGCAGATGGCAAGACCAACAGAAAGTCACTGCCACACTAGAGACACCTCCCCATGCACACACACACACACACACACACACATACCCAGGACCATACCACCCCAGATGGCATGCACACCACTGCAACTGAGCAACCATAGACAGCTGCAAATCACAGACCACCACAGTATTCATATCAAAATATATATATATTAAAAAAAAGGAAAGTACAACAAGAACAACAACAAAACTATTTAAGGGTAGGGGTACAAGGTAGGGGTGGGCAAGTGAAGGATGAACAACTTGGAGAGGAGGCAGGGTGGGAGGGATGGAGTGAAGTGGGAAGGGAAGCCGGCCTAAGGCCTAGCAGGCTGGTCCTCTGCTGCCTGGTGCCGTCTCGCTTGGCTGTGCCTCCTCAGCTAGCCCATGGCTGGATATCTTGGAGGATTTCCGGTTCTCCAAGGGACACCCGGGTCAGCTGGTGCGAGTGCCCGCCAATCCTGGAGCACGAAGGAGGCCTAGGTAAAGGAAACAGTAATGGCTGTGACTGACCACAACCCTGAACACCACCCAACCTGCAAGGCATATAGCCCAATGTCCTGCACCTGTGATGGCTTGCACCCACCCACAGTGACCATGCACATGACAAGCCCAAACCAGGCGGCACCAGCTATGTGCACCACTACACACACACACACTGCCCATGTCCATCACAGCACAAACAAGGCTGTCAAGTGACATGGCAATGTGGTGGGATGCCAGTTCCACAGCCATGTGCCCAGTGCTTGCATGGACCACCAGTGATGCACACACAGACGTGCAGTGACACTGGACAGTGATGAATGTCGCCTGTGTCGTGCATGGTTGTGTTGTCCATGGCTGGTGGTCATGCCCACCCCCTCCAGCATGCAATAGCATCCATGATGTAATGATACTCACACTCCGCAAGCAGCTGTGGCTGCTGCTGCTGCTGCTGTGGCCCACCCCTAGCAGCACCACCGTCCGCCACTGGGGCCCTGCCACGGCCCTCCTCATCCCGTGCCTGCATCCTCTCTGCCTGGCCTGTGGGAGACAAATGTTGAGAAAAACATCAGTGTGACTCCAAAGCAGACTGCCCCCTGCCCCAGTGAGTGTGCCTACCCACACAGCCAGACCCATGCATCTCACACCTGCACACACTGACACAGCCAACCATGGCAGAGCCATCACCCATGCACAGCCACCAAAACACACTCACACCCCTACGGAGAATACAGGTGCATAGATGGTACACCCACCTGGCCTAGGCACAACGCCCCTCCTGGCACGTGACCGTAGTCTGTCCAGCAAATCCGGCTCCCTCCTGCGGAGGTCACTGTACCTGTGCCGGCACTGCTCGGCAGACCGGCGCCCGCCTGTGACCCCCACCAGGTCATTGGCCACCTGCAGCCAGACCTGGGTTTGAGCCATGGTGAGGGGCTCCTCCCCATACAGTGCCCCATAGTGGGGCTCTACCAGGGCCACCAGGTTGGCCACCTCCACTGGGCTCCATTGGGGCGCCCTCCTGCGTGCCATGGTTGGAGTGTTACAGCAGGCAATATGGCACCCCGGAGCGTGGCAACTCCACGTGGAAATGTTGCGCAATAGACCACCATAGGTTGTAATCGGCTGTTACGTACAGCGCCCGTCGGTTCACATCGGCGCTGTCACCGAACAGCGCCAATGGGGCCCGATACACATGGCGAGCGAACAGCGCCAGGGGAAAGGTCGGACACCAGGTCAGGGGTCTATGATGCAAGGCCACGCACAGTGCCATCTGATGTCTACGCATCCTGTGTGACTGACCACCTGCGTGCCAGTGCCACAGTGGACTATTGCGCAGTAGTGCCACTGCGCCATATAGTGCCCAGTGCTGTAGCACCACTGGCACAATGGTGGCCATGGCCTGAATTGCCGATCGCGCACAGCACATCATCAGCGCGGCAGATGCCTGTGTAAGCTACCTGGGCATGCGCAATGCAGTGTACCACACAGTCACAGATCTGCGCCATTGGCTCAGCCAGCTCAACCGTATTGCGAAAAGCGCAATGGCGCGATATTCAGCCGACACATGCAAATCATCTGATCAACCATTCAAAGCGCGGTGGGCGTGATTTGCATCTCATTACAGTTGCTCCACTCTAATTTGCATGCATTGCACTATAAATGTGCGACATTGAGCTGCGCTGGCCAGATTGGATTACTGCAGGTGAGAGGTGGGTTGCATGCTGTGGGATGTTCTGGACAATGGGCATGGGATAACGCTGTAGACTGCACAGTGACAGGTGTCCACTTCCACCCATACAGATCGCCATGACTGAGCAGAGCCAAGGTGAGGGTGAGGATGGTGGGCGAAGGAGGAGGAGGCCCAACTTCACCACGGCAGAGACTGAGGCCCTCTTCCAGGCCTACCTGGAGGAGGAGTCACTACTGAGTGGATGGCGGGGCACCCCTCAGGCCCGTGCGGCTGCATGGGAGGGGGTAGCCCGGGCAGTGAACCTGCACGGAAGCCACCAGCGCTCCGTGCAGGAATGCAAAAAGAAGATTGGGACAGACCGCAGGAGGGTGAAGGAGAAGGTGGCAGCCCTCAGGGCGGCACGTGCTGGCACTGGCGGGGGCCAGCCAGCGGTGGTGGAGCTGACCCGGCTGAGGACCGACTGGCTGCATCAATGCAGATCAGTGCTATTGAGGGCGTACCAGGAGGTGGATTCCAGACAGGTGGAAGCCCATCACTGCACGGTATGACATGGTGGTGGTGTTGGGGGGGGAAGGTTGTTCACATGCACTCACATGTCCTCTCTTTCTGTTACAGATCCTGTTCATCTTCAGGGGATGGTGGTGGTGGGTCCAGGCAGTGAGGATGACCTGCTGGACATGGAGGAGGGTCCATCCACCTCTGTCACCAGCCAGCATGCACTGCACCAGCATGCACGCTGGCTGCCAACTCTGGTGTCGGTGAGTCGGGTGTGGGGGGTGCACAGCCTGTGTCTCAGCAGTCTGGCATGCAAGCATGCCAGCACGCTGTGACTGTGGCTGTAGCACGTACCTGCACCATTGATGATGCAAGGACTGCAATGGGCAGTGACATGTGTGTGTCCCATGACGGACACACAGCAGGCCAGCACGTGCCCCTGGGCCTTGCTGGTTCCAACTTGTGTGCCAGCATGTCGGCACAGTCCCAGGCTGTGTCTGTCAGCACCGGTGGGGCAGCACCAGTGGCTGTGCAGGTGTCTGGCACTGTTGCGGCCACAGCAGTGGAATGAGTGGTCCCTGGGGCACAGCGGTTGGAGGGGAAGCAGCAGCAGTCACCCACCAGGTCTGGGGGTACAGTGTCCAGTGGTGGCACATGCCCGCCGCCCTTTGATACGCCAATTCCTGGTCCTGGTGAACAGCGCCCACCCTCAAGGGGTGTTGAGCATCAGGACCTTCCACACCCTGGGGGACAGGATGCCGTTGTGGCAGAGTACTCATTTGATGTGCACACCCATCTGCTGCGGGAATCAGTACAGCAGCAAAGGCGGGTTGCAACGTTTGTGAAGGCACTGTGTGCGGCTGTGGAGCGGCACAGCAGGGACTGTGCTCTGGACCATGCAGAGATGGTCCATATGCGGATGGATGTGACCGCTGCCATTGACAGGCAGACCCAGGCATTGGTCGCTGTCGTGGCTGCATTGGGCACACATGCAGGTGCTCCTGTACCGCGCACCCCACACAGTACGCTCTCCACTCCCCGTTCCTGGCATCATGCGACACCAGGCCTGTCGATGTCGGGTTCTGCTGTGGGCATCCCAAGCACCCTGGTGCAGGTATGTTTGGCATTCTACAGACCCCACTGCGGACAAGGTCGCGATCGCGCAGTGGGACCCTGGTGGTCCATCGGTGCCACCCATGTGGCCCCTGCTCAGCCTGCCAGTGCTGTTGGGTCACGGCGGGCTGCCACGCATCTGCGGTGGCTGTGGAATGGTGCAACATGACGACCTGTCTCCCAGTGCGGGCCCTGTCTGCTGCTGCCCTGTGTGCACTGTGCGTCATGGTGGGCAGTGCACTGGTGGGTGCCCTGCCCATCACGCCGACATACGGACCACCTGCACACCATCCCGACTGCTGTCCACAGGTGCATGTGCATGATGATGCCTGCATTGTACTGTACACCAAGGTGCAAGGGTGTCCAGCATCTGACACATGTGCTTGGACAGTACAGGTGGTGGGTGTGGTCTGTGGATCTGTGTGTTTGCCATGTCTGTTCCTGCTCTGCTGTGCACCTGCCCATGTACACTTTGTGCCTGGTGTGTTGTGTGTGTGTGTGTCCATATGACTGTTTGCCCTCCCTGATGGTGTGTTTGTATGCCTGGTCCTTCCCCCTTGCGCCATGCACCCCTGGTGTGTTACTCTGTGTGCCTGTGGGTTGCACCAGGACAGTGTTGTTTGCACATGGCCCCTTGACTTACCTGTGTTGTGCATAATGCTCCTCCGTGATGGTGTCCCAGTGCAGCTGGGCCTGCTGGATCAGTCAGGGTCCCGCGTCAAGGGGCTGCTCATCACCATCAACACCGGCGCCACTGGCGTCCCCATCGCTGTCCCCTCTTCAACCTGTACGGCTATCCCACAGTCATTGGCCATGTTGTGCAGGATACAACAGGCCAGGAATATCCCACAAGCCTTTGAGGGCTGTACTGAGGGCACCGCCGGAGGTGTCTAGGCATCGAGGCGTGCCTTGAGCATCCCAAACACCGCTCAATGATGTTGCGTGTGGCGGCATGTGCCTCATTATAGGCGTTGCTGCGATGGGGTCATGGGTCGCCGATGCAGTGTGAGCAGCCAGGGATGGAGTGGGTATCCGCTGTCACCTGTGTGGAGATAGTGGAGATCAGTCTCATGTTCAGGTCCATATTGCCCATATCCCTGTGTGCCACTACCATGGCACCTGTGGCATTCCCACCCTTGCCCCGAGTTTGCATTTCCTACATGCGTACTCACCCACTAGATGGCCTGTGGGGATGTCCCCACTCTCAAATCGATGGCACAGTGCGGACTGATGCCATATAAAGGCATCATGTGCTCCACCAGGATGTGTGGCACAGACATTGATTATACGCCTAGTGGCATCACACACCGCCTGGCAGTTGACACTGGGGAAGCCCTTTCTATTCCTATATGTGGCCCCATCGGGGTCAGGTGGCGTGCGAATGGCCACATGGGTGCAGTCTATGGCCCTAACTTGCGCCAGGCATACGTGCTTACCCTGTGGAACACCTGCATGTTTGCTGTCACGCTATGCCACGGTGCTGGGGAAATGGATGTGCTCCGCAGCATGTCGCAGCAGTGCGCTGAGGAATTGGGTGAGGATGTGTGACGTGGCCGACTGTGTGATGCCTGTGGTGTCCCCTGTTGGCCTCTGGAAGGTGCCCGTGGTGAGCAGGCACATGCAGGCTGTCACCTTGGTCTCCACTGACAGAGCATGACTCCGTCGTGAGGGTGCCTGCATCACATCACTGCACAGCTCACAGAACCGCCTCAGTATTGCCCTGTTCAGGCGGTACCGGCCCATGATCTCTACATCTGTGTACAACTCAAAGCTGATGCGGGCACGGTACTGCTTGTTGGGGACGTACCGCCGACGGGCCCATTCACGGCCATGTCCCCCTGCACCTTGCATTCTCACCCCCCTCATTACAGCTTCCATGTGGAAGCTGCCACTGTCCATCTCCCTGGCTTGCCCCCCGGCTGATGTTGCTCTGTTACCCCCGCTTTCCTGACTGCTACTTCCACTGTACCGGGCAACCCCCCCGCTGGCCTCTGCAGCCTATGGTCCACACTGCTTCCCTTGCCTGCCCTGGCCTGTCACTGTCTGTCTTTCTCTCTCTCTCTCTCTCTCTCTCTTCCCCACTTGGCATCCCTGTGGCGTTCTTGCGCCTCTTCCTTGAGCCTTTTTATTTTGGATCATTTCCGCTGGGGCGCAACTTCCGGCTGTTTCGCTGTTGCGCATTGTGTAACTCTTTGGATATCGCATTGCGCTCTTTATGCATGGATCCACCCCCTTCAGTTGCACATGCCGTCATTTGCATTGCGCTGTTGCTCAGCATGTTTTTGGTGGCGCAACTGCCTCCTGCTGAATATCGCAGAATGGCGCACTTTTGGACTTGCGCAGGCGCAACCCTATTGTGCATGGCGCAATCCTTTTGAATATCCCATCCAATGTCGTCTGACAGTTTGTTTGAAGCTTATCTTATTTTATTGCCTGTGTTATGTAGTAACAAAAATAAATGCTGCTCCTGGTTGATCTGTAGTGTATCCATTTTTTTTTAGAAAGTTCAGGATACATGCTACCTCCCCAATCCCATGACCTGTAGTGAATCTGAAGTTTTTATATTTCTCCTGTAAATTAAATTGATAGCAGCAGCTTCAGAGTTCAGACTGTTTACCCACATATTCTATATTATCAGACCGTGACACTGACTAGCACTGCAGTAGCTTTTATTCTTAAATAATGTTATCACCACACTTAGTAACAAAAATGCTGCCTCCTGACCTTCGGACCACTTGGATAAAAATAAAGTTTAACCACTAGCCTTCATTTTAAAATGCTACACCCCCCCCCCATGACCTGCAGATTTTTTTTTTCTCTAACTCCTAAAGAAGTTAAAATGGGGAGTTTTGGGCAGTGCATTTATTCTTGTAGCTTGTCTGTTATGACACTAACTTAGTTTAGCACTAAATGCTACCCCTGGATGACTTGCAGTGATTGAACTCAGATCATTTAGGTAAAAGTGACTTTTGTTCTGTTCAGTGCATTACTTTTTTTCTAACTAGGGAGACTCTGAATAAGAATGCACACTGTTTGGCCTTGTTCAGATCAAATTCATAAATAAGCGAGTGTTTGTGCTTGCTTGTGTGCTGATAGACTGTTTTTTTCCCACCTCTAAATAAGTGTAAACAGTTCATTAAAAGGAATTTTAACATTTTGACTGTAAAAATGTTCATATTCTGGAAGAGTTTTATACAAGTTTAGCTTTCAAAAGGGTATGAGTGGGACCAGGCAGGGACTCTGTGGTGTGTGTGTGTGTCTGTGTTGGGGGGACCGCCTGTTGCACACTGGATGCATGGGTCAGTGGTGGGGGGGGCAGCTGAAGTTTCAAGCCTATGGGTGCTATCTATGTAAACACAGCCCTGGTCATGTTATAAGCACATTAATCCCCTCTGAAGTTGGCTTCTACTCGTGCCACAACCCCCCCCCAGCCATGCATTAATTCCCCAGTAGAAGCCTCCTTCATCAGGGATTAATGCTTACTTATCACCAACCCACCAGTCTTGACCTACTATGATTTAAACAAACCAGTTGAACTTTCAGTGGACATATCTTCAGAAGGGCTAGGTGCTTGCCTAATACAAGAGGGGAAGCCAGTTGTTTTTGCTTCAAGTTCACTTAACAAAGCAGAAAAGAATCGTGCTCAAATCAAGAAAGAAATGCTGACTATTGTCTCTGGATGATCAAAATTATATTAGTATATTTATGGGAGATCTAAAGTAAATGCAAAATCAGATCATAAACCACTAGAAAGTCTCTTTAGAAAGCCATTAGCTACTGCACCACCCAGAATTCAGTTCATGATGTTAAAATTGCAGAAATATGACCTGAGAGTACAATACAAAGCAGGAAAAGAGCTTCACATAGCTGATACCCTGAGCCCAAGTGTTGGTGAATTATCCAGAAAATGATATAGATGAATATGAAGTTCATACCATTGAACATATGCCAATTAGTAATGAGAAATTGCAAGTAGTTCAACATGAAATAAATAAGGACTCTGCCCTTGTGACGTTGAGAGATGTTGTTCTGAGAGGGTGGCCTCTACAAAAGCTCAAGTATACTCTGCGATTAGGCAATACTAGCTGTTTTGAGAAAAAAAGTTCAGTGGAAAATGGACTATTGTTAAAGGGAGAAAGGCTGATTGCACCCACATCCTTACGAAAGGAAATGCTAACCAAACTGCACAGCAGCTATCTGGGAATAGAGAAATGCAAGTGAAGAGCAAGGGACATTTTGTTCTGGCTGAGCATAAACAGCCAAATCAGTGACATGATTGCCAGACGTGATGTTTGTAATCTATACAAGAAGGCCCAATCCAGAGAGCCATTACAGCCCGATGAAATACCAGATCACCCATGGCAGAAAGTGGGAGCAGATTTGTTTGAATTTGAGAGAGAGAGAGAATTATTTAGCAATGATCGACTACTTGTCCAAGTTTATTGAAATACCGAGAGTGCAAAATACAACCAGTGAGACAGTCATCAACCATATAAAGTCACAGTGTGTAAGGCATTGAATCACAGAGCTACTTGTAACAGACAACGGACCCCAATTTGCCTGTGTTGAGTTTATTTTGCTGAAAGTTATGAGTTAAAACACGTTATCACCAAAATACCCCAAAGTAATGGCATACTTGAGAGAGTTATTCAAACTGTTAATAGACTCCTGAAAAAGGCCGAACAAGGTCATAAAGATCCCTACCTAGCACTGCTCTGTTTAAGAAATGTGCCACTGAAAGGACTGGGCTCCCCTACTCAATAGCTTAAGGGCTGAAGAACCAGAACTTTGATGCCAACCAGACCAGACTTGTTAAAACCCAAACTAGGAGAGACTGATGGGCAAGCAGCACTTGAAGAAAACCAGAGGAAACAACAACACTGTCATAATAACTATGTCAAGCCACTCCCTGATCTGCAACCTGGACAGCCACTATACCGGAGAACCCCTGAAATACTGTCTGTGGACCCCTGCAGTTGTCACAGGCCATGCTGGGGAACTTCGCTCATACATAGTTGAGGCAAAAGGGAAACATTACCAAAGAAAAGGTTGCATTGCTTTTTCACCAGTTATTTTCTGACCATGTCTGTTGCTTCATGTTGATTACCTGTTTCCTCCTGAATTTGTATGTATTGCTAAAACAATAATTTCTGTACACTTCAGTGCCTGTAGTTTCATGTTGAATACCTATCTCCTTCTGAATTTGTATGTTATATTTAAAGCAATTTGTTCTGTATATTGAGTTTTTTTTTACTACTGCATGTCTGCTGTTCTTTTGTTGTACCATTTGTTTCTTTAACCTTCTGGGTTGTGCCTGAAAATAGGCACATTTTTGTCTAGTGCACTTATCTAGTAAACAAAAACTAAAATAAAAGAAGATTTGCTGTGGACCGGAGCCACAGTTCAGTTCACCACTGAGAGTGTTGCCTAGCTGGGAGGAGAGAGAGAGAGAGGGGGAGAGAGAGAGAGAGAGAGAGAACAGGATGACACGGTGGAGGACAACACATGTTCCGATGCATTAGTGATGGAGGACCCACCTCAGAGGATGCAAGCCATGCCCTTCAGCGATCACATGATGCAAGCCAAGCCTTTGGGTGTTCGGCCTCTAGACTGACAATGAACAGTCCCTGAGAGTGAGCTGGGTCAGCTGATGTGAAATAAAAAGTTACAAACAAGGGGATACTGGCACCAGTATAAAGCTGAAAAATACATTTATTATGCAAAAATGCTTAAAATATTCCACAGGCAGTACTCACAGACCAAAAAGCAGCAGCAGCAGCAGTAGCAGAGACACGAGACCAAGTCCCCTAACTGGTTTCAATCAAAGGATGACGAAGCCTTTTGTACAATAAATGTATTCTGCAGCCTTATACTGGTGTCAGTGTCTACTTATTTGTGGCTATTGCTTCTCACCAGGCACAGTATTTGGTTATTTGTGGAACGACTTTGCTTGTTGTGAAATAAGGCGGCCTGCAAGATATTGGGAATTTATTAACTGAAATTTGGTCTCTAAGGACATTCTGCTAACAAGTAACATGTTTTAATTTTGTTGTATTTAGTTCTTTATAAAGGGGTAAGTCTTAAGTTAACAGGGGGAGTTGTAAGGTTAGGCTGTACCTGTATGATGCAATGCCAGATCGGGTCTGTGCGCATGTGTGCCATGCTATATATATATATATATATATATATATATATGTGTGTGTGTGTGTGCTGATGGGTAAAAATCCACATATTTGGCACTGAGCTGGGTATACTGCTGTACTATTGAAGTGCATACTAAGTCCACGTACCATGTCTGCGAGTATCATTACACTAGGGTTCTATAATGATGTCGCAGTTCTGAAGTGTACTGGTTATTAGAATGTGAACACGTTTAAGCCAGCAGCAAATGAATGCCCAGTGACAATGTGGAATGACACAAAATAATGCCTAATTTCATCAAATACCACTGTTTCCCTTATAATACTTATTTTCATCCATAATGTACAGATCATAAATTTAAACAATTAGTGAGACAAAGGTTATGTCAAATATTTTCAGTTTTCACAGAATGATGTTTTTGGTGGATTTGACCACCTGAAACAGGATTTTCATCTGACAGACCAAAATTTATTTACTGTATATACTTGCAATCATTCTAGTCTATAACACAATAGCTTGCATGTGGCACAGGGGAGAATATGAAATCTTTATTTAATGGCATACAGTACTTTATTAAACATTACTTCAACCACTCCCAACACATTTAATCTCATTATTACATAAGGTGATACAGCAGCCACAACTGCATGCTATGGACTCTGTTAGAGAGAGAGGCTCCTGTCTCACTCCTGACTACAAACTAAACTGCATGTTCCTCTGAACTGTACTAACCACACGTCACTCCCCAGACAGTTACACACCACTCCTGCTATCACTCCAGTAAAGGAAAGCGCAGCAGACCCACAACTCTTTTTATAGGAGGCCCCTGCACCACAGGACCACTACTAGGACAAAAACCAGGAGTCCCTTAAACACCCACTACACTAAAGGAATAATGCCCAACAGGGTGGATGTTATGCTAGGATACAATGACTCGTGAGTGTCAAAAAAATGAAAAGATTAAAAAAAATACATTTAAAAGTGTATTTTTGTTGTTTATTTAATGCGTAGGTTTACTTTGTAAAAAAGTAGTGCCGCTTTACAATTTAGAGTAGTAGGTGGAGCTTGTGTTGGAGCTGCTGTTATTGTGGCTCTGCACTCCCGCATATGTTTGTTATTGCTAATTTTTCCCCCACTTTAAATGCAGAGTTTATTTCTCTCTCTGTGTCCCCTCTTTTCCTGTTTTGTCAACGGCAGTGGTCATCTCTCTCTCGCTCTCTCTCTCTCTGCGTGTCAGAATGTGGCCACCAGCCACCTTGTGGAAGTCAGAGGTCATTTCCCAGTTGTACCAGAGTGTGGCCACCTGCGATGATAGAGGTAATCTCCCTGTTCATGTTTGAATGCTGCCACCTGAACCCATCTTGCTGTGGAAGCTGTCTTTTCCTGGTACAGCTTTTACTGTTGCCAGGAGAAAGGACTGATGGTAGAAAATGGCAAAAGGGTAAGGACATTTAACATGGTTAAGCTCATGCTCAGCTGTGACACTGAACTACCAATTTGGGAACAGTTCTGAAGCCAAACATAGCTTTAGCTTCACTCCTGTGTGTTTTTTTTTACTGAAGTGGGTATGGGTATGGGCGGGGTTTGTGCCGGGTGTGGTGGGGGGAGCACTGATTCTGACTTTGGCATAGAGTGCTAGTTCTGGTGGAGGAAGCACCAATTTTTAGCTTGGCTAAAACCATTGTATTTGAGCAGAGCTAGACTGCTGAAACTGCTCGTAGGAATGGCTGTGGAGGGATTGATCATGTTTAAATGTTTAATGCGGTTGAGAGTATTCTGGGACTAGAGCTGGGATGTTATGTTGGGATAACATCCCGGGTCCAGTCTCAGTCTGACCAATCAGGGATCAGTATTCTTTCTTGTCATTGAATAATAAGGAAAAACACTAAGTACCTTCTTAAAGGTACACACCACTACACTACACTATGGAAAGTAACTAAACTACAGAAAAACACTAACACAAACCACTACACTATGGAAAATAATTACACTCTGGTAAAACCAAGGACACAGCAAAATGTGCTCAACCTAAATCATTATAAACATGCATGTGTCAATGCCGAATGTTGGCTTGCTGGCATTAAAATTGGTAGTGCAGGAGTTAAAGAGATGCATAATAGGAATGGCAGTGAAGTATTGAATTGACGCCAACCCCACCCCCACCCTGCAGAGACTGACAGGTATTGGGGGACGTGCCTTTGGGTCATCGGCCAGAATGCTCATGCCATTTAACCTGACCCTACCCTGCAGACACTGACAGGTGTTGCGGTGTGCCTTGGGGTTTTTGGGCCTTATACTCACTCCATTTCATAAGAAAATATGCTGAGATGGGTGTGGTATATAGGAGATAGGGGTGAAGGTTGGGGCCAAAGACCCCAAGGCACACCTCAATGCCTGTCTCTGGTAGCAGGGTGGGGGTGGAATGGTGTGAGCATTACAAGTGATGATCCCAAGTCACACCCCCGACACCTGTCAGTCTCAACAGAGTAGGGCGTTATGGTTGAAAATCCTAATGCCCGGCTGTTTGTTGATATTTTCTCTCCAAATTTTCAAAATGTACTTTCTGTGACCCCACCTCATGAACAGTGACACTATCATTTCGTTACTCAATCCCGAAAGGTAGTTTTGCACAGCGTCTGCACTATTTGGCACCAAAGGTGTGAAAACACATTTCTGGCAGGATGTGAAAAATGGCAGCTGTACAGTTCATGAGGTGGTGTGAAAAAATGGCGGTGTTAAAAATCTGGAGTGAAAATATATAAAATTGGTGAAGTTACGAACATGCATAGAAACTGCACAACACACGCCTGTAACGCAATCATTTTTTGGAATTTTTTTCACCAAATTTTCAACATGGGCATTTTTGAACCACTCCTCATGAACAATGACACTGTGATTTTGTTAATCTGCCCCAAAAGTTGATTCGCCACAGCGACCACACCATTCTGCACCACAGGTGTGAAAAATGACAGCTGTACTTTTCACAAAGAGGTGTGAAAAAATTGCAATTTTGAAAATCTGGAGAGAAAATATTCAAAATTGGCGAAGTTATGAGTGTGTATAGAAACTGCACAACACACACGTTTGTAACATGGTCATTTATATTGGAATTTTTTTACCAAATTTGCAACATAGGCTTTTTGGGACCTGCCCTCATGAACAGTGGCAGTGTCCTTCCATTAATCAGTCCCGAAAGGTGATTCTGCGCAGTGACCACAAAATACACTTTACGGGACAGAGAAACTAAATGACAGTGACAATTTATGAGGTGGGGTCCCAAGAACCCCATACTGAAAATTTGGGGCCAAAATTCCCAAAAATGGCTGAGATATCAACCTAAGTTGAGATCCCACATTGCCTCCCATTATAAAGCTTACCATAATTTCTTCAGTTCACAGTTTGGCTTTGAAGAGTGCAGATGTGTCCCGGTTCAGACAAGATTGTGGCTCCCGACCTCTAGAGGGTAAGTATGGAGTAACGAGGGTGGGAGTTAGGTGCGCAGAGGAGGGTGGGAATGGGGAGGGGATGAGGAGGCAATGGTGGACCATTTTCTTATTTTCAGGGGGGGGGGAAAGACCATGAGGGAAGGTTTTCTTCATTTACAGGTTACACACACACAAAAAGAAAATAATAGGCACACTGGGATGGGCTCCCAGTATGCAACAATTCTGGGGGGGGATGCCGATACGGGGATTGGGCACCCCTATGTCAGCAAGGCGCTGATGTGTTTGGGGGCCACATTCGACACCAGGAGTGGGCATCCCAGTGTTGGAAAGGAAAGGGGAAACTGTTTAACCAGGAAAGATACCCTATGAGGGGGATGCTGACACAGGAATTGGGCACCTTGACATTGGCTTTTTGGAAGTGTGTGGCAGGTGGTAGGAGCCACCATGTTACGGTTTGCCACATAATGTGGGGAGTGGGGAACATGCTGACATGGGAATTGGGCACCCCAATGTCGGCCTCTGGGAACTGTGTGGCAGATGTCAGGGGCTGCCATATTTTTTGAAATGTTTCACCAGGAAAGGCACATAATGGAGGTGTGTCATCTGTCGCTGCAATGACGAGCCTGTTTCTGATTGCAGCAGCAGATTTGTTTCAACTCTTAGGCTGTCTCTGAAACTGCTGTCATTGGCAGCATGCTAACTGACTGGTGGCTGAGGGGATGCACCCACTAAAGCATCCCCTGCATTGACCAACACTGACACACCTCTGAAATGTGCTACTACCACAAGATGTTGCTTGTGCATGCGTGCAAGCCAACATAAAAGTAAAAGATAGCAAAGCCTGGTGTACTCATGAAATAATACCATCTCGGGGTCAAACAAGCTCATTAAATGGTTCTGTCCCTTTGGGCTGGTGGCTTTATGGCTTGTTTGACCCCGACATGGTATTATGTCATCATATACCATGCTTTGCCATCATTTATTCTCTATTTATTTAACAACCTATGGATCACACTGTTGGACACACACACACACACACACACACGCACGCACGCACACACACACACACACACACATATACACACACATTTTGTGGTTCTCCCCAGTGCTTGCACATTTTTTGAACCAGCTAAATGTGTAAATTGCAGATTACAGTACATATAAATAAACTTCATTTTGTCACTGCACAGTCAGTCCTCTTTTTGTAATATTCTCCTTTGATAACTAATGAGATGATCATTATTTTTTAATTACTGGTATGTTTACTACAGCCAAAAAAGTCTAAAACAAAGCATTGGATCACCGCAGCCTCTCTCACCATTAGACTTTGAGTAGACACCATAAATTATATTTATGAGATAGAAAATATAACTTACGGTCTCAGATGCCCAACCCCCTTTTTTAGTAATAGATGGAAGAGGTGGATAATATATATTTTTGTGTGAAGATCAGATTTTGTTCTGTAAAGGAATCTTCAGCTGGAGGTTAGTTTACCTGCTGCATCTTCTGTTTCTCTTGGCTCCCCTGCCTACTGGTTCTCCCAGGATTCTGGACTTGACCCAGGACACAAGATGGATTGATAGGCATTGTCAGAGGTGAGAGGCAAACTGCTGTATGAATTCTTTAATTGTGGTAAGAACTTTTTAGTATATCAGCACAGTCATTTTGTGATCTAGAATACCTTCCAAGCAGTTGTTCGCATGGGTGTCCCATCAAAACGGCGAAAGCAAAATGGCACTGTCAAAAACAGTGGCATCATAACAGCGTGCGCAGTTTCAAAATTAGTTTATCTACTCTAGTGCGGTTTTGGACCACGCCATTTTCTGGTGTCAGCACAGTGCCCTTTTTTGCCTGTGCCATTTTGCTTTTGCCGTTTTGACATGGAACTGTTTGCATGCATATGTTCTGTACTGTACTGTATGTTTGTGTAACCCCCTTGCAAACGGGGGTTCCTAGAAATGCCAGCCTGGGCTTACTTTAGCCCATTTGTTCTGTCCTTCTCCCGCTGTCTCTCGGGCTTCTCCCGACTTGGCCCCTAATTTGTTTGGCTTCCCAGGTGCTGCTTTACCCTTGTGAGTGCCCCAACCTAAGGCCCGAATGAAAATATAGCCCCTTGGGACATAAAACACTGCCGCAAGCTCCCGCAGCAAAAGTGCTGCCTCCAGGGCAGCGGGAGTCACGTTGGTGCGCTAAGCACCTTTGATGTGGAGCTGCTTGTTTTTCGGTCACCTCGAGGACTGTGCCATGGGTCCTGGGATCCCTTCCACCTATTTGGGACCCGGTGACCACGGACAGCATGCTGGGGGGACTGCTCAGATGGGAATTAAAGGAGATTAGACCAGGGCTCATTTCAGTATGCCTGTACAGGGCCCCTGAATAATGCATAACAGTGTGTCTGGCTGCCTCCAGGGTAGCTATGTTCAGCTCCAGCCAAAAAGTAAAGAATTAAAATGTTTGAAATAATGGAACTGTTGCTGCTTGTTGGGAATATACTGTGCATGTGGGGAAAAGTGTTTAAAGTTAAAATGAGTACTGTTTCCTTGGCAATTCCAGTATCTGGGACTCTGTGTGTTAGCCTGTCAGCTGCTGCAAGGGGAGCTTGCATAAGTGCAGTAGCGACAGAAAAATTAAAGGAGCCACATTCTTTATCTGTGCAGCGACTACAAGTGCAACCTTTAAGCTACAGAACTGTGGGGCATGTGGGGGCAAATAATTACTTCTTTCTGGCTGTACCAGGACATTATTCAGGACTGTATCTAATCTGCTATAAGGGACAGTGGGTTAAGTAGCCATTGCCAGCAGTTCAGCCAATTGAAATTGCAGCAATAGAAAACCAGGACTTGTGGGACATTCACTGCATCTTATGGGTAAGTACCCAAGTGCTTATGGGGGCTTACAGGGACATTATTTTAGGCACAAATTCCACAACCCAATTGTGCCTCGAGTGTTCTGATTGACAGGTCTCTCAGCAACTTGGAGACATGTCACCCCATCCCTGCTACTAATCAGGAGTTGAGCTAGGAGCTCTATAAAGAGACAATGTTGCCAGTTTGCCTGGAGATTGAGAGAGATTCAGAGATGCAGAACTGAGAGAGAGAGCCGCAGAGCAGGCTCCAGCCTGCTGGGAGCCCCCATGGGGAAGGGGCTCAGGCTCCAGCCAGGCCATCAGGGCTGGGCCACTTAATTCAAGCCCTTTCAGTCTTCAGGGGCATTTGTTATTTTCTTCAGTTAACAGTTAACTAGTTACAGTAATTGTGCTCTCGCAGTAGCTAGTCTGGAGGTTGCCAGTACTGTCCTTCAGAGGCTAGCCTTCCCTCCCACATCAGGGAAAGATGTGGACCGAAGATCAGATGTCCAGCAGCAGTGAGAGCGCTGACCAGACCAGATGACATCATGCAGTGGTGAGAGCGCTGACCAAGTACCTCAGCAGGCAGAGAGCTGAAGAAGTCTTCAGGATGCATTCGATTGCGGAAGAGACCCTTGGAGGACCTGAGTGAGTACCCTCGTACCCACCGGTGCGAGGGAGAAGCTAAGCAAGTAATCTTGGGAGCCCCATTAAGAAATGTGTGTTGTTAAGTTTGAAGTACTGAAGTTATCAGTCTGGGCTACCAACCCCATAAGAGACTGCCTAGTTCAAGTAAATGGATGCATCTTGTCTGTGGCTCAAATGGCTAAGTTGCAGGTGTAGCAAGAAGCACCTGGTATAGTGAATCATGTAAATGTGTTGCAAGTTGTGTAGCTATGGGTTAGAGTCCTGCCATCGTGGAGCTGACTGCCAGGATGCATTTGCCACTTCATGAGACAGGAGGCCCTAGAGCATATTATGTCTAAGATACCTTAAAGAGAATGTACCTGTGTTTGACCAGAATTTTGTCTGAGAGCACTTGGGATAAGTGTACAATGTCTAGACATGCTCGATAGGACTCCGCTTGTGCATAATGTTCTTGGTATATAGACTGTACCTGGTGTGACTGCCTGAAACTAAAGTATGGGATGCTTGATGAAAGTATTGTTGTCAACTTACTCTGGACGGATGCCTTTTGGTATATAAAGTACTGGATGTGACCATGTTTAAACTGCGTTTAGGATGCTTGACAGAAGCATCACTCTCATTGCATTGGATGTGACTTTCAAGTATTGTGCTGAATGTTCTGGATGTAAGATCCACATAGTTTGTCCTGGAATGTTTGGAAGTCTGCAAGTGCAGGGCAATCCCTGCCACATCTGCTAAAGTGCAGGGCAATCCCTGCTGTGGTTGTAAATAGTAATTTGCTGCTTTACAAAAATCTGTTTCCAAGTTGTCCCCACCCTCAAATTAATAGCCGGCCACCTCGACCAGCTGCAACTCCATCAGGCCTACAACATCTTGGACTGTGGTATCTGTTTAACTAGTATGGTATGAGAATGCGGGGTTTCTGCTGTATCTGGGACTGGTACCAGTGTGGGTATTAATGATAATTATGTTCAACATCTGATTTTTCAGCAGCTAGATAACCAGGGATCTGGATGTCTTAAGTCGAATGGCAAAATGTGATTTATGTCTGCCTGTTAATATGTAGCCACCCAGCTGGAGGGTTTACCAGCAAAATCTAACTAATCTCTGTATATTTTGTAGATACGATAAGATAACCTCTACTCCTCCTGTTTCCCTTTCCTAGCTCCTATATTCCCCCCAAAATAAATATTTTGTTATTTGTTGTTTGAAATCCTGTGTGAGCATATTATTGGAGATAGTCTTTAATTCAAAATGTGGAAATGTGGGGAACTGTGTATTGGGGCATGTCTGGGGAAGGTAACTGGTCATCGTGGGTGGTGTAGCAGCTCAGGGGGTTACATCCAGCACCATCTCACCCACGTAAAGCACCCTGAGTGGAGGCACTGCGCAAAAGTATTCAGAAATGGTTATTAGATAGCGAACCCAAACCCCTTAGCCTATGTCCAGGGTAGTAGGCAGGGGTGTAACACTGGGGGTGGTGCCACCCAGGGGTTACATTTATATGAAAACATTCAATAAGATGCAAATTTGAAACAAACAGCTGCTCAGACCATACAGTATCTCATAAGATCCTGCTACTGATTTGTAGACTAATATGCCATGAGCCTTTGTCCAAGTTTTTTTTTCACTATATCTGTAATGCAACTGTTTTACTCTTTTATTTTGTCTTAACGTAAATTTGCCTATAATGCATATGGAACATAAATACAAATTAGAATTCTAATCCTGTATTTACTAGGGGTAATCGAAATTCAGAACCTGGAACTGGATTGTATCAGATTTCAGTCCTAAATTAAGAATTAGGATTTTCAGATTCTGTGTTCAGAAATGCTAATTACGAAATTAGTGTTTTCAGAATCAGAATTGACTCAGAATTAGAATCAGAATCTGATTTCCATTCTGCAGGCAGGAAGTGGAAGCATGCAGCACTTCTTGCCTGCTGAGCATCCTGCCCTTACAGATTCTGGTGGCCTCTAGGGGTTACTGTTGGGACCCTTCTAGGAATCAGATTTTGCATTCCAGTTCTGACTCAGAACCACAATCAGAATCAGAATCTGATTATTCTGAAATCTGAAATCCAATGTCAGGTAAAATTTCAGAGACTGTGATCACCCTGAGTATTGACTTTCCTGGATGCATCACCAGGTTGTTCTGCTTACCTGGGCATGTTCTTTTTCATGCTGCCTTTCTGGGTGTCACCAGGGTATGTGTTGGCTGTAACATTTTAGAAAAAAGATTGCTTCTGGTTTCTTGGGTAGAAGCCGGTTGGGCAGCACTAACTGCCCTACAAGGACATTGAACAATAAATTATACATAACAAGAGTTACTCTACTGTAATCAATAGGGGTTTGATAATTGTTCTCATTCTTCAAGTAATGTCATAATCTGCTCAAGCAATGATGGATTTCACTCAGAGAACTTGAAAAATGATGTCCCTCACATCACAGTTGGGCAACTGTTATCATCTGTTTTTTTCTGCATAGTTTATGTCAACCTGGAACCCTTATGACAATAAGATGCCTACTGCCACCAAGAACTGCTCAGGGCGTTCTACATTCTAAACACTAAGATTAAGTTGCATTCCCAGCTGCAGGCCTACACTTCCACACTTGCATAATAAAACAAAAAAATATCCCATCCTAATTCCTCACCCACCTCAGTCACAAGTCACTAAACAGAGAAACATAGAAACATAAAGTTGCCATCGGATAAGGACCACTCGGCCCACCAAGTCTGCCATTTTTCACCTCCTACAGTATTGCCACAGATCCTGCTTACTGTTTGGCCCATTTTTCCATCCCCTTCCTAAAATTCCATTATACCTATGCATTCTTGAACCACACCACAAATTCACCACTCTTTCTGTGAAAAAGTACTTAATCACATACTTCCTTACATCTCTCCTGGAACTACCCCCTTCCAGCTTCATAGCATGTCCCTTTGTTCTTGAACACCTTTTTTGTGGAAACATTCTCCTTTCTGTAACTTGTTTACCCCCCATGAGGTATTAAAAGGTCTCTATCATATCCCCCGTCTCTCTCTCTCTTCTCTTCCTGAATGTTCATATTTAGGTCTTTTAACCTCTCCTCGTAGGGCGTCTGATGTAGACACTGTACCATTTTATTTGGCCTCCTCTGGACCGCCTCTACTCTGTCCGTGGCCTTCAAGAGATGTTGTCTTCAGAACTGGACACAGTACTCTAGGTGGAGTCTTTCTAGTGATCTACACAGAAGCAATACCACCTCCCTCTTTCTGCTGGTGATACAGTACTCCTCCCTATGCACCCCAGCATCCCACTAGCTCTCCCAACTGCCTTGTCACACTGCCTGGCCACCTTTAGGTTATCTGATATGATCATCCTCAGGTCTCGTTCCTTCTTAGTGGTCATTAGTACTACCCCTCCATTTTGTACTCTGCCCCTGGTTTCTGTGCCCCAAGTGCATTATTTTACACTTTTTTTCACTGAAATCCAGCTGCTATACTCTTGAACACTCCTCGAGTTTTCTCAACTCCCTGTCATCATTTCCACTCCCTCTGGAGTGTCCCCCTATTACAGAATATAGTGTCATCTGCAATGAGACAGACCTTCCCTTCCAGCTTCTCTTCAATGTCAGTTATAAAGACATTAAAGAGTACTGGTCCCAGCATTGATCTTTGTGGCACCTCGTTGGTCACCTTCCCTTCCTTGGCATGAACTCCATTTACCACCAGCCTCTGACACATCAGTCAATCAATCAATCAATCAAGCAATCAATCAAAGTCTTTATTTAACCATCCCCTAACCAATATCTTACTCAGTTTACCACCTTTGGACCCACTCCTAAGCTACCAAGCTTGCTTATTAGTCTCCTATGTGGAATGATGTTGAATGCCTTACTGACATCTACTGACATCTAGGTAGACTATGTCCACTGCTTCCCTGATCTAGTTCCTTGGTCACCCAGTCAACGAAATCTATCAAATTTGTTTGACTTGACCTTCCCCCATGAATCCATGCTGCCTCTAGTCGTGCAACAAACTGTAATCAAGTTATTCCACAATCCTTTCAGCAGTGATTCCATTGACTTTCCCACCAGCGAAATCATGCTGACTGGCCTATGATTGCCACCCTCTTAACTGCTACCACTTTTGTGAAGTGGGACAACATCTGCCCTCCTCCAGTCCTCCGGGACCACTCCTGTTTCCAATAAGCCATTAAATAGGACTGTCAGAGGTGCAGTCACTACTTCCCTGAGCTCCATCATTACCCTTTGGTGGACCCGTCTGGCCCCACTTCTTAGTCCACTTTGAGATTTGCGAGTCCCTTAAGAATGTCTCAGAAAATGGACTAGTGTACCTCCCTCCAATGCTCGTGTTACATTTTTATGGCCCCTCTTTGTCTCTTTCCTCTATGCCTCTTTCAAGAACCATAGCAGTCTCTTTTTCCTCTTGCTTTTTCTCACTTACTTGATGCAGTGCTTCATTGCCTTCCCTATGGCCCTTTTTAGTTTCCCTCATTGTTCCTCCACAGCACCCAGGTCATCCCTGAGACATTCACTCATCTTTTTGAAATCTGCCCTTGCAAAGTCCAGGACTCTCTCCTTTGTGTGGGGTGATTCTGCAGCCAGCCTTCTACTGAACCACAATGTACTGTGATCACTGGTTCCCAGGTGGCCCCCCACCTTAACATCTGCAGCACTATCCCTCTTGGTGAGTATCAGGTCCAGCATTATGCCATCACGAGTGCGTTCACAAACTAGTTGCCTAAGGAATGCCCCCTGCAGGAAGTCCAGAATTTCTCTGCTCTTAGCTGAAGCTGAAGCTGGGAGGCTCCAATCTGCATCTGGCAAAATTGAAGTCCCCTAACAGCAGCACCTCCCCCTTTTCTGCCAGCCTGCCAATGGCTTCCATCAGTACCATATCCCACTCCTCTCCTCTCCCTGTGCTGGAGGTCTGTAGATCACACCAGTGGAAATAGAGGCTCCATTTCCTTCCTCTAGGGTTACCCACAGTACCTCTTCCCTCATGTGTTCCTTCTATCTCCATCGCTTTTATGCCCTCCCAAATAAAATGTACCACACTCCCTCCTTTCCTCATCACTCTGTCCTTCCTGAACAGAGTGTAGCCTGGTATGGCCATGTCCCAGTCATGGTTTCCAGTGCACCATGACTCAGTAATGGCCACAATATCCAGTTCATTCTCTGCCTTGATGGCCTCTAGGTCTGAAATCTTATTTGCTAGACTTCTAGCATTTGCACACATAGCTTTCCAGGTTTTGTTACCACTCTGCTTGTTACCACCTTTTTTCTTTCTGCCTTCCCTCCTCTCCCCCTCTCTTTTTAATGTTCCTGCTACCACCCCCTTCATTTCTGCCATCCTGCTTTCTGTGTTAATTTGAACCCCAGGGGATTCCATTCCTCTCGGGGTCTCCCTTCTTCCTACACTGACCTAATTAGGCCACCCAGGCCCACAAACTAATTAAACAATCTATCAGGAAGGTCCCTATGCTCACGCTTTGCATGATTTGAACTCCAAATTAGACCCCCCCCCCATTAACCTTGTAGGTCATCAAAATGTCAGTATGCAGGGAGTGAGGAAAGTAAAAAATACATACTGTGCTATGCTTTGTAAGTGGTATCTAGAATGTACTATACCACTCACTCCACATACTGGCATTTAGTCACCTGCAAGGTTACTGCTACTTTCCGTCCTACCCCACACTCCTCCAGCTCTAGGCTACTCTTTATCCATCATGTTACCATCTCACCAGTTGGGGAGGCCCTTTACCTCAGCTGCCCCTTCTGTCTGGAACACATTTATGACTTGCCATGCTTCAAAGATCTCACCCCCACCATCTTCAAATCACATCTCAAAACCCACCTCTTTTTCATAGCCTTTTGCTCTTTTTTTTTTTACTAACATTTTTTCTGTCCTCCTTATCCTAGCTCTGAACAGCCAAGTGTCTTGTTTAGGCTGCTTCTGCCCCCACTTTTCCTGTCTAGTCACTGTCAGTCTGTGATCTACCTACCCTGACCCTGATCACTAGCAAAATTTTCGGAGCTTACTCCACCAGGTGAAGCTCAGGTTATGGAAGCAATAGCCCAGAAAAATACATTTACTTTGAGGGCTGGCATTGCAAGGGTGGGTATACTGGCAGGGCTTTGACCCTAGACATGGGACCAGTCATCATGTGTGACCTGGGTGGGTGTGTTTATCTTCTTTAAGAAGTTCCTCCCACCTCCTATGATGTCAAGCATCAGCCACCCATCTTTTGCCGGCGGGGGGGGCGTGAAGTTGGGTGATCACCCAAGGCTCCTCACAGACCAATGATTCAGAATGAATGGCTATAGCTCTCCCTCTCCTGAACTAGTGCATACTACATCAGCAGTGCATCGAGCCATGCCAGCCTGGGGTGTAGGAGTCAGGAGTGAGATTCGATCCCAGGTCTTTCCACATGGTAGTGCAGTACATTTCCACCCAGCAGCACAGGGTCAGCAGTATTTTGAATTCTAATCCTCTAGTGCCAGCCTAGCCTGAGCATAGACTTTGAAGTCCTGTTGCCCTGTTTTGAACACTGCAGTTTTTTTTTAATAATTGTCTGTGTACTTACACATACTGCTGTATTTTAATTAATGTACCTAGTAAAGCATTATGGTATATACTGTATTGCAGACACAGTATAAATTAAATTATATTATACTGTATTACCTGCCAGAACTCATCTCTGAACAAAGCCACTTTTCATCTATCTGTCCCCAAGTTAGACCACAATCAATGATTTGTAACCAAACAACCTAACCCTTGTTCAGGTTTGACCCATACCTAACCATAATCAGAGTTCAGCATGAGCAGAAAATAATGCAGTTAAAAGTGAAGACAGTTGGTAACTGTGTATAAATGTCCTTTAAGATAAAATAATTTGTGTAACAGTACGGTGAATTAGAGAAGAAAGGAAATCAAGAGTTGGAAGAAGCCACCTGTCCCATCCAGGCAGCTGTTATACCGTCACTAATCTTATAACAGCATGCCCTGTAGATGCTATGATAATGTAAGATCACAGACTGACACAGCATGAGAGTGCATGCTTCTTGGTTATTTCAAAAGGCATAGTGCGTCATGCAGTTTCAGAAGTACAGTACTGTTTACAAAGAAATTTCTTTAAAACATGACTGACGTGGGAACTGCAGCCTCAGCATGCAATAGCAACCCCTAGAACTTCCCATAGGCATTACCTAGTGTTGCTATTGCCCTGTTATGTGGGAATTACATGGCAGAAAGCAACTTGCTCATAATGAACACTGAATTTGGCATAAACCGGGTATCTGCCAGGCTGGTGTCCAAAATGCTGACCTGGGAATGCATTGCTTATAGTGTAGACTCATGTCAGAAGCTACTTGGCAGGTATAATCTTGAGGGAGAAGACATTCTACCCTGCTCAGAAACAGATGAATCCTATACGTGCTGCTGCTTTCTGTAGTCAAGATTTGTATTAAGTGAACAGAAGCATTCTGCTCCCCTTCACTTACAATGCAATGCAGTGTAGAATTTGTTTCAGCTTGTGGAATTATAGTTTCATTCTACAAAGTGTTTAAAGGAAAAGCACATGTGTGTGTGTGTGTGTGTGTTGGGAGGGCGGGGGGCAGGATTCTTCTAGCATAAGTGATCCTATAGATTCTGCAAGAATTGGACCTATTGAGCATGCCACAATGACAGCATTCCAAAATGGGTCACCAGCATGTGGAGATAAGCGGGTCAGAGGGTAATTATTGTGAAGGAGCATGGGACTGTAAATAAACATAGTGTACGGAAGATAATTTTCCCTACAGGGAATTAATAGCATCCAGTCACTGATGTGCCATCATTCTGATGCCAGGATTGTGTTCTGACATCAACAGTACAGCAGCTTCTTGAAATCAGTAGAGGTTGCACAAATATTTCAAAGTCTGACATTTTACCCAATGTTGTCTTATTCAATATAGGATGCTACTGTTAAAAGGAAAAAAACATCAATGGCTTAGAATAAAACAGAGCTTCCCTTTGACTATCCATACACTGTAAAATATAACAAATGAGAAACCATGCCAAGCAAGGCTGCTTTATCAATTCAGAGAGATCCTGACAACTTCAGAAACCACTCAAGCTTTGCTTGTGTGGTTTATATGACAAATATCCTCTTTTTTGTGTTATTAAATTTTTTTCCTCAAGGATGTTCAAAAAGCTAGAAAAAGAACAGTACTCAGAGCAAATTGCATACAATGATGAAGCTAGTATATAAAACAACAAGAGGGAATAGGGAAAAGGAAATGTACCATCTTGCATCTAGAAAAGTCACCCAGATGGTGAGGGGGCAAAGTCCAGTAAAGAGCAGCGGCTGGCACAGGGGATACATGGAGGAGAAAAGGGGTTCTTCCAGTACATTGGGGAGTGGAGAAAAACTAAGGGCCATCTCGGCAAATTGAGATCAGATGGAGGGAGGGTGGGTGGAAGAGGTGAGAGACCAGGCAGAGGTATTAAACGAGTACTTCGCCTCTGTGTTCACTAGGGAGGGGTATGGGATATCTACAAAGCAAGGCATGATGGGGATAGAAGTGGTAGTGAGTGGGATCAGGGGAGCAACAGAAATGGAGCAAGAGGGAGGGAGAAGTACCCCAGCGGTGTCACATCAGGATAAGGATAAAAAGGCTAGTAAGGTGGAGGGGACAGATGATGCTATCTGCACTGAAGGGGTGTGGTTAGCCCTCAAGGCCCTAAAGAAAGATGAATCTCCTGGGCCGGGTGGCATTCATCCGAGAGTACTATGGGAATTGGCAGACATACTGGCTGCACCCTTGGCAGAGCTCTTGAACAGGTCACTTGAGACAGGGAGGGTACCTGGGGATTGGCGAGAGGCACATGTGGTGCCAATCCATAAAGGAGGGTCAAGGGAAGTACCAGGTAACTATAGACCCATCAGTTTGACCTCAGTGGTGGGAAAATTAATGGAGAGTATACTAAAGGAACGATTGGGGGTGTACTTGGAGGTGGTAGGAGGTCTGAATACTCGGCAACATGGGTTTGTGCCAGGTAGATCATGTCAAACCAATCTTGTGGAGTTCTGCGAATGGGTAACATCAGAACTGGACAGGGGAAAGCCTGTGGATGTATTATTCTTGGACTTCAGCAAGGCATTTGACTCTGTACCCCACAATGGTCTGGTGGAAAAGCTGACAGGGTTGGAAGTAGACCCTGTGATGGTCAGATGGATTGAAAACTGGCTAGCTGGATGCACCCAGAGAGTAGTGGTCAGTGGGGAGCTCTCGAACCCTAGAGAGGTCGGTAGAGGGGTACCGCATGGCTCGGTCCTGGGCCCGATCCTGTTTAATGCAGGGAGGGTATAGAGTGTGAAATGAGTCTCTTCGCTGATGACTCCAAGATGGGAGCAGTAGTTGAGGGGGAAGAGGGGAGGTTGGCTCTGCAAGGGGACCTGGACACCCTGGAAAGCTGGGCTCACACATGGAAATTAAATTTCAATATCACCAAGTGCAAGGTGTTACATCTTGGGTGGGGAAACCCTAAACACAAATACACCCTGGGAGGGGAGGTACTGGAGGCCTCAACAGGGGAAAAAGACCTAGGGGTCATGGTGGATGCATGTATGAATAACTCTGAGCAGTGCAGGAGAGTGGCTAGCAAGGCAAACAGGATGTTGGGATGCATCGTAAGGGTGATCACCTCTAGGAGCAGGGAAGTGATTCTGCTGCTGTACAATGGACTGGTTAGACCACACCTTGAGTACTGTGTACAGTACTGGAGACCACACTTGAAGAGGGACATACAGCTCCTGGAGAGGGTACAGAGGAGGGCACTAAGATGATACGAGGACTAGGGGATTTGACGTATGAGGACAGACTTGAGGAGCTCTGCCTGTTTTCATTGGAGGAGAGGAGAGACAAGGGGACATGATTGAGGTCTTCACATACCTCAAGGGAATAAATAGGGTAAACATGGAGGGGATCTTTAGACTAAAGCAGGGAGGTATCACCAGAGGGCATGGTTTGAAGTTGGAAGGTGTAAGGGTGAGGGGGGAAAGAGGAGGAGGTTTTTCACTGAGAGGGCAGTGGACCCTTGGAATGCACTGCCTGGTGAGCTGGTTCAGAGATCCACAGTGGAGGGCTTCAAGAGAGGGTGGGACAGACACAGAAAGCGGATGTATCAGATGATGGCCTGGGCCGGAGGGTGGGGATGGATGATAGGGATTTCTGGAACATCGGGGGGGGGAGGGCTTCGGCACCCAACTAGGGATCTGAAGTTCAAGCAGACTTGATAGACCATAAGGCCTAATCTGCTGGCTGTTAGTATGTTAGTAGCACAAAGCAAGTAAATAACACCAGCAATATCTACAGCAGGAGAAGGGATAAGCAAGCCAATGAAAGCTATGTCTTAAGTTATTAAGATAAATCCTCCTGTAGAGACGCATATCACAGATCAAGGTGCCTACAAGGCCAACAAAAAACAGGTCACAGCACACACCAATCTATTGTATGAGGGAATCACAGAAAATGACTATCATAAATACATTTTCATTTCATTACCTTATTCAGGAAATCACATTTATTTAAAGTTGTAAAGGCTGTTTCCCATATCTCTTTCCAAGATATCTGTACAAATAACTTTCTCCAGTGTGGCAGTAATATAGAGAATAATTACTAGTCACTTATTACTAACAAGCCAGTTAGTGCATCAAGAGGTTGCCTTGGCGACCACAGTAACCTCGAGAGTGAAGCGCGAGAGGTTTGGTTGCCAATGGCAACCTCGAGATGCCGTAACCGAGCTTGTTACCGAAAAGTGACTAACGATTGTTTTTATAGTGTATGCTTTTTATTTTTTGCTTTGTCTTTGATGAGAGAATGCAAGCAGAACACAAGCGGATGTCACTTGGGGATCTTATTGCTCGGCCCCCGATGCACTCACGCTGGTCACTGCCACAGTCCCGCTTGTCGGCAGTGCTGCTGCCTATTTTCTTTTGTTTTTTTACAGCCACTTTAAATTTAAAACAAACAGTGCAACACAGAGAGCCCTCGCAGCAGCCACCAGATCCCTGCTACAATCCACCAATACTGGAGACTGCTGTTTACCAGACTGCCACCACAGGAGGGGACCTGCTAAATGCCTCACTACAGGAGAGTATTTTTTTCTTTTTAAATGGTAGAGCACAAGATGAAATGCGTTCAATGTTGTTATGCTGCAGCAGCTACGTAGCTAGTGCAGCATAACAGCTGTGATGACATAGCTACTGCAGCATAACAACATTTAGAAAGTGATGGATTTCTATCAGTTACAAGAGTCCATCATACACTATATATACAGTACATATTTTGTAGAATCTTTACCCATTCTGCATTCACTGGTGGCTCAGGGTCATTCCAATGATATTTTATGCTACATTTCTCTACCAGAGCTGCAGTTAAAATATGTTTCTTATGCACAATGACACAAGATAGATTCCTTGTGTGACCCAATTGACAGTATGTAATTTACAAGGATTCTGTTGATGGAAAGATAACTTTTTCATTCATGACTGCTCATGTATTATTCCATTCATTACATATCCAAAGTAAACAATATAGTATGATCCAGCTTAGCATCCCTGCAAGCCCAAGGCATGGTTCATGGAATTCATTTTTAGAATGCCAATTACATGCTCACCATCTCTAAGAGAAAACTTAGTACAGTGTTTTTATTATATTCTGATGCTTTTGCAGGTGCAAAAGCAAGGAAGAATTGGTACTGGGGGGAGGAATGATTATTAGCAACATGATTTAAAGTATAAGATGAATGTTTATGGGTATTACACTTATGTAGATACCAATCAAATTATGGGGACTAATACCAAAATCCAGAAAAAGTGCAAAACATTTTTTTAATTTTATTTTTTAAAACTGCCCTGAAATTTTCCTTGTTGCTATAAAAAAGTATACTGAAAGAATTTATTATTATGGAAAAAGTATATTCAAGTTAAGTTTATTGTTGACAAACACAATTGTCATCACAATTAAAAAACATTAATAAGTAAAAAGAAAAAACACACAATTGTTCAGATATTGTCAATAAAAATACAATTAAATATCATACAAAAACATACTTCATCCTATATTGCACTCAGATCTAATTTTTCATTCTTTTGAGTATGTCTTTTTCTATTTTCCAACAGTCTAGCAAACCTTGCCACTTTCTCCATAATAATCTTTTCTTCCGAGTTCAATAAATAATTTTGTAAAGTGGATCCATTTCCAGGGTGGCAAGAACATTCCCGAGCATTTGTGACCTTTCACTATTATATAATGGGCAAAATAAAAGTAGGTGAACTAAATAATCTTTACTTTTGTGACAAACACACAGAAAGTATATTAATAACAGTGATACAAATATATATCGCTATAGCTAGAGAAATCTGCCTGTTTCTATATTGATAACAAAATTACTACTGTTAAACTTATTACTGAGCCTACTCGCATCAACGAAAAAAATCCAATGAAAAGTACCCACTTGGATGTTCTTCTTGTTAACAGACCTCATTCCTTTTCCCATGCTGGTATCCTCTTAATGGATGTTAGTGACCACTGCTTTATTGGTGGCATGAGAACTATTACCAAACCTCTGTCTACATCAAAGTTTTCCACTAAAGGATCCAGACAGAACTTCAATCCTATTGCTTACTTCAATGATCTAAAAAAACTCTTTGCTATGGCAGAGTTTCTACCTGGCTAAGTCAGTGAGCGATGCCTATGACGTTCTTCATGAAATCATATCCAGCGCCCTAAACAGCCATGCTCCCCTGGTTAAAGCACGAATAAAAGCCAGAACCTGTCGTTGGTTCTCACCGGATCTGAAGGCTGCCTCTGGAAAAAGGCTCGTAAATCTCATGCCGATGCAGACTGGTGTCTCTTCAGGGCATTTAGAAATGTCTGTACTAAGTTGGTCAGAGAGGCCAAAGCCAACTTTTATCAAACCGAGCTACTCTCTGTGTCAAACTGCCCTACCAAGTTCTGGTCCACCATAAAAGAGTTATCTGGCCACTCTCCAGGAAGTGCGCTTCCTTCCAAAATTACCACTGATAATATTATCATTAACAATAAATTAGAGATACTGCAGGCTTACAGCAATCACTTTGCCACTGCTGGCCTGGAATTTGATAACGCACCTGTAAGTAACCTTCTTCCTCAGACCAACACCCAGCCTTCAGAACCAAGTAGCAATAACATGGACTTTTCCTTTTCACCTACCACCATAAAAGAAGTTGACGATCTTCTTCTATGACTAGATACTAAAAAAAGTGCTGGGGCTGACTCTTTCGACCCATATTTCTTGAAAATAGCATACCATATACTTGCTACACCTATAAAACACCTATTCAATCTGTCCCTAGCACAAGGCTCCATCCCCAAGGCATGGAAAACTGCTCACGTCAGTCCCCTGTTTAAAGCAGGGGACCCCTGTGACCTAAATAACTATAGACCAATCTCCCTTCTTCCCATACTTTCAAAACATCTGGAAAAAATTGTGGATACACAGCTGAGATCTTTCTTAGACAATGCTAGACTACTCAACCCAATGCAGTCTGGCTTTAGAGCTAAGCATAGCACAATTACGGCACTGGCAAAAGTTACTAATGATTGGCCACGGGACCTAGACAACAAAAAATGTGTTTGTGCCGTGCTTCTGGACCTCAGTAAGGCTTTCGACACTGTCAACCACTGCCTGCTCCTCTCCACCTTAAAAACTATAGGCATTGGCTCAACCGCACTGGGAAGGTTCCAAGACTACCTTTCTGATAGCAACAAATTAAGGCTGATGGAGAGATTTCTCCACTTAAACCGATAAAAAGAGGTGTCCCCCAGGGCTCCATACTGCGCCCATTACTGTTTGCCATTTATATCAACAGCTTGGACATAGGCATCAAAGATGCCAGTATTCACTTGTTTGCTGACAACTTGGTGCTCTACTTAAACCGGGAATCTCCTGAAGCTGCCTGCGCTGAGTTACAAGCTGACTTTAATACTCTGCAGTATCAGCTCCTTAGCAAAAAGTTACTACTAAATGCAAAAAAAAACAAGGCCATTCTTTTCTCACCATCAGGCCCAGGGGCTTACTCTGCTGTCGCTAGTCCATTACCATCAATCTCTACCTTATTAGGAGAAAATCTTGAATCTGTGACTAAATTCAAATACCTCGGTATTTGGCTAGACAACAAACTCTCTTTTGTGGAACACACAGAAGAACTGCTGAAAAAACTGAGGCAGAGACTTGGTCTTTTTTTCAGAATTAAATGCCTCTTGACCACAGACGCAAAAAGACAGATTGTCCAATGTACATTCCTTTCATTAATTGACTATGCCGACTTCATTTATGGCCATTGCCCTCCCTCACATCTTGCAAAACTGGATGTATTATATCATAGAGCACTGAGATTTATAACTGGCCTCACATACTCCACACATCACTGCTCTTTATACACAGCCATAGGGTGGCCCTCCCTTCAATACAGATGTTATAGAAATGCAGCCCTATGGACGGTCCGAGCCCTTACCAACAAACTTCCACAATACGTTGTTGACTGTCTCCTCCTTAGTCCTATTAGGAACTATGCCTTAAGAAGTCAATCGCAGATTTCTTTGAATGTCCCAAGGGCCAACACTCGCTTTGGAAAGGCTGCCATAAGCTATGCCCTGCCTACTCTCTGGAATAGGATACAAAAATCATTGAGACTTAGCTCACCTGTCATTCCTGCCTTCTTTAAGACCCTCTATGACAAAACATTTGCTGAAATCTGTAATTGCTTCTATCGCTCCTAGCAGCTTGACTATTGTTCCTCTCTTCTTCAGCTCTAGTCCCAGCTGCTTATCCAAATCAGCCCTTGCCACTACTACTCCCCCCTCCTCTGCCCCACTTGCCCTTAGCACCCTCTGTATCCCTCTTATTCACCACCTCCCTTCTGCTGCATTTACCTAAGGCTTACACACTGTTATGCGCACCTCCATTGCTTAGGAATTTCCATCCAGGCCTGTAACGTGTTTCTGCTGGACAGGAATATAAATAATCTTTCTTTTTTCTTCTATGGTTTGTATATGACATCCATACACATCCTGCTCCTGTGGGAACTGTATATGTGTGTGTGTGTGTGTGTGTGTATATATATATATATATATATATAAAATGGGTAGGGAAATTGCAGCAATATCATTAGCTGAGCAGCATCACACGCACGTGCATGTATATCAGAGCGCGACCGCACACCTGCACTTTACCCCCAAAACAATTTTGACATTTTATAAGATAGATAACCATTGATTTCTGTGAGGTGGTCGCTTGATATCTATTTTAGCGTTGACGACTTGGCTCATGGCCTCGCAGACAACGCACACCAAGGGCGCATGATATCAGAGTGCTAATCGCACAACCTCAGAGTGGTATATCTATTACATATATTACGCTCAGGTTGTGTTATGTATATCTTTCTTGTACATGTGACTTGGAATGTAAATACTCTGCTCTTATCAGTATTGTAAACATGTTGTTCCTTTTGTATTATGTATATTTATAAGTAACTGTACAATTTTCCCTGCCAACAGCAGGTCCACCTTGTAAATGAGCTTGCTCAATGGTGATCGCCTGGATAAATAAAGATTTGATTGATTGTTTGATTGAAATAATAAGGAAATATTGTATAACACCTTGAATTCGCATCCTGTACATTTTACATTTTCAGCTGATGGAACATTTTTGTGCTGTTTTGAATTTTGCCCCATAGGCAATCAGCTGATCATCAAAGACAATGTACTATATAAATGTCACCTCTGCTCATACTCCATCCAGCCCGTTAACCTGTATAACCCATCTGTTGCGGCACACATAGCTACCTGCATTATGTTGATTTTGACCTGGCTAAGCAGCAAGAGAGGCCAGAAACAGCAATACCCTGAGGACATTTCCACTGTTAACACTGAAGAGCTTGCTGCCAGCTTTGGTGTAGGAAATAATGTAACAGCATCTGTCAGTCGAGAGCTTGCTAGCCTTCCTCCACCCGCAAAAAAAAAAAAAAAAAATATCTTCAACATATTAAAACTCACTGAGCTCAGCACGAGGAAGGAAGACTGCTCCCAGGATTTTGTTTAGGCTGGGATAGTGGAAGCACATGACAACTGTCTGAGCCCTGTAAGTCACTTACTCTGCTTTGCAGGGTCCTTCATTCACCATTCAGCTCCTCACTAAACTTTTTTTCATTTCAGGTGCCAACTGTTACTGTTGCTAAGCCAACTGGAGAGGATGATGAGGATGCTGCAGATGCACAGGATACTGACTGACCACGTGGTCTCTGAAACACCAGAGACATGCTAGAGACTCAATGTGTTACTGAACTTTTTTCTTGTTTTTTTAATTTTAATTAAAAGTGTTTTTCTTTTGGTGTGACTACTAAATAAAGTTAATATATCACTGATCAAACCCTTGGATTGCTATTTTTAGGGCTGTGGGTGGAGCCTGCAGCCCTTCTGTCATCTGTAGCTCTAAAAATGGCTTTTCCTGAAACTTCCATTCTAGACATTTGTATGTATTCCTCCACAGATGCAAAGTAGTACACCCCACCTCTGATATTTGCTATTTTTTGCTTTATGTGAAAAGCATCTTAAGGGGGGATGGGGAATCTACTGTATTGTACCTCGGACCTTCTCAGGATATTAACAAAAAAAAAAAACTTTTTAAATTGCTGTTTCTATCATCTGTCCAGCTCAGTCTGTCAGATTTGTTCTATTTCTTTCAGCAACCTATGGGACTCATTTCCTCTTGTTTTTTGTGAAAACGAAAATCAGACTCAGGGTCAGATTACAGACAATGGAATGCAGACTGTTAGCGGCCCGACAATTCTTTCTGCAGGACAGATTGGAGGCAAGCACTGGAAACAGAAGACTGTTTTTTTCTCATTTTATAATATGATGTGCTTTATCTTTTCCCTTTGTTTAATTAGAAGATTGTTTACCTGATGTTAATATGTGTGATGTGTGGAACAGCACTCTGTGTGGCAGCTGACATAGCTAGCTATACTGCCCCTACTACATCACCAGCATTGTTACCTCACTGACTGTGACATCACTGCTACTTAGGAACAGCAATTCATTGACTGCCAGGTCATTCACATGTGATTTCACTGTCAATGAAATCACAATGCTGATGATGTAGTGGGGGGCAGTAGAGCTAGATATGTCATCTGCTATTCTAAGAGCTGTTCCACATATCCACCACAACATTATGACATAGAAGACTCTCTGATGGGCAAAAGGTAAAAGAAAAGTACTTCAGAAATACAGTTTTATAACTGACTACTTCTTAAAGTTTGTGTTATTTTCCTGTCTGCCTAGTTTGGCTCTACTAGCTCTTTAAATCCCAGTACTGACACTGTAGTGCAGCATGGGCTGGGGGAGGCTCCTGTCTGCCCGTTCAGGTGGAGGTTAAAGATCCTATGGCACTTCTCAAAAAGAGTAGGGGAATTTCCATGGTGTCCTGGCCAAATTTCCCCCATTCACTAAAAATGTCACCAACAGCTTAATCTGGTTCATGTAAGGATTTATGCCATCTTACAATTTCAGTTGGTTACCATCTGTAACCCCCGTCACCCCTGAAAAGGGTTCTAGTCTTAGTCGGCCTACCTGGTCAACAAAATTCAACGAATAAATAAATTCCCCCATTATGCCTTATGGATTCCATATAAATCCAAATCATTCAAAGTCCATCTTGACATATAATTTTAATACCTAAAAGCAAATCAGAACCATTTTCCTGATAAAAGGCTGCCAACATATTACATTTAAATAAACAACAAATTCATAAATAAGGAACTGGTGGCTTATGGAAAAATCTACAGGGATTTATACAGGGATTTGATGCTGCCTCTACAGGGAAAATACAGGAAAAATGAAGGCTTGTTACAGTAAAATGGTTATTTGGATCTGGAAGCACTGTGATGATTGTGACTAAACAACACTATATGGCACCAACAAGAAAATGACTTTGGTCATTTTGGTAGCTCTTCACAGCCCTATCAGCTCTGGCTAGAGTTTGTTAATGTGGTGACAGTATGGTGTACTGCGAGAATAGAATATGGTGGACGAATGAACAGCTCGGGTACGGCTCAGATACAGTCACTAAACTTCACTATCCCTATATATTAGTGTGCACTGCTGGATCAGTTAAAACAGCAAAAATAAAACTCCAGGGAAATAAGCTACCATGCAGTAATATCAAAACAGTTTCTTAATGGCTAGACTTCAAGCTTTCATAAAAAAAAATTATATTTCTGGTCCCAACAGTTCCAGAGTCAGACCTTTCAAAAGATATTTTCTTTAAAATGTGATAACTTTGGAACTGTTAGGGCTAGAGTCTTAATTTTGTTTAAATGAAAACTTTGAGTCGGTGAAGTAGATATTCCATTAATATATCACTACAATGACCATATATTGATATGAAAACATAAGATGTTTTGTATTGATAAAAAAAAAAATGGTTCATGCATTTTTAAATTCCTGTAATTATTAACATATTATTTTGACATGTACATGCATGCAGGAACACAGGAGAACTGTATTAACTGTTCACATGTTGCAGCTTTAAAAATGTAGTTTCATGCACTCTAAATATATCATATAAGATTGTTTTTAAAAAAGGTTGGAAAATACTAGTAGTTTTTTTTTCTGTCTAAGCAGAAATACATTCTTTTCTAGTTATGTTTGCTTGCACGCATGTGCAAGAAACATAGTGCCATCATCCGAGTTTTCCAGAGGTGTGTCAGCCTCTTCCAATTCATCAGTGTATTTGCAGGCACGGTCGCAGTGCGCCAATCACTGCTCCAGCTGTCTATGATGGCTGAAAATGCAGTGGCATACAGTTGAAAGGGAGAGCTCTGCTTCAGTGAGCAGGGCTCCCCCCCTCAACATGCACGCACGCATGTTGCATGCTGACGTGCTCCCTCCCCCCCACGCACATACTGTATAGCCGAGGGGGTGCCCAATCCCCCGTCAGCTCCATGCCCCCCCCACAAGCTGTCCAGGTGCCACACTGGGAGCCCACCCCAGCATGGCAAAAATGTTATAGCAAATGGGGTTCCAATCCCCTGTTGGCTCCACAGCTGCACTTCAAAACCTTTCCAGGTGCCACGCCATGCAGCCCACCCCAGCATGGCAAATCTTGTTATAGCCGATGGGGAGTGCCCAACTCCCCGTCAGCTCCAGCCCCCAAACAACCTTTCCAGCTGCCACGCTGGGAGCCCACCCCAGCATGGCACAAGCCCTGTGGGCGATGGGGTGCCCAATCCCCTGTCAGCTCCAGCCCCCACAACCAGCATTTCCAGCTGCCATGCTGGGAGCCCACCCCAGCGTGGCAAATGTCCCGCATCGTCTTAATTAAAAAAAAACAACCTGTAAATAAAAAAACGGTCCCTCGCAGTCTCACTGCCCCTACCCACACCCACCTACTGCACAGTCTCACTGCCCCCATCCCACACACCCCCACCCCATACTTACCTCCGGAGTCCAGCGCGACGATCTTCGGTGGACCGGGAAAATGTCTGCACTCTTCAAAGCTGACCACGAACTGAGGAAATGCCGGTAAGCTGTATAATGGAATAAATAGGGTTTTTTCAACTTTGCTGCATATCTCAGGCATTTTTTTGGAATTTTTGCACCAAATTTTCAACATGGGGTTTTGGGACCCCTTCTCATGAATGCTGTTCACTGTTATGGCATTAATCGGGCCCGAAGGGTGATTTTGCAGCCACTGCGTGAAATCACCTTTCAGGAATGATTAATGAAATGACACTGCCAGTGTTCATAAGGTGGGATCTCAAAAAGCCTATTTTGAAAATTTGGTGGACAATTTCCTAAAAATGACTGTTTTACGAGCGTGCGTTGCGCAGTTCCTACGCATGCTTGTAAGTTCGCAAATTTTCAATATTTTCACTCCAGATTTTCAACATTGCCATTTTACTACACCTTCTTATGAGCAGTACAGCTGTCATTTTTCACATCTCACCCAAAATGTGTTTCAGCCCATGAAGCGCACAATGGCGCAGTCAGTGTGCAAAATCAATGTACGGGACACATTAAGATAATTGCAGTGACACTGTTCATGAGCAGAGGTCTTGAAATGGCTATGTTGAAAATTTGGTAAAAAAATTCCTAAAAATGACTGTTTTACGAGCGTGCGTTGCGCAGTTCCTACGCATGCTCGTAAGTTTGCGAATTTTCAATATTTTCGCTCCAGATTTTCAACATTGCCATTTTACTACACCTTCTTATGAGCAGTACAGTTGTCATTTTTCACATCTCACCCACAACATGTTTCTGCCCATGTAGCGCACAATGGCACAGTCGGTGTGCGAAATCAATGTATGGGATACGTTAAGAAAATTACAATGACACTGGTCATGAGCAGAGGTGTTAAAAATGGCTATGTTGAAAATTTGGTGAAAAAATTCCCCAAAATGACTGTTTTAGGAGCACACGTTGCGCAGTTCCTACGTACACTGGCAAGATTGCAAATTTGTAACATTGCACACCAGATTTTCAACAGTGCCATTTTACCGCACTTCCTTATGAGCAGTACAGCTACCATTTTTCACATCTCGCCCAAAATGTGTTTCCGCACATGTAGTGCACAATGGTACAGTCGGTGTGCGAAAACAATGTTTGGGACAGATTAAGAAAATCACAGTAACTCTGGTCATGGGCAGAGGTCTTAAAATGGCTATGTTGAAAATTTGGTGACAAAACTCCATAAAATGACTGTGTTACGAGTGAGCATTGCGCAGTTTCCACGCACCCTCGTAAGTTCATGAATTTGTAATATTTTCAGTCCAGATTTTCACCAGTGGCATTTTTTCCACACCTCCTTATGAACAGTACAGCTGTCATTTTCCACAACATGGCCGAAATGTATTTTCACACTTTCAGCACAGAAATGCGTGGTCAATGTGGGAAATCATTGTTCGGGAGAGATAAAGAAAATCACACTGACACTGTTCAAGATCGGAGGTCCCAAAATGCCTGTGTTAACAATCTGCTGTAAAAAATTCCCCAAACTAGTTACATTACGGGTGCGCGTTGCACAGTTTCTACGCACGCTCGTGACTTCACCAGTTTTTTAAGATTTTCACAGCAGATTTTCAACATTGCCATTTTTACACCTCCCCATGAACAGTACTGTTGTCATTTTTCACATCCTGTTCGAATGTGTTTTTGCACCTGTGGTGCCAAATGCTAGTCGCCAGCAAAAGCAGTTTTCGCTAACAAACTGATATTGCCACTGTCCATGAGGTGGGGGTCACAAAAAACATGTTGAAAATTTGGAGTGAAAATACCAACGAATGCCTGAAGTTAGGGTTTCATTCCTGCCTTCCCACCCTGTGAAATGACAGGCATCCAGGGGTGTGACTTGGGATTCTTGCCTGTCATGCTCATACCATTCCACCCCCACCCACACCCTGCAGCCAGTGAGTGGCATCAAGGTGTGCCTTGGACTCTTCGGGCCCAAACTTCATCACATTCTCCTATACCGCACCCATCTCACCGTATTTTCTGATGGAATGGGGTGCGCATAAGGGCCAAAGACCCCAAGGCACACTGTGACACTTGTCAATGTCTGCAGGGTGGGGTGTGGTGAAATGGCATGGTTGTTATGCCTGACAACCCAAAGGCACACCCCAATGCCTGTCACTATCTGCAGGGTGGTGGTGGGGTTGGCTTCAGTTCAATACTTCACTGCCATTCCTATTATGCAGCTCTGTAACTTCTACACTACCAAAGCCAATGCCAGCAAGCAAACATTCGGCATTGACAAATGCTTGTTTTCTTATTGCTGCCAGCTCCATAGCAGTCTTTGTCCTAAATCCCGCACCTTGAAGGGGGCACATCTGTGCCTATTCCAAGACAGACTAATTTTTTTTCTTAAAAATAAGGAAACCTGTTGAAGACAAAATGGGTTATGACCTGCTCTCTTACCTAGGGAGACATCCACTGTGAAGTAAAGCGGATGCTATGAAGATCCCTGGCAGAATACACCGAAAATAAAAGGGGAGTAATGGGCATCACAAAGAACTAGGGAACAATTAGTTAATCTGTACATCATTAAAGGGGAACAGTCACCACAAAGGGCTCCCGCACTCAAGTGTGGGGCTGGTCCCAATGTGCACAAACATTTTGGTTTGCACTTACTGTTTACTGTAGTACAGTAGATTGCATCATACTAATTTTGCTTAGTTGTAGGCTGACATCTTGTTACTACAAATCCCAGAATCTCCTGTAGTGCACATTGGGACCAGCCCCACACTTGAGTGTGGGGTCCTTTATGTTGAGTGTTCCCCTTTAACGCAAAATAGAAGGTACACCTTACATAAGCATACAAAGGTATTATTTAAAAAATATGAATAAATGTTAACTATGATGAAGGTATCAGGATGATGAGGCACATAAAGTTAATGAAATGATGGAATCAGGGAAATGTAATGGCTGCGTCATCCTCCTGTATCTAGGAGTACTGATGGCTTCTCATCCTGGAGAGTGCCCATCTTATGCCTTGAACTACCAGCACTGTCCCAAGACCAGTCATCTTGTCATCACTGCTCAGGGGTGATGGGGATCTGGAGCACCATAACACCCACACTCTGGGGCACTATTGACATGAGACCACACACAAAGTGTAATGCCCATACCAGAGCTGAGATCAACCAGATGGGTACTTTATTATTTAGCTGTCAGATGAGACAGAGCTCTCTAGGCATTCCCCAGGTCATTTCTTTTTTTCACGATGATACTTGGGCACACAACTTTACATCCTCCACCTGGTCCATGCTCTTCATACACTCCACTTTATGGTATCCCTGGAGCTTCACATATCTTTTCCCACATCTAGTGTGCATATTACTATTACTGCTGCTACTGCACAATGTCTTACGGTAACCAGCTACTTGTGGGGCCTATTTGCCCACCCCAGGTCTACCTTGTTTTCCAGGTACTGTCCCCTGAACTAAGAGGCACCGTTTTATTTAAATAATGACTGGGTCTCTCTCTCAACTCTTCAGTACCCTAACCTTCCTTTGGAAGGATCCTGGAGCCCTGGTGCTCCCAAGACCATTTGTGCAGTGGCACCTCTTCAGGTAGAGTGAGCACTTTCCTGAGGGGCAAACTGTGCCATGCACTTGTCTCCATGTGCCCAGTTGAACAACACATATAAACAGTGTACCAGCATTATGATATCACTACTGAGTGCTTAAAGCATGGTTTGTTTGGCTATGCATGCATCCCTTTGACACAACACTGATAGCACCAGTGGCCCAAAAAGCAGACTTCCATGTCTGGCCCCATTCTCAGTGACTTACCAACCCCAATCCTTTCCAGCTCCCTTCCTACCTCATTCCCAATTCATTTGGGTACCAAAATCTTCTTCTATTTTCTCCCTACAGCTGAGAGAGAACTCACAAGGGTTACGATGCCCTCCCGTGGGGAAGGGGTCCACAAGTCTCCCTTAACTGTCTTCTCTGGGATGTTGTTCCCCACAAATGTCAGAGTGAGTCCTGGGACCTCCATATCACTAGCTGCTGCTGATTGTAGCCTTCTCTGAAGACCAGGCACTAGGTGGGCAGTGCCACCCAATCCCAGGGACCCTGCCACAATACCTCAGGTCACAGACCCCAAGACCAAATCACAGGCAGAGGAACTGAACTGCTTCTTTCTTAGGCTCCAAACCCCCGGCTGGCTAGGCCAGGGCCCATGGCCATTCCCCTTTTATAGAGTATCAGGGAAAGGGCAGAACTATGCATATTTATGCTTCAGTTTCCCCGTTCATCTGAGTCAGGCCACTCAAGCATTAACATCCAGACTTCCTATCTCTGGGCAACTTCCCCTCCAGAGAACAGCTCTAAGGTAGAGATGCAGCTAAGTTTAAATTTGCTGGTGTAGTGAATGCGGAGTGGCCAACTTCGAGTTTGCGAATCACTATGCGACATTCCCATAAAGAAGTCAAAATTTGCCTTAATGTACTTCACATTGGTCATTTCGTGTTCACTTCGAGTTGTAGTTGGAGAAGGCGAGGTTGGTAATAAACAGGACACTGATCACATGCCTGACCATCTCAGCAGGTCTGCAGGTCATATGATTCAAGGAGAAAGTTAAATAGGCAGGAAGAGAGTGTTTTACTTTATTTATTTATTCATTTATTTCATACAATCAGATTTACAACCTTTGAGTCAGAGACTTGTTTACAAAGGTACCTCATCACAGGGAGGGTGGACAAACAAAATGTGAGGTGAGACATTGGTAACAATACAGGTGAGATACAGGTGTAAAACAATAAAGCAAACACAAGATGCACTAACTATACAAGGCTTATTCGTACTCTGTGACAGACACCAGTGCTTAGTAGGCTGGGATGTTCAGGGGTACTCTGGGAGGTACTATTCAGGACAAGTACAGCTCCGATTATCAACAAGGTATTTGCGTAGGGCTATTTTGAATGGGCCAGTTCTGGGGATGTTTGTGATGTGCGCAGGGAGAGAGTTGTACCAGGCAGGTGCTCTATGGTGAAAGGATCTTTGGCAGAGTGAGGTCCTGGCTCTAGGTACTTGGAAGGTGGCTTTAGTGGCATTACGGGTGAGTGCTGGCCAGGAGGCCTCTTGCAAGGGTTCAGTGACCCCTGGAGGATATAGCCCAGATAGGGCCTTTTTTGCCAGCAAGCAGGTGTGATATTGCAGCCGTTCATCAAAGATGAGTATGTTAGAGGCAGAATAGAGTAGACATGTATGGGTTCTGCTATGGGCACCGGTCAGGAGCCTGCAGGCTTTGTTGATAGAGGTCTGGACTATAATGAGGGCAGTAGGGTCGGCAGCTGCATAGGTAGGGAGTCCATAGTCTGCCAAGGACAAAATGGACAAAGTGATGGCAAGTTTTAGGGCAAACTCAGGGAGGCAGTTTTTGTGGTGGTAGAGGAGACCAATCCGGGAGTTCATGGCCGATGACAGAGCTTTAAGATGGGTGTGGAAGGTAAATGCTGAGTCGAATGTGATGCCCAGATACTTGTAGGTTGATACCTGTTGAAGGGAGTGAAGTGTGCTATGGGTGATGTGAAGGGGAGCATCACTGGAGTTATTTTGGTGGTGTGCAAAAAGCATAGATTTCATTTTTTTCAGGTTTAGGACTAGACAGTGGTTGAGGAACCATTTTTATGCTTGGCTGAAGGTGCGTTGCAGGGTGCTTTGAAGCGAGAGTGGGTCAGAGTGTGAGGCGATGAGGACAGTGTCATCAGTGTATAGAAGCATTTTGCCTGTGCAGGAGCTAGGGATGGTGTTTAGGAAGAGGCTGAAAAGGGTAGGTCCAAGGATGGAGCCTTGGGGGACCCCGGAGCATACTGGTAGGTTTTTCTTTAGACAGGGTCCCATTCAATTTGACCCTTTGGGATCTATTCTGGAGGTAGCTTGAGAACCAATTCAGAGGGCCTGGTGTGAATCCCAGTTGGCTAAGGGAGTCTAGCAATAGTGGATGACACACAGTATCAAAGGCCTTAGATAGATCGATGAATACTGCAACAGCAATTTTCCCAGCATGAAGTGCAGTGTGGATTTGGTGGGAGAACTCCAAAAGGGCTGTGGAGGTGCTGTGACCTGGGCAGAAACCGTGTTGCTCTGGGCATAGTATGTTGTATTTAGATAGGTAGTCCATGAGTTGCGTGGATACTATTTTCTCCAGGGCTTTTGGGGGGGAGGAAGGAGATGGGCCTGTAGTTGTTAGGTAATGTTCAGTCTCCGGTCTTATGGACAGGGGTGATTTCAGCCTGTTTCCATGCACTTGGGAATTGGCCAAGGCATAGGGATCAGTTGAGAAGTTCCGTGAGGGGGGCTAGCATGATGTCCAGTGTGAGGCGGAGTATCCTGGAGTCAAGAGGGTCGCCACTCGGGTTGTGGGAGGAGAGGGCTTTTAAGAGAAAAGGTTTGGTGTCATGGGGTGAGATGGTCCTGAAGAGGAAAGGGGGCCGAGAGGTAGTAGGGTGGTTGGATGGAAGGATGGGGTCAAAGAAATGGGCAGGAAGAACGGCACTTAGGTCAGAGAAAGTTGTGTTTATGCAGTCTGCAATGCATGTTTGGTCCGTACTAACAGTGCCATTGATAATGATCGGGGGGGGGGAGTGGGTATTCCCATTAAGTTCTTTTATATTATCCCAAAAGTCTCTTGCAGAGCCCCAGGCTGAGGTTAGGGCTGTTTGATAGTAGCTGGCTTTTGCTTGTTTAATGGCCCAGGTGCACTGGTTATGGGCTGTTTTATAGACTTGCCTATCCTCAGTCCTGCCGGACTCAACCACAATGTGCCATAAGTTGTCCCTATGTTTTAATTGCTGGATCAAAGCGGGGGAAATCCAGGCAGCACTCTGTCTCCTTGGATGAGATTTGGTGATGGGGGCAAATATGTCACAGGCCTTGCTGAAGGCACTGGTGAAGTAGGCTAAGGCAGTATCTATGTCTATTGCAAGGGTTATTGGGGACCAGTCAAGCTGGGCAAGGTGCCGCTTGAGGTTGTCAAGGCCCCTAGGGTGGAAACAGCAACGGGGGGTGGAATTATACTCAGGACTGAGTGTGGGGGAGGACCTAAAACATAGAACAGGAGAGTGGTCACTGAGGGAGTCTGCTAGGGCGTTAACAGACTTTAATTTGTGTGGTCGATTAGAGATTACTATGTCTAGGAGGGAGCTGGTCCCCCTAGCTTGGTTAAGTCTAGTGGGCTGGGTGACCAATTGTGAGAGGTCAAGGGCCATGAAATTGTCCTTAATGTTTCCTGAGGTGGGGCTGAGCCAGTTGGTGTTAAGGTCTCCTAGAATAAGCTGTTCAGACTTGTGTGGCAAGGTGGAGAGATAGTCTGTGAGGGAGTGGATAGCTAGGCTTTGCGCTCATGGGGGTATGTAAGTGGTAGTCAGGTAAAGTGGACCATGACCGGGGTGCGGAGTAATTTTCAGGGCGATGGCTTGTGACCCGTGGCCAAGCTCAGGGGTTGGTAAGCATGACCTAGGATGGAGTCGTGCAGGTAGATGGCACAACCACCTCCACACTTACCCACCCAATTTGCCCTGAACAGAGTAAAACCAGGGAGGGAGACAGCTGAGTCTTGGGTAGATTGGGAGAGCCAGGTTTCTACTATCGTAAGGATGTTGGGTGTGTGCTGTGCTACCCAGCATTGGAGTGCTGTGATTTTCTTAGGGAGACTGCATATATTCGTAAATGCAATGCGGAGACCATTACCAGGGTGGGGTGGTGGTGGTATTGCAGTGATGCCCGGCCCAGGATTAGGGTGGACATTCCCGGAGAGCATGAAGAGTAGGGTAATAAGATGTAGTGAAGGCCTGTGGTTGTTGTGGAGAAGGCGCTTATGGAGATGCCATGATCTCAGGGGGTAGTGCAGGGGATGGGGAGTGAGATGAGGGCAGGTATAGCTAGTGAGGAGAGGGACCATTGATTACAGTGTTCAGGGGACAGGGGGGTGGGCGTTGGCGGTGGGTGAGGGGGGGCAATGGGGTGGTCCAGCGTGCGAGGTAGATTAGTGGGAAGGGACAATAAGGTGGTGGGGTTATGAAAACCGGGGCAATCTGTCTGAAGGGACTGGGATTCAGGCAGGGGTGCATATATAGGAGAGCTGTAGGGATCCACAGCGGTGGGTGGGTATAGTAACAAGAGGAGTGATGAAATTGTCCAGAGTATTGTCAGAGTCATGTTTGTGTGTGGATTTTGAGCAGGGAGAATAGAGTTTGAATGCAGGGTCCCCCTAGTGTTGAAGAAATATAACTTGCAGATGGAAAAGTTGGCTGATTGGTTCTGGCACCTCACTTGACTATTAGTATAAAACAGAGTGCCGACTAAGGGTGGTGGTGGGGGTGGCGGGGAGCCAGTGTGCAATGCCGGCGAGGCCAAACAAAGCTGCAAGACAAGGAATGCACACGCTCTCTTCAGGTGGCCAGGCGCTGCTCCTGAGGCATTAGTGAAAGGCGTACCTATGCAGTCCAGAGGGGTGGGGGGGCGATCCCTCAGTCAAGGTCCTGGGGAGGGCAGGCTCTCCAGTCCTCACGACCCTCAGTGGTCTTGGGTTTTTTGTCACTGGAGCCCTTGGAAGTGAGGAGAGAAGAGGGGCTTTAAACAGAAGCCAGAGGCATGGTTTGGTAAGTAAACTCACAATACAAACAAAGGGAGTCTGGTTTCACTAATCGGGAGCTGAAGAAATGGCTGTACGGGGTGATTGAGATTCAAATAATGGTGTGGGATGCAGCATACAGCCTCGTACAGGCTGCAGATATTTTTGGCAGAGAACACTGCTTAAGAGCCGATCTGCTGTGCAGGAGAGGGGAGCAAATGGCCAAAATGAGGGTGTTTCACTTAAAATTAGTGGCGTGGGTCACAGCACTCAGCCTCATACAGGCTGCAGATATTCTGGATGCAGAAAACACTGCCTGAGGCTGATCAGCTGCACTGCTACCACAAATTAAATTAATTTAGCGAAATGCTCTGGGTCGAGTCCCGTTTTTCCCCTGTTAGGCAATCTACTTTAAAACTTGAGCCTGCACTAGTAAAATGGTTGCTGTCTTGCTTAAATCAACATTTCATGAACTCTCTGGCTAGTACAGTAAACTAAACAGTGGGTCTAGTATTGCAGGTAAACAACTTCTTAAAGTAACTTCTAGGAAATGCATTAAATCATTGAGCCTGGCACAGAAAAATTGCTTTTAAAAAAACTATCTGTATCATTGCACCGACACTTAAGGCGCAAGGGGGAATTCAAATTCTTTTTTTTTTTTTTTTATTTATTATTTTTCCTCCCAAGCTGCCTGCCACCTGGTATTATCTGCCCAGTCACGGACCACGAGCTTCCACTCCTCAAATCGTCCACGAGCCCTCCGAAACCCCATGAAACACCCCCTCCCACGGTGGGACTGGCACTCCTTGCATGCACCGCAGTTATCGGAATAGGTTGAAGGGCTGGCCTGAGGAGCTAATTGAAGCCATGGCAGGCTTCATGGAAGGCGGCAGGCAGCTGTCTTCTTTTTCCAGTTTTCTGGGGAGGCGGGGTCGTGCAATGACACCTAGCGTCTGCCCCGCCTCCTGAGCATGGTAGTGCCAGCAGCTGCGCAACTTCCTGGCCTCCGCCAGGGGTCACCAATGCTCCGGGCACTTCCCCACCTTCCCCCCAGAGAAGGAGAGCAGTCCATGGGACGCTCTATCCATCTCCCCCGGCCGGCGTTCCAGTGACCCAGGTCCGTTCCCGAACCCGGGTCGCTGGCGTCACATGCGGAAATCCAACCGCTGCGCCGATGGGCCGGCCGGGAATTCAAATTCTAAAGCAATGTCCTTTATCTGATCCTGTTTTGGCGCCAAAAGCACTCCATTCAAACAAAGCTGTAAGACAAGGAATGCACACGCTCTCTTCAGGCAGCCAGGTGCTGCTCCTGAGGCATTAGTGAAAGGCGTACCTATGCAGTCTGAGGGGTTGGGGGGCAATCCCTCAATTGAGGTCCTGGGGAGGGCAGGCTCTCCAGCCCTCACGACCCTCAGTGGTCTTGGGTTTTTTGTCGCTGGAGCCCCTATGCAGTCTGGGGGGGTGATCCCTCAATCGAGGTCCTGGGGAGGGCAGGCTCTCCAACTCTCACAACCCTCAGTGGTCTCGGGTTTTTCGTCGCCTCTCTTGTAGAAATTGTTGTGCACATCACTGATCTGTTTAGAGCAGTTTGTGTGTGTGGGTTGCTGGCGATTGCAGAGTGCAAAACTTGCTTGATTTTGCTTCTTTCACTTTAAACATTTTAAAATTTAGTTTGTTAATTAGTGTAGGAAGTTTAAGTTAATTTTACAGTCTTTTTTGGTTAAACAAGTTTTTTGTGAGTACTTTGTTTTTGATAGAGTTACTAGTACTTGTACTAGGTTTATTTTTGGTGTTGGATTATTGGTGTGGAAAGAAAAGCAGTGAATGGTGGGGGCCATGGATGCGGGGCAGCCTTGTCTGCTCAGTTATGTTAAACAGGGCCAGTTCTGTGCCCTCAAGTGCAGGCACAGCCAGCTCTGCAGCAAAGCGGCGGTCTGTCAGCATGAGCTGCAGCAGCAGCTGGAGGAGCAGCAGCAGTGGCCAGATGCACAGCAGCTGGAGGAGCAGCAGCCGGGTGAGCAGCAGCAACTGCAGCAGGTTGTTGCTCCTCCACTACCACGAGCAGCAGCACAGCAGGTGGCCAGTGGTGCCCACCCCCCATTGCCTCTACCAGGTCCTGCATGGTGTTCTTCTGTGTGGGAGTTCTTCACGTGTCTCCCTGGGGACCCCACTGTAGTGCGGTGCAAATTGTGTCAGGTGCCTGTCCATCGTGGGCTCAAGGGAGGGCACCTTGGCACTGGTGGTCAGTAAACCCACCTAGCTGGCCACCACCAGGTCAAATGGGAGGCCAAGCTGCAGGAGTTAGTAGCCATTCCTGCAGCTGCAGCCAAAGCACCTCATTCACCTGTGCATTGGCAGTGGTGCAGGGAAATGCAGGCAGCAGAGGTGGGGGTTCTTGCAGCTGTACTCAGAGAAGATGACCCACAGCATCCTCTGACCGTGGTGGACCTGACTGTGCTGAGGGTGGAGGTCGAGGTCATGCAAACAGAGGCGGAGGTGGCCATGCAGGATCTCTCTCATATTGAGGAGCAGATGAAGAAGATAATATGCTTGCTGAGTAATATCAGTGGTGGTCAGCAGTTGCCCCCACAGGCCCTTTAAAAAATTATTTAGTATGTCAATTTAACCCCCTCCCCCAAGCATCTCCTCTGGTTTTATTTTTTTTCCCTAATTAATATTTTTGTTTTGATGCACACTAAGTATGAAATTTATGTTCAGGTCATGTTTTGTTTGTGATTTGTGTTACGTGTTACTTAATGGGGACATGCTGTTACTTGAGGACTGGCTGGTAGATTTTGTTTCAGACCCACACACACACACACAGAATTTATTTCACACACCACTTACGCTAAGGTCTCGTGACCCGTGATGATGACATGACGTGACTCAATCATGATGAACTTCCCGGAACTGTATAATATTCGCGCTGAGATAATATCTACTGGATTAAATAGGTCTGGCTTCCTGTGAGGACAAAGATTCGAGTAGGGCATCCTACAGAATGTGAACACAAACTGAAGCATCATACTAGACCAAGGATCTTGAGTGACGTGACATGATAATTGGGTGTCCCCCAGTCCTGATTGGTGATGAAACCGAAGATTTAAAAAAAAAAAAACAGTGTTGGACCAAAAAAAGTTAAAGTTGTGTTATTCGTAATCATGAAGATGAAGAAGGTGATTCGTCTCATAATCATGACATGACAATGAGTGCAACGTTCAAAGTGAAATGTGCACCACACTGGTACTCTGAACACTACTTGAACATTCAAAGTCATCCTCCATGCCTCTGGTAAACCTCTGGTGTTAATTCACAACTTTTACCTACATGGCTACTTGCTGTTACTTGAGGACTGGCTGGCAGATTTTATTTCAAACACACACACATAATTTATTTCACACACCACCTATGCTAAGGGTGATGCTGCAGGCATTGTTGTTACCAACACAGATTCAGGGTCCTTGCCTGGCCTAACGCTCTCTGACACAGTATTTTTTTCCCTTGAAGGATTTTTTTATTTATTCCACATGATGTGACAGACTGCCCTGTCCACAGACCCAAAGCTTATACCCCACTGACTTATGTGGCTCATACGACAAAGTCAGAAACACCTTTGCCTAACCATGTCGTTGTGGGCATTTTTTTAGACTACACAGATTCACTGAGAAAATAAATACGTTTCTTGCAAACAGTTATTTTTTCTAATTTTGTGGGTTGCTAACAAATTCAGCTTGGATGCTGTCCTGTGGAGAACATGTTCCAAGTCCAACCACAGCCTCAGTATGATCATCCACTAGTTTTTCTTCAACATTTGAATCATTGGATGGCCCAGGCATAACCTCAACAGCACTAGAAACATGATATTGTGATTGTGAGTCATCATCAGATTCAGAATCATGTTCGACTACTGTGGGGATGGGGAAAGGGAGTGTGACATCAACTACACTCTGACTCACATCTTTGAACTCCACAATATTTTGACAACCTGTTAACTTATCACAGATTGAACTTGGGGCAATACTCATGCCATCACCAACTTCACTACCACCACCAGCATGGACAACAGCATCTCCAACCATCATTGAAGCAACTGATTGTGCTGTGAAAAACACAGTTGTAGAAATCCTTTTACTGCCATCAACTATGCCTTTATGCTGCATACTACAACGCACATGCCCACAGCCAGTCTTGCCACTGGCAGCAGTGCCATGGCCAGAATCATCTTTGCATGCATGTCTCTTTGCAGGCATGTTTTGGGATTACACAGAAAATTAACAAAAAATTAAGATTTCTGAACTTTAGTGTGGATAGGAAGCCAAAAACACAACTGTGACTTACAGATGGAGAATGTGCTGTAAACAGATGTAGATGTACAGATAGATAGAGATTGAGCAGTGGCACAGGCACAACAACACCTTAACCAGTGGTCACAAATCCAAAACTGGACAAATAATACTTTCTTTTGTGTGTGTGTGTGTGTGGGGGGGGGCAGCTGCAGTACCAGTCCACTACCCAGATAGAATGAAGCAGTAAAATTACCGCAGATGTATACAAGATTCAGAGTGCTGTGATTATGGTGTGGCACAATAAAATGTGTCTGACTTGATGATATGCACAATAAAGGTAATGCACAGAAAATTTTACAGCTCAGTACACTACGACCACATCTTTTAAACTGACTGAAGAAAGGCACAGCACCACAGCAAACAGCAAATAATTATATAAACTTAGTACAAGTATTACTGTGTGTACATAAACACACAAATACTAACACACTGGCTACCCAACAACAGTTAGAAAGACTGCCTTTCTCACTGTGAATCTCCCTTCACCATAGATCCGCCCCCCCCCGAAGCACACTTCTACAGTGTCTGTCAGTACACAGACTGAATGTCCTAAATTAACATTCAAAATGCACACAGAAACAATAAACACTCAATGATATAAGCACAGGAGGGTTTCCTGCAATCTATGTACTAAATTTGGACCAAAATAATAGGATTAAAAGTGATTTTTTTAAAGCTTTTTCGATGGTTTGATTCTCAGAGCTCTGAGAGCAAACTGTCTCCTGCTTTCCACTACATACACTACGTAGAACTGAGGCTGTGCAAGACAATATATAGCCCATGTGACCTGCCATCTCATGAATCAATTCAAAATTTGCCTCACATAGGAATAATAGGGTGAAGCAAAGTGAAGTCCATTCAAATCAATGGCACTTCACGTTAAGATTAATGGGAAGGCTGTAATACAAGGCGAAGTATCACAAAGTCCATTAAAACAATGCACTTTGCGTTCCTCATTATGAAGGCAGAGTAATTCGCTTCACGTTGCAGAGCACTACGCAGATTAAGGAATAATAAGCAAAGTGCTCCGCATAACAAAGCGGGGGCACTTCACCCACCTCTGCTGTCAGGGTCTGGTTTAACACTTCAGGTGCTCTCTGGTAACATTCCTCAAGCTGGCTGAGGAGAGAGAGTGGTTACAGAAACAGAAGTATAAAAAAGTCAAATTGGTAAGTGAATGAATGGCAAAAGCAGAGAAGCAGAAAATATACAGAAAGAGGGAGAATTGTTCTCCACTCTTGGGGTGAGTCTGACTGGTGGAATGCTTCAGTGAGATGCATATAAACACATGTTAAAGGAGAATTGCACTGAACCTGTAAATCATGTTGTCCAGTAGAAGCTGTTTCTTACATACCGGTTCTAATTCTGTCATTGTCCCATCTCCAAGGACTTTGTAGTTATCCCAGTGAGTGTTTCTGATCTACAGGCTGGTGTTAAGTGCCATTTTAGAACTGTATGATGTAGTTTATGTCCCTCTGAGCCACAGAGTTCTATAGTACAACATGGATGCTAACAATGAAAGATCTGAGCAAGGAACATAAAGTACATCACACAGTTCAAAAGTGGTTCTTACCTGCATTCTGTAAATCAGAAACACCCACTAGGATAATTAAAAAGCCTGTAGAAATGGAACAGTAACAAAGTCTGAACCAGTATTCAAAAATCAGCTTCTACTGGGGACAATGGCTTACAGGTTCAGCACAGTTCTACTTTAATCGCCATCACAGGAAGAATGCATTGCTCTGCTCTGGTAGTCCCTCCTCCTTTCATTCTGATGCATGAGCGCATTTACTGTACACGATCCCTTTCAATGCCAATACAAGCCATGCTTTACAGGAGCGTTGAATGATTGGCTATCTCACCAATGATGGGTCAGATGATGCCTGGATTGCTGACTTAACTCAACAGTTTCCTCACTTCAGGCTTCTAAACAGCAGCAAGCAGAAGGCCATTGAACAAAAACACTCTGACCTCAGACAGCTTTGTTGAAATTTCTGCTGCCTGCCAGCTCGCCATACCACTAAACTTCCAGGTTAAGACAGGAACAGCATGAGAGGGCAGCAGAAAATGCTGGGAGGCAGTATTGCATAGTGGTTAAGAACACTGAGCAGCAAACCAGGAGAACTGAGTTTGAATCCGGCAGCCACCATTTGCATACTGTGTGACTATGAGCAAGTCACTTAACTTCCCAGTGGTCCCAGGACACACCTGGAAAGAAGCCTCAACTTAGAGTGTCTTTCCTAGAAAACATTTGTAAAAAACAAAAACACATCTGTCATACATTATACAATGGCAAGAAAGAATCCTGGCTCCTGATTGGTTAGTTGGCCATCACAGCAGGGATGTTATTCTGGGATAACATCCCTGCTGATGATATGCTTGAGGACCACCATACCTTGCTTGCACCTTTTCTTAAAAACATATTTTTAAACACTAAATAAAATTCTTTAAAATTATTTTTTTTCTGTATAAAACAATGAGCCATTGTATAATAGGAATAATGCCCTCCAGGGTGGGTGTTATGCTGGGATAACATCCCTTCTCGGGTGTTGGATGCCCTCGGCCAGTGGCCTCGGGCCCAATCACCCGAGGTGGGGATGTTATCCCAGCATAATAACCACCCTGTCAGGCATTATTCCTTTATCAGTGCAGGTGGTGCAACCTATCCACTCAGCAGCTTAACCTTCTCACTCTGGAATGCATTCCCACTAGTAATGCAGCTTGAGGGAGGACAAACGATTGACTTATCATGATCTGGCAAGTGCCCGCACTGCCACATTTACACCACAACAACCCAAGCTCTTGGATTGTAGAAGTGCAAATGTGGCCACATAAGCTGGCCTTCTATCAAATATTTCACCAATACTTGAGAAAGCTCACAGCACTCACTGCCGGGGGTGCCTCATTCATAAAAACACATCAATACAGAAACAAAATGAGCACACCAGGCAGTTTGTTTATTTAGTTGTTTACTGGGTAAATGTGCTGATCCCATGGACCATTTTCAGGCACAAACCAGGCCATAAAGATGGCACAATGAGTGATACATGCTGTGGTTCTCTAGCTACCTAACTGGAAGATTCCAAAAAGTAAAGGCAGAAGGCTTTTGTTCTGCTGCCTTGCCAGTTGCAAGAGGAGTCCCCCAAGGATCCATCTTAGGCCCTATCTTGTTTTCTTTGTACATTAATGACTTAGATGCTAACATATCTACATCCAATCTGCACTTTTTTGCAGATGATACTGTGTTGTATGCTTCTGGCTCATCGTTATCTGAAGTCAAGGGAGTGCTTCAAGCGGACTTCGCACAACTTGAGCATAATCTAATAAAGGCAAAGCTTTTGCTCACTGCTAAGAAGACTAAAGCGATGATATTCTCCCGCAGTGCTGTCACAGGCCCCCCCAATACCCTTGCCCAAGACTTCATTGTCACCACAAGCGAGCCTCTGAGTTGTAACCAAATTTAAATATCTGGGTATCTGGATCGACAATAAATTATCTTTCAATGACCACGTCGAAGATGTCTCTAGAAGGTTAAAAGCAAGGTTAGGTTTCTTCTACAGAAATAGGCCCCTTTTCCCCTTGAAACTCGAAACAAGCTTACAGGCCACTTTTCTCCCCTACTCAACTATGGTGATGTAATCTATTCCTCCACCACTCTTGCAAATCTAAGTAAACTGGACATCCTTTATCACCGTGTATTCTGTTCATTACCAACTCCCCGTACCGTTCGCACCACTGTGACTTATATGCAGCTGTTGGTTGGACATCCCTTACTACTAGACACCTGCTCCATGCTGGGCTATGGACTCTTAAACTGCTCCTGCAGAAATTGCCAAGCTATCTCTCTTCCCTTATCAGTATCTCACATAGTGCATACTCATTAAGAAAATCTGACTTTATTATGCTTGACATACCAAGGACGCGGACTTCCTTTGGTAAACTTTGCTATTCCATATGCCCTTCCCTCCATTTGGAACCAATTACAAACCGTACTGAAACTAACTAGCACAGTTTCAATAAACTTCTACAAATCGCTAAGTTCAGCCAAAATAAAAGACACCTGTAACTGTCATTAAGTCTCTTCCTTCCCCATGTGTGCCATATTTATCCACTGGTAAGGCATAATTGATTTGTCATATTAACTGCTTTCCCTTCCCCTTCTACTCCTGGCTTTATCTATGCTTATGCTCCACTGCTACTCTATCAAATCACTCCTCCCCCCATATCAGTTGTAGTCTGTTGTTTGTTCTAGCTGCCAAAATATATGTATTGCACACACCAGTCATCATGTTTCATTTATCAGTATGCAACCTGTAAGTTGCTTCCCTGTTTCATATCAATGTTTACCAGCTGCGGTCACCCTATGTGGTACCCTTGTATGTATATCCAGCCTGTATCATGTAACGTGCATTTCATGTATATACTGTTATTACCTATCTGTGTTTGTACTTTAAGTGTTTATGTCACAGGACCTCCTTGTGAATGAGCTTGCTCAATGGAGTTTTCCTGCAATAAACTTGAACTTGAACTTGAACTTGAACATGCAATACAAAGTACAGATTAGAGAAAAGGAAGTAGGATATGTGGAATACATTGAGTATAGTTGATACTGGCCAGTGCAAGCAGTACAGTTGGTCTCAAACAGGATAACAAATAGGTACAGGAACACACAAGTTACAATGGTTACACTCGAATACAATCGACACAAAAGTGTAAGTGCACTAAAAATAGGGGTACAGGTTGGCCATTTAAGGAGCTGAGCATGGAATGGAGAGGTAGATGTTGGCATCGAGAATGGGGGAAGGATCACCCTACAAGCCACCCCACTGTGCAGTTGCATTTGGCTTTGTCCAGTAACCATGCTTTGAAATAAGTCTTAAAGGAGGAGTGAGAGTCAAGAAAGTGGAGGGAGGCTGGCAGTTTGTTCCACAGCTTGGGAGCAATGATGGACAAGGCATTGTTACCCAGGCAAGTGGAGATTCAAGGGACTTCCAGCAGTGGTACTGTGGTCTGCCAGAGGCAGCAGGACAGCATCCTAAGTTTGATCAGGTAGGAGAAGGGAGATAGGATACTGCTTCTAAGAGCATTGTCAGTGATGCACCTGAGTGCATAATTATGTCTGGCCTGTAGGGGGAGCCAGCCTAGGGATTGGTACAAGGTACAAGGTGCAGTGGTGCATGGAGTATGGTGCCATTAGTGCAGACCTTCAAATATTGTTATAGGCAGTGTTGAGCCTAGTGAGAAGGAGTGAGGAGGTATGGGAGTGTATGGGAGCGCAGTAGTCCAGTCTAGGGAGCAGGGTGCCTTCAGCAATGGTGAGTCATGCCCCAGGGGTCAGGCAGTGCTTAAGACAGAAACCAGTCCCCAGTTTCTGGTTAATGCACTGGACAGTTAAGTTAATCTGTGCGTTGCATGTTAGGGAGGGGCCAAGAGTGATGCCCAGGTATTTAAAACATGGTACATCCTGCAAAGGGGATCCATCAGGTGAGAGGACAGTTAGGGTGGATTCGCTCTGGATAGTTTTAATTGGTTGTATTTGGATCCCAGGAGCATGGATTTGGTTTTGCTCACATTTATTAGGAGCCTATTTGTTAGGAACCAGGTGTGCGCAGTCACATAGTTCTGGGTGAGGATGGAGGAAAGTCCTTAAATCATCAGTATATAGTAAGGCCTCACAGGAGAGGCTGTCCTTAGCGAGGGAGTTAATGAAGAGGGAAAATAACAAGGGACCCAATATGGAGCCCTGGGGAACCCCTGTGTATATAGTCATGGCTGCAGAGGTGGCAGATCCAATACTGATGGTTTGGAATTGCCCTGAAAGGTAACTTTGGAACCATTTTGATGTACCTTCTGAGCAGCCAAGGTCCAACAGTTTGGTGTGGAGTAAACTGTGGTGGACCAAGTTGAAGGCTTTTGTAAGGTCTACAAATATGACACTGGTAACGTTACTTTAACCATATTTCTATAGACAAGATTAGTGAAGATGGCCAGGGCAGAGGCAGTGCCATGATGCTTTCTGAATCCATGCTGCTGCGGGCAGAGCAGGTCGAATTTGCTTACATGGTCTGAGAGTTGGTGATGGACAACTTTTTTGAGGAGTTTGCTTAAATGAGGCAGTATTGAGATCAGCCTGTAGTTATCAGAGGACAGGGGGTCACCTGTCTTGAAAATGGGGATGACTTTGGTGATTTTCCAAATGACAGGCATGGTGGATAATGACAGGAAAAGATTAAATACGGTAGTCTGGGATTTAGCAATACAGGGGGTAATAAGTTTGAGAAAGACACAGCCTGCAGTTCAGATACAAGGAGGGTCCTGGAGGTCATGAGGGCTGTAGGAAGCAAGGCGCCTTCCCCCTCACCCCCCAAATTTTGCCAGTTATGTGCGGCTTGCCATGAGGAGCACCTCTGTTCCAGCACACTGTGGATTTGAATTAATTAACTTGGCGCCATTTCTCACTGCTTGCTTTGTTGCTTTAATTAATTACTGTTGGCATAGGCTTGAAGATAGTTTTTTTAGTTACAGAATCTGATGTGCTTTAAGACCATTGCTACTACATCTAGACCTAGAATATATTGTAAAGTGCTAATATCTGCTGTTTTCTAAGGGTTTTCCCCTGCTGTTTCATGCCTTTAAACTGCTGCCTCTTGAGAAACCTCTGTCTCCCTGCATTTATATTAAGATGTTTGAGCCCCTTTTAGACTCCAGACCCCTAATTTGGCTTCAGTTCCTAGGTGCTAAGTCAGTGCCCCGATTATTTAGCCTATAAGGCGCAACACAAGTTGATGCTTTTACGACACTGTGAAACTGCAACACTTAATCCGAATTAGGACTTGATTTCTGTTGAGCGTTTCTGTCCTACCCACATCCCCTCCCCTGCATACCCCTCCCATAATATAAATTGTTTACCTCCCTGTGCTTTCCTCCACAGCCTGCAGTTTGGATACAAGAGGGTCCTGGAGGTAGTGAGGGCCATAGAAAGCAAGGCTCCCTCCCCCACCCCAGAATTTCGCCCAGGTATATGTGCAGCTTGCCACGAGGAGCATCTTTGTTCCAGCACACTATAGACTTGAATTAAGTGGCCCTGCCGATGCATAGCATCGGCTCCCCACCGCCCCCACCACCACCCTTGGTCGGCACGTCCTTATATGGGGACAGGTTGTGGGCTGTGAACCAATCAGCCTACATCTCCATTTGCTGCTCATACACATTCACCACTAGTGGCTGCTGCACTGCTTCTGGCTTAATCCCACCTCCTGGGACTACTCTTACTCCCCAGAATGCTTCCTTTAATTCTGCAGCTTTGGTCTCTATTACCGACAACCCTGCCCCCCCAACCACTACTCTTCACAAATACCCTTCCCTTCTTTGGGCCTGACAATATCTGGGATGCCCGGCCTCCTTCTAACGCATGGGATGCCCCATTCTCCCTCCCAGCCTATGCTGATGTACAAGAGCATGTAGCCTTCTCCGCTGTAATCACCACCTATGTGTACCACCCTAGGCACACCACACTAGCCTTACCTTGCTCCATTTGTTGCCCATACCACCCCCTAACACTGGTACAGTCCACCATTCCCTCATTCCAACCCCTCCTTCTAGCTTCCCCCTTATACTCCACCTTCCCATTCCTGTCTTCTTGACCCCTGTGTGATCAGAAAGGCTTGCTCACCATAGTAAAAAAAGGTCCTGGTACACTATACTCAGGGATCATACTCCTCCTCCTTCTTATGTCAGGTAATGTACACCCTAATCCTGGGCCCCCAGCAACCCAACCAACTTTACAACCCCCTGTCCATGGGCTTTGTATTGCCTCCCTTAATGTCTGCAGTCTCTTAAAAAAGTGGGACTCCTTCCAGTGTTGGGTCTTTTAGCATCAGCCTGATGTCATAGCCATCTGTGAAACCTGGCTTAATCCTAGGATCCCCGATTCATCCATTACTCTTTCCGACTACAACATCTACCGCGTTGACCGGAAAGGTAAGCGCGGGGGTGGATGCTCTATTTACAGCAAGGCTAAACTACATGAGCAACTGCTCCCCACCCCTTTACTGAAGCAGGTCCACAAGCTCTCACACTTAAACTAACCTTGGGATGCTCCCAAACCCCGCTCCTGATCACTGTTGTTTACAGTCCCCCTAGGGACCAAAAGGTGTCCTTCCTCTCATTACTGTCCTACCTGGACACCCTCCCATCTCATATGGAAAAGATTATACTCAGGGACTTCAATATCAGTTGGCTAGATGGGAATGCTTCACCACTCATGGTCGCTGCCACAGCCCAAGAACTATCTTAAGTGGTCACATCTACCACCCTTTGGGATCCGCGCACTGTGTCTTCTTCTCTGCTAGACCTGGTTTTCACCGATCGGCCACACAAAATCACCAATGTCACTGTCCTCCCAAATGTACTTAGTGACCATTCCCCCGTTCTCTGTTTCTGGACTTGCAAAGTTCCTAGAGCTCATCCAAAATTAATATCGCAGCGCAAATTAGGTCCTGGTAAGCTGACACTTCTTAAAGCACACCTCAGCGCACTGGACTGGTCATTCGTTACTAACTCCCTCGACCCCGATAGAGCACTTGACCTCTTCATCTTGGCTTCCAGCAATATCTGTTACAAATATGTCCCTCTCTCCAAAAGAATGGTCAGAGACAATACTGTGCCTTGGATCTCTGACTGCCTCCTTGCCTTGATGCAGGCTAGGGATTCACTGTGGCAACTCTCCAATGAGTCTGACCTCTTACTCAATAGACAAAAGTACAGAGAGGCTCAGAACAAGTGCACATGGGCCATGTGCAAAGCAAAAGCAGATTATTATAAATCCTCCTTAACCACCTCCTGGGGATCAGGGCGTAAATTCTGGAATAACATTAAGGAAATCTGTGGAAAAGACCCTAACCCTGTTCCCGATCAGGTCTTTGTCAATGGGTCTTTGACTTCGGACACTACCCAAATTGCTGAGGCTTTCAATCACACTGTCTCTAACCTCACCCACGCTCTCCCCCCTAACTTCTTTGATCCACCCTCTTCCTGCACCCCTACCCCCCGAAGCACCCCCTTTTACCTATGCCAAATTACCCCAAATCTGCAGCACCATATCTCATAAAAGCTTTGAGCCACTCCTCCTGCAGCAGTGACTCCCTTAATGTGAAGCTTCTTCGGCTCACCCTCCGGGAGGTCCTAAACCCGCTAACTCACATTTTAAACCACTCACTGTGTCTAGGTAAATTCCCTTCCAAGTGGAAATCCACTGTCATTACCCTCATCTTTAAAAGTGGGGATCATTCCGATACCAATAATTACCACCCCATCTCCATACTCCCGCCCCTATCCAAGGCTTTAGAATGGATTGTGCTGGACCAACTCACTGATCACCTCTCCATATACAACCTACTCTGTAAACAACAACATGGCTTCCACAAAGGGCACAGCACTACCACTGCCCTTCTTGAGTTTATCTCCCACATACACTCTGCGTTGGATAAGGGTTACATCACTGGTGCTGTCTACATAGACCTTACAAAGGCATTTGACACCATCAACCACTCCCTCCTACTTACCACCTTGGCCAACCTGGACTTCTCCCATGATGCATTGGGATGGTTTACGGACTATCTCATGAACCGGTCCCAATAGGTCAAAATAGGAAACACCTTCTCAAAAGCCTGCCTGTTCTCTCTGGTGTTCCCCAGGGTTCCATTCTCAGGCCACTGCTTTTCAGTCTGTTCCTCAACTCTCTCTCCATGTCCTGCCCCAGCAATCTTTTACTGTACGGGGACGATGCTGTCCTCTTCTCCTCCAACCCTGATCCCTTTCAACTGCACTGCTCCCTCCAGGCTGCCTTTAGCTGTGCTGAAAGCTGGTTCACCGCTCAGTGCCTTACTATCAACTATTCAAACACCAAGCTTATGCTTTTCTCCCTCCCGCAGAATGCAAGAAAGGAGCATTGCCCTCCAGTTCTAACTGCAAACCAAACCTCTCTGGAGCAAGTGGACTCCTTCAAATACCTGGGCATTACCTTGGACCCTGCACTTAGCTTCCACCTTCATATTTGCCACCTATCCAAGACCTTAAATGTCAGGCTGGGACTGTTATACCGTTTCAAACACTGTCTCACCCCGGACGCCCTCAAGCTTGCTGTCTCCTCTTTGGTTCTCTCTTTGTTGGATTATGGCATACTGATCTATGGAGCAGCAAACACCACTGCCCTAGATAGTCTCCGTTTCTCCCTAAATAAAGCTTGCTGCCTTGTCCTGGGATGTGACCAGCTCACACACACCTGCTCACTCTATAATAATACTGACTGGCTAAACCTCGACAACAGAATCAGGTTCCACACCTGCCTCATGGCTAAAAAAATTACCCTTGGTCTCTCCCCCGTTGGGCTAGCCTCTATAGTCAACCCTGAACTTAAGGTGCATCACACTCATAGCTCTGACAAGCCCCTCCTCTCAGTACCTGGTTGCCGGACTTTCCTATTCCAAAGATCCTTTACCTATAGGGCCCCATGGTGGATGAACAGCCTCCCCATCCCACTGGCATATGAACCTAGACTTGGACCTTTTGAAATCCACCTTAGGGAACATCTTCTGACCTCAGGTGCCTGCGTTTGCACATGAGCTGATGTTAGCCCAGACGTTTGGCCCCTGGCCTGATCTTTCCCCCTCTCCCGCCTGCTTCTCAGCCTAGACAGACAATGTTAGAAATGACTTCCAATCTGTACTACCTGTTATGTAATGACCATCACTAAGCAACTCCAAGTATCTGATTGTATTGACTGCTCTTTGGAGTTGAATGTTTGCCTACTGCTTATTGTAAACGTATATGAACTTTATTCACTGTTCTGATATTAGTTACATCAGTCTGTATCTTATCTCTGTGATGTGGAGCCTTTGTAAATGAGTCTATGACTCAAAGGTGTTTCCAAATCCTAAATGAAAATAAAAAATAGAAAGGTGGGGTGGAGTCCATCACTACCTGGACTGCCCCTGTTGGGGAGGCGTGTTAGGAGTTTGAAGGTCTCACTCTGGGAGATAGGTCTGAAATGGAAAGCAGGGTTGGAAGCACCTTCTAAGGGATGGTGGTTGGTCTGGTTGCTAGGCATGGCTGGTTGGAGGTTTGCAGCTTGCTTAGATGAGCTAAGAGGTCCATTAATTTAGTGTTGAGGGCATTGGCAACTTCAGTGGGGTCAGTGATAATGTCCGTGGGGGAGTTGAGGTGTATTACAGGGTGGTGAGCCTGGGGATTTATCATAGAGCCTATGGTGGACCAGAAATGGCAAAGGTTTTTCAGATTTTCTCTCTGTAGATTGTGAAGGTAACTTGTTTTCAGGGATTTGGTCTTTTGTTTGCATTTATTGTGCAGTTTTCTGTAGTCATCCCAGAGGGTGGGAGTGGGGAGATTTTGTAAGCAGTCCTTTTTTTGTTCTTCTCCTTCATTAAGGAGAGCAGATCTTTTGAGAGCCAATGTGTGTTTCCGCCTCTCACTTGATGGGTGGTTTGAGTGCCTATCCTGAATGAGAAGGAGGGCATCCATGAAAAATCCCACTGCAGAGTCGACGTATGTGAGGGAGTGAAGGGCATGCCAATTTATTGCGCTGATTTTCAAAAATAGTCTGGTGGTGTCATGGCAGGTAAATTTCCTGCAAGTAAGGTATTTTGGTGGTGGGCATTTTGTATTAGTTGACCAAATTATATAGGTGGGGGAATGGGCACTTATTGAGTATGATAGGATCCTGGCTTGGAGTATCTTGTCCTCTCTGTTGTTACCGCCCTGTCCAACAGGCAACAGTCAGTAGTTAGTGAGCTAATTTATTGTAAAATAAACTTAATTTAAGCAGTTTAAAGTTCAAAAAATGGTTCCAGTAAAGGGAAAACATGTTTTTAATTTATGACAAGTAGAATTCTTGGTGGCATAGTATTCAAAAAGAACATTTTATAGATAATCCCTGACATCTAGTGTGTCTAGGAGGGGACTGCCCTTTCCTTGAATTGCTGTCCTAGAAATCAGCTTACTTCCTGATGTCTCCAAATGCAAGGAGTCAGGTGGGAGCAAAAATATGGTTGTGGTCAGAAGGAAGAGTGCAACCATGCTCAAATTCTGACATAAACTTATAGACATACTGTAAATGAACTAAATCAAGGATGGAAATGAGAATGGAAAAGTGTGGCCCACTGGAATTGAACCTCAGATCTCTGGTATGCCGTTCCAGCGCTCTAAACATTAAGCTACAGGCTCACAATGGTCAGAGTGCCTGAGGAACTTACTTAAATCCACACATTCCTTTCTCAAGTGTGTTGCAATCCTGCAACTAGGAACACCTTTATAAATGCAAACAGACCACTAATCTGGTCTACATCTGGTAATAGTGGTCTTTGTATTTCTAAATTTGTTCCTAGTTGCAGGATTGCAACACACTTGAGAAAGGAATGTGTGGATTTAAGGAAGTTCCTTAGGCACTCTGACCATTGTGAGCCTGTAGCTTAATGGTTAGAGCGCTGGAATGGCAAACCAGAAGTCTGAGGCTCAATTCCCAATGGGCCACACTTTTCCTTTCTCATTTCCATCCTTGATTTAAAAATATGCCTTGCAGGGGATTAACTGCACTGAGAGAAGTGGTCTGTTTGTAAATGAACTAACAAATTCAGTGCTGATGGCAATCTGAGAGTATAGGTTCCCTCTGTTTACTATATGTTAACATTCTAATGAGACACTGACGTAACTTACTGCACGGTAATCATGTTCTAGTACTTTTAAAGACAGCGAACACCAGGAGGAAGGAGCTGCTGGTATAACTAAATTTCTCTGCTTGGACTAAGAACTAGAACTCTACTACTGGGACCTTCAATTAGGGTAAAAAAAAAGTTAGTGTGTGTGTCAGAGTTACTTGAAGTGAATTTTTATCTGTGCAGTTATCTAGGTGCTTGTCTCAGATGGCTGAAGGGAATTGTTATCTGTGCCATTAACTAAGTGTAAAAAGATTTGCAAAGTAGGGGGAGCGGCTTAGCTAGAAGGAAGCCAGGTTAAAACCAGATTTAAACACTGCCCTAGATAACTTCTGCCAGAGGACAAGCAGCTAACACCAGGTGGAAGGAGCTGCTGGTATAACTAAACTTCTCTACTGGGACTATATTGCCATCCTTCCTCCCTCCCCACCCTAAACCAGTTCTACTTTTATAGGCACAGGATTTGACTGACAACAGGAACTTCCTGTTTGGGAGCAGGAAGTGAGTGATCACAGAGCCACCAAAGACTCACCATCCTAGAAGGATAAGAGTAGCTCTCCACCCCCCCAACTGCTGGAGGTCTGACTCTGAGCAAGTAAGGAGACTACTGAGAAATATAGGAACTTCTTGTCTCAGAACCGGAAGATCAGGAGCTTAAAGGGCACAGAAGCAGTAAGTAAGTTGGAGAAAAAAATAAAATAAACAGAGCAAAGAGTAAGTATTCCAAAACAACAGTTAGGGGGCCAGAAATAAGACATGATGGGAGTGGTGCAGTGCAGTGGCTATGGAGCAGCAGTCTTCTGGGAGACATTCTGGAGGATGCGGTGTTGTCCCAGTTGCAGGCACCTCTCTGGGCTGAGAGAGGAGATTGCTCATCTCCAGTCTAAGTTGGCCAGGATTTGTGGGACCTCCTGTCCAACCCAGAGACCACCAGGGCCACTGCCATTGCCTCAGAGGTTGCCAAGAAAGAGGAGCGGTTGGACCACAGTGGGCTCAGGGAGGGTGAGAGTGGTGGAACAGAGTCACATCCCTCCAACTGTACCTCTCCACAGTTCATATGCTGTTCTGGCAAAGTATGGTTCCTCTATGGAGGCACCTACAGTGGAGACCAAGGAGGATGTTGGGAACCTCCACAAAGGAGACCCACAGGAGGGTGGCATGGGACTCCACAGGGGAAGGAAATAACTCCTGGTGGGGGACTCCATTGTTAGGAAGATAGCACTGGAGGAGGAAGGGGAGAGGGAGGTAAGGTGCCTGCCTGGCACCATGGCTTGAAGGGACAGGGAACAAATCCTCAGGATTGCCAAAGCAGCTGCAGAGGGAAGGGAGCTGGATGTCATTGTCCACCTAGGGACAAATGACTTGGATAAGAAAGGATCAGAGTAGTGCAGGAAGCATTTGTGGAGTTGGGGAGGGGCCTTAGACAAGTAGCAAGCACGGTAACCTTCTCAGAGGTGCTGCCTGTCTATGGCATGGGTGAGGCTTGGGTGCTCCACACCATGGGATTCAATCAGTGGTTGAAAAACTGGTGCAGAGCTCAGGGATTTGGCTTCACTGGGGACTGGGGGTCCACCTGGAGGGATGCAGGCCTATACTGGTGTGATGGTCTGCATCTGTCTAGGAGGGGAACCAGGATCCTAGGTGATAGGTTTAAATGCTTCATTGGCAAGCATTTAAATTACCCAAGGAGGGGGAGGCACTGGAGAGGAGCACGGAAATCCTAGCCCCCCCAAAAAAACAGGGTACTAAGTGAGGTAAACACCAAGATAGAGATGTCATCAGGGAGAAGGGCAGGGGTAAATGGAAAAAATGACAAAGGCAATAAGGACAAGGATGGGGCAAAAAGGGATAAGGCCATCAAGAAACGAAGGGTAATGAGTACCAATGCCAGTAGTCTGGGCAACAAGTTCCCTGAACTGGTGGCCTTGATGGAAGAGGGATGCCTGGATAGCATAGCGGTCACAGAAACATGGTATACAGAGGACCATGACTGGGATGTTAACATACCAGGGTACACAGCCTATAGGAGAGACAGGGAGGGGAGAAGAGGGGGCAGAGTAGCTCTCTATGTTAGGGAAGGGATAAAAGCAACTGAACAAAAGAGTAAACAGGGAGGAGAGGAGGCACTGTGGGTCACCTTAAAGACTGGAAATGGCACCACAATCTGCATAGGGGTTGTATACAGACCCCCATGTCAGGGAGAGGGTATGGACAAGGATATGATAGAAGGCATCCTTAGGATGGCAGAGAAGAAAAAATTACTCACCTTAGTAATGTTGTTTCTTCTAATGGAGTCTTGCTATATTATGACATATGAAGTGAGTCCCAACCTTCGAACTGCTCCGGAGGTGAAAGAGTTAACTTTCCATGCCAGGCATGGAACTTTGAGCATGAGCTCGGTTGAAAACTCTGTCTGTTGTTCTTCAAACTCAAACTGTCAGATCTTTACGAGCAAAACTCACTAAGGTTCTGTGTGGAAGCTGTAAACCTACACTAGCCAACTGGCTACTAAATATAAGAACACATTTTTTGGTCCCAAAACAAAGACTCAAGTCAGGGGATCCAAAAAATGAAAAACACAACACCCAAACACCCCAAAAAGGAGGGTGAAAAACAAGGTGGGCATCTACTAAGTGCCAACACTGCACTGCCCACCCACATCCCAAAAGCAGAGGTTCTGAGAGGGGCAGGCAGGAGGGAGGTCATAATATAGCAAGACTCCATTGGAAGAAACAACATTACTAAGGTGAGTAATTTTTCTTCAAACAACATGAAATCTTGCTATATTATGACATATGCAGACTTCACAGCCGTACCTCCATGGAGAAGGGACAGAACCTACTTAGGAAATAGGCTCTGAAGCACAGCTGTTCCAAACCGAGCATCACTCCTAGCCTTGATGTCCAGGGAGTAATGCTTGGTAAAAGTGTGAACTGTTTTCTGGGTAGCTGCTTGACATATCTCTAGGATAGGGATGTCCCTGGCAGCAGCCAGAGATGCAGCTGTACCTCTGGTAGAGTGAGCACTCAGGTCTGAGGGAGGAACCTTACCCAGTTTTTCATAGCAAAATTGGATACAAGAGACAATCCACCTGGCAATGGATCTTTTAGTGACAGGTTTCCCTTTACCAACCTCACCATAAGTGAGGAACAGTTGGAGGGAGTCAAACCTGTGACCCTTGGTACGTTCTATGTAGTAACTAAGGACCCTTTTGACATCTAAACTGTGCAGTCTCCTCTCGCCAGAGGAGGAATGGTCAGTGAAGTACACAGGGAGAGACATAGATTGATTAAGGTGGAAGTCTGAAACCACCTTAGGCAAGAACTTTCTGTTAGTCCTGAGGACCACCTTATCTCTATGAAAGGAGATAAAATCAGGCTCCACTGACAATGCTTGTAATTCACTTATGCGCCTGGCAGAAGTGATGGCTACTAAAACACAGTTTTGCAAGTCAAGTACTTAAGCTCTGCTGAGACAAGGGCTCAAGGGGTTGCATAAGCTGGGCAATGCAAATATTAGATCCCAGGCAGGGGCAGGGGCTGAATGCAGGGTTGGTGTGAAGCAACCGCTGAAAACTTGGAGAATACAGGATGAGCTGAAAGAGAAGAGGGTTTACCTGCTGATAAGAAAGCAGACACGGCTGCCAGGTGCACTTTTAGGGTAGCTGGTCTCAGCCCCAAAGTATTCAAATGCACCATATAATCCAGGACTGTGGGTAAGTCAGCAGATTCTGGGGAAATATGCTTGCCAGAGCACCATATGGAAAATCTCTTCCATTTGGAATTATAAGTAGCCCTGGTGGAAGGCTTCCTAGAAGCCTTCAAGATATCCAATGCACCTTGGGAGAGGTGTAGGTCAGCAAAACTCTAACTCTTCAAGAGCCAGGCCTTGAGATTGAGAGATTTGAGATTCGGGTACCAAACTCTCCCCTGAGCACAGGTTAACAGGTTGTGATTCCTGGGAAGACACAAGGGAAGGTGGACTGCTAAGGACATAAGGAGTGGGTACCAGGGCTGTCTGGCCCAATCTGGAGCAATCAGGATCATCTTGCAGGGTTGAGATCTGATTTTGGCTAGCACCTTGACCAGAAGAGGGAAGGGGGGAAAGCATAGAGAAACTTCCCTTCCCAACTGAGAAGGAAGGCATCCAGAGGGACTGAGCCCAACACTGGGGGCCTGCAGCAAAAAAGGGGAAGTTGTTGATTGTCTGGGGCTGCAAAAAGATCTATCTGCAGGGGTGCCCCATCTGGCAAATACTACCTCCAGTACTAGGGGATCAAGTGATCATTTGTGATGGCCCTGGGAAATCCTGCTGAGAGCATCTGCCTAGACATTGTCCTTGCCTGGGAGGTGAACTGCCATAAGGGAGGTGTTCAGGGAATAAGCCAGAGACCACAACTTCATTGCTTCTGTGCACAAGGCCATAGACCAAGTGCCTCCTTGCTTGTTGATGTACCACATTGTAGTGGTGTTGTCTGTTCTGACCTGCACAACTTTGTTCTGAACAGATTTGGAAAAAACTTGAAGTGCTAGAAAAACTGCTCTGAGTTCCAACAGATTGATGTGGAGCAGATTCCTGAGGGGACCACAATCCCTGGGTAGTGAGGTCGCCTATGTGAGCTCCCCACCCCAAGAGGGATGCATCTGTAGTAAGGATTAAGGAGTGAGACTGAGGGGTGAAGGGAACCCCCTGTCTCAGATTGCTCTGGTCCTGCCACCATTGAAGGACTTGGATCAGGGTTCGAGTCACTGGGATCAATTTGGTTAGAGGGTCTCTCCTTTGAGACCAAAAGGCTCTCAAATGGAACTGGATGTCCCTCATTTGAAATCTTGCTCCCTGCACTACTGCTGTAGAAGCAGCCATGTGCCTCAGGAGCTGCAGAAAATGCCTTGCTGATCGAGAGACCTGCAGGGTGAAAGAGGAGGCCAGAGAGACCAGGGTCCTTGCTCTTTCCAGAGGAAGGAAGGCTCTGGCCTCTTTTGTGTTCAGTTCTGCACCTATGAAGGTGAGAAGCTGGACAGGCTCCAGAACTGACTTTGGAAGATTGAGAAGGAAACCTAGAGATGTGAGCAGTTGCTGAGTTACCTGAAAGTGTAGTTTGACTTGGTCTGGAGACTGGCCTACTATGAGCCAGTCATCCAGGTAAGGAAAGATGGCAATCTTTTGCCTTCTTAAGTGAGCAACTGCTACTGCCAGGCATTTTGTGAATACTCTCGGGGCAGAGATGAGGCCAAAGGGCATTGCTCTGAACTGGTAATGGCCTGAGTGCAGTTCGAATCTGAGGTACTTTCGATGGGAGCTTCTGATAAGAACATGGAAGTAGGCATCCTTGAGGTCCAGGGATGCTAGCCAGTCCCCTGGCCTTAGAGAGGGTAAAATAATTCCCAGAGTCACCATTTTGAATTTTGGTTTTAAAAGGTGCTTGTTTAAGTATCTGAGATCCAGGATGGGCCGCCATTCTCCTGTCTTTTTTGGGGTAAGGAAGTACCTGGAGTACAACCCTTTGCCCTGGTGTAGGGGTGGAACCCTTTCCACAGCTCTGAGAGCCAGGAGGGTAGAAACTTCTGCTTCTAGGGCAAGTGCCTGTGATGGATTTGCAGGTGGAAAGGACCTGGTTCTCATCCTTGGAAATTTTTTGAAGCTGAGAACCAGTCCCTGGCTTACTACTTCCAGGACCCACTTGTCTGATGTTAAAGACTTCCAGTCCTGGACAAAGTAAGCCAGCCTGCCCCCTACAGGTAGTGGAGAATCGGCCCTGGCCACCCCATCAGGGTGCCTGCTTGGCAGGGGCTTTAGGCTGAGGGGTGGAAGCAGGTCTGCTTGTACCTTGTCTGCCTCTCCCTCTAAAGAACCCCCTCTGGGCATAAGCTGAAGAGGAGGCCTGGGCTTGGTAAAAAGGCCTATGAAAAGGTCTGCCCCTGCCCCTGGAAGGCTGCCTTTGAGGAGTGGCCTGCCTTTCCTTGGCCTGTGCACTCCTATAGGTGGTCCTATACTCATCCATTTTCTTCATGTAATTCTCTGTCTGCTCCCCGAACAGAGAATTACCCACAACAGGAAAATCCATGGCCTTAGTCTGGGTATCCTGTGACAGGCTAGTACATCTGAGCCAAGCCATCCTGTGAAGAGCCACAGATGTAGCCATGACTCTTGATGACACATCATTAGAGTCCACTGCAGCATGAAATTGCACCTTAGATGCCTCAATACCATCAGCAGCCACCTGCTCCAGCTCCTTGGCAAGCTGGCCAGGGACCTGTTTTGCTAGAGCCAAAACAGTATCCCATCTGGATTTCTGGTATCTAGCAACATAAGCCATATAATTTGCCTGTCTGAGTCCCAAGGATGCTGCCATGTACTGTTTCTTTGCCATGGCATCAATCCTCCTGGAGTCCTTATCAGGGGGATGTGAAGCCAAGGGAATATTTGCCTTGTCACAGGCTGCAGCCTGCACTACCCCAACATGGCTGCATTGTTGTGTAAGGAACTCCATATCAGAGCCTGACAATGTGTACCTTTCGTCCATTCTTTTATCCACAGGAGGTATAGTGTGAGGAGTTTTTAGAATTTTTACTGTCTGTTTCCCAAACGATTTATGCAAAGGAATAGACAGTCTCCTAGACTCTGGGATATCCATCATTTCTACATAGTCAGGCTCCTCTTGATCATCCACAGCTTCCTCCATAGGGAGCTGGAGGGTTTCAACCACTTTTTTATAAAACATAAAATGAGAGGGGGACTCAGAAAGCCTAGGGGGAGACACTCCTGAAGGTCTCTCTGGGGAGATGTCCTGTTCAATGGGTACATCCAGACTTTCAAATCCACGTTCACTCTCCTCATACTCCTCTTCCCCCTCCTCCGGTTCATAAAATTCCTCTAAATCATATTCTTGAACCAGTGGAACCGACCGAACCGTACGCTTACCTGATGGTGCCGATTCAGTCGGAACCGGGGAAAGCGACTGGACAATTTTAATCGCTTTGGCTATTTCTTCAGCGGTTGGAGATGGAAATTTTGGCTCCACACCTGCTGATTTTCTAGTCCTTTTTGCTGGAACCGACTCCTCCGAGTCGGCTTTCCTTTTGCCCGAGGAAGTCTCGCCCTGGTCAGAGGGCACTCCCTCCGATTCGGTTACAACCGAACCGGGCTGGCCATCCAGGTCAGCGGACTTCTTGGCCTCTCTTTCCCTGAGCCTACCAACTCTCTTATCCAGGGTAGCTGCAGCAAAATTTTTGCAAATCTGGCAGTCTGCATTGAGGTGGTCAAACCCCAGACAATAAACACAGGTGGTGTGGGGGTCAGCCTTGGCAAAGGCTTCCCCACAAACACTGCAGTGTTGAAACCCAGTGGGCCCGGTTTTTCTTTTGGGTTTCTCAGACATAGTGCCAGCCTAATCAAAACTTGCCCATTTATGGCAATCCGCCAAGCAAGACTCTCTTATCGGTTCCCAACCATGTCACGGGTCGTGGAAAAAACGTAATGAAATCCGTTTTTTTTAGAACCGATAAGAACCGGAACCGCACTCTAAAAAACAGATTAATGTACTCACAACAACCTGATCGGTTCAAACCGAACCGATAATACCGTTTACAAGTTCCGCACAGAAAGTAAATGTAAAACCTATCTAGTACTTACGATACCACAGACAGAGCTTGAACCAACCGGTTGCGGTTTAAATTCGGTTAAAAAAACGAAAAATTAATACTTTAATCGACAAAATAAACCGAGCAGAAGGAGAAATCTCCGGAGTGACTGTTCAGTGAGGTGGAGTAAAGAATCTGACAGTTTGAGTTTGAAGAACAACAGACAGAGTTTTCAACCGAGCTCGTGCTCAAAGTTCCATGCCTGCATGGAAAGTTAACTCTTTCACCTCCGGAGCAGTTTGAAGGTTGGGACTCACTGCATATGTCATAATATAGCAAGATTTCATGTTGTTTGAAAGGGTAGATACTGTTGATAGGGGACCTTAAAATGCCAGATGTTAACTGGAGGACCTTTGCTGCAGACACATCCAAAAGCAGGGCCATTCTTGATGCCTTTCAGGTGGCATGCCTCAGACAGCTAGTTTTGGAACCCACTCATGAGGGAGCAATCCTAGACCTCATATGGTACAGTGAGAGGATCTCAGATCTAGAACTGGGTAGCCATCTGGGAACAAGTGACCACCAAACAGTGTGGTTCATGATAAACTCAGCTACAGAGTCAAGCTATACAAAAGTGAAGGTTCTGGACTTCAGGAGGGCTGACTTTGGCAAGATGGGAGAGTGCCTTAGAAAAGCACTAGCAAACAGGCTAGAAGGAGGGGTGGAGCAACAATGGTGGGGAAACATCAAAACTGCCATCACAGAGGCAACAAGCCTTTGTGCGAAGCAAATAAACAAATCAAAATGAATGAAAAAGCCACTATGGTCCTCAAAAGAGGTGGCGGTGAAGGTTAGGGAGAAAAAGATGGCATTTAGGAAGTATAAGGAAACACAGAAGGAGCAGGGCAGAGAACTGTACCAGTTAAGGCAGAAGGAAGAAGGGAGGGTAGTCAGAATAGCAAAGGCCCAAACTGAGGAAAAGATAGCCAACTCGGTTAAGAAGGGGAATAAAAACTTTTATAGGTATATCAGGGAGCGTAGAAAGACAAAGGGAGGGATAGTGAGGCTGAATAGAATGGACAGTGGGTGGGTCGGCAGAGAGGGACAGTGAAAAAGCAGGGATACTGAATAAATACTTCTGATCAGTATTCACAAAAGAGGAGGAGGGGGAGGTGCCTAATCCAATTAACAGAAGCACTCTGGGTAGGGGGTTGATCCCAGTCCTTTCACAGAAGAAAGGGTTCTGAAAGAACTCCTCAAACTGAAGGTGGACAAAGCAATGGGGCCTGATGGAATTCACCCCAGAATTCTAAAAGAATTAAGGAGAGAACTAGTGACACCACTGACTATCCTTTTTTAACAAATCAAGGGAGGATGGTGTGGTACATGAGGACTGGAGGAAGATGGATATGATTCCCCTTCAAAAAAAAGTGGGAGCAAGACAGAGGCAGGAAACTACAGACCTGTCAGTTTGACCTTTGTGATAGGAAAAGTGATGAAATCACTTCTGAAGGAAAGAACTGTTCAGTACCTAGAGGCCAGAGAGGCACAGGACCCAAGACAACATGGGTTCACAGAGGGAAGGTCATGTCAGATGAATCTAATTGATTTCTTTGACTGGTTGACCAAAGTAGTAGACAAGGGAGGGGCTGTAGACATGGCCTACCTAGACTTTAGCAAGGTATTTGACACAGTCCCACACAAAAGATTAATAGTCAAATTAACCAGCTTGGGAGTGGGTCCCAGGGTGGTAGCCTGGGTAAAACATTGGCTGGACAACAGGACACAGAAGGTAATTTTAAATGGAGTCTACTTTGAAGAAAGAAGGGTTACTAGTGGGGTACCGCAGGGTTCAGTATTAGGTCCAGTCCTTTTTAATGTCTTTATAAGTGACATTGCATTGAGACTGGAAGGAAAAGTACAGTATGCCTCTTTGCAGATGACCCAAAGATCTGCAACAGGGTTGATACACACGGACGCATGGAAAGGATGAGAAGGGACTTGGCAAGATTAGAGGAATGGTCAGGAGTATGGCAGCATGGATTCAATGCAAAGAAGTGCAAAATAATGCACCTGGGAAACAAAAACCCAGGGGAAGATTACACAATGGGGGGGCAAGGTAGTAACAACAACAAAAATGGAAAGGGACCTGGGGTAATCATATCAGATGACCTTATGGTTAGCAAGCAATGTGAGAAGGCAGTAGGGAGGGCTGGGAGTTACTGGGCTGTATAGGAAAGGCATCACCAGCAGAAAACAGGAAGTAGTTATCCCTCTGTACAGACAGTTGGTGAGACCCATCTGGAGTACTGTGTCCAGTTCTGGAGACCCCTTCTCCGCAAGGACATAGACAGGATGGAGGCAGTCCAGAGAAGGGCAACTAAAATGGTGCAGGGTCTGCAAGAGAAGCCATACGAGAAGAGACTAAAGGAGCTTAATATGTATACCCTTGAGGAAAGGAGGGAGAGGGGGGACATGATAGAAACTTTTAAGTACCTCAGTGGAATCAACAAAGTCCAAGAGGGTAGCGTCTTTCAGAAAAAGAGCTGTGCAAGAACAAGGGGACACAATCTGAAGATAGAGGGGGTTGGTTCAGAGGCAATGTATGAAAGTATTTTTTCATAGAGAGAGAGTGGTGGACGGATGGAACAGCCTTCCTGAGGAGGTTTTAGGGTCTGAAACTGTGGGAGAATTCAAGAATGCAAGGGACAGACATAAGGCAATTTTTGTGGGGGTAAGGAAGAAATAGGCTGTTGGTTAAATAGGATCTGCAGCTTATCCTGTAGGTAGGGAAATGGGCAGACTAGGTAGGCCAAGTGGCCCTTATCTGCTGTCAAAGTCTATGTTTCTATGTTTTTATGTATAACTTTAATTTGATAAGAAATGAATGCATTGCTTTATTTTCCCCGTTTGTTTGACATGTTTTAATACTTGCGAAAGGACTTGCAAAGGATAAGAAATCAATACATTAATTAATTTTACACGATGTACTCAACACTTTTTTGAATCCAAGAAAGAATTCTTGAAGGTAAAAAAAATCTCTGTGTTGTTTTATATTTTAATATGTGTCCAATATTTTTAGTACTGCAAAAGTAATTCTCAACATTTTTATTTTTTTTGTACATTCTATTAATCCTCCTTTGGCAGACCACTTGCTCTTGTCGGCCAACTTTTTTGGAGTCCGGGGTCTTTCAGGTTCTAATTGCGCTGTGCACAACCTGGCGGATCCCTGGAGCCAACCCGAAGGTGTCATCCTGCCACAATCCCTGCACTGTTTTCCCATTTTTGCCTTGTTAACCCAAGGCCCCAGAAGCAGTAGTACATGCTTGTGGAGGCACGCATGCACACTGTAGCTCTGGTCCACAGCTCCTTCTGCCCACCCCAGGCCTAGCACCAAGGCTCCCCCTGCATGATGCTGCCACCCAGCCTCCACCAGGAGGCAGCCATGCACTGAGGAGCCCCCCCCGAACCCTCCCGAGGATGAGAGCTGCCAGCCGGCAGCTTAATCAGCTCCCCACTCTCCCCCCCCAGGTCGACCCTGGCATCCTAAGCCCATATTCGAACCCAAGTCACCAGCATGGCATGAGGTGTGGCATCTAGTGCCTCAACCCTCAGCGCCACCTGGCCAGCCATGCAAAATTATTTTTAATAATTAAAATATTAACATGAAGCAAGAGACACAGTCAGCTTTAAGCTGATTTTCTTGCCCCATTTCAAAGCTATCCCTATAGACACCTTTATCACTGATAATTATAGCATAGTGCCTGATTGATATTAAAAGAGTACTTACACAGTTAAACAGTAGCCCGGTACAACTGCACATGCTCAAAGTCACGGCTTCTATTTCAAACATTAAATAAACCATTATAGAGCATTTATTTTAAGACAACACTCACTTTGTGGTGCTCAGGGAATTGCATTCTCTTAGAAGATCACTTTGCCTGACACAACTTGGAAAAATGCAAAATTAGTTATATGCACAAGTTTACAGTCGCTTTGGTGCCATTTTACCAGTGCACGCACAGGGAGAGTGGATGATGGGAGATTTAATTGGGACAGAAAATATCCAAAATATTGGAAAAAACTGTATAACTGCTCTTTTAATATGAAAGAGGCAGTAATAAAGGTGTCTGCAAGTGTTGTTTAGAAATGGGGCAACAATAAAATTCAGCTAAAAGCTGACAGTATCCCTTACAAATGTTAATAAAAAAAGCAAGTCAGAGGTCTTATTAGACCCATTTGACATAGCTGCATAAGTCTTAACATGTACTGTTAAGTAATTTTTATGTTTTAGTACTTTGACATTTTGTTGACATATTTTCTTTTTCATTGTGTTAGCAAATGCATATGCTTCATGATGCATGTGCATCTTTCATATATTTTCCACTGTGTTGTGCTTTATGCATCCATGCGTAACAAGTTTTTTCCATACAGATTTTTATAATATTTTTGTCTTTTTCTTCCCAGTCCTGGCCCCCTACCTTGGACGCATGTGCATATGTGGAGGCATGCGCATGCTGAATCTCAAGGTACCCTCCCTTTGTGTTACCCCCACTGCCTACGCTAAACATCTGACCTTCACCTGGTGGCAGCAGGACTACAAGGAGGGCAGCGACAACCCCAGGAGAAGAGAGCTGCCTTCCAGCTTGCTCAATCCTGCTCTGATCCCCCCCATGCTGGCACCTCAATGACCCAAGTCCATTCCTGAACCCGGGTTGCTGCCGTAGTGCGAGGTAAGGCATCCAGCACCTCAGCCTTCAGTGCCACCGGGCCATTGACAGTTTTTGAGGCAATGTAGTGCTCAACAGTTTTTGATCCTCATGCAGAAATCCACAAACTTTATATTAATAAAATATTTAATGAAAAACAAGTCAGAGGTCTCATTAGACCCTATTGTCTTGACTATGTAAATGCTAACATTTTCTGTTACGAGAGACAAGACAGGAAACAAAAACTCAGGTTTTTTTAACACAATAAAGTATTTTAATGAAAATCTTGTATCTACGTGCTTCACCAATGTTTTCTATGCCTCTAATGTGAGTTTCTTTAATCCTGCTGTCTGAATACATTTTCATAGAACACACAGGATCAGAGTGCTTTCACAGATGGGAGTTAGCGCATGCAGCCGTTTGCTAAAATAATGTTAATAACTCCCAATTCCACATGTTCCTGCAGAGGTTCTGTCTACAGCTGATTTTCATGCTGCACACATGTCAATGATTTGTTATCAAGGGCAGCCTCTTGCTCACAAAATGATGGTGTAAACTAAACACTGTCAGCACCTGCATTTTCAGGTCCCCACCAATTACACTTATGGACATTTTTTTTTTCATAATATCATCGCGTTTTTTACTTGCTACCTTTGAAGTGACCTCCCCCCCCTTCTGTCCAAATCTAATGGATCTTCTACTGGGGATTCAGTACCAGCAGCTGTACAGTAAGTCTGCTGATGGTGATAGAAACATAGAAACATAGAATTTGATGGCAGATAAGGACCGCTTGGCCCACCTAGTCTGCCCATTTCATTACCTAATGGATAAGCTGCAGATCCTAGTTAACCAACAGCCTACTTCCTCCTACCCCCCGCTATAATTGCCTTATGTCTGTCCCATGCATTCTTGAATTCCCCCACTGTTTTTGACTCTATGGCCTCCTCAGGAAGGTTATTCAATGCATCTACAACCCTCTCTGTGAAGAAATACTTCCTCACATTACCTCTGTGCCCCCTTGTTCTTGCATATCTCTTTTTCTGAAAGATGCTACCCTCTTGGACTTTGTTGATTCCCTTGAGGTATTTGAAAGTTTCTATCATATCCCCCTCTCCCTCCTTTCCTTAAGGCTATACATCTTAAGCTCCTGTAGTCTTTCTTCATATGTCTTCTGGTGCAGACCCTGCACCATTTTGGTTGCCCTCCTCTGGACAGCCTCCACCCTGTCTATGTCTTTCCAGAAATGGGGTTTGCAGAACTGTACACAGTACTCCAGATGTGGTCTTACCAACTGTCTGTACAGAGGGCCAACAACTTCCTGTTTTATACTGGTGATACCTCTTCCTATACATTCCAGTATTCCCCCACCCCTCCTTACTGTCTTCTCACATTGCTGGCCCACCTTTAGGTCATCTGATATGACTACCCCCAGGTCCCTTTCCATTTTTGTTGTTGTCAGTATCTCACCCCCCCCATTGTGTACTCTTCCCCTGGGTTTTTGTTTCCCAGGTGCATAACTTTGCACTTCTTTGCATTGAATCTAAGCTGCCATACATTTGACTATTCCTCCAACCTTTCCAAGTCCCTTTTCATCCTTTCCACCCCATCTTGAGTATCAACCCTGTTGCAGATCTTTGTGTCATCTGCAAAGAGACATACTTTCCCTTCTAGTCCCTCTGCAATGTCACTAACATTAAAAAGGACCGGCCCCGGTACTGAACCGACAGTACCCCACTAGTAACCCTTCTTTCTTTGCTGTGGACTCCATTTACTATAACCTGCTGTGTCCTGTTGTCTAGTCAGTGTTTTACCCAGGCTACCACCCTGGGACCCACCCCTAGGCTGGCTAGTTTGTTTATTAATCTTTTGTGCGGGACTTTGTCAAATGCCTTGCTAACGTTTAGGTAGGCCATGTCCATAGCCCCTCCCTGGTCTACTACTTTGGTCATCCAGTCAAAGAAATCAATTAGATTTGTCTGACATGATCTTCCTGCTGTGAATCCATGCTGCCTTGGGTCCTGTGTCCCACTGGCCTCTAAGTACTCAACAATTGTTTCCTTTAGAAGTGATTCCATCATTTTCCCAACCACTGAGGTCAAACTGACAGGTCTGTAGTTTCCTGCCTCTGTCTTGCCCCCACTTTTGTGAAGGAGAATCACTTCCCCCCTCCTCCAGTCCTCAGGTACCACACCATCCTCCCATAATTTATTAAAAATGGTAGTCAGTGGTGTTACTAGTTCTTTCCTTAGTTCTTTTAGAATTCTGGGGTGAATCCCATCAGGCCCCATTGCTTTATCCACCTTTAGTTTAAAGAGTTCTTTCAGAGCACTTTCTTCTGTGAAAGGACTAATATCAACCCCCTCTATCCAGAGTGCTTCTATTGACTGGAGTAGGTATCTCCCCATGCTTTTCCGTTGTGAATACCGAGCAGAGGTATTCGTTCAGTATCTCTGCTTTTTCACTGTTGCTCTCTGCCCAACCACCATCCTCTTTATTCAGTCTCAGTATCCTTGAATTAGTTTTTCTTTGCCCCCTAATGTACTTATAAAAGGTTTTATCCCCCTTCTTAACCAAGTTGGCTATCTTTTCCTCAGTTTGGGCCTTTGCTATTCTGACTGCCTTCCCCGCTTTCCTTCTGTTTTAACTGGTACAGTTCTCTGTCCTGCTTCTTCTGTGTTTCCTTATACTTCCTGAATGCTGTCTTTTTCTCCCTTAACTTCCCCACCACTTCTTTTGAGAACCATAGTAGTTTTTTCTTTCATTTTGATTTGTTGATTTGCTTCACACAAAGGCTTGTTGCCTCTGTGATGGCAGTTTTGATGTTTGCCCATTGTTGCTCCACCCCACATTCTTGCCTGTTTGCTAGTGCTTTTCTGAGGCAGTCTCCCATTTTGACAAAATCAGCCCTCCTGAAGTCCTGTACCTTCACTTTAGTGTGGCTTGACTCTACAGCTAAGTATATCATGAACCACACTATTTGGTGGTCACTTGTTCCAACATGGCTACCCACTTCAAGATCAGAGATCCTCTCTCCATCCCCATTTGAGAGTACCAGGTCTAAGATTGCTCCCTCCCGTGTGAGTTCCAAAACTAGCTGTCTGAGGCATGCTCCATGTAGGGCATTGAGAATGGCCCTGCTCTTGGATGTGGCTGCAGCAAATGTGCTCCAGTTAACATCTGGAACATTCAGGTCCCCCATCAGCAATATCTCCCCTTTCTCTGCCATCCCAAGGATGCCTTCTATCATTTCTTTATCTATTTCCTCCCCCTGAGACAGGGGTCCGTATACAATCCCTGTGCAGATTGTGGAGCCATTTCCAGTCTCCAGGGTAACCCACAGTGCCTCTTTTCCTCCCCGTTTACCCTTTAGTTCTGTTGCTTTGATCACTTTCCTTACATAGAGGGCTACTCCTCCTCCTCTTCTTCCCTCCCTGTCCCTCCTGTAGATTGTGTGCCCTGGTATGTTGACATCCCAGTCAAGGAGCTCTGTGTACCATGTTTCTGTGACTGCCATGATATCCAGGCATCCCTCTTCCATCAAGGCCACCATTTTGGGCAGCTTTTTACCTAGACTACAGGCATTGGTACTCATTACCCTCCATTTATTATGGCTTTATTTCTTTTTGCCCCATCCCTGTCCTTACTGCCATTGTCTTTTTCTCCATTTACCCCTGCTCTTCTCCCTATCAACTGTTCTATCTTGGTGTTTACCTCACTAGCTACCCTGATTTTTTTGGGGAGGGCTAGGATTTCCCTTCTCCTTTTCAGTGTCCCCCCCTTGGCTTGTTTGCCAATGAAGCATTTAAACTTATCGCCTAGGATCCTGGTTCTCCTCCTGAATCGATGCAGACCATTGCACCTGTACAGGCCTGCATCCCTCCAGGTGGCGCCCCAGTCCCCAATGAAGCCAAATCCCTGAGCTCTACACCAGTTTTTCAATCAGTCATTGACTCTCATGGTGCGGAGTACCCTAGCCTTTTCCATGCCATAGACAGGTAGCACTTCTGAGAAAGTCACTGTGTGTGCTATTTGTCTAAGGCCCCTCCCCAACTCCCCCAACTCATGTTGCACTGCTCTGCTCTGATACCATTCTCAGCCAGGTCATTCATCCCTAGATGGACAATAACATCCAGCTCCCTCCCCCTTGCAGCTGCTCCCACAATCCTGAGGATTAATTTCCTGTCCTTCCAAGCCATGAGCTGGGCAGGCACCTTATCTCCCTTTTCCCTCCCTCCCCCAGTTCTACCCCCCTAACAATTGAGTCCCCCACCAGGAGTTGTTTCCTTCCCCTGTGGGGTCCTGTGCCACCCTCTTGTGGGTCTCCATTGTGGAGGCTCCCAGCATCCTCCTTAGTCTCCACTGTGGGTGCTTCCATAGAGGAACCATGCTCCACCAGAGTGGTGAATGAATTGTGGAGAGGCACAACTGGAGGGGTATGCCTCTGTTCCATCACTCTCACCTTCCCTGAACCCACCATGGTCTAACCACTCCTCTTTCTTGGCAACCTCTGAGGCAGTGGCAGTGGCCTGGGTGGTCCCCGGATGGGGGAGAAGATTTCCTGAATCCTTGCCAGGTCAGCATGGAGACGAACAACCACCTCCCTCAGACCAGAGATGTGCCTGCAAATAGGGCAGCAACTCAGTCTCCAGAATGTCTCCCGGAAGATTGCTTCTCCACAGCCAGTGCATTGCATCACTTCCCACAAGTCTGTGTCCCTTCCTGTTACAGGTGCTTTTCTTTTATTGCTTTTTGTTCTTGTCTTAGTGTGTGCAAGCTTGTGAGTGTCTCTACCCCCTATTCAGTGTGCTGTGCCTTTAAGGATATGAACAGGTGTATGTTGTTAGCAGTTTTGGGAAGTGATGTCAGTACCCATACTATAAAGGAAGTTATGCACTTGGGGTAGGTGGGGTGTGGGCAGGGTGGGTGGGTAAACCTATGCCATTCAGAAACAATCAACTACAACTCTGACCCTCCACACCAGGGAGTTCCTTCCTTCCTTTCAGATGCCCATTTCACAGAGGTTAAGTAAAAGGTCTAGTCACAAATGACTGCAAATATCTCCCAGCTACAGTTCCTCCCTGGCAAATTAAAGTTAAAACTAAGAAAAATCAACCCCAAAAACAGAATCAATACTAGTTACTTACACAGGTCCAAAAGTAATAATTCAGTTCAGTGATAGCAAAGTTGTGAGCGCTGTTTCTGACAAGCTGTCAGTTTCTCTGTTATGTCCTAGTGTATCTGCATAGCTGTTTGGAGAGGGAAAGGCAAGTCAGCAGAAACCTTATCATGGCAGATTTCCGATGACTCAGGAAAAAAACCCACTGATTATGAAATATCCTTGTTGTTTCCTAAAGAGGCTTTATTGAAGCTGGGTGGGTCAGAAGCCCGAAATAAAAAAAAAAAAGAAACAGAATGACTCCATGGAGTGTTGCAATAGTTTATGTCAGCCGGTATCCTTGATGCAGATTTCCTACCCAGAATAGTACTACAGAAGAAGCAACTTCCACTGGGAAGAAACGGTGGTTGATCCTTTGGCTCTCCTGTCATCATTTGAGTTTACCCTTAGACCCTAAACCCAGTGAACCCAGTGAGACAGTTGTTGGTGAAAAGGGCGAGGCAGTGCAGTCTGTTGTCTTGACTGCTTCACACAAACAATGCCCTGATACTCCTGACAGTAGGCACAAAATCTACATAAGGCAGCTCATATAAGGTTCATCTGGGTAAGTGTGAATCACTTCCCTACTGATGACACTGGTATTTTGGTTAAGGTGTACATGGGGTTGCTCCAGATGGTCCCAGATCAGCAAAGCAATCACCATTTTCTCTCGGTTGAAGCTGGCTCTTCTGTACCACTAGTTTGGGGTGGCAAATGCATGTAGGGGATACTGACCAACAAAAAGAGTCTGACTTCTTCCTACTTTTATGTTTTTCTTATGTAAAATATTAATGTGGACTCCCTACAGAGACACTATGTCTGTTCCAATTATGATGATTACTCAGGGTCTGTAGTTAATATCAACATGCTCCTTCAAGGATTGGGGACTAAATGAAGCACTTTTCTGAGCTTGCAAAGTTTATTATCTCCAAGAGAAGAGCCACTAGAATTGGACAGCAGTGGCGGTCATCAGCACTGAGGTCAGGTCAGTGTGTGTGTGGGCGGGGAGTAGTCCACTTCAAAGGCAACAAATAAAAAAAGTTATGTAACCCCCTTGTTACCAGGGGTTACTAGAATCCCAGTAAGACCTAGTGGTAGGCAGGGAAGGCAGCTTGTGAAACTCCATTTAAATGGGTTTCACACTGTCTCACTCAGTTCTCAGTCACAGCTGAGACTTGAGAGATGACATCACCATAGAACTGTCGCAGCTGCATAAGCCACATTGGAATCTGCAGCTTAGGGAGTGAGTTAGAACTTTGGGAGTTTCAAAGTCAGTCTTCTGTTTGTCTTAAAACAAGAAGGAAGTCTACTGTTTTGTTTACAAGTAGAAGGAAGTGTTTTTCTGTTTACCTCCTTGGGAAAAAGTTAGAGTCCAGTATTAAGTGGTGGAGACCGCTGTCCAGGTCTCAGTGCCCCGTCCCTCTGGGGGGGGGGGTGGAAGAAAAGTCCCTCTGTGGATTCCAGGGGCAATCCCCTAATTTTCCACTACAGAAGAAAGCTGCCTGTTTACAGTTTCTGTTCTGGTATAACAGTGAAAGAAGTGGTACTTCACTTGTGGGGCACCTGCAATGAAAGGGTGAGTGTTGTGCTCTATTTGAGAGGGCAAACAATATGTTTTCTTCAGTTTGGAAGATATGAAGAAAAAGCTGGGATGTGAACTACTATTTGGGAGGCCTATTGTACTAGGACAAACAAATGGAGTGGTTTAAAGTTTAAAGTCTGAATGGATTTCAAGTACTGTTGTAGAGGGGTGCTTCAGGTCATCCACATGTTAATCTACATTTCAAAGTTTAAGTTTCTGTTTGTCCAGAGAAATGGCCGGGTATGGGCTGTGGGAGCTGGAGGTGGGAACACCCCCCATCTTTAGTAACCAGGTCCACCTCTACGGATTTCTTCTGTGATTGCTACTTGCCTCATGCGCCTGGCCAGTGATGAGGTAGGTACCCAGATGTGGGTCGCAAATTGGAAAATCTCTCTAGGAGTTGCAGACTCTAAGTGGTGTGGGGAGCTACAGGATGGTAAAAGATACTCCTTGTTTGATGGGAGTCTCCTTGTTTGATGGGAGTCCGAAGGAAGTAAGAAATAAAATCTCTCTAAGAGTCGCAGACTCTAAGTGGTGTGGGGAGCCACAGTTTGGGAAATATACTCCTTGTTTGATGGGAGTCACTCCAAGTAAAGTTAGGTTCATTCTTCAAATGGACCGTCAGTCAAGTGGCCGGCAGGGAAGCCAGACCAGTCGGGCTGTGTATCCAAAGCGCATGCAAGTCCGGGCTGAGTGCCTGGTGAATCCAGAGCCAGACCACAGTAGAAATGGGTTCATTCTTCAAGTGGACCGCCTTGTAGTCTCTGATCTGCATATACAGTGAACATAGCCCCTTGGGGGACCATCTATGCTTTGTTATGTTCAGCTAGTTTTGAATAAAGCCACACTGAAAAATCCCAATCCTGGTTCTGGACATTACAGTTATTGCTTCCTGTAGTTGGATTTACTTGGGTGCCCCTGTGCAGAGTAGCCAAACCTAGGTCCCTTGTGCCAGGTAACCTCATCCTCCCCGAACCCAGGTCCCCTCCAGGTATTGCTGCCAAAGTCAACAGCATGCCACCTGTCATTTTAGTAAAAAGGCAGGGGTGAGGGGTTACAGTTATATTATGAAAAAAAAATGTCCATAAGTGTAATTGGCGGGGACTTGAAAATGCAGGTGCTGACAGTGTTTCGTTTGCACCATCATTTTGTGAGCAACAGGCTGCCCTTGAGAACAAATCACTAGAGTGTGTGCAGTATGAAAATCAGCTGTAGACAGAACCTCTGCAGGAACATGTGGAATCAGGAGTTAGTTACATTATCATTTCAAAGGGCTGCATGTGCTAACTCCCATCTGTGAAAGCACTCTGATTCTACGTGTTCTATGCAAACGTAATCAGACGGCAGGATTAATGAAAACTCACATTATCTATTGCATCTATTTACAGCACTCTGAGTCACAATAAATGGGTTCTTCAAGCTATCTCCTTGTAGGCTGATGCACAAAAACTTTCAGATTCGAAATCCGATCTGTCTTCTCCCTCTTAGCTCCCATAACCCTCAGTTCAATTGTGCTTACGCAACTAGATGTGATGATGCTTGTGTGACTTGATTTATGTTGTGGTTTTCCACCTCCCTATCCATGGGATATACCACCCTGTAGGGGTATGATGCAAGGAACCCTAGAGGAGTGTTTCCCCCTATAGGTGCTATGGGAACGATGTCATCGGCTAAAGGTAGCTTAGAAAGAAGCCCACGAGTAAGAGAGATGAGCCGCTGGAGGAGGAAGGGTGGATGGTGGGCAACGAGAAAAGAATCCTGGGGAGGCCCAGGATGAGTGGCCTTATAAGCCTGATGGGGGAGTGACGTAGTTGCTCCACCCATTGAACCTCGGGCTTAAAAGCCCTCCCATTCAGTTGTGCTTACGCAACTAGATGAGATGTTGCTTGTGTAACTTGATTTACATTGTGGCTTTCTGCCTCTCTATCCATGGGATAAATGACCCTGTAGGGGTACGATGCAAGGAACCCTAGAGGAGGGTTCCCCTCATAGGTGCCGCAGGAATTATGCCATTGGCTAAAGGTAGCTTAGGAAGGAGTCCAAAAAGAACAACCAGTTGGGTGTCGAACATCGAAGAGGTGAGGATGATGAATGAATGAATTCTGAGAAGATGATTAAGGGCGGACTTCCTAAGGAGAGAGGGGAAAGCTGGGGCCACCATCCGCCTCCATCCAACAGCTGAACATAACTAACCTAAGAAAGCACTAACCGTAACTAATATTATGACCATTGGCACAGAGGAGAGGAAAAAAAAACCTTTGAGGAGGAAACCTCTGGGGATCCAAGGCCTAGGTCGCCTTCCCTCCTGTCTGATGACGTTTGATTTAAGGACGTATGTTGTTAAAGAGAAGGATGCAAGTAGGGAAGATGATGACAGGCTAGGGAAAACCCCCCAAAAAGAAAAGCACAGATCGAAGAAGGAACAGGAGGCAGCATGGACCCAAGACAGGCATTCTCGAATAGTCAATGGGAAGGAGGAGAGCCATGGAGAAGTCAGAGGAGAAAGGGGTATTCAGATGCCGTCATGAAAAGACTGAGGATGAGGAAGACTGATGATGATGATTGCCGCAGGAGTGCAGCAGTCCAATATGAGAAGACTGAGAATGATGAAGACGGATAATGATGAGCACTGCAGGAGTGCAGCGGGTCGATGAGGTAGCATAAGACCCAAGGAGAGGTATGCTTGAGTGCTCAATGTGAGCAAACAGACTCTGAGGCCAATAAGGCATGCTCAGAACCAGATGGTATGTACCCTCGATCGAGTGATGTGATGAAGAAGACTCCAAGGCCAAGAAGGCAGGCCTGGAACCAGAGGTTAAGCTCAGGTCGAGCGATTGATAGGAGCAAAATGGAGGATGGACGATGAGGAGTGAAGCCATGATTGGAGTGAATCCTTGATGGCTACCAGATGGAGTCAGCCGAGGCATACTGATTGAGCAACTGAAATAGATGAGCAGATCGAGGTGAGGTATTGTGGACTGGAGAGGGCTATGCTTGAATAATCGATGTGATGGAGTAGACCCATGTAGAGGTCAGAGAAGCGAGGATTCAATGATAGCAGGGTGGGAGAACCCCAAAAAGAAGAGGCAGCCAAGCTGAGGTGAGGATAGGGAAATGGCCAGCAACTGGAGTATAGCAAGCACCAATACAAGCATAAAACAGTGAATTTAGGAAACAGCAGGAAAATGAACTGGAAGGTGGAAGTCATCCCCTAGCGAGCAAAGGAACTGTAGATATGTAGGAATGAAAGAAAAGTACTACCAGGAGGGGCACTGCAAAACAAAGGGCCAGAATGCATATCACCCCCTTCTTAAAACAAGAAGATGCCTACAGAGAGGGTCCCATGTAGGCAGTGATAAGGAATGGGACAAGCAACCTAGTTCACTTACCCAACAGGTGGTGAGTCCAGAGACAGCCATAACATTAGGAGGAATATCAGGAAACTTATGCAGAGCAAGGCAGAATGGAGTGTGAAAAGCAAAGCACGATGCAAAATTCATAGCAGGGGAGAGGCATGCGACTTACTACCACAGGAAGACACCCCAGCACCAGGGAGCATGCCTTGATTAGCATCCCCACACCAGCAAGGTAGGGGCAAGCGTGGTGCGGGAGCAGTGGCGCTGAGGAGGCGAGTGCTGTAGGGTAATTGTGGCAACATGAAGTAAAATCCCACCCCAAACATTGTTGAGGATGAGGAAAGCTATCGCAGCGGTAGTGATGCAGGCTGCAGGAGGCCGAGCGCGGTGGGAGATGAACACCCGGAAGCGCTGGCAGTGCAACGGAGCGGGTTCAAAGGCCAAGCACCCGGTCCAGGCAGCGAAGCTGGACAGAGAAGGAGGAAAATGCACTCTGGAATGAACGAGGAGAGCAAGGGAGGGCAGGACTAAAGTTGGGGAGTGCAGGCACAGGCACCATGCAGAAGGGGGGGAGTGGAAGAAAACAGAAGGGAGTGAGTGAGGTGGGGAACAAATGAAGGGCTGCAAGTGAGCGGTAATGAGAGGTGAGAAGAACAGGCAGAATGCCATGGGGCATAACGGGTGGACGGAGACACTGCTAAGACATAAAGAAGATGCAGGAAACAGGAGAGAGGAATGAAGAGCGGCTCCTCCAGCCGCAATGAGAAAAGAATCCTGGGGATGCCCAGGATGAGTGGCCTTATACTCCTGATGGGGGAGTGACATAGTTGCTCAGCCCATTGAACCTTGGGCTTAAAAGCCCTCCCATTATTTTTGTGCATCTCACCAGGCTGGCCACATTTTACTTGGCTCTGTGCCAGCTAATTAAGGTAAGGGAATATCTCATTTTTAGAAAGTATTAACCTCCCTATTGAATAACCACAGTGATGCTTTGCATTTCACTAATTACAGCGCCAAATATGTTTTGACTTGAAAGATGCTTATTTTTGTATCAAAGTCCATAAGAATTTAATGTAGGTTAGCTTTATCGATTGGCATCAGGAATAGCAGAAAATGAATGATGATACTGTACTTATAGATTCATAGATTCTGTCAGCAGATAAGAACCACCAGGCTCATTCAGTCTGCCTGTTTACACTAGTTCACAAAGCGAACAGTGACCCTCATTGGTCATTGGCTTAGCTTTTTCTTTCTATCTCTATTATTCCTTTTCTTCTGTCTCATGCATGTTTAAAACCTGCCACATTACGGGCTGCCACCACCTCCTGGGGCAGTATAGTGTAGTGGTTAAGGGCACTGAGCTGCAAACCTAGAGACCTGGGTTTGAATTCCATCAGCCCCCACTTGCATACTGTGTGACCCTGAGCAAGTTACTTAACTTCCTTGTGCTCCCAGGTCACACCTGGAAACAAGCTCCGGCTTCATGTTCCTTTCCTTGTTAAACAATTTCCCCTTCTCTTCCTCTCTTCTATGCATACACCATCCTTTCCATAAAGAAGAACTTCCTAATATTTCCCCTTATGTGGCCACCCTTCAGTCTCATGTCATGTCCTCTTGGCCTGGCACTGCTGTTCAGGTGAAATATGTGTCCCCTTCTACCTTGTTTATGCCCTTGAGGTACTTGAATGTTTCTATCATGTCACCTCTCTCCTTCCTCTTTTCCAGCTTGTACAAATTTAGGTCCCTCATTCTCTTCTCGTAAGGCTTGTGATGTAATCCATTCGCCATTTTGGTCACCCTCCTCTGCACCATCTCTATTTTGTCAATGTGCTTTTGAACGTGTGGTCTCCAGAACTATACACAGTATTCAAGGTGAGGTCTCACCAGGGTCTTGTACAGTGGAACCATTACCACCTAAACAAATCCTGAAAAAATACCATGAAAATCAAATGGATGGAAAACAGCCGTGCAGCGCCACATGAAAAGTGCGGCTAACCCCAGACAGTAACAGAACTGAGTGAGTAGTGGTGCGTAGCAATACCTTCCCACCAACAGTTTAGTCTGTATCAGCAAATGTAGAAAGAACGCAGTCCACAGGAAATTGTTTCAAAACACAGTTGCCAGGACTGCTGTCTAATTCTTGTGTCATCCACCAACAGGCAAACCTTTCCTTCCACCCATCTGCTGTGTCGCTGATGAAGACATCAAGAGGACTGGCCTCAGTACTGACCCCTGAGGTATCCCATTGGTCACTTCCCTTTCCTCTGATTGGGTTCCATTTACCGCTACTCTCTGTTTTCTGTTCCTTAACCAGTTGCCAGTCCAGTTCACCACTGTGTGTCCATCCCAGACTGCCTAACTTGTTGACCAGTCTCCTATGTGGGATCATGTCAAAGGCTTTGCTGAAGTCGAGGTAGGGAATGTTTACTGCCTCCCCCCCCCCCGGTCTACCACTTTTGTCACCCAGTCAAAGAAATTTGTCAGATTTGTTTGACAGGATCATCCTGCAGAGAACCCATGTTGCCTGGGATCCACCAGCCCATTGGTTACTAGGTGTTCCACAATTCTTTCTTTGAGGAGTGCCTCCATTATCTTCCCAAATAAAGAGATTAGACTAACTGGCCTGTAGTTCCCTGCTTCTTCCCTACTACTGCTCTTGTGAAGAAGGATGACGTTTGCCCTTCTCCTGTCCTCTGGGACCACTCCAGTATCTAAGGACTCGCTGAACAAGGCTACCAAAGGGGCTGCCAGTTCATACCTCAGCTCCTTTAGGACCCCGGGGTGTATGCCATCTGGACCCATAGCTTTGTCAATCTTTAACTTTTCCAGCTCCTTTAGGACCATCTCCTCTGTGAATGGACTGGTGGTTACCTTCCTATTTTTAACTCCTCTGAAGTCCAACTATGGGCCTTGCCCATCACCTTCCACAGTGAGGACTGAAGAGAAATATTCATTCATGATCACTGCTTTTTCCACGTCTCCATCCACTATCTCCCCCTAGCCCCTCTAAGCTTTGCTATTCCCCCCTTTGCCTTCCCTTTCTCACTGATGTACTGGAAAAAATGCCTTGTCCTCCACCTGTAACCTACTTAGCTATTCTCTCCTCCATATGTGCTTTAGTGCTCCTTCCTGCCTTTCCTACCTCCCTCATGCACTTATGGTGCCTTTCCTTGTCCTCTCTACTTTGTGTCTCATTATACTTCCTGAAGGCTAGCCTCTTGGCCCTTACTTTTTCTGCCACCCCCCCCTCGAGAACCGAAGAGGCTTTCTTCACCTTTTACTCTTGTCTGTAGACCTGACGCATTGTTCTGTTACCCCCAGTACAACCTCTTTGATGTGTACCTATTTCTCCTCCACATTCCCGCCTACCCCTCTCATTTGCAGGGTTTCCTTTAGCTGTCATCCCATTCTGATAAAGTCCACCCTTCTAAAGTCTACGATTCCTGTTTTTGTATGGGTTGACTGGATCCCCATGTCCACTTTGAACCATACTATATTGTGGTCACTGGATCCGAACTGTCCTTCTACCCTAAGATCTGATTCCCGGACCCCATTGGTCAGCACCAGATCCAGGAATTCTTGGTCCCTGGTAGGTTTCTGAATGAGCAGCATAAGGCCAGTCCCCTCAAGTGAGTCCACAAAGTCTTGTGTCCTCGCTGAGGCCCCTGCGGGATGGACCAGTCCACTTCAGGCATGTTATAGTCACCCATTAGCAGAACATCCCCTTTTGCTGCCATGTCATGCATGTTTTCCAGCAGCTACTTGTCAATTTCCTTGGCCTGAGTCAGAGTCTGTAAATGACCCCAGTGCGTATGACAGTTCCATTGCCAGGCTCGAGGATGACCCATATATCCTCTGTTTGCTCATGCCTGTTTAGAATTTCAGTCACCCTTATGCATTCTCTGACATAGAGGGCAACCCCTTCCCTCCCTTTTACTATCCCTATCTTTTCTGAACAGGGCAAAACCCAGTATACTTATGTCCCAGCTGTGGTTGCTGGTGTTCCATGTTTCAGTTATTGCCACTATGTCCAGATCAGCCTCCGTCATTATTGTCACCAGGTCAGGGACCTTGTTCCCCAGACTGCAGGCATTTGTGTCCATGATCTTCCATGAAGAATTACATTTTTTTGTTCCCTTCTTATACATCCTCCCTGCATCATCCTACTTTTCCCAGAGTGTTTTATGTTTTGCCTCCTATTTATTATGCTACTGGATGGTTGTGTTCCAGGTCCAATTTTTGGTGGTGGTATTGTTATGTCCTGAGCGTAGCCTATCCCTCCCTGCATATCTGCCTCTGGGTAGACATCCTGGTCCTGCTCTATGTGTGCACTAACCTGAGGGGGTGGGATGCCTGAATCTCCCTGTACTTGACAGCCGCTCCCCCAGTGGCTAGTTTAAATGCTTGTGCAAGAAGCATGTAAACCTCTTATTAAGGACAGACGTACCCACCACAGAAGGATGCAGGCCATCCTTCTTGTAGAGGTGTGCATCCTCCCAGGTGGTGCCCCAGTCCCCAATGTAGCCAAAGTTGTTGCCCTTGCACCAGTCCTTCAACCATTTGTTGAAGGTGCTGCTGCAGTGGTTCCTTACCGCCCCTCCTTCTCCTTCCCAGCTCCCTAAAATTCTCCTGAACCTCCTCCTCCAGACTCACCCTTTGTTTGGCTAGGTCATTTGTCCCCAGATGGACAATGACATCCAGCCCTCCCTCCTAGCCGTGGCCTTTGCGATCCTCTGGATCTGCTCCCCCTTCCTCTGAGCCATGTCTCCTGGGAGGCACACGACCTCTCTCTCTCGCTCTCTTGCTCTCTCTCTCTCTTTGCTGTTTGATTCTATATCCATACCCTGAACTAGTGAGCCCCCCCACCAAGAGAATCTTACTTCTCCCCTGGGGTTCTCTGGCCCCCTCCCCATGCCTCCCCCTTCCAGCGGGTCTGCCCATCCCCTCTAGTCATAACCTTGGGTTCCATTTCAGGGATATCCCCCTCCTTGAGAACATCGTATCTTTTTCTTAGTTTCACCAAGTGGGGTCTGCCAGATCTCCACCTTCCTTAACCTCTCTGAGCCCACTGTAGTCCATCCAGTCCTCTGATGAGTAGTCTCTGCAGCAGTGGTTGGTGTTGTGGGGGGTTCCTGGGTGGGGGCAGAGGACCCCAGTACTCCTGCTAACTGTACTCAGAGCATGGAAACCTCCTCTCTCATCCCAGAGAGGTGCCTGCAAATGAGCAGCACCGCAGTTCTCAGAATGTTCTCCTGAAAATTGCTGCTCCACAACCATTGTACTGCACCACTCCTTGCATCATTCTTCATACTCTTATATGGTCCTAGCTCCTTCAGTTGTTCTTTTTTTAAAAATTTACTTTACTCTCTCCCTAAAACATAATTTCTTTATCTAAGTCCCTAAAATGTTTATGGGCCCTGGGTACCCTGAGTAGTTCAATCCCCAAGAGAAACCAATGACGCACTCAGAAGCCTCTGAACCCCAAATCCTGTCCTTGATTCATCACATAGTTTCCCTGGGGTGGAGTACACACTGCTCTGCTGAGGGCTGGCTTAGTCTCCCTTTATGCCCCTCCCACTCAGCTGCCCCTGCTATTCACTGTTCCTTGCTCCTGTCACTCAGATTCAACAGGACATTTAACAGTGTGTGGAGTTGGAGGGGGTGTTGTATACTTTTCTGATACCTTTGATTCTTTCCTTAGTTTCTGCAGTTTCACTGAAGACCACCATACCAAACAGGAGCAGGCCGATCACAGAAAAGATTCCAAGACTCATTTAAGTGAAACAGCTATCTTATATTTATTTTCCAACTGCATAACATAACTAAGTAAGCTCAGCAAACACACTGAAGTCTTGGCCACATTGGCTCAAACTGGTTACACATGCACTCTATTTCCTGAGTGCATGACTTATACTGAAGGAGTCTTAAAAAGACAACAGCATATATTACAGGGGAGTGGGCAAATAAAAATACCAGCAAACACTTGCTCACTTAAAATGCCAGCAAACAGTAGCTAACTTAAAATACCATCAAAGCTAACTTTAAATATCAGCAAATAAAAGAATAGATCACTAAATATTACCTGAGCCCCGAAACAGAAAATAGAACATTATAATAAATTAAACAGCAAATTAAACAGTAGAAACCAACACTTCCTTCTTTCTCCTGTGGTTTCTTGCTTCTAAAAATCTTAAATGCTAACACAAGATGAAATTCCCCTCAGTTTGCCTCATTCTGCTGAGGGGTTGTAATTTACGAACCCACTTAAAGCACCACCCCCCCTTGGCTCACCTTGTTCATCCAGGGGAGAAGTGCAGAGCCTGAATCACTTTTCTAAGTATGTGCAGCACATCACTGCTTACCTTCTTCAACAGTGCCAAGCTGTTATGTGCAGCCTACCATGCTGATCCTTTATTTTGGGTTGCCACTCCCTTATCTCGGTTCCCGACCCACCCAACACAACGGAGGCTTACCTGCTCAGTCGGAGAGACAAATGGACACTGTTACTCCTTGGCTGAGCTCTTTACTTCTGTTGGGTCCTGCTGTTCAGGGGGGCATGGCGAGAGTCAGCAGAAAAGCATTGCAGCATTCCAACAGTGGCCATTGTTAGGTGCAACATGACTCAGGAGGGCTTGGTATCTCGGTAGAATCAGTTGACCCCTGCAGCTTTCCTTTGTTGGAAGTTTTGCACTGCTATCCACTTCCATGCAGGGGACCGGCAAGGCCATACTTATACCCATGAGCCCCTCTGATCTCGTGGGCATGAGGAAGCCTGTAATTCAAAATAGTGGCTACATCTTTGAGAGGTGGCCATGTTGAGGCCACCAATTCAGCAATCCCTATATTTCCTATGACCATCAGCTCAGTCAGTATGGCGGCCGTTTCCAAGCACAGTGGCCATCTTAAGATCAATGGCCATGATGCTTCAGTGATACTGTCATCTCAGATGGCAGACATGTTGTCTTCCAGTGGCCATATTGAGGTCATTAATATGTTAGACAAACTTGCCACGACTTACAACTCTTAAAGGGGAAATTTACAGCTTGACAAATAAGGTCAACTGTAATGCTCTGGACATTCTTCTCCAGATACCTACTTGTTGTCAATCAGACCACAGTAAAATAGGCTAAATAACAAATGCACTGCCATTTACCAGTGTTTTAAAAAAAAATAAAACATATATATATATATATATATATATAGTATAATGCCATCCACCCTTGTATTTTCCAAAGACAACATGGGCAAAATATGCAGGATGTGAAGGAAATGCCATAACATTCTGCTGATAAAGGAAACTGGGGACCTGTGCTCACTTTGCATGGTAGGCGCAGAGCCACAGGAGAGCATGCAGACATTGGCATCCACAGAGGAGGATGGTTTGAAAGACAGTGCCTCCACCATCTTGCAGAATGTTATAATTAATTTATTTCAAAAGCTACTGGACAAAATTGATTCCCTGGAAGACACTAAGCACCCCAGAGACCCGGACAGGACAGCACCAGAACCTAATAAACTAAAAGGTGATGACCCTGATCCAGATGGCAGTTCAGTCTCCTCTGATTCTGGGGACAAGGAACCCTCAGATGAGGAAGAGAAGGAGGACATGTCAGCCAGACTTTGTTTATTCTATCTTATTCCCAAACTTATCAGGGTGGTCTGTGAGACAGTACAGATTGATAAACCCAAAGAGCAGCCAGATGATAGTCTGGACCCTCTAGTAAAGGAATGAAAGAAATCTACATGAAAAGTGAGAGCTGGGTGAGTTTCTTTCAAAAATTACTCCAAAGGAAGTATGCAGGGGCTGGTATCTCAGAGAGGTCCAAAAGTCCAATTTTCAGAAATAACCAGCCACACAAGAAAAAATTAAATTTTGCTTCTTTTATTTTGCTCAACAAGTTATTTTCACAGGCGATCCCTTGGCCACGCCCAATGATTTGCTGGTAAATGCCTTATGCAGCTCACACTATGTCAGGCAGTACACAATGTTAGCTGGCATAGTGTGAGCTGAGTAAGACATTTACCAGCAAATCTGGAACCTCTTGCACTGCAATGAATTTAACTATAGGAATTTTATTTCCTTATTTCACCTGTTATGAATCAAAAATTATACCATTAACAGTGTTTCAATTAAAAGGTTAAAACATAAAATAGGAACTACAGAGAGTTTATTGGCAGAAGTTCACTACCTTTAAGATCCTAGCCCCTGAAGAAGCCCACATAGGGAGAAATGTTGGGCATGGTCTGGGGATCGTCTGAAAATAACTTGTACAAAATAAAAGAAGTGAAACTGAATTTTTTTTTTGTGTGGCTGGTGATTTCTGAAAATTGAATGAAAGAAATCTCCCAACTTCTTCCCCATTTGCAAAGCCTTGGAAAACATCCTAGTGAAGGAATGGGATATGACTGACCCAATCAAAACTCAGGAGAAGGGAGCCTTTGAAAGGCAGTACCCCTTGGTGCAGGAGACAGAAAAGATTTGGGCAACAGCACCAAAGGTAGACTCAGTAGTTTCCTCCCTCAGCAATAAAACAGTCCTGCCATCAGAGTCTTCATCAGCCTTAAAAGACCCGATGGACAGGAAGATGGATGACATCATCAGGAAGGTGCATGACATGCTCATGATGTCCATGAGAGCCTCCACTGCAGCTGCCTACACTTCCAGGGCAGTACTTCGCTGACTCGAAGCTGTGCTGCAGGACATCCCGATGTCCAGCGCACATGGGGCAACAATGGACTAAGCAGTTCAGGCCATCAAATATGTAACAAATGCTACAATAGACAGCTTTAAGATGGCATCCAGGTGTGCAGCATCCATCAGCACAGCAGGAAGACATATTTGGCTCAAGCTTTGGAATGTGGACCAGGAATCTAAGAGCAGAGTTATGAAGCTACAATTTTTAGGGGATAGGGTCTATGGTCTGGGGCTTTAGGAGTTTGCAGTAAAACAAGGGGATGCAAGGGCAACCAATGTAAACTAGCAACCCTGCCATCCTTTTGGAGTTACAAATTTCAGAACCACATGACCAAAATTAAGAGAGGTCCAGGACAACAAGGTCAAGAAAGATGCACCTTCAGTTTCAAACTGAACTTCTTCAATCGCAAGCAAAACTACCAGAACAATAGAGGTCAGGAAAACTGGTATAATGTAAAACAAGGATACAGACCGAAAAATACCAACAAGAATTACTGCAAATGAAGACTTCCAGGTCCAGGAGGTAGTGAAGGCAGTGGGGGGGAAGACTACAGCATTTTGATGCAATCTGGGTTGCCTTGATCTCAGACAGATTGGTCATGGAAATATTATCACAACGTTATGCAACAGAGTTCAACTCCACACCAAGGAGAGAATGATTTGTGAAGTTACATATTGCAACAGACAAGGGGACTGTAAACCAGGTCAGATCCATTCTGAACCAGCTAATTCACAACAAAGTCATAATTCCCATGCCAGAACAAGAACGTCAGTCAGGCATTTACTCTGTCTTCTTTCTAGTTCCAAAAAATACAGAAGATCTGAGGTCCATACTGGAACTCAAGTTCATGAACAAACTTGTATGCTACCAAAAGTTCAAGATGGAAACCTTGTGTTCCACCATTGCAGCAATCTACAAGGGGGACTTGCTAACATCCATAGACTTAAAGGCTGCATACCTCCACATTCCAATCAGACCCAGTCATCAGAGAATTTCTAAGGTTTTGGATCCTGGGCTATCATTTCCAATACCAGTGCTTACCATTCAGTCTAGCATCCACCCCAAGAGTGTTCACAAAGGTGATGGCCCCCCTAGCAGCTGCCCTATGCATAGAAGGAGTGTATGTGATACCATACTTGGACGATAGTTTGATAAAAGCCAGATCACCTGAAGAGGCACAGAGAGCAACCACACGGGCTCAACATTTGCTAACAAAACATGGTTGGATCATCAACAATGCAAAAAGCCACCTGTCTCTGACCACAACTATCGAACATTTGGGGGCCGTAATCAACACGATAAAGGCATGGTCAAACCCTCAGATAATCGAATACTGACTCTGATTGCACACTGCAAACAGACACTACAATGCAGGACAGCAATGGTGTGGCACTTGATGCAGCTCCTAGGCCTAATGGACGCATGCATAGACTTACACAACTGGGCGAGAGGCCACATGAGGCAACTGCAACTATTACTTTTAAGCAATTGGGATTATGACTCCCAAAACTATGGAAATAGGGAGAGCATATCACTGACAGTTGGAAGATCCCTAAGGTGGTGAGCAAACCCATGCAACCTACGACAAGGAGCATTGCTAGAAAAGCATGTGTCAAGAACACTAGAAACTGATGCAAGCCTACAAGGTTGGGGAGCAGTTCTGGACAGGCAGTCAGTCAAGGGAAATGGTCCAAGGTGGAGGCACACCTACCAATCATTTTTCTAGAAACCAGAGCATTTCAACTGCCTCTCCAACGCTTCAAGACACAGGTCAGGAACAGACATGTAAAGATACGCACTGACAGCAGTGGCAATGGCGTACGTAAACAAACAGGGAGAAACAAAAAGCCTGTCAATGGCATGAGAAACAGAAACACTAATGATATGGGCGGGATGTACTCAGCCTTACTGCAGTCCACTTAGCAGGAAATCTCAACACCAGGGCAGACTGGCTCAGCAGACAGATGTTATAACAGCGAGAATGGCAGATCAACCCAAAGGTGTTTTAAATAATCCAGAGGAAATGTGGGCCCTTCGAAATAGACCTGATGGCTTCAGCAAAGAACACACAACTACAGACATTCTTCTCCAGATACCGTGAGAAGGGGGCAGCACCAGTGGAGGCCATGAGACAAGTGTTACAAAAGATTTGGGACACAGGCAGCATGGTCCTACTGATCGCACCAGACTGGCTAAGATGAACATGTAATGCCCTAATCACGAAGATGTTGATAGACAGCCCAATAAGCTTAATCCCATGCCCAGACTTTCTCATTCAGGGTCCAATTTGGCATGAGAATCCATGTGCCCAAAGACTGATGGCTTGGCTGCTCAGAGGTCTAGACTGTTAAGGTTGGGGGTCTCCTACAAGGTAGCTGATACAATGCTGAAGGCTAGGAGACTGTCAACCAACAGAACATACAGTAGACATTGGTTTGTGTTTTCCACATGGTCCGAGGTAAGGGAACTAGAAGCCGCATTCTATTCTATTTTTCATTTAGCAAGGTCCTAGTGGAATGCTAGGCATACTGGGTAGACTGGGTGGGCCTGGCAGTCCTTTTCTGCCTAAACATTTCTATGTTTCTATGTATTAGATTTTCTTCAGGATGGGTTAGACAAGGGGCTGGCCTCAGCATCCCTTAGGGTGCAAGCAGCAGCAATCGGAGTAATCCGAGATGAGACAGGTGGACACTTACCAGGGTCACGCCCTTTGTTCCAGACATTTTTAAAGGCTGCAGCCAACATTAAACACCACCCAAGACCAACAACGGCTCCATGTCACCTCTACCCGGCACTGGATACCATAATTAAACCTCCTTTTAAACCACTGGACATGTTGGCCTTACCAGTTCTCACATTAAAAACTGTATTTCTGGTGGCTAAATGCTCAGCAAGGAGGTCTAGTGAAATTCAGGCTGTGTCACATAGGGAGTCATTCACAATCTTCTTTCCAGAAAGAATAGTACTATGGACAGTACCTTCCTTTATACCCAAGGTACCCACTAGTTTCCAACTCTTGCAGGAGATATCAGTCCCTACATTTGATACAGGGGAAGAGGATCCCCACAGGGATATGCTTACTTTATTGGACCCAGGCCAGACCCTTTAAACTTCTCTCCCTAGAACAGCCAGAATCAGGTGTTCAGACAAGTTATTCATTATTCCACAGGGCCCGAAATAGGGTTTCCCAGCATCAAAATCCACAATAACAAGGTGGTTACATTCATCAATCATTAAAGCATGCAAAGCAGTGGAATTGCCCATACCCTTGCAGATTAGAGCTCACTCAATCAGGGCAGTTGCCACGTCATGGGTGGAATGCAGTTCAGCTACCATAGCAGAAATTTGCCAGGCAGCTACTTGAGCCTCCCCGCACACATTCACCAGATTCTACAGATTAGATACTGGCTTGAACAGTCAGTCAGAATTTGGTAGAAAGGTTTTACAAGCCCTGTTCAGTCCTCTTCCTCCTCCCACCCTATAGAAGTGGAATACTGCTGTACAATCACCCATTTGTTGTGACTCAGAGTGCTGTAAAAAGGTACAATAGGTAATGGATGTTTACTCACCTGGTAAAGGTGATTATAGGAGCACCTTTTTACAGCACTCTGTATCCCACCCTTTGAGGAGGAAAAGACGACTAAGGATCTGCCCACAGCAGGGTACAGCTGAACTAATTTAAAGATAATAACTATGTTGCATGTGATACAGGTAAAGATTATAGTATTTTTTCTGTTGTAGAAGACAAGGATTCACCTGTCTGTAGTAAATATAGTTCATTAAATGCTGTTAACATTATAACACTCTCTCAGGTGGTTCCTTCAATGCATTATCCCATGAGGGACTGTTAAATTCTGCCTGATAATTAATTTGTAGGAATAATCTAAGCTCCGGAAGATGCCATACTGAGGATTATGGGAGCTAAGAGGGAGGAGACAAATCAGATTTTAAATCTAAAAGTTTTTGTGCATCAACCTATGAGGAGATAACTTGAAGAACCCATTTATTGTGACTTGGAGTGGTGTAAAAAGGTACTCCTATAATCACCTTTACCAGGTGAGTAAACTTCCATTAGAGGCATAGAAAACATTGGTGAAGCACACAGGTGCAAGATTTTCATTAAAATATTTTACTGTATTAAATAAAACTGAGATTTCATTTCCTATCTCCTTTAGGTAATTACTGTGTTTTAGCAGTTCTAAATTTTTGTTCATGTCTAACTTTATCTTGAAAATATTTTTTTGTTTTAATATTTTTTTCCCTGATGGACCATTTTGTTCCACATATGCACATATTTTTAAAACTTTAAACCATAATGACTACATAAAAAAAAAAAAAATTCTGCATAATAATAACAAAAAAAATTCATTCTGCAACTGCCAAAAGGCCCTGTTCTGAGATAGGGTCTAATCAGCTATGCTACTCCATATTGTTGATCTCCTTCCCTTTCTTGCCTCTCTCTCTCCTCTTTTCCTCCTTCCACAGCCCCCTTCCTTCCCTTCCCTTCCGTTCCCTTCCCTTCCCTTTCCTTCCCACCTCCTTCACCCTCTTCCTCTCCACTATCCCATCCTCATCTCTCCCATCCCTTCCCCATTGGCATCCTGGGTGTTGGCTCCTACCTCTCCTTAGCTCCACCTTGAAGCTCTATGATACCTCCTGACCACTTCTTTCTGCTCCTCCCCCTCCACCACCCTCCTCCTCCTCCTCTCCTTATAAACAGCTTCATGGCTTACCCAGAGTCTGTAGTTAATATCAGTGTGCCTCTTCAGAGATTGGGGACTAAATGAAGAGCTTTTTTGAGCTCGCAAAGTTTATTATCTCCAAGAGGAGATTCTCTAGATTTGGACAGCAGTGGTGGTCGCCGGCACTGAGGTCAGGTAGGTGTGTGTGTGTGTGTGTGTGTGTGTGTGTGCGGCGCGCAGCATAAGTGCTGTGCATGCAGTGTGTGCGTGGTGCGTGTGTGTATGTGGGAAGGTGGTTCACTTCAAAGGTAACAAATAAAAAAAGTTATATTATAAAAAAAATCTGTCCATAAGTGTAATGGGGGCTACAAATGCAGGTGCTGACAGTGTTTTGTTTACACAGTCATTTTGTGAGCAACAGGTTGCCCTTGATAACAAATCACCAGAGTGCGTGCAATATGAAAATCAACTGTAGACAGAGCCTCTGCATGAACATGTGGAATCGGGAGTTATTAACATTATCATTTCAAAGGGCTGCATGAGCTGACTCCCATCTGTAAAGCATTCTGATCCTACGTGTTCTATGCAAATGAAATCAGACGGCAGGATTAATGAAAACTCACATTAGAGGCATAGAAAACATTGGTGAAGCACACAGATACAAGATTTTCATTAAAATATTTTGCTATATTAAATAAAACTGAGATTTCATTTCCTATCTCCTTTAATTATCTACTATGTTTTAGTAATTTAAAATGTTTCTTCATGTCTAACTTTATCTTGAAAAAATATGTTTTTTAAATATATTTTCCCTGATGGACCATTTTGTTCCATATATGCACAGATTTTTAAAACTTTAAACTTTAATGACTTCATAATAAAAAAATATTTTTTTTTCTGCATAACAATAAAAAAAAATCATTCTGCAACTGCCAAAAGGCCTTGTTCTGAGACAGGGTCTAATCAACTATGCTACTGCATATTGTTGCTCTCCTCTTCCCCTTCCTTGCCTCTCTCTCCTCCTTCCTCCTTCCACAGCCGTTTCCCTTCCCTTCCTTCCTTCCTTCCCTTCCCTTCCCTTCCCTTCCCACCTCCTTCATCCTCTACCCCCTCTTCCTCCACACTGTCCCATCCTCATCTCTTCAATTCCTTCCCCATTCCCTCAGGCATCCTGGGTGTTGTCTCCTACCTCTACTTGGCTCCACCTTAAAGCTCTTTGACACCTCCTGACCACTTCTTCCAGCTTCTTCCCATCCACCACCCTCCTTCTCCTCTCCCTATAAACAGCTCCATGGCTGACTTAAGCTCCTTCTGTCCTTTGTTATTTCTGATAGCATGTGGCATTGAAGATTATTCCTGGCCCCACCTCCCCCTCTGCAATGCAACTTCCCAAAAGGTTGAGGGTTTGCTCACCTTAACATCTGCAGCCTCCTCCTGAAATTGAATCAGTTGCAGCCCCTCACGGTTAACTTCCAGCTTCATGGACTCCCTTCTAGGGGCAGGACTCAGACAACTGGTGCAAGAACCCACTAGAGACAGAGCTATCCTGGATCTGGTACTGGCCAGCAGGGACAGAGTAGCGGAACTCCAGGTGGAAGGTCAACTAGGGTCCAGTGATCACCATATTGTGTGGTTCAATGTGGACACGGAATCAGTTAACTCATACAAAAGCAAGGGTCTTAGACTTCAGAAGGGCAGACTTTACCAGGATGGAGTTACAGGTTTAGGAAACACTATCAAAAAAGGGGATAGGAGGGAGAGTAGTGGAGAAATGGACACACATCAAGGAAGCCATAATAGAAGTCACAAACCAATGTGTAAGGCTGGTAAGTAAGGGGAAGAGAAGAAAGAAACCACTTTGGTTCTCGAGAGTGGTGGCAGAAAAGGTGAGGGCCAAGAAACTAGCCTTCAGAAGGTACAAGGAGTCACAAAGGGATGAGGACAAAGAAGTGTACCAGAATTGTCTGAGGGAGGCAGGGAAGGCTTTAAGGAGAGCAGAGGCTCAAACAGAAGACAGAATAGCTCACTCTGTTAAAAAAGGAGACGTTTAGGTACATCAGTGAGAAAAGGAAGGCTTGGGGGGATAGTTAAACTCAAAGGGGATAGGGGGAGTGTGTGGAGGGAGACATGGAAAAAGTATCTATCTTAAACAAATACTTCTGTTCTGTCTTCACTGTGGAGGGAGAAGGGCAGGTCCACAGCTGGACTTTAAAGGAATGGAGGAGAAGAAGGTAGACACCAGCCCTTTCACAGCAGAAAAGGTCCTGGAAGAGCTTACTAAGCTAACGGTGGACAAAGCCATGGGTCCCGATGGCATACACCCGAGGATTCTGTGGGAACTGAGGATGGAGCTCACAGCCCATCTAGTGGATCTAGTCAGTGAGTCCCTGGACATTAGAATGGTCCCAGAGGACCGGAGAAGGGCAAATGGTGTCTCTCTTCATAAGAGTAGCAGCAAAGAGGATGCAGGGGACTACAGACCAGTAGGACTTACTTCTGTTATCGGGAAGATCATGGAGTCACTCTTAAAGGAGCAGATAGTGGAGAACCTGAAAGCCATTTCACAGCAGGAAGGTCCTGTCGAACAAATCTGATCAATGTCTTTGATTGGGTAACAAAGGCATTGGACCGGGGATGGTAGATCATGTATCATTTGTTGTCGTTCTGCACCTTTTGCAACAGAGCTAGATTTTGAGGTTCTTAGAAGCAACTTCTCCGACTTACAGGCTGTAAGCAGACCCATTCGCCCACCTTGATTTCAGCAAAGCTTTTGATACCGTTCCACATAGAAGACTAGTCAACAAACTCAGAAGTCTTGGGGTGGGACACAAGGTAGTAAGATGGATTACAAACTGGCTGGGGGCAGAAAACAGAGGGTGGTGGTAAATGGAACCCACTCAGATGAAATGGAGATCACCAGCGGGGTACCTCAGGGTTCGATACTCGGGCCAGTCCTCTTCAATGTCTTCATAAGTGACATTGCAGATGGGCTGGAGGAAAAAGTTTGCCTGTTTGCAGATGATACCAAGGTCTGCAACAGGGCAGACATGCCAGAAGGGGTGGAAACGATGAGAAGGGACCTGGAAAAGTTGGAGAGATGGTTGGAAGCGTGGCAACTGAGGTTTAATGCAAAGAAGTGCAAAATCATGCTGGTGGGGAGTAAAAACCCAGGAGCAAGCTACAGGATGGGTGTGAGCTGCTTACAATTACAAGAGAGGAAAGGGACTTGGGGTCATTATCACAGCTGACTTGAAAGTCACTAGGCAGGCAGCCAAGACAGTAGGGAAGGCAAGTGGGATGTTGGGTTGTATTAGGAGGTGTATCACGAGCTGGAGGAGGGAGGTAATAGTTCCACTATACAAAACTTAGGTGAGGCCTGATCTGGAGTACTGTGTGCAGTTCTGGAGGACACACCTTCGTAAAGACATCGGCAGGATGGAAGTGGTGCAGAGGAGAGCGATGGAGACGATCAGAGAGTTATAGCAAAAGCATTATGAGGAGAGAGTGAGGTACTTCAATATGTACACCCTGGAGCAAAGGAGGGAGAGGGGTGATATGATTGAGATGTTCAAGTACCTCAAGGGTATAAACAAGGTTAAAGGGGAACTTATCTTCCAGTTCAAAAAGAATGTCAGAACCAGAGGACATGACATGCGACTAGAGGGAGGCCGATTAAGAGGAAATGTGCAGAAGTTCTTTTTCACTGAGAGGGTAGTGGATGCATGGAATAGCCTGTCCCAGGAGGTAGTGACTGCATGTACGGTGGCAGGATTTAAACATGCATGGACAGGAATAAAGGAACACTAGTGTTGGGAATGTAAAGCTACAGCCAATGACCACGTAGAGTCATGGGCCACTTTTACAAGCAATAAAATGGGCAGACTGGATGGGTATGGCAGTCCTTATCTGCCAACAATTTCTATGTTTCTATGTATCTATGTCCTTGCCATCTCAGAGTCCTGGCTCTGCCATTAGGTCCAAGACTCTGCGGTGTCAATCTCTGCATACTCCATAGCCAGACTGGATTGCCCCAAGAGAGGTGGTGGTGTTGCAATCTACCCATTCTCTGGCATGCAATTTGCACCAGTGCTATTGGTCTCTTCCCCCTCTGCTGATGAGCTGCTCCTCCTCAAACTCACCCTCCCCTTCTCAGTCCCTATTTTTGTTGCAGAAGTGTACTCCTGCCTGGCCTGTCCCTTACATTATTCACTGAAGTCCTCTCATCCACCTGCTTTCACTCCTCCTCTGGTGAGTTGCTGATACCTGGTTATTTTAATATTAATTGGCTCTCCCCCTTAGCACACAAACTGTGTCAAAATGTTAAATCCCTTGAGCTATCTCAACTGATTTCTTCCCCCACCCATCTTAATCATAAATCCTTGAACCACCCTATTCTGGTCTGGATACTCTCCTCTCAACCCCATCAATTTGTAGATGCAGGTCTCCTCCCACCCAGACACCCTTAATGGCCATCATATGGTCTACTGTGTGTGCAAGATCCACCTCCCTAAAGAACCTCCTCAAATCATCCTCCTTTAGTCCTTCACGTCATTGGATTTGTCCTCGCTCCATGCTGACGTGTCAGCCACTGACTGGTCACACATCTCAAGAGCCACTGACACTAACTTGGCCCATGAATCCTTCCATATCAAATTTATGGCTGTCATGGACCACCATGCCACCTCTCAGAAAAACCAGGGTTTGAGGTTCCCACCTTCCCTGGATCTCTGCTGAGCTACTGGCCTGTCTTCGAGTTACTGACCTAGTCTGGTAGTCCTATAAGAACACTGCTTCTTCTGCTGTCTTGTGAAAACCAAGTACTTTTCATCCACATTCCAGAACAGCTTTAATCACCCCTCCAAGTTCTGGAATGTTATTCACTTCTTCTTCCCCTGACTCAGTCCTCCCCTGTCCTCAAAGCTGGCAACTACCCCATCCCTGATCCTGCTGCCCTTACTTATTCCTTCAACTCCTGTTTCACCAGCTGTGCTTTTTCTGTCTTCCCCTCCCCTCTCCTCACCCTAGGCCTTTTCTCTTGCACTCCATCTCCTTCTTTCCTACCACACCCTGTACCACTCTTAAGACCCTTTTAGCCCTTAACCCCCCCCCACAAGGGTATGAGTCCTGATGGTCTTGACCCCAAGCTTGTTCATCTCTCTGCACCATTGCTATCCCTATTACCTCCCCCCCTTAACCTCTCATTCTCATCCACTTTTGTCCCTGATGCTTGGATATGGGCTACTGTTATCCCCTTCTTATAGGGGGTGATCTCTCTTCTACTGGAAACTATCATCCCACCTCTGTCCTTCCCACCCTGGTCATGCTGCAGGAAAATCTTGTCCACTCACATCTCTTCCCCTTTTCTTGATGCCTACTACTTTTTCTTCCTTTTCCAGTCTGACTTTAGGAAATCCCACTACATTTCCACCTCATTTCTCCAGCTCACTGACTCCATCCTGTCTAGTATGGACCAGGGCCAGTTCACTTCTGCCATCTTTGTTGATTTGACCTCACATCCCTTCTCCTGGACAAGCTTCAGGCAGTGGGGCTATCTGCTTCCTCACTTAGCTGGTTCTGCTCCTATCCTGAGGGCAGGTGTCAAGCTGTCCATATCAGAGAGATCCATTTTTCCTCACTTCCTATCTGCTCAACCATTCCCCAAGGTTCTGTCCTGTGCCTCTTATTCTTTTCCATATTCCTAAATGACCTCCCCTCAGCCACTTTCTCTGTGTCCATACACATGTACGAAGATGACACTGTACTGTTTGCTTCCGGCTTCTCTGCTGCTGACCTTGCTGTTCATCTCCAACATGATTTCAACAGTGTGGAGTGTTGATTCCATTTCATTCTTCTGTCCCTTAACAATAATAATATAGTCTCCATGACCTTTGGCTCCCAGCAGAGGCTAGCCAGACTCTCTCCTCTCCACTCCTTCCACACCCTTGATGGTACTGAGACTGCAGATGTCTCCTCATTTAAGTACCTTGGGGTCTAGCTGGACAATCATCTCAGTTTCTAAATGCACATTGATGCCTCCCAGCTCAAGCACCACCCCAAACTGGATGAGCTGTATAGAAACAAAGCCAGTATCCCACTCCCTGCCTACCTTAATGTTGTCATGAAGATGATCATCCCCATCTTTGACTATGGTGACATTGTGTACAGTGATGTTTCCAAGTCCACCCTTGCCAAACTGGACCTCTTCTTTTACTCTTTCTGCTGATTCACCTTGCACTGTCTTCCTTATATACACCACTGTTCTCTTTAATTGTCCCTCTCTGTCCCATCCCTTAATGCCAGATGCCTCACTCACTGTGCCACTTTCACCTCCACATTCTGGTTTGTCTCACTCTCTCCCTACTTTTTCACATTCCTTACTTCCCTCCCACTGCTTCCGTAACACTGCTTCCCCTTCCCTCTCCCTGCCCTCCATGAAAACTTCAGTGGCCGAAGCTGCCTTTTTGCATCATTTTCCTATGTTCTGATCCTCTCTTCCCCTGTTTATCCACTCTGCCTCATTCTTCTCCTCCCTCAGGTTCCATCTTCATGACTTTTCTACTCTCTTCTGCTGCTGTTCCTGACCCTTGTGTACCCCCTCCCTGTGTTAGCCCTTATGTACACACCTCTCCCAGCTTGAAAAATGTCCTTCCCACCCTTGGGTAAACTGTTCCTAATCAGTTGTCATGTCTGGAAATATATTTGCTCCTGTACCCTTTTCCTTTATAACCTGTGAGGAAATACTACATGCATAGTGAACATATTAAGATTTCTTAAAAAAAAACAAGCCCCACAGCAAATGCTTTCCACTCAAGGGTAAAACAAAAATGCACACAGCAGGCTGACTGTAATACCCAAGGTAGTAAGAATACAGTACTAACTACCATAATATACATTTTTTTTGATAAACACAAGAACAACTAAAAAGGAATCTTCCTTTTAATGCAAAAATGGAACAGCATATGGTATAGCTTCAGCACTACGTCCATCAGACAAATTCTAAACCAAGACAGTGTGATCTAGTGGTTAGAGCACCAGCTTAGGAACTGAAAAATCGCAGGTTCAAACCCTTCTAGATCCACATGCTGACTGTTTGGCCTTGAGCAATTCACTTATCCTCTCAGTGCTTCAATCCACCCAGCTGCAAAAATGGAGAGAAGCAAGACACCACGGGAAATGAAATGTTGCATCTCAGCTGGGCTACCTTGGGTAAAAGAACTGCATTTTTTATAAACATCAGCTAATACAACAATTGCTTATAATATGCTTTTTCACATGACTAGTGATACAAATAATTGACTTATACATATTGAAGAAATGGCAAAAGGAAGTCCAGTCAATTTTTCCTCACAGCTTCTTAGAACACTCCTAGCAATTATGCACCTTATTTATTTTGTGCCTGGTATGGAGAAAGGTTTGAAGGATTATTTATGTATTGTTTGGGAAAAAAATTACACCAGTATCCGAACCTCCTGCAACTTTCTATTAACCCAGGTTATCACTCCATGAACATTTTTATGGAAATGCACTAAACTACATACTGCACACACTGGTGCATAAAATCCTTAATTGCAAGACAGTTTTGATTTTTAGCTTCAAGAATGAGCTGGTACATGCAAAAAACATGTTTTGTGACATGGAGTCTTCTTTTTTTTGACCAAAAGGGAATTTTCATTAATAGTGTTGTCTCAGAGACTAACATTTTGATCAAGACAGTTTATTTAAAGCAGCAGTGCATTTTATTTAAAGTTTTTTTTGGTGGGGGGGGTTGTGGATCAAGGAAAGTCACTATAAATACTGCTAACAACTACTGTAGAAAGGCAGAGTAGTCCAGTCGAAGTCTAATATTTTGCTAATCATTTCTGTGCATACCTCTCAACCTCCAGCCTCATAAATCATGGACAAGGCTTTAAAAAATCAGAGACAAAGGACCAAAATCAGGGACACATTTTCAAAATTAATGATATCCACTCAGGAAGCTGGTGGAATAAGGGGATTAATGTAAAATGCAATTTCTAAATTACAGCAAGTCTGTAACTTTGATGTTTGACATTAATTTGTGTTTACAATCCCACAGTTTAGTCATGGAAACACAAATCTTAGGAGGGACAGGGTAACATTTTGAGGTAAAATCAGGGATGTCCCTGAAAATCAGGGATAGTTGAGAGGTATGTTGCTGTGTGATGCATCTTCAGGTACTGCCATAGGAAAGATGCTACACAAATTAGAAAAGTATTGTATTGCATTGTTTTGCATAGCATTATATTGCATTGTATTGTATTGCATTGTATTGTATTGTATTGTATTGCATTGTATTATATAGCATTGCACTGCATAGCATTGCATCAGGACTGCATTGACTTAGACGGTACCCATAGGCTGGAAACTTCGCTAACTCACTGAACAAAACATGGAAAGCAATGGATTCCCAGTCAGGTCTGCACAGTGAGAAAGGACCATTGGGTGACTTTTGCAAGGATAGTTAGTACAGATCGAGGTGGGAAGAGGCACTTGAACTTTATTCATTAGCTAAGCCTGATCCAGGACATTCACACAAGGCGTTAGTAACTTAATGGGTTAACTCTTCAAATCCTTCCATATTTTCACTTACCTGAGGGAAAACACAGCACAAAGTCAAACCTTTTCATTCTGCTCAGTGCTCCCAAAAAGCAGAAACACTGTGATCGGTCATCAGTGCCAAGAGTTATGTTTCCAAGTCCCAACAGTGCTGATGTGCCACAGTCCATCTGAACTGAACCAATGCCAAGCCACCACCAGAAGGAAAGAAAAGCTGTCTGAAATATGGCCTTCTTATACACCGAACACACCTGGCCCAGCATTCCCTGGCTAATCTAAGGAATTTGGCATTAGCAGGATTTTGAAATCTAAATCCGTCGCTGCTTGAGGAGGTTCAGCACCACGTCAATGAATGATGGAACATAATCAGGAGCCAGGGATATTTGCTGCGGGAGGAGGGGGGAACAAGAGACTACTCAGCATAAGCATTTTTTCAGTGGAGATGGGGAGAGAGGGAGAAGGGAGACAGGGGAGTCGAATGATGACAGGGGTTCATAACGTGAGTCAGGATGGGATTTTTTGGTTTTTGCTGGAGTGGACTCCAACTTATCATGTTAGTTAAACCTGCAGTGTGTGTGTGTGTGTGTGTGCAATTTAGAGGTTATAGTGACCTGATCAGTGTGTGTGTGTGTGTGTGTGTGTGTGTGTGTGTGTGTGTGTGTGTGCAGTATGCCACAAGGCCAGGCTCGCAGCACTCAGTGGACTCAGGCGGTGCCAGAAGAGATTATAAACAAGCAACAAAATCATTAGTGCCTTATTCACAGGCACTTTTAAACAGTCGGCACCCCTAAGCTGCAGTTTACTTGGCCTATGCATAAAAACTACCCTGCATTGCATTGTATTGTATTGTATTGTGCTGCTTTGCATTGTACAGTGTTGTATGAGTGTTGTATTGCATTGTATTGTATCGCATTGCATAGCATTGCACTGCATTGTATTGTATTGTATAGTATTGCTTTGCATTACATTACATTACATTGTATTATATAGTATTGCATTGCATTACATTACATTACATTGCGTTGTATTGTACTGCATTGCATTGTATTGTAATGCATTGTATTGTATTGTATTACACTGCATTGCATTGCATCATATTGCATCATATTGTATCCTATTGCAGAACAAAAGTCTTAAACAGAAAATCACAAGTTTGAATTTTTTCATAGCCACTGTATCAATCTATTACCATGAGCAAGCCACCTGATCATTATGTGCTTTGGTTTGAAGCAGTAGATGCCACAGTTTGGCAGTAGGCACTGTATTTAGTCAGTTAACCATTATTTATTTTACTTTTGCATTTGATATGGCACTTTATACATGCACTTTCAGTTTTCAGTTGTTCTTTTGCTCCAGATATCTGTGAAAAGATTTCAACAAAGAAAGAAAACCACTGTGAGTTGTTCTTTAGTTGAATGTGTACTTCCTGGTCTGATTGTGATTGGGGCTGGCCACCCTATTTCCCACACCACCCTGTATTCTAGCATGAAATCCACTTTTTTGTTTTGTTTAAAATTGGGTAGAAGCAGGATCCCGCTGAAAATAAGATGTTGCATATCAGCTGGGAAAACATGAATAAAGTGTAAAAAATACCATTATACATGGAAATAAAATGCAGTTTTGGTTGGTTTGCATTCTGATTTCCTGTGTCCAAGACTTCATGCATCTGGTAGAAAGTGTGATGATTTTTCCTTCATGTTTTGAAGATGAGATCTAAGGGAGCTTAGACAAATTAGCTTGTCGCTGGTAATGTTGTAAATAAAAACTACCTTGCTGAGATGAACAAATCAGCCGTCTGGACAAGGTCTAAATCAGTTTCCCTGGCTACTCTGCCCAAGGTGATCTCTCTCTGTGGTTGTCTACGTGCGGCCTAAGCCCATGACAAACCTGGCTACTTGAGGAATGCTAGAGGTCAAGGGGACAGCCAGAGATAAATAACAATATGTGGGCAATTCTTTGGGAGACATAAGCACTTTTCCATTGTATACTGAGGCATGGAGCCACAGGCTGAGTGCTCCTTAGCACACATTGTATGAGTGCTATAACTTGCAACGAATGCAGCACCTTTGGGAGTGTTACTGCACATATATAAATAGCATAGAATTATAATTTGTGGCATAGAATATATAGTCTTGGTGTTGGGAGGGTTGCTGGAGATCAGGTAGAGTCTGCGGAGATGTTTTGGCAGGGAACATCTGGGCAGACTGGTGGGGGGGCTAAGTGGTCCTTTTCTGCCAACGAATGCTATGTTTTTATGTTATGAGCACATAGAGGCACGGCAGATGACCTGGTTTACCCAGTTCAAGAGCAATATTTGTGGTGGGCATTTTGACTACTCTATAAATCTAGATACATTATATTACAGCAACATTTTATTCATTTCAATGGGATTTCACCGTGATATATCTCTTTTCATCTCTGACTACCACTCTCTTGTTTCTATGGTGCCTTTGCCTCTTAAAATGACTGTGGTCATAGTTGGTCCAGTGGCATGGAAGGCTGAGGTGCTAAGTATCTTATCTCCTGCCATACCGATGACCTGGGTTTGGGAAAGGATGCAGGTCATTTGGAGGTGGGGTGGGGGAGGGAGGATTGAGTGTCTAAAGGACAGCTCTGGGAAGGGGATTCATGTGACACATGGCGACTCTGTCACCTGGAGGTGTCTGTGTGGCAGTGCAGGTCTGGGCACATAAATGGGCTGGCAGTATAGCCTAGAGGTTAGAGTAATGAGCTGTGAATGAACTTGGTACATCCAGCAGACCAGACCTGGGTTTGATTCTTACAACCTCCACTTGCATACTGTGTGACTCTGAGCAAGTCATTTAACCGCCCAGTGTTCCCAAGTCACCCCTAAAGACAGGCACTTGTGCCTAGTTGGCCTTACCTGGTTACCAAAGACTAAAACAAAATAAATAAAATAAAGTAGGCAGACTCTGCCTGTGCATTTGAGGACATCTCCATAGAGACAGAGCTCATCCATCATACCATTGTACAGGTGAGTCCTGGGGGAAAACCAACAAAAAACAAGGTGGAAAAGCCCCTCTGGCCATAGGATGACATCTGGCCCCTGCAGGCCATGCACTGGTGACCGGCCAACTGCCACAGTCCAGTCAGTCAGGACACTGGCATCAAGGTAAGTCCCAGAGAAGCTGAGTGATGGGGTTGGAGTACTGGGCAGAAGGGGGTACAACAGGGGCAACAGGGTGTTAAAAACCTCTATAGAAAAAAAATGATTGTGGTTAGACTGTTATGTATGTCCTTTCTCTATTGGGGCCAACAGGCCTATAACTTCTTGCTGAGACTCAAACCTGGGTGTGGCAGGGTTGAATACAGCCCTATCTTAGTTGTTATGGAGAAAGTTTAAATGCAAGGATATGTTTTAATCTGTTTACTTCTTTTCTGTCTCTTCTCTGTCTGGTTGTGCTACCACATTTTCTCATGAGACCTAGGACTTGATCACCCTGACAGTCTTGCAATTCTTTACCCATGGCTATCTCTCTACCCTCACTTGCTGTTTCTGTTTTTTCTCCCCTTGCATATCTGCTGGTATAAAAATATATGTGAATCATTTTGTGGAAAGGTAATTGATACTGGGATCCCTTTGTTTAAAACTGTATATAGTTATACTGTTGAAATGATTGCAAAGCTAAAACTGTATATAGTTATACTGTTGAAATGATTGCAAAGCTATTTGGAACTCAAGGGGTTAACCTAAGATGCAATTTTTAAGCCTTTTGCAGAAGATGTAAACAAGAGGTCAGTTCTGAGTCAGAATGTTCTTTTTGCTGCACCTGCTGAAACTGACAAGAACACCGTGAGAGAAGCATGCTATTTCCTTAACAAGCTCCTGCACAGACTTATTAAAAATAGCAGCAATGTTTTACAAATGACAGAGACTGAGACTGGACATTAAGAAGAAAAACTTAGAAGGACTCAGTTTTCTATGTTTCTACTGCCATTGTAAATAGTTATTCTGAACACTTTTATTTTTTTTATTTTACTATTATTAATAAAACTCTTGTTGCAAATTTTACAACTGCTCCTGGTTTTTCTATACTTCCTGATATGTGCCTCGATGTCAGATGGTGTTAGAAATGGGATTTACACCATGCATACTCTAAGCCAGGAGTTTTGTGCGTGGGTACTAGACATGGTACCAGGGGAGCATAAAAGAATGGTATGGATTCTGTAGCAGCAAGCCCAGGAGTGGTTACCAAGAAAATGGCAGCCAAACTAGCAGAGACAGAAGTCCAAGCTGAGACTGTACCGCTAGCACCAGTTATAGAAAAAGAATAGGCAGTGACAGAACCTGAAAGCCTGATTGCCTTTTTCAAATGGTGGGCTATACAACAAAAAGAGACAGAGAAACAGAGAAAAGAAGAAATGCAACAACTTGAGCAGCAGAGGAGAGAAGAGATGCAGTGACAGGAACAGCAGAAGCTGAATGCCTTGCAGGCTATCAAATGCAGAGGATCTGGCACAGTTTCAGATGAGCAACAGGACACAGGCAACTTGAAATACATTAAACTTACAAAGTTGTGTTCCTCCGATGATATTGAAGCATACTTGACAACTTTTGAAAGGGTTGCCGCAGCATGCCAGTGACCAAAGCAGCAATGGGCAATCAGACTGGTACCTTACCTGACAGGTAAAGCCCAACTTTCCTACAGCAATATGGACACTGCACAATCAGAAAACTATGACCTGGTCAAAAGTGAAATCCTGAAAAGGTATGACATCTCAGGAGAGACCTACAGGCAGAGATTTCGGTTTCTGAAGTATAACTCAGTCGACAATCCTCGAGAAGCCTTCACCCGATTCAGAGAACTCCTGATAAATGGCTCCGACCAGAGGGCAAAACGGTCCCACAGATCATCGACACATTTGCAATGGATCAATTCATCAACATCCTGCCTTTAGATGTGCAGCTTTGGGTGAAAGAACACCGACCCAAAAGTGGGGCAAAGGCTGTTTCTTTGGACGAAGACTACCAAATGACCAGACAGATGCCACAGCAGTGAGGTAACAGCCAAACACTGGTAAGACATTCTTTTTCCCATTTAAACTCCAAGTCTGATGAGAACTTTGGTGGGGGTAACAAATCTGTGCCTAAAGACTTCATTTGTTTTAACTGTAATAAGCCAGGTCATATTGCAATAAATTGCCATAATAAGAAGAGTGACAATGGAGCAGATTTATCCTTAGCAAACTGAGGCAAATACTTAACAGATGTGAAGGTGGGAGATACGACTGTGAAGGGACTTATAGATTCAGGAAGCAAACACACCCTAGTGCATATTGAAGTGCTGGGAAAACAATGTCTAAAAGGACCAGGTACTGGTGTCATCTGCATCCATGGGGACACTCAATACTATCCCACCAGCCAAGTGACTCTGACTGTTAGTGGGGTGTTGCACCAAATGAAAGAGGGGGTAGTAGCTAAGTTACCTGTACCTGTGATTATTGGAAATGACTTTTCAGGATTTACTGAGTTACTCAAAGAAGGAGTAAATCTTAATGTTTTAGTAGCTGTGGCGACAAGAGCTCAGGCAAAGAAAATCTTGAGTGGTAGGGACTCTTTTCCTTTTGTTGATTTTGAATCAGACTTGTTTGAGCACAGCTCCAAGATCCAGAAGTCCAGGAAAGAAAGATTATGCCTGAAGAAACAGTGGCAACAAAAGACTGATGGACATAAGAGGTTAACATATGAAAATACTGAAACTAAACTGGTCACTGATTGTGATTTTTTTTCAAAACAAGATAACAATGTTTCTCTCCAGGGTTATTTTAAGCAGCTGGGGTGAAACCAAAACAGGGCGAACCTATATTTAAAAAATGTAATGTGCTACTGTACAGAGTTTGGATTAAACCTCAGACAAAGGACCAGATAGAACACTTGGTTATACCACAGAAGTATAGATCTGAGTTGTTACAGATAGCACATGATAGTTTTATGGCTGGTCATTCGGGGAGGGATCGCACCCTTGCCAGATTGCTGTACAGATTTTACTGGCTTGGAATTCATGAAGATGTTGCTACCTATTGTAATTCCTGTGCTGAGTGTCAGAAAGTAGCCCCAGTGACTAAAAAAGACAAGGTGCCCCTGGTGCCCCTACCCTTGATAGATGTGCCTTTTGAAAGAATTACAGTGAATGTGCTTGGCCCCTTAGACAAAAGTAAAAAAGGTAATCAATTAATTTTGGTAGTACGTGACTATGCTGCTCGATACCCATAGGCTGTTCCTATGCATACTCTCACAGTCCCAAAAAGTGGCAGCAGAGCTTGCAAACATTTTCAGCAGGGTGGGCATATCAAAAGAGATTATTACTGATCAGGCTAGTAATTTTGGTGCTGTATTACTGAAGGAGCTGTACCGACTACTAGGTATCACTGCTATAAGAACCTCCCTTTATCACCCTCAGACAGACGGTCTTGTTGAACGTTTTAATCAAACTCTAAAATGCATGTTAAAAAGGTTTGTAAAAGGGGAAGGGAAAGACTGGGACCCATACTTACCTTACCTGCTTTTTGCTTTCATAGAAGTGCCACAGGCATCAACAGGTTTTTCACCATTTGAAATGCTGTGTGGTAGACAGCCTAGAGGGCCACTAGATGTAATCAAAGAAACAAAGGAAGATAACCCCCATCAGAAACAATTTATTACATCTTATATGTGTGCCCTGAGAAAGAAGCTGGCAACATATGTTGAAACCACCTATAATAATCAGGAAGAGGCCCAAAACCAGCAGACAGTGTATTATGACCATGGGGTAAAAGAAAATGTTTTTGAGCCAGGTGAAAAAGTCTTGCTACTGTTAGCCACTACAGAAAATAAACTGCTAATGAAGTGGCAAGGGCCTTACAAACTGCTCAGATGTACAGGCACAGTTAACTATGAGATTGAGACCCCAATAGGAAAAATCCTACTAAGATATACCATGCTAACCTCATCAAGAAATGGGTTGAAAAAACACCAAAAGCTGTTTTCCTGATTTTACCAGAAACTGATAAAGAAGATATTTATTTTTTTTTATTTGGCTGTTTAACCAGGTATAGCACACTAAGCTGAAAGCTTTTTTACAGGAGCGACCTGGGAGCACAAGGAGGTTAAGTGACTTGCTCAGGGTCATACAGTACGTAAGTGGAAGCAGTGGGATTCAAACCCAGGTCTGGTCTGCTGGATGTCACCAGATTTGCAGCTCAGAGCCTTAGACCACTACGCTATACTGCCTCTGATGTATTAATGTAGCTTAAGATAGACTGGAACAAACTGTAACTGGTGATGCTGTAAAGATGAATGTTTCCATAACCTCTAAATAAAGCACAGAAATTTATAACTTGCTAAAGACATTTAATAGTACTTTTACCACATTACCAGGCTGAGCAAAAGGGGTCGAGCATGTAATAGTGACAAGGAATGCTTGCCTAATTAGACAAAGGACATACAGATTACCAGAGTGGTTAAGAGCTGACATGGTTAAGGAAATACAAAAAATGAAAGCATTGAGTATCATAGAAGAGTTGAGAAGTGCTTGGTCATCACCAATGGTGACTGTAAACAAAAAAGAAGGGGGTGTAAGAATCTACCTTGATTTTAGGAAATGTAATCAAAATGTCAGAATTTGACAGTTTTCCTATGCCCAGAATAGATGATTTGGTGGACAGACTTGGTAGTGCCAAGTATATCTATACCCTCAATCTCACCAAGGCTTACTGGCAAATCCCCCTAGCTAAAGAATCCAGAGAAAAACTGCATTTGCTACTCCTATAGGAATCTATCAGTTCACCACCATGCCGTTTGGTTTACATGGTGCTCCCACTACATTCTAGCAGTACATGGATGTAATTTTATCCCCTTACACTGGCTATTGTACTGCATATCTGGATGATGTTGTGGTGTACAGTCCAGACTGGAAAAGCCACCTGGAACACCTACGAGCAGTTATCCAATCGATGAAAAAGGCTAGTCTGACAATCAGTCATACCAAGTGTGCATTAAGCATGCAGGAAATCAGATATTTAGGGCCATGTTTTGGGAAATGGAGAAGTTAAGTCAGAGGTGTCCAAGATAGAAGCTGTAGCTAACAGCCTCTGCCCCAAACCAAGAAACATGTCAGGTCATTTTTAGGGCTGGCTGGTTATTATTGGAGATTTGTTCCCAGCTTTGCAGAGTGAGCTACTCCCCTCACTGAACTCACAAAAGAACAGTACCTGAATAATGTGAAATGGTCCCCAGAATGTGGTGAAGCTTTTTGGGCCATTGAGGCTGCATTGTGTTCAGCCTCTGTTTTAAGAAGCCCAGTTTGAGAAACAATTTCTGTTACAGACCGATGCATCAGAGGTAGGCCTAGGTGCAGTCTTGAGCCAGCACATAGATGGGAAAGAACATCCTATTCTGTACATAAGTAGGAAGTTGCACGACAGAGAGAAAAGGTAGTCCACCATTAGAAAGGGATGCCTTGCGGCAAAGTGGGCCATAGGGTCCCTTATGTTTTACTTACTAGGAACTGACTTTGTACTTGTAGCAGATCACAATCCCCTCTGGTAGCTAAACCAAATGAAGGATAAAAATTTCAGAATCACACGGTGGTGCCTGGCGCTATAACTATTTAAATTTAAAATAATTGACAAATCTTGGAAAGAGAACGTCAATGCTGATTTTCTGTCAAGATACGGATCAGGAATTGAGAATTCTGAAGGCTGAAAAAACAAATGTGTGAGTTTAAACTTCATTATTTGCTGCACTGTTGTTATGGGAAAAAAAAGATGCTGCATATGCACAGAACTGTAATGCTTATGTTGGATGATATCAAAAGGAAAAAAATCAAGCACCAATAAATGATGGTGGTGCATAAATCATAATAATGAAGCACAAAAAGAAAGCCAAACCTATTAAGGATATCGTTGCACCAAGTATGCTTCCTTCTGTTGTAAATCCACGAAGCGCTTGGTTGCCCCCCCCTCCCAAAAGAAGCTACAGATGTAAGAACTGTTCGTTCTGCAGATATGTTGTTCAATGTAAAAGTTTTGTGAGCCCAGTAAAGGGACAGGAAATTTCAATCAATCAGTTTATTACTTGCAACAGTGAATGGGTAGTGAACCTATTATCCTGTAGTTGTGGGCACTATTATGTGGGGAGAATGATTCGGGGGGGAGAATGATTCGGAAGGGCTCAAGATTGCCCACCTGAACGTGCGTAGCCTTCTACGCAACCTAAATGAGCTCACAGCCTGGGTTGCCCTCCACAAGCTGGACATCCTGGGCCTTTCCAAAACCTGGCTTAAACCCCATATACCCGATGACCAGTGCTCCCTCCAGGGTTATAACCACCTCCGACATGACAGACCGGGTAAGATGAAGGGTGGTGGGGTGATCCTCTACTACCTGGCCCACCTAAACCTGTCCCCCATTGACCACTCTCCAACCAACCCACCTGCGTGTGAGTTCCTGCACGCCCTCCTCCTGCTGGGTCACTCTAAGAAGATTCACTTGATATGTACCTACATCCCACCTAAGAATGGTCTGCCGGGACTCTCCTCCCTGCTTGACTGTATCGGCAATAAAGTGGGTCCCAGCAAAACTCTCGTACTAGGTGATTTCAACCTCAACTGGTTGGGGGCAAATTGCAATTGTCGAACCTCTGCTTCAGACGCCACACTAAGCCAAGTCATAACCAGACCCCCAGGCTCTCCTCTCGGGGGAACTCGGGAACCCTTATTGACTGGATCCTGTCGAACAGGCCTGCCAATATCTTATCCTCAGGCACTCTCCCAGATGTCATCTCTGGCCACTCCCCTATCTACTGTCTGGGGCATCTCCCCGCCTAAGATCCCTAGCAAAGTCATCGAACTGAGGGACTATTCCAAATTTAATCCCCATGACTTCCTGTCTGACCTCCTAGCTGTTGACTGGACAGGCATCACCAACTCTACTGACCCTCATGAGCTTTGGATCTATTCCTAGCCAAGCTGATCCCCCTTCAGAATAAACACGCCCCCCCTTACTAGGAGAAGGGTGAGGGGCACCATCACCAAATGGCTAAATGGGGGCCTACTCTCCCTTATGAAGGCCAGGGATAAATGTTGGGCAACCTACAAGGCATCCCATAACAATCATGATCTGATGGCTTATAGGCACCTCAGAAACACCTGTAAAAGAGCCATCCGCTCAGCAAAAAGCGAGTTCTGCAAAACTGCACTACTCTCCTCCAGCAGCAACCCGAGGAGTTTCTGGAAAAATATTAAAAATGCTATTGGGGGATCAGCTAAAGCACAGGTTACTGACCTGCTTGTTGGTGGGATCAATTGCAATAACCCCCACACCATCGCTAACACCTTCAACTCGTTTTCTGAACTGCCCCCCTCCTCCCCTCCCCAGTCCCCACTCGTCCGTCCCCCTGGCGTCCCCTCTCCTGGTCTCCACCCCCGGCCCCCTTTCCAACTGAGACAAGTGACATCTAAGGAGACCCAGAAGCTGCTCTCAGGCCTCTCCCCCCACAGCGGAGCAGGTCACAACAGACTTGAGCCGAAACTCCTCAGGCTGGGGACCCACCTCCTTGCCAGACCCGTCTCACACCTATTCAATTCCTCCATTAAAGGGACACTGTCAACCTGTTTTGCATCATATTATTTCTAGTTAAAACCCCACATTTTATGATTGCTTACCTTCTCTAAAATTCATTAATGTTGCTGTTTGTTTTGTCTGTCTCCATGTTTAGTAGAACTGAAATGCATGCTAATGTATATTTATAAACAACTTTGTTTTGTTTCAAATCCTGAATCTATTCTTATTGAATACTTCCTGAACATCAGAAGCACCCCCAAACAGTGCCACACACATGATAGAGTAGCTTCCTAAACTCCCACTGCATCATGAGAAGATAGTCTGTGTTGGAGGTGTTCCCAAGTCCAGGAAAGATGCAGTGAGAGTCGATCAAGGAATGTAAACAAACCTGTTTTTGTGTGGTAACACCAGTATGATGGGCAGTCTGTTTTTCACTTTTTAAAAGAAAATAAGAATCAGAATCAAACTACCAGCTATATTAGCAATTGTTATGGAATGTGGGTAATCATAAAATGTGTTTTTTAAACAAGGGACACTTTGAGGCCTAAAGGAGTTGACAGTGTCCCTTTAACACTGGGATCATTCCTGACCTGTGGAAAGTGGCCAAAGTTGTTCCTATCTTAAAACAGGGGAATCCTAAGGAGCCTCAGAACTACCACCCCATCGCCATTGTGTCCGCCTCCAGTAAACTGCTCAAGAAAGCCGTTGCCTCCCAGCTCTCCCAATATATCCATGACTACAATATACTCTCTCCTGCCCAGCACAGCTTCAGGAAAGAGTACAGCACGTCCACCGCCCTTGCCACTGTCACTTCACTGATCAGGGCAGGTACTGATCAAGGCAATCTCACTGGGGCCATTTTCGTGGACCTGCCTAAAGCTTTCGACAGGGTTAACCACTCCCTCCTCGGCTTCACGCTCCTATCCCTCGGGTTCTCCCCTTCCGCCCATGCTTGGTTCCAAAACTACCTCTCCAACCGACAGCAATACACCAACTTCAATCGGACATTCTCCAAACTTTCACCAGTTCTCTGTGGGGTACCTCAAGGGTCCGTCCTTGGTCCGACCCTATTCTCACTATTTATTAACGACCTACCCTCCGTCACTACCCATGCCCACACCACTCTATATGCAGACAACCTCGTCCTCCTGGTCAGCTCTTGGGACATCTCCACTATAAACTCCCAGCTTAACACCGACTTTGAACGCATCCATACTTGGCTGGGGGACCACAGGCTCACCCTCAATCTCAAAAAAACTCAAGCCATGCTGTTTGGGTTCTCGAACAAAATTAAATCTTGCCCTGCTCCTCTGCTGATCCTCAGGGCCGATGGCTCTCCCCTTGAGACGGTAACCTCCGCCAAGTACTTGGGTGTCATCCTAGACCCACAGCTGGACCTTACATTGCACATCCGTAACATTTGCAAAGCCACTAATTGTAAGCTTGGCCTAGCTTATCGAGCCAATAACTGCCTCACCCCCGCTGCCCGCCTAGCCCTCGCCCGTGGGTCCTCCTCCCCTCACTCTGCTACGGTCTCGTAACTTTTGCCCCAGTTCCCAAAACCAGCCTATCAAAATGGGACACAGCCTACAACAACGTTTGCTGCTTGCTTTCCGCCCTCCCTCACCCACGTTGTGATCCTACAACCGCCTAGAGTGGCTCCCCCGGAGAAAGCACGCTCGCCGTTCCTAGGTAATTTCATTGACAACATTATCCGCTCTGGCTCCCCTCCCACCCTTGCCCTTCCCCTCAATCCTGGGGCCCCATCCTACCACCTAAGACCTGGGACAACCCAGGAACGTCTGGTTAATAGGACCCGCACCCTTGCGGGAGATCGGTCCTTCCACATTTATGCCCCCAAACTCTGGAACTCGCTCCCTGAACCAGTCAGGGCCTCCTCCTCCATCCAAGCTTTAAAGCTTCCCTCTGAATTTCTGAAACCTTCTTCCTCTGTCCCTGTACCGTAGCCTACTCCTTTGCCCCTTCCCTCCTCCATCCCGGTTGGGTGGGGGCCTCATCCTCATCCCCCGCCTCAGCCCTATTTGCACTTCTCCTCTAGTTCTGGCCCAGCAACCTGGTGCAGCTCCCCTGCCTATGCCCCCCCCCCGCTAGCACTTACCATTGTCTCTGCTTTTGTTTATGCATAGTGTGTAGCTTGTCCTTGAGCTAGCCTTGAAACGCTTGTTATGTTAGGTAATTTTCTTGTCTCCTCAAACTGCCTAAATGTGAACTCTACCAATCTGTGCTCTAGAGCTAAGCCCTGTCATGCCTGTTTATTGCCTATGTATTCTTGTATTTCCCTTGAATTTCCACAACTCAGAGCCACCCCTGAAATGCCTGGTTCTCCTATGTACTTTTCCTGTTAATGTATGATGTTTGACACCTGTAACTCTCCCGGGTCGTACCTGAAAATAGGCACATGGTTGTCTAGTGTGCTAACCCGGTTAACAAAAGCAAATAAATAAATAAATTCAAGACAAGGATCGGCGAGCATGTGAGAACTATAGTTCATCAAAGCCAAACATATGCTATAGTTGAACACATTTTGAATAACAAAAATCAAATACGTAATATTAAGTTCACAAGTATAGAAAAAGTCGCTTTGGGTCCGAGGGGTGGTGATTTGGAGAAAAAAAATTGACCAATGTGAAAGCTATTGGATTTACTGACTACAAACACGCAGTGAGGAAGGGCTGAATGAAAATATTGATCGCTCAGCCTTTCTAAGCAAATTGTAAAAGCGTGATATATTTAATAATTGCTTTCAAAAAATGTTTGGAGAAATGGAATAATGACTCTTGAATTCTATGGCTGTGTTAGGATATGTGAAAACATATGTAAAAAATAAAATAAGCCTACAGCCTGTATCTTTGAATGGACATGGGTCCCTAATGGCTACGTAATTGATCTCTTTCATATGCTTTTTTTTTTTAAATTGAGCAAGTTTTTATTGAGATATATCAATACAACACAACTATAACATAACAAAAGACTAGATATAACAAACCATGACATAGCTTATTTAAAAAAACGAGTAATGCATCAGAGAAAATAACACCTACTAACTACTTAAACAATCCTATCTACCCCCATCCTTCCCTCCAAACCAACCCCCCTACCCACTGCGAGGTGTCAGTATTCTATATCTATAACTGCAACTGTGATAAATAAGGTAACCACCAGCTAGTTGATCATATCAGAAAAAGAACTGAGGTGTCCATGAATACTAATATAAGATGATCAGGACAGATAAAGGGCATACAGTTTCCCCCACTTTTTAGTATATGAGGATTTACGGTGACGTACGTTCGCAATCAGTCGTTCTGCCCGGAGGGCAAATGATAACTCATATAACTATTCTGAATAAGAAATCAATCAATCAATCAATCACTTTATTTAACCAGGCATAAACACCATTGAGCAAGCTCATCTTCATGGAGGTCCTGGGCATTAATACAATACAGTACACTTCATAAGATTACAATTACGGTGGACAGCGGTGCAAAAAAAATTAAAAAATTAACATTGTGAAGGTGCCGGTCAATATGGCCTTAACATGCAAAGGTACATAATGATAAGCTTTACTGGAATGAGAAGAGACAACAATCCCATATAGTCTCTGCTAAGTAAGAGCTCATACCTAAATGATAAAAAATAAGGAGGTATTAAGGAATAGAGTAGAAATTGGGGTGAAAGAGTAGGCAGCCAAGAGGGAGGCCAGAACAGGTAAAAGGTAGAGAATAGGCAGAACCATCTCGGATTAAGGGAACTAGGCTTGTAGGTCCTAGGTTTCTGTTGTTAGGAATGTGGGGTGGATGAGATACTTAGGCATAGGATTTGAGAGTGGCACCCGGGGCTTACGGGTCATAGGCGTCTGAAACAGTTGCATGATTCCTTCAGATAATCTGTTAGTAGAGCTTTGAATGTGAAAATGCTTGGAAGTGAGGATAATTTTAATGAGTCTTGCATAGTGTTCTAAAGTGATGAAAGTGAGAAGTTGATTGCTGCTGAGCCAAGGGTAGTTTTCACTCTAGGAATCTGGAAGCAGATTATGGAGAAGCGTCTCAGGCCATAGGAACCTTTAGCTCATTTGAAGAGGTTTGAGATGTATGCAGGGAGGTTATCAGATAATGCTCTAAAAACCCAGAGGAGAGCATTCCTTTTTCTTCTAGTTGAGAGTGAGGTCCATCCTGAAACCTGGTATAGACGACAGTGATGTGTACCACGGAGTAGATTTAGGATAAATCTTAAAGCCCGGTGGTAAAGGGTGTCCAGTTTGTTTAGCATCATTGATGGGCAATGACTGTAAAGGAAGTCAGCGTAGTCCAGTATAGGTAGGAATGTAGTTTGTATTAGTCTCATTCTGCCTTCTAATGTAAGTAAGTGTTTAATGCGATAGAATAAACCTAATCGCTGTCTTAGTTTCTTTGAGGTTTCATTTAAGTGGCAAAGAAAGTTGAGCTTGTTATCCAGCCAGAACCCTAGGTATTTAAAGGTATAAACTACTTCAAGGGGTTCATCTAAGAGTGTTCGGATCTGTGTGATATGTGGACATCCGGAAGTAGACTTTGGTGAGAGAGTCATTGCTTTAGTCTTTTTGGTGTTGAGGAGGAGCTTATGAGTGATAAGGTTGTATTGGAGGGTGACGAAGTCTTTCTGTAAGTACTCATGGGTCAAATCCAAGGATGAATTTGTGGTATAAAGTACAGTATCATCTGCAAATAAGTGCACATTGGCTGTGCCCATGCAGTCCAGATTATTGATGTATATTGCAAAGAGGATAGGGCCCAGGATGGAGCCTCTGGGACCCTCGTAACAAGGATTTTGTGGAAACAGATCTCCTATGGCTTTGACTTGTTGTAACCTATTGGTTAGGTAGTTGGCGAACCATTTAATGGCAGAACTATCAAGTCCGATGTTACTCAGTGCAATAACCATGACGGTATGATCCACAGTATCGAAGGCCTTACTTAGATCAAGGAAGAGGGCAAATACATGCTTCTTAGAGTCCAAGGCCATTTGCCAGTCTGTAGTTACTTTGGCAAGAGCCAATACTGTTCTGTGTTTGGCTCTGAAGCTGGACTGAGCCGGGTTTAGCAACTTTTGTGGATAAAAAAATGTTCTCTAAGTTGGATGTTGACAATTTTTTCAAGTAATTTAGAGAGGATGGATAGTATAGAAATAGGCTGGTTATTGTTCAGATCACTCGGATCCCCAGTCTTGAATAATGGTAGGATGTGGGCAGTTTTCCACGAGACAGGTAGCTCACCTTGAATCAGAGAGGTGTTGAATAAGTGTGTAATGGGGGCGGTCAGAAAAGTATGGCCAAGTTTTAGGAAGTAAGGTTCAATATTATCTGCACCCACACTCTTTTTTGTATCCAGAGAAAGGAGGAGGTCCTCCTCTTGCTTAAACATAATTGTGAGGAAGCTGAAGGGGTGGGATGCAGTTGGTTATGGTTGTGGTTATCAGTGAAGCCAACAGTGTAGTCTCTTGCCGGGCTAAGTTTACTGATAGGTAAGGTGTCAAAGGCAAGCCCTGCAGTGGCAAAGTGATCATTAAACTTCTCTAGTATATCAGCTTTGCCCGTATAGGTGGTACCATCAGACACAATTTTGTCTGGAAGGGGTGTTGCAGTGGACTTTTCAGGATGTTCCAAAATTTGGCAGAGTTGTTTTTATTGTCTTCTAGTTCTTTTTGGAAGTACCTAGCTTTTTCTGACCTAATTAGCTTGGTACAAGCATTCCTAGCGGTACAGAATGCTAACCAATCGGCTTCCAGGTGAGATTTCCTCCCTTTTTTCCACCAGTAGTCCCTATCCCTAAGTGCTTTCTTCAGGATGGGAGAGAACCAGCCAGAAGTTTTATTTTTTGATTTGATCAGTCTTAGTGGGGCGTGTTTGTCTATTAGCCCCAGTAAGAGGCTGTGAAAAATGTTAAATGCCTCGTTTAAGGTGGGGGCTAGATAGAAATCTTGCCAATGAATGTTACTTAGAGCTTTCAAGAAAGTGTACTGGCAGAACTTTTTCAGGCATCTTTTCAGTTTGAATTTGGAGGCCGTTTTTATTTGGGAAGGATGTCTGATGCAGGCAGTAGTGCAATGGTTGCTTATATCATTGAAGAATACTCCAGTATGCGAGATATTGTGAGGTTTGTTTACCAGCATAAGGTCCAGGAGGGTGCTGCACTCAGGGTTTTTTCTGTTAGGTCTGGTTATAGCAGTCACCATTTGTAACAGACCATTAACATCACATAGATCCTTCAATTTCTTAGAGCTGTCATCGTTCCCATTTAGATTGAAATCCCCCATTAGAATACACTCAGTATTAGCAGAGTCAAGAAGGTTTTGAAGGTGTGGCAGAAGCGCCCAGCCACCAGACGGCGGTCGGTAGCATGCTGCCATAAGGAGCGCTTTCGCTGGAAAGTGATAATTTTAGAGTCAGGCATTCAAATTCCTTAGCTTTTGAGGTACAGTCAAAGACTGTAACTGTGAATTTGCTTTTGACATATATTGCAACCCCTCCCCCTCTAGTCGGTCTATCACAGTGGTAGATGATATATTCGGGTACGTTGATAGACTTGTCCGAGGTCGAGGGTGTGAGCCAGGATTCAGTTATCATGAAGAAATCAGGAGATGCATGTAGAGTTCAGGTCTGTATATAGCCAAACTTCTTTAGCAAACTGCAGACATTGATATGGAGAAAGCTAATGCCTTTATATTGAGGTAAATGGGAGCTTGATCCAGCCAATGTCTAAGCACTAATTTTTTGACTACTAGTGAGATTAGAGTCATATGATATCTTCTCTTTTTTTACTAGAATTTTGGAGAAATCCCCCAGAATACAGATGGTAGGGGAAAAAAGGCCTTCTAGACCTAGGAGTGGGTCCATTGTTGTTTTGATTTGTTTCCACAGGGAAGATATCTTCTCACAGGCCCAGAAGATATGCGGGAGAAAGCCTTCCTCCTTGCCGCATCTGGAGCATGTATTTGAGGGGAGACACCCTATTTTAGCCAGTTTGATTGGAGTGTAGTACATATTGTTTAAGATACAATACTGAGTTAGTCTATACTGGTCTTGAGTGATATAAACATATAAGTCTTTCCATAGGTGTGGCCAGTTAATTTCCAAGTCAGGAAAGAGAGCATTCCATATCTTGGAACCCACTGGAGATGGGGGTTGGGGGCTTGCAAGCAGATGCTTGTATAGACTGGAGATTCCATGTGACCTGCATGCCGGACCATTTATCTATTGTAGAAAGTCACCCAAATAAGAAGGCAGGGGTTTCAGTCCAAAAATGTTGACCAGAAGATGTCTAAGCTGGAAGACTTTGAAGATGTGTGTCGATGGTAACCTAAGTTTAGTTAGAATCTCTGGTGAAGTCAGGATGGAGCTGTGGGAGTAGCAGTCTGAGACAGTGATTTCTGGGGTTATCGGAAGCCAGCTTCTGGAGAGTGGAATACTTCCGATCTTGATGTTTAAATTGGAGAGGATTGGTTGAGAAAAATCATGGACCGGAAACAGCTTGGGATATCCGCACATTTGTGAAAAGATTCTTAGCGAGATTCTGACTGGGGAGGAATGTAGTGATTTTGGCATATTTCTTATTTCTGTGAAGAAGTTTGTAGCAGGGGATAATTTGTGAGAAGACAATAGATCGGATACAATTTGTAGCCAGATTGGGATATAGTCTTGTTGAAGTAGAAGTTGAGCTAGAGATAACCATTTCCCACATTTATATAGATGACTAGCCCAGTAATATAGTAAGAAATTAGGCAAACGTAACCCTCCTGATTCCTTGGGTTGGCTTAGTTTAAGGTAGGAAGGTCTCTTTCATATGTTGATAAATTGCCCTATGGCATACTTTAGTTATTTCATGACTGTGATCAAATATACATTATGTTCATGTTCTGTAAATAAAAATAAGCATGAAATATGAAAGAAATACATGCGGCGTAAATGTGCTAGATTTGTGAGGAGTGAAATAAATGGTTTTCCTCAGTTACAACATTTTTTTAACTAATTTCACATAATTAAATGATATGGAACAGTTTGAGTAATTAATGTTTTAACAAATTCCAACATGAGATTAATTGAAACTGCTAGATTCTAAGATTGAGCCTGGCTATTTTATTACAGCCATTCATTTTAAATGATTAACAAGTACATGCTTTGTTTTAAATTGGTGTAGGTATATATGTATGCTGTGCTGCATGAATACTTTACTCTGATAAAGCAGGGCTGTGTCCTTGTGAAACATTAGTGTTTTGATCTCTGCTTTTAAGCACCATTGAGGTGTGATGAGCTGCTTTAATAATAAATAAAAATGGTTTGATATACTTAATACCATTTTGTCCTTGCAGTTTGGTGGGTGCAAAAGCTTTGTTTTTGTGCTTTATGTTAGATGAGAATTACTAGGAAGTTTTGGAAACTGGTTTTTGTAAAACAGGTTCCCTCTTAAGGAAGGGGGTATGTGACAGGGTTGAATACGGCCCTGTTCCAGTTGTTATGGAGAAAGTTTAAATGCAATGATCTGTTCTATTCTCTTCTTTTCTGTCTCCTCTCTGTCTAGTTGCACAACCAAATTTTCTCCTAAGACCAAAGACTTTATCACCCCGACACTCTTGCAATTCTTTGCCTCTCACTGTCTCTCTACCCTCAATTGCTATTTCTGTATTTTCTCCCCCTTACATATTTGCTGGTATAAAAATATATGTGAATCATTTTGTAGAAATGTAATTGATACGGGGATCCCTTTGTTTAAAACTGTATATAGTTATACTGTTGAAATGATTGCAAAGCTAAAACTGTATATAGTTATACTGTTGAAATGATTGCAAGGCTATTGGGAACTAAAGCGATTAACCTGAGATGCAATTTTTAAGTCTTTTGCAGAAGATGTAAACAAGAGGTCAGTTCTGAGTCACAATGTTCTTTTTGCTGCACCTGCTGAAACTGACAAGAACACTGTGTGAGAAGCATGCTGTTTTCTTAATGAGTTCCTGCACAGACTTATAAAAAAGAGCTGCAATGTTTTGCAAAAGACAGAGACTGAGAGACTAATACTGGAAATTGAGAAGAAAAACTCAGAACGACTGTTTTCTATGTTTGTACTGCCATTGTTAATAGTTATTCTGAACAATTTTTTTAATTTTTATTTTACTGTTATTAATAATAAAACTCTTATTGTGAATTTTACAACTGCTCCTGGTTTTCCTATGCTTCCTGGCCTATGCTTTGATGACACTAGGACACAGAGTCCTGACAGCAGCAGCTTTAACCATTCAGCTAATGGGTAATTCCCCCACAGCTGGGAGATTTGAGTTCTTTTTTGACTTTTTACTTGCTATCTTGGCTCTCTCACCCCTTACATTAGTTCCCTTTTCTTATGTTTCTCCTATCCAGTGTACTCCCCTTGTACCACTGACCTTCACTCACTCTCCCTTCCTCCCATGAAATCCTCTGCAGGTCAAGCAGCTTTCTTTTTCAGATTCCCTAAGTTCTGGTCTAGGCTACCAAATAAACAGAAAAGAACCACACTCTGGAGCAAGGAATGACAGGACAACAAATGGCAGGTTAAAGGCGTAGTGCCATTATATTTTCCACCTCCTTGTCACAATTTGAAAAAGTTCAGAACTTCACAAAACATCAACAAAGAGCCAGTGGCTACAAAACCTTGTGCACTGCCCCTGTGCTTTACTCCACTAGAGCTTCCTCAGGAGGCGGTTCTTTTCTGTTTATTTGTTTGACTTTTTCAGGGGAGTACACCCCAGACCCTGCACCATCTCATGTACTGGGCACAGCTTTCATTGATTTGTTTCAGCTCTGGTCTAAGCTACCCCCTGCTATTTCATCTGCCTCCTCTCTCAAAACCCTCCTTTGTGACTTCTTGAATCACTACTGCAAATGCCCCTGACCCCTCCTAGCCTTTCCATTTACTGCACTAAGGGCAACTGTTGGGGCTTGCTGCCCCAAGGCACCTTTCCCACAACTGCATCTTGATATTCTGATTATTGTAATGTGATGCTTGTCGTGACTGCATTGCAATGGTACTATTCATCATAGTGCGGTTATTCTGATTATCTAGATTTTGTAACCAATCATACTGTACCTTCATAACCCTTGTATGCTTACTGTGCTATATTTTAATTAATTATAATAACTGGAGACCCTATTTATCAACCGGATTACCAGTCTGATAAAATGCCATAATAACCGGATTTTGGGTTATTACATTCCCAAAAACCTTAATAACCTGAAATCCAGTTATTACGGCATTCCAAAGAACTTTCAACTTAAACTTTCAATTTCCCCACTCACTGTAGCGTGACCGAGTAATGTTTCTATTGTATCCCAAACTGTATAACTTTAGAAGAAACAACACTGTTTACTATAAAATAGAATTAAGTATGCACGACACTGTACCTTTACTTATTTCTTTTAGAAAGAAGCTGCTGGGAGGAGAGCAAGCAGAGCAAGTCAGTCAGCAGCTTCACAGAACAATTACGATGACGCTTTGCATCATGTCTTCTGAACCCGCTGACTGACTCACTCTGCTTGCTCTCCTCTTGGAGGCTTCTTTCTAAAAGAAATAAAAGTAAAGGTACAGTCTCATGCATACTTAATTCTATTTTACAGGAAACAGTGCTGTTTCTTCTAAAGTTATACAATTTGAGGTACATAGAAACATAGAAACATAGAAGTTGACAGCAGATAAGGACCGCAAGGCCCATCCAGTCTGCCCATTTCTTTTTCTGCCTTATGAATGTGCCATTGGCCTTTGCTTTGTCAATGGCCTATCTATTCATACTCATCTGTATTGCTCCCTTATGCCTGTCCCATGCCTGGCTGAAGCCCTGCACTGTATTCATATCCACCACTTCCTGAGGTAGGCCGCTCCATGCATACACCACCCTTTCTGTGAAAAAGGACTTCCTCACATTACCCCTTAATCGGCCTCCCTCTAATCTCATGCTGTATCCTCTTGTCCTGCTAATTTTCTTATATTGAAACATGTTAGACTCTTTCACCTTGTTAATGCTCTTAAGGTGTTTGAATGTTTCGATCATATCACCTCTCTCCCTCCTTTGCTCTAGGGTATACATATTGAGCTCCATTAATCTGTCCTCATATGTTTTTTGATGCAGTCCCTGCACCATTTTGGTTGCCCTTCTCTGGACTGCCTCAGGTTTGGTTACTGTCCTTGTGAAGGTGTGGCCTCCAATACTGCATGCAGTACTCCAGATGGGGCCTAACCAGTGTCTTGTAAAGAGTGATTATTACCTCCCTCTTCCGACTTGTGATACCCCTACTAATACACCCCATCATCCCTCTAGCCTTACGTACTGCTTTAGTGGTCTTCTTGGATGATTTCAGGTCATCAGTGATGATGATGCCCAAGTCTCTTTCTTCCCTTGTGACTGCCAGCAACTCCCCTCCCAGCCTATAGGTGGCTTCAGGATTTCTCTTCCCTATGTGCAGGATCTTGCACTTCTTTGCATTAAACTCCAGTTGCCACTCTTCTGACCATTTTGCTAGTTTATCAGATCTCTTCTCATTCTGTCCACCCATCATCTGAATCATCTACTCTGTTGCAGATCTTGGTGTCATCTGCAAACAGACACTCCTTACCCTCTAGTCCATCTGCAATGTCACTGATGAGGATATTGAAGAGGACTGGCCCCCAGGACTGATCCCTGAGGCACCTCACTTGTGACTTGCATCTCTTCTGACTGTGTACCGTTTACCACCACTCTCTGTTTTCTGCCCGTCAACCAGTTTGCCACCCAGTTGACCAACTTCTGACCTACCCTGAGCCTACCCAGCTTATTAATCAATCAATCTTCCATGTGGAACAGTATTGAAAGCTTTGCTGAAGTCAAGGTAGGTGACATCAACTGCTCCCCCCTTGGTCCACCACTCTGGTTACCCAGTCAAAGAAATCCATGAGATTAGTTTGACAGGGCCTTCCTTTTGTAAACCCATGCTGTCTTGGATCCTGTGCTCCTATGGATTCCAGGTGTTGCACTATCCTTTCCTTAAGGAGTGTCTCCATAATCTTGCCCACTACTGAGGTAAGACTGACTGGTCTGTAGTTCTCTGCCTCCTCCCTGCTACCACTCTAGTGGAGCGTGATCACATGAGCTCTTCTCCAGTCTTCTGGGACCTCTCCTATACTCAAAGAATAGGAACACCATTCAGTCACGTTACAGCAAGTGGAAAAGTGCACTCAAGGAAAAAACAAAACAAATCGACACCAGCAATTATAAAAAATAAAGGTTAGGCAAATGTGAATTTATGGATTTTTTTTGCACTCCCTCAGTGTGTGATGACCACATAAACCTCTTGAGTGTTGCTCTCAAGGTTTATGGGTCATCACACACACCAGGTGTCAAAAAATCCATAACGCACTTGCCTATCCATTATTCTCATATTGCATCTATTATTGTATTACTCTTTTGCACTGTTGCCTCTCTACACCTCTCCCGAGGATGTATCTGGAAATGAGCTGCTACCAGTTCAGTATGTTTTTCCTGGTAAAACGTTTGAAATAAATAAATAATTCCATGGACATCTACAAGATGACTATTATTTTTTTACTTTTATTCAAAGCTAACATTAACTGGATGGCTCTGCTTTGCACAGACTGCCTTTATTCATTTACTGTACTACTTTCTCTTTTTTAAAGGCAAATCATCCTGTACTTTGCCTGTCTGCTCTCTACTTGGGAGGGTGGACCTCCACCCCTTGCTGAGGATGAAACCTGGAGTCCCCAAGTCCCAAAGGCAGCAGTTCCACTCTGAGTGAGTAGAGTACTGCTTTGGCTTTATACTTACCATCCTGTGGATGAGCACTAGATGTCTATTGCTTTTGACTGTTATATTCAACTTTCACTACTAGATGCTCCTGCTTTGAACATACTGCCTTTCTCACATACAACAAAAGACCACAGCTTAAAAACATGTTTTGCCCTTGGAATCCTTGCAACTAACCATCAAGTTTCTAATCTTGATTTTTATTGATATTGAAAAGTGATCGTTGAACAGTTTCGTAGGAACAGTAAGGGTGTAGCCATGTTTGATCAACTTCAGCCTTTTCTGAGAAGGGATACACCATTGAGCTAGCAGTAGTGATAGTTTATGAACTGTTTCTGTGCATTATAATGAGTAGGTGCTAATACAGCGGTCCACACAGAATGACTATTTATCCAATGAAATTCCAAACTTACATGATGCCCCTTTGAGTGATGATTATGAGCCATGGTCAGGGTTTTCATTTTTATTTTCTTGGTCCACCCATCTCAGCCTACAGCCATCTCCCAAACCCATCACCTAGGCCTTGTCCAAGAAGCTGTGCTCATGTGAGTTACCTCTCATGACTGGGATCTTGGATAACCTGAAATTCCTTGGATGATCCAAAGCCAGTGCTCCTCCTGTTTGGAGGACAGAGGCATAAGGTCCAAGTGAACCACTTGCATTATTCTTGATACCAAGTGTTTTTTTGTTTTCTCTTCACCCAGGACACCAGTGGCTGGGGCTCCAGTGCTAGAGTGTGCACACAGATGTATGCTGATGTGTAAAGCCAGCTGATGTCTTCCCTCTCCAGCTGCTCCTGAGTGCTGTTTCACCTGTGGTCATCCAGATGGCTATGGTGTGACTGAGACACCCAGACTCTCTGAAGCCCCTCCTCTGTCAGCCCTCCAGTGACCAGGGATAATTTGAAACTCAAATTTATAGCACTGTAAGGCTCTGTACACATCAGGCTAGTTAAAATGTTTTAAGGTGCTTAAAACGTTTTAACTAGCGCAAACACAGCACTCGTCCGCATTTAAGCACGGTTTCAAAGCATGTTAAGAAACTGTGCTTAAACCTGCCAGAGCTAGTCTCAAGTCCGTCTTTAAAAACAGTTTGAAGGAAGAAAGCGTGTTACCTTGTGGTGTGGACGGGCGTGTGATTTTTCCATCGATTAGGGTGCCAACTTAACCGCGTTACAATCGCGGAGGATTACCGGGTTTAAAAACTTTACTCGCTGCCAATGCAGATGGGAGTTTACCGTGTTACAATCGAGTTCGAACTCGGTGAACAATAATCTGGACGGGCTGCTGTGGTGAGTTTGAAAACGTTTTGAAACCGTTATTTAAAATGGTACAAATCTTCAGTTGTAATGTGTACAGGGCCTAAGTGGCGAAACTGGAGCTGCACAGGCCAGCCAACTCAGAGTTGCCATCTCTAAGTGGATCATGCCCTGTTAACAACAATTTGCCAGCCTTGACTGCATGTGCCAGTTTATCTGGGGTTTGATCATGGTGGATGACCTTAAAGCAGCAGTGCAATGAAAAAAGTTATTCCAAAAAGCTAATTTTCTGCTATGTTTGTGAAAAATATTGGCAGAACTGTTGATTTGGGTTTTCTGGATTCATTCTATGCTGTGTACTGTACATTGTCTGGGAGCCCTCCACTTTTCCCTTTCCCCGAAATAACCACACAACACAGGTCTTAAAGGAAATGGCTGCAGCCATGCATTTATTGGAATAAATCACCACCTATTTCCAGAAGCAGTGTACGCTGCCGGGAAGATATACAGCCAACATGCCGGCCTCCCACACTCTTGTCCCCAATCTTTGGGCTAATCCTGGTGTGGGCCTGATGTACCTCTGTGGTCAAACCCCTCTGACCGGAGCGGGTGAGATCATAGGGCTCAGCACCCTTGCAGCCACCAACGTCCAGTGCTACTGTACCCGAGGAATAATCCTAATAAGGTTGGACCACGACCCCTCCCTTCCGGGTCCGGGTCTTGCAATCCCCTGCTTCACGCTGACCGGAAGTGATGAGCCCTCCAGAAGAATTCAACTTGTCCCCTCCTTCTTACTCTTGAACCCTCGGTCTGTGATCCTCCCAAGCCTCCACAGGATGGACGCAGTCCGACCCCCCCCAAGCTGCTGCTCCAATTAGCCTCCAAGACCCACCTACCCAGCTAACTCCTATCTAGCTATCCATCCTGCTCTTAACCATCCTCACCTCCTGCAGTGCCAGGGGAGACTGTCACCAACTCCCCCAGCCTTAGGTTCCGAACTCATCATCCCCGTCTGCCTGCAGCTTGCCACCAAAGTCCCAAACTGACTGGCTTGCTCACTGCATCGGGTGTGACCCATTTAGAACCTTTCCAAAGGAAGAGTCAAAATGCTTGAGTGCTGTCCCATGCCAGGCTTTTCACTGGGAAGTTGTGCTGTTCTGGCAGTACCCTAGGGGCCCCCTCCTTAGTCCAGGGGGGCACCTCTGCTGCTACCCAGTGAGTACGCACATCCTAAATTCTCTGTTCTTAGTACCTTCATGGAACCTGTAAGAGACAACAAATCATTGCCAATGCCATTACTGTAACACACAGCTGCCTGCCTCTCCACTTGCACCTGGTCCCACTTGCTGGGATACCATCTGCCTGTTGGGGTGCCACAAGGCCCACCCCTGACCTACCTGCCATTCCACGCTAATATCCCTAGGGGTGGGAGAGGCCCTTCCGGTACCTTCCATGCGCCAGCTGACGCACCCTGCACCATTCCATAACCCCAAAGTAATGCTCGATGATGTAAAAATTTTGTGTGTACATATGAATTTGTACTTGTACTGTAATATAACTTGTAATTTAACTCTTTATGTAGTTAGAGGACCTTGTTGCAATTGAGTCTGTGCCTCAATTGATTTTAACCCTAAGTTGTAAAACCCTTTTTCTTTCTTTTTTTTTTTTGAATAAATATATTCACTACTACTACTACTACCTTCTCCTCGGATCATGGTGCCTGCTGCGCCTTTGCGACCGGCCAAACTGGACTTGCCTAGGGGGCCTTGGAGCCTTCTCTCCCCATAGCTCTCCAGCTGATGGGGAGGGCAGCCCTCCTTCAGTGTATCCAGATGGGCTTGAAACTCATCTTTTCAAACTAACCCAACTCACTGTTCCCCTGAAAACAGTATATATATATATTACGGCTTGCTGCTAGCTCTGTGATTGCTGTGATTTATATAATAGACTAATACTGTAGCATTGAAAATCACCTCTTGTGACTGCTGGAATCCCTCTTTCCAAATGCCAGCTGGGATCCTGCCAACATGATCCCTGTTGTGAGCCTAACAGCTGTCTGCATTACTCTTGTGCTATGCCTGAGGGCTGCCATTCGGCACCCAGCTCAGCAAGGCCCCGTACTTGAGGCCTCCTGGCTGCTACCCAGTGTCTTCCTACAGCCATCCCAACCAAATTGGAGCCCCTTAACTCTGAGCCAAGCCCCTCTTGTTCTGGTAAGGAACCCCACTACCAGTGGCATATGAAACACCAAGGCACATGTGTTTGCCCTGCCACAACACTCCAACAGGCTCCTGACAGTTGGATCCTGAACCTGCTAGGGCCACTCAAGGCGCCCCTTGGATAATTCCCCTGTTCCTGCAACCCAGAACTATATCTGCACCCGCTACTCTGCCCCGGCATACTGGTAAGCCTGTCCCCACCCTCTGCAGTTGCAAGATCTTGGGCTCCTTGTTGGGGATGGTGGTGTTCCTGTTCCCCAGCCTGCCTTTTCACAGGGAACTCCCTAGGTGATGCCTCCCATGATGGGCCTACCTATGCATCCATGGCACCCCCCCTTCTGAGGCCCAGGAGCTACTGAACCATATGAATCCTGTGTGGAGACGCATGAATTCTGTTAGCTGAGAACCATGCAATGCTCCCCACAACCACCTGCCGCATGTATATTTTTTTGCCTGTTTACTCTTATTATGCTTTCCATTAGTAGCTTCCCCATATACCAATGGAGTGACCTTACCCTGCCATGCTGGGGGGGGGGTTCGGCCCCTCCTTGACCTACATACCGCACAGTGTGCAAAAGAGGGGGGACCCTCAGTCAAGTAGCTCTACCTGCCCACTGTGGTCTAGATAATTGCTACAAGTGGGTAGCGTTACTGCAAAATAGTCACCTGGTTGTATTTTATTCTACCTGGTAGCTATGCTAGCACTGCACCATGCAAAGACTCCTCCTAAAGATAACTAGGGTTTCCGTCTGTCCTTGTCCCCACAGGCTAGACCTGATTTTCGGCAGCTGTGTCCTGTCAAACCTGAACGTAAGACTTGACCTGACAACATAGCAGTAACATATTAGCTATGCCAGCTCTGCACCATGTGCAGACCCCACTTAAAGATAACTATGGTTTCCAGCTGTCCTTGTTTCCACTGGCCAGACCTGATTTGGGCAGCTGTGACCTGCCAACCTGAATGTAGCACTTGACCTGACAATATAGCAGTAACATATTGCCAGACTCCCTCTGAACGTTGCCTACTAAGATACCACCACTACAACGTTACGCACACTGGTGACACTGAGACTCCACACTCCTAATCTCTGTCCTGATTATGTAGCAAAACAAATCCACTACATAGGCAGAAGATACATATTACTGCACATTCTGTTCCATCGGAACTGTCCCCTTTTGGGCTTCACTCAGAATGGTAATCCTGTTGATACCCATCCTCTTATGTGTCTGGCCAATTCTCTATCTGTCCTATTAGCTATGTCACAATGCATCTGCTGCTAGAATTGTATGTCATTTATATTATTATATTTACTTACTTTATTTTATATATATATATATATATATATATATATATATATATACACACACATACATATATGTAATTTTTTTGTGTGTGTGTGTGTGTGTGCAATGCGTACCTAATAGCACCATGGCTAATGGCAGGTTCGCCACCCATCGATCAGTGTGTTGCTACCCAGTCCATTTGTTGCTGCCAGGAACAAGACATCCGGCTATTACCGCTGTCTACTGACATTACTGCTACTTCAACCATCACTGACTGACTTGAAAGACTCCAACCTGGCTGTATAACTGTAGTCTCTATTAGTGCCTGTAGGGTGTATGCGACTGCTATCCCCCACCTGGAATGAACAAATAAGGGGAGTGAAGGGAAAGTACAAAGTTAGCAGTACCATGTGATGCTAACCGCATGACCCTACCCAGGAGCCCGTAGGGGAGGGTTTTGGAGTTGCTCCCTGCTGTTGTAACTTGCCTGTGTTTAAACTTAAGGTCCCAGTATTACCCACCTGCAGTATTAGACAGTCAGTGACTGCAAACATCCAGTGGGATTGAGACTTGGTTTAGATGTGGAGGGGGGGGTATGAGATGAGTCCATGGAAGACAGCACAACAATTCGGCTAAAATACTTCCCGATATACAAGTAGAGTAGTAACTTCTGAGCTCTGCAATTCATCTGGACCATTGATTCTAACCAGTCTGTTTGTTGCAGCTAGGAATGATACTTATACCAAACATCACTGGCTCACCATGTGTGCTGGAATTCCAGACTGATCTGGTTATCATGTCACAGCCACCAAGATGCATACCAGTGGTGTTAGCACCCATATGGTATGTTTTCCCAAGTGCTCATATGCCTGCTGTGCTAAGTAAATGGTGAGCCATTAATACCTAGTCTCGGTTGCCTATTCCTGGACACCTGGAAGCCCTGGGAAAGTTAAGTTATCTGCTAAAAGTGTATTGTGCCAAATAGGAGCTGTGTACTGAAACCCATGTACTGTACTCCTTGATCTTGGGTCCGTTCCCATGCTCAGCAGCGGGGACAGCCAGCCGGATGCTCAGTAGCCCCCCTGGCTAACCACCACCTGTCCTCCATACCCTTCCATGTCTCACAAGAGGCCAGTAGGCAACCAATGGTGGAGGAATTAATATGCCTCTCCTGCTGCACTTGGAAGTCACACCCAAGGGGGGGGGGCTGCATCCTGCAGTGCTATGTGAGCATGGTCGACTCTGCCATGCTCTGTCCTCTTGCATGTCTCCCTTGTCTGTGGTAACCCAGGAGCCTGGGGCAGAAAAATTACCCCCTCAGGGTCACGTAGGATACCAGCCCCTGAACTGCATGCTGTGCAGAAGTGACAAGCCCCTTAGCTAAATGCAGCTCAGTTCTCCACCTATGGGCTATACTGCTAGCGCTAACTCAGTCACTAGCAGCCTGAGCCTCAGCACCAGAGTAGTTCCTGATGTGAACAGTCACCCAGTGGCATCTCAACCCCAGTCAGATCCATCAGGCTGCAGCCCGTGGGTGAGGTCACCAGTGAAGTGCCTCACGGGCGGGGTCCAAACTCAGTCATGCTGGCCAAACTCTGAAAACCCGCTGGGGAGGTGGATGCCTGCTCGATCCTTCTTGGCCTGATATGCTGATGGCAGTCTCTAGATTAAAGCATTTTGGGTGCCCCGTGCCCTCCTCAAGATGGCCACCAACCTCGTGGGTCCCGCAAAATTGCACCCAGTATGCAGCACTCGAGTATGGACTAGGCCCAATACCACCATGAGAATGGATGAGCTTGCACGCCTGTTGCCCCTGCTTGGATGCAGTGGGGTCCAAGAAAGCCACCAAACCTTAGGCCTGAATGGCGCTTTGAGGGAGGGGTTATCAGTCTGTGGGATGCAATAGCCCAAAAGAACTCCCCGGCAAGCCCGCATGAAACTCCAGGTCGGGAGCATCTGATCACCGAACCCCAGGACCATGAAGGAGAGCCCGCTCCTCCAACCACCAGGTAAAATGCAATACAACAAAAACAGCATTTTCTGCATTTTTGGGGGTTTTATTGTTTATTTTTTTTTAAGAAGAAAAGAAAAGAAAAAAAAAAGAAGGACCGTGTCGCACAGGGCGAGGTCTGTGATGTGATCAACACCAGGGGAGACGAGGGTTTTTTCCCCACACAAGCCAAAGTGGCCCGTCATCCTGTCCTGCTGCAGCTCAGCATGGCAAAGTTACTGCCACCTGTGATCCTGTTCTCAGTCCACCCCGAATGGGGAATCGCCCATAGCTGCCGAAGATCTGAGGGAATATGCCTGCTCCTCTACCCATGCTGCATCAGCCCCTGCCGGTACCCCAGCCTGGCACCCTAATCCGCAGCACTCACTGTGATCGCTCCCCCCAAAAAATGGGGGATCCCAGTGGCACAAATAGTGGAGGAAAGGCTGGTCGAGTCCCCCTAAGGTGCAGCACCATACCTCACAACCTCACTACATTTACTTATGGCAGTGGCCTGCCAAAACCAAGGCAAAGTCTAGAAAGTGTAGTTCCTTTTTTTTTTTTAAACTTTCCTTTTATCCCTCCTTACTACCCCCTCGACCCACTCCTTCTGACCATTGATCAATCTTCCAGGTTCCTCTCACAGAATCTGCCCCAGAGTGCCAGGCAAGCTCCTTTTAACCCTCCTACCTTCTCCTACTCCTAGGAGTGCCTGCACAATGGGGTCTGTCCTGCGAGTCGGCTATCCTGAGGTGGATCGGTTGTCATCTTGACCCGAGGTGGAGGTCCGGTTTTCTTTCCTTACCCCATCCCAATCCCCTGGAATGCCGGTGCGAGAACATATATCCAGAGAGGTGATGTGCTGACGCATGTCTTTCTCCCAAGCGCCTAACAGCATCCTCCCTCCCCAAATCCACCGAGTGGAGCCGCCAAGCCCTCGAGAGCCCGTGCTTCCACCCGCCCTCTCAGGACATCAGGTGCTGGCAGCACCCCTGGTATCCCTCCCCAGAGGGAGGAGAGCATCCATTGGGATGCTCAATCCTCCCTCTCTCCGCTGACCCCTGATGACCCGAGCCCGTTCCCGCACCCGGGTCGCCGGCATAGCATGAGGTGTGGCATCCAGCACCTCAACCCTCAGCGCCACCGGGCCTTTTATTTTTTTCTAACAGAACTATAACTACCATTAATGGGTCCCACCAACATTTGTAAAACCATCAGTAACCTATGTGGTGCCAGGTAAATCTGAGTGTAACTCAGCGTGCTATGCAAAATTCATAGCAGATGAGAGGTATTCTCAGTGCTAAAGGCAGCTTTTTTGTCTATAGCAGTACATCTACTGTTCTTCAGTGCTCTTCCCCTTCCCGCAACTGCAAGGCACAGAACAAGGCCCTTCCTCTGTTTGACTGCTGGTCACAGGAGTTGTTTGTAGTTCGATGAATGGAGGAGAAAGAAGGGAGATCTGCTGGCCCTCAGCTCAGAAATCCCTTCTTTCTCCACCCTCCCCCGAATGCCACCGCCTCCAGGCAGACTTGAGGGACCTCCCCATGGCGTTGACATGATATCTTTTCACCAAGGAGGGAGGTCCCCTACATTCTTTCTAGGTCCAGGGAGGGAGGGAGGGCCCCAGACAAATGGCCAGCTGCTGCAATGCCTTGCAGCTTCTCTATTTGCATTTTCGTCTTGATTCTTACCCTCCTCAGGTTCTCAATATTATTTCTATGCAAAAATGAGGTGGACATCTTTTTTTCTTGAGAAATAATTATTTTAAAACTTTCATAAAATTCCTAAATGATGACGGAAAATGAAAATGTTCCCACCAAAGTAAACTGGAAGACATCTTGCATTGATTAGGAAGAAAAAAAGATGGGGTCAAATTTTAGCCCATTTTCATTGCACTGCTACTTTAAGTTGTCTTAAACTGAATCATAAATATTTATGTAACCCCCTTGCAAATAGGGGTGCCAAGAAATGCCAACTTAGGTTTACCTTAGTCCTGTCCTTCTGTCCTCCCGCTGTCACTCTGGCTTCTCCCGACTTGGCCCCTAATTTTTCTGGTTCCCCCAGGTCCTGCTTCACCCTTCTTTGTGACCTGCCTCAGCCTGTATGAAAATTCAGCTCCTCGGGGCTTAAAACACTGACTGCCATCTCCCACTGCTGAAGTGCTGCCTCCAGGGCAGGGGGAGTCATGTTGTCACGCAAAGCGCCTTTGATGTGGAGCCACTTGTTTTGCGGTCCCCTCGGGGTCTGTGTTGTGGGTCCCGGGATCCCTTCCACCTAATTAGGACCCAGTGACCACGGACAGCCTGCTTTGGGGGGGTGGGGGCTCAGATGAAAATTGAAGGAGTTTTGACTGGGGCTTATTTAAGTATGCCTGAGATGGGCCCTCGTCATCTGAATAATGCATAACAGTGTCAGGCTGCCTCCAGAGTAGCCTTAAAAGTCTTCAGCCTAAAAAGGGAGAACATAAATGTTTTAAATGTTGTAACCTGTTGCTGCTTGTTGGGAATATACTGTACATATGGGGGAAAGTGTTTCAAGTTAAAATTAATACTTTTTCCCTGGCAATTCCAGTATTTGGGACTCTTATGTGTCAGCCTATCAGCTGCTGCTGGGGGAGCTTGCATACGTGCAGTAGCAACATGGAAACTACAGGAACCACCCCTTTCATCTGTGCAATGACTCAAGTACAGCCTGTAAGCTACAGAACTGTGGGGCATTTGGGGCAAATAATTATTTCTTTCTGGCTGCACCAGGATATTGTTCAGGACTGTATCTAATCTGCTATAAGGGACAGTGGGTTAAGCAGCCATTGCCAGCAGTACAGCCAATTGGAATGCCAGGAATAGAAAGCCAGGACTTGTGGGACATTCACTGCAGCTCATGGGTAAGCACTCAAGTGCTCATGGGTACTTACAGGGACATCATTTTAGGCACCAAGTCTACAATCCAGTTGTGCCTTGAGTGTTCTGATTGACAGGTCCCTCAGCCATACAGAGACCTGTCACCTCATCTCTGCTGCTGATCAGGAGTTGAGCTAGGAGCTCTATAAGAGACAGTGTTGCCAGTTTGCCTGGAGATTGGAGACAAATTTCTGCCAGAAGAGAAGAAGGAGAGCAGGCTCCAGCCTGCTGGGAGCCCCCCACAGGGGTGGGGCTCAGGCCCCAGCCATGCCAAGCCACCAGGCCTGGGCCACCTATTTCAAGCCACTACTGTCATCAGGGGACAGTTATTATTTTCTTAGTTAAAGTTACCAGTTAAAGTAATTGTAGATCCTGCAACAGCTAGTCTGGAGGTTGCCAGTTATGTCCTCCAGAGGCTAGCCCTCCCTCCCACATTGGGAAAAGATGTGGACCAAAGATCAGATGTCCAGCAGTGGTGAGAGCGCTGACCAGACCAGATGACATCATGCAGCGGTGAGAGCACTGACCAAGTACCTCAGCGGTGAGAGAGCTGAAGAAGTCTTCAGGATGCCTTCGACTACAGGAAAAACCCATGGAGGACCTGAGTGAGCACCCTCTTACCCCCCGGGTGCGAGGGAGAAGCTGAGCGGGTAATCTTGGGGGCCCCAAGCCCCACTAAGAAATATGTGCTGTTAAGTCTGAAGTATTGAAGTTATCAGTCTGGGCTTCTAATCCCATGACAGACTGACTAGTTCAAGTAAATGGATGCATCTTGTATGTGGCCCAAATGGCTAAGTTGCAGGTGCAGCAAGATGCCTAGCTAGTAAAGCATGTAAATGTGTTGCAAGTTGTGTAGCTATGGGTTAGAGTCTTGCTATCGTGAAGCTGACTGCCAATCCGCGTTTGCCACTTCATGAGACAGGAGGCCCTAGAACATATTAAGTCTAAGATACCCTGAAGAAAATTTACCTGTGTCTGACCAGAATTTCGTCTGAGAGCGCTTGGGATAAGTGTACAATGTCTAGATGTGCCGGATAAGACTTTGCTTGTGAATAATGTTATTGGTATATAGAATTTACTGGATGTGGCTGCCTGTAACTAAAGTATGGGATGCTTGATAAAAGTGATGCTGCCAGCTTACTTTGAATGGATGCCTATTGGTATATAAAGTACTGGATGTGACTGTGTTTAAATTGCATATAGGATGCTTGATAAAAGTATCACTCTCATTGCATTGGATGGGACTTTCAAATATTGTGCTGAATGTTCTGGATGTAAGATCCACATAGCTTGCCTGGAATGTTCGGAAGTCTGCAAGTGCAGGGCAATCCCTGCCTGGGTTGTAAATAGTTGTCTGTAGCTCTGTAAAGATCCATCTCCAAGTTACCCCCACCCTCAAATCAATAGCTGGCCACCTCATCCAGCTGTACCGTTCTTCAGGCCTGCAACATCTCGGACTGTGGTATCTGGAATTCCAGTATGGTATAAGATTGCGGGGTTTCTGCTGTATCAGGGACTGGTACCAGTGTGGGCATTAATAATAATTATGGGTAACATCTGATTTGTCCACAGCTAGATAGCCAGAGCGCTGGATGTCTTAAGTCGAATGGTAAAATGTGATTTATGTCTGCCTATTAATATGTAGCCACCCAGCTGGAGGGTTCTCCAGCAAAACCAAATAACTTTGTATATTTTGTAAATAGGATAAGATAACCTCTACTCCTCCTGTTTCCCCTTCCTAGCTCCTATATTACCCCCAAAATAAATATCTTGTTATTTGTTGTTTAAAAGTCTGGTGTGAGCATATTACTGGAGAGAGCTTTTAATTCAAAATGTTGAAATGTGGAGAACACTGTATTGGGGCATGTCTGGGGTGGGTAAATGGTCACTGTGGGTGGTGTAGCAGCTCAGGGGGCTACACCCAGTACCATCTCACCCACGTAAAGCACCCTGAGTGGAGGCACTGCGCAAAGGTTTTAAAATTTTTTACTAGCTAGCTAACCCAACCCCCTCAGCCTATGTCCAGGGTAGTGCTGCAGGGGTGTAACACTGGGGATAGCACCACCCAGGGGGTACATTTATAATTGATAATAACCAAGGTGTTATTAGCTGTCTGGGCTTCTTGTTTTAAGGAACTGACTCAGTTATTGGCACTTTCTATCACTGGGAGGGTGATGGTAAGGCTAGTTAAGGTACTGCAGGATTCAGGATCCTCTTGATCACAGTTTGCTGCAAGACAATTAATGGGAGCCAGGGTCAAAAGCTGGCTTTTGCCTTTTGACAAATAATGTACAGCTAGATCCTTTTCTTTTCCAAGAAGACCTGGCTTTTTGATGCACATCTTCACAAAAGCAAGGTTTAATTATGGCAGCAGTCACTGTCTGGTCCTGCCTCTGAAGTTTACTAGTCACATGCAGATGGTGTAGAATGTTGCAGTTAGACTGCATGCTAGTTATGTTGGTTCCTTCCATTTGGGCAGACTCACTGACTGTCCTTTCAGGGAATCAAACCTGGAACCTTGAGTTCTGAAGACAGCAGCTCTGACTATTCAGCTAAAGGGGTATCCTATTAGCTTGGAGGTATGGATGCTCTCTTTACATTACATGTAACTCTATGGTTACAGCATCTCATATTCCTTCTAGATGACACTGCTATTCACAGACAGCTTTTTCTCATATACTATACAACACTGCTCACATGAGCTAGAATTTCAGAGCATTGTACTCATGTACAGCAGGGTCTATAATGCATGTCTGGAGAGAGACAGATCAGTTTCAAAGTGCTTCAGTTAGTATATAAGACCTTCAATGAGCATGTTCAGCCCATCTCCTTGCCTGACATACCTCAGGACCGCCTTGTGAATGAGCTTACTCAATGGAGTTTTCTTGGCAATAAACTTGAAACTTGAAACATACAGCTGGAGAGTCCCTCTAGGTGAGGCCACTTGAAACCTTTGGACAGCAGGTGACTGGGTCACTTCCTGCTGCAGCTCCACTTTTGAGCAACGGTTTGCCTCTGATAATTAGCACTGCACTGACAACTGCTGCATTTAAAGCAAGGCTAAAAACATTTGTTTTTAACAATACTTTTATGAGCTCTGATATGGTATGGAGCAGTTTTTATCCAATTCATTAAATAGTTTGAATACAGTAGTTTGTGTTGTTTGCCTTTTTGTTTTTTTTATGTCTTTTTATCTTATATGGACAAACCTCTTATTCTCTTGTCACCTAAATGTGGGGCACAACTTGAGGAAAGAGACAACATGAGGGAAACCTTTATCATACATGAGAGAAAGAAGTTTAGAACATTGTGGAAATAATTGCTTATGTTATATGGCTAAGGTCAATAACTTGCAAATGAGGCATTGTTTCAAGCCTCCTAATTCACAGTAAATCTCATAATTCACAACCAGCTGTGAATTATGAGATTTACCTATCAATCAAAACCACTTAAAATTCTTGTGTATTTTCTGCTTTCAAATGGATGTTTTAACCTATAGTATAATTAACTATCTACTGTATATACAGTATCAGTGGATTCCTGTATGTAATGTAGTGCAGTATATGCCATGTACTATTTATACTATATATACTATAGATCTTATGCATGTGGCAAGCATAATGGATGAAAGTCTGAAAGCTTTGTTTTACCTATGAAATGTAGGTTAATGCTGCTTATACTGGGTCTTTGTCCATACTCAGCCCTTGTGGTCTTGCACATCATAACTTCTAAACTGAATCTGTACACAATACACTTTTTAGTTATTGTAAGTAGGCATGTGAGGACCAGTCCGCTCTAAATCAGAACCCCCCCAGATCGGAAGCTGTCTGACAGATTCGGGTAGATCAGGACTCTTTCGCTGGAGTCCTGTGTCTGATTTCATTCTCTCACCATGTTCGCTATGGAGCAATTTTAAAAATAAATAAACACAAAAAAAAAAACACTTTATATATCTTGCAAGAAACTACCCTATCTACAGAAAAAAAAAAGTTCATCCAGTCAGCTCAACAGGATGCCACCTAAATGTACTGACTCCTTTTTTTGCAATGCAAGATAACACAGCAGCCAATGAAACAGACAGGAAGTCTGTGCCGGTGGGGAAATGTTATAACTGTGACAGTGTGTTGGTGAGAAGGTGACCGGGCATGAGGAAGCATATAAGGGCAAGCGGGTGAATCAGATGGATCTATGGGCATCAGGCAAGTAAGTGGGCAGATAGACATATGGCCAGTGAGTGGGCAGACTGACGTCTGGGCAAGTGAGCATGTGGAAAACAGGCAAGAGAGCGAGAAAGTGAGAGGCTAATAAATTGCTGAATTCACTTCTCTAGTAAGTCATTTTTTATTAAGTTAATAACTAAGCTGAAAGAGTGCAGCTTTTGAGTAAAATACTGTGGTTCAGATCTTAGTCTGCACCCGTGCTAAACCCCTTGTAAGCATGGATTTGTTTGTGTTTAAATGAGAAGATGGATGGCATTGACAAATCATCACAGGTTTGTCACAAATATTGTGAGTTAGTGCACATAGGAGGATAACAAATGTTGGATGGCTTGGTGGCAACATAGCTTGATGCATCAGTCCCACATTATGAGGGAGCAGAGAGGGGTTTTGCCCTTTAGCACTGCCCCACTTCTGCCCTACTATTGGTAAGGTGCTGCTGCTGCCCAGACAAAGTGCTGTAAACCCAGGCTTTAAATCAGCAAAGCTGATTTATGGTGATGCACTGGGCCCTGATATGGACTCATTGTGATGGCTCCTACTGTCTGATCCCCAGCATAACAAATGTCATAATATGATTTTGCACTGACTGTACCCACACTAGATTGCATATATATGTCTTTTGTTATGTCCTTGCTTTGTTGTACCTGTATGAGCATTTTCTCCCTTGTGCCTGCTCCCCTGGGCCAAACCTTGAAATGAACCTTAGTGTTTCTTCATGATCATCAGTTTCTAAATAAGCAGATGAACTGTAGTGCTCTGTTTAAATTAATGAATTAACTATATACTGCTATGATACTTTTTACTGTATTATGTATTCTCTGAAGTACAGGACAACTATTGGTGGGGCAGCCCAGAGGAGCCAAAATGATTCTGGTATAAAATTGTTATATACCTAGTTACAAGTAACACTGGGGCCTGTCAGTGTAGAGTGTGAGAGGAGGCAGGGTTTATATACTTTGACAGGGTGCATTTCATCAGAGAGGGGTAGAAATGTATATATATAGCACTGGCTTGGAGTGGATGTCTGCAGATGTGGTTAGGGATGTTTTTATATTGGGGCAGTACTGGGTGTTTCTGCATAAGGAGGCAGGGGTTTACATATTAGGGCATGGTTCGTGTCAGCACTTCCAAATGGGAGGGACTGGAGGTTTGTATTCTGGGTTATAGTTGGTGAATGAGAAGTGTTGAATCAGTATCAGCAGATCACAGAAGTATAGGAATGTATGTTTGATGAGAATGGCATCTGTCTCTTGATCAGTCAGTCAGTCCAAGAACATTGAGTACAAGGAAATCATCTTCAGAGAAAAATGGAAGAAAGAGCACAGCAAATGGGCAGAACCGAGTCAGAAACACAGACCAACACACTCATGTTTTCAAAATACTTATTTTCTATTTTATGGGTCATGTACTGACTGTTTTCAAGTATTAACATTAATTCCATAAAGGTTCTGATTTAAATCAGAACTAATCAGAACTAATCAGGACTTTGGCCTGGATCCTCCTGGCCCTGATAATAAGGGCAGGACCTTTTCTGGTCCACCCTTCCCTAATTGTAACCTGTTATAATTCATGTCTGTACATTGAAAACCTCATGCTTTACAATTACCCAGATGTGTGGTTTCAAATTCTCTTGTCACAGAAATGTGGGACACAGCTTGAGAAAAGAGTGTCAAAATAAGACACAAATAGAGTAATGTGCTTTAATGTAGTCATTTTGTAACACTTTTTATGTTGACTTGCCAGCCAACATATTGCAGTAGTTGCAGACTTGAAGGTGCAGTCGCTGTGGGCGAATGCAGGGCACGCATCAGTAGGTGTGCCCCTCGTTCCCCAATAAGGCAGCTGCAGGCACTGACACCAGCAACATGTAAACTGGCCACCAGATCAAAGAAAAGGTCCACTGCAATGAGAGCCAAGCTCATCATGCAGCAGTGTGCCTTTCCTGGTGAAGCAATTCAAGAAACATGGTGACATTGACTGCCGCCGCACAGAGCGCCGACTTCAGGGATGTCCAATCTCCCTGTTGGCATGCAATGGCCCACTTAATTTGCTGATGGTGGAGCCCACTTCCCGACGGCATAATACCCCCATCTCCCATTTAAAGTGTATGCTGAGAGGGTGCCCAGTCCCTCTACATCATCACGCCCAAACAGTCTTTCTTTGCGAGGGCCCAATCCTGTCGACTTCAGTCCTCCTTCCCCATTTAATTTGCTGATGGGGAGCCCACTTCCTGTCAGCATAATGTCCCCACCGCTTTTATTTGAGTGCCAAGGGGGTGCCCAATCTATGGCTTTTGTCCCCCTTCGGTATGTAGCAATAGGGGTGCTCAATCCCTTTGTCAGCTACAGCAGCACCCCCTAAAGCACTCATAGGTGGTGGCATGCTGGAGCCTCAATTCTAGTGTGTTAATGCTTGTAAAAAAAGTCTTGCAATGTTTTTTTTTTTTTTTTTTAAAAACATGTAAATCAGAAAACGGTTCCTCATGGTCTGTCCTGCTCTCTCCCTCCACCCGCATCCACCCTTTGCATACTCCACCTCCCCACACACACACCCTCTTCCCATACTTACCTCCGGAGCTCGGCGTGATCATCTTCAGTGGACTGGGAACATGTCTGCCCTCTTTAAAGCCGACCGCGAACTGAAGAAATGCCGGTAACCTGTATAATGGAATAAATAGGGTTTTTTCAATTTTGGTGCATATCGCGGCCATTTTTGGGAATTTCGGCACCAAATTTTCAACATGGGGTTATTGGGACTCCTCCTCATGAATTCAGTCACTGTCATAGCGTTATTCAGTCTCGAAAGGTGATTTCCAAGTCACTGCGCGGAAACACCTTTTGGGACTGATTAACAAAATGACAGTGCCACTGTTCATGAGGGGGGCTCTCAAAAAGCCTATGTTGCAAATTTGATGACAAAAATCAAAAAAATGGCTGTTTTAAGAGCGTGCGTTGTGCAGTTTCCATGCACGCTCGTAACTTCGTGAATTTGTAATATTTTCACACCAGATTTTCAACATTGCCATTTTCCCACACCTCCTTATGAACAGTACAACTATCATTTTACATATCCTGGCCGAAATGTGTTTTCACACGTCTGGCGCAGAATACCATGGTCACTGTGCAAAATCAGTTTTTGGGACAGTTTGACAAAATGACAGTGACACTGTTCATGAGCAGAGGTCCTAAAATGCCTATGCTGAAAATTTGGTGATGAAAGTCCATAAAATGACTGTGTAACAAGCATGTGTTCCGCAGTTTCCATGCACCCTTGTAACTTCGCAAAAATTGCAATATTTTCATGCCAGATTTTCAACACTGGCATTTTTTTACACCTCCTTATGAACAGTACAGCTGTCATTTTGCACATCCTGCCCGAAATGTGTTCACCTGTGGCATACAATGGTGTGGTCACTGTGGGAGATTAACTTTTGGGACAGATTAAGAAAATCATAGTGCCACTGTTCATGAGGGGAAGTGCCAAAATGTCTATGTTGAAAATGTGGTTTAAAAAAAAAAACAAATAGTTGCATTACGGACGTGCGTTGCACAGTTTCTATGCATGCTCATGACTTCACAATTTTTCATATTTTCGCTCCAGATTTTCAACATTGCCATTTTTTTACACCTCCTAATGAACAATACAGTTGTCATTTTTCCCATCCTGCCCAGAATGTGTTTACGTACCTGTGATGCCAAATGGCACAGTCGCTGTGCAAAATCACCTTTCAGCTAACAAACTGATACTGCCGCTTTTCATGAGGTGGGGTCACAAAAAGCTGATGATGATAATTTGGGGTGAAAATACCAACACACGCCTATGGCGTTAGGGTTTCCAGCTGTTACACCCCACCCTGTAGAGACTGACAGGAGTCAGGGGTGTGACTTTAGATCATCAGCTGTAATGCTCCAGCCATTCCACCCCCACCCCCACCCTACAGCCACTGACAGGCAACGCGATGTGCCTTGGAGTGTTCAGCCACAAAGTTCACCCCATTCTCCTATACTGCACCCACCTCAGCGTATTTCCTTATGAAATGGGGTAAGTGAAACTCCCAAGGACCCCAAAGCACACTACGACTCTTGTCAGTGTCTACAGGGTAGGGTGAGGTAAAATGGCATGAGAGTTATAGCTGATGACCCAAAGGCACACCCCAATGCCTGTCAGTCTCTGCAGGGTGGGTGTGAAGTTGGTGTCAGTTCAATACTTCACTGCCACTCCTATAATGTGTCTCTAATTCCTGCACTACCAATGCCAATGCCAGCGAGACAACAGTCTGCATTGACAAATGCTTGTTTTGTTTTGTTACTGTGGAAGTTGGTACATCCAGCAGACCTGCATTTGAGTCCCACAACCTCCACCTGCATATTGTATGACCTTAAGCAAGCCTATTAACCTCCTGGTGTTTCTGGGTTGCCCCTGGAAATGAGATTTGTCTCAGTGTGCTTTCTGTGGTCTAAAACTGTAAACTAATGTAACCCCCTTGTTACCTGGGGTTACTAGAATCCCAATAAGACCTAGTGGTAGGCAGGGAAGGCAGCTTGTGAAACTCCAGTTAAATGGGTTTCACACTGTCTCACTCTGTTGTCAGTCTCAGCTGAGACTGAGGGATGACATCACCAATAGAACTATCGCAGCTGCATGAGCCACATTGGAATCTGCAGCAAAGGAAGTTAGTTAGAATGCTGGGAGTTTTGAAGTCAGTCTTCAGTTGATGTTCAGTGAGTGAAGTGTGAAGTAGGGAGCTTGCTGTTAAAGCAGCTCAGTGAAGGCTCTAGGAGCCTTAACCCTGACAGAGGGCTACTTTTAAGTAATAGGGTGTGTGTCTCCACCTTAAAGAGAGACACAGAAGAGTACTGAGGTGGTGGAGACCGCTGTTTCGGGTCTCAGTGCCCCCTCCCTTTGGGGGGGGGATGAGAAGGATTCCCTGCAGATTTCTGGGGCAACCCCCTAGTGCTGCTTGTGGAGGAAAAGCTGCCTATTCATTCCAGTATTTATTTGGGAGAAAAGAAGATTTGTGAGTCACCTGTGGGGCACCTGCAACGTAAGGGTGAGTGTCTGCTCTGGCTAAAAGGGCCTATGTTTTCACCCTGGGACTTGTGTGACAATGTGGGGATTGAACTGCTAAATATTGGGAAACCTAGAGAAATGGGCTAAGCAAAGTAAAAGTAGTTTCAAGTTCCAGAGTTTGTTTGGGATACAAATAATATGTAGAGGTGATGTGACAGACATCTACCCTTAATCTACATTTAAAAGTTCAGTAAAGGAATTGTTCAGTGTCCAGAGAAATGGCTGGGTATGGGCTTTGGGAGCTGGAGGTGGGTGGCCCCCCATCTTTAGTGACCAGGTCCACCTCTACGGATTTCTTCTGTGGATTTCTGCTTTGCCTCAGGCACTTGGCCAGTGATGGGGGAAGTACCCAGATGTGGGATTGTAAGGAAAATTCTCTCTAGGAGTCACAGACTCTAGTGTGGTTTGGGGAGCCACAACAGGATAATTGGTTCATTCTTCCAATGGACTGCAGATCAAGTGGCTGGCGGGGGAGCCGGGCCAATGGGGAAAAACCAAGTGTGTACAAGTCGGGCTGTGTACCCAAAGCTGCGTGCAAGTCCGGGCTGTGTGCCTGGTGGGTTTAGAGCCTGAGGGCTGGAAATAGTGATAAAGTGTTCTGTTGTCTTTAATCTGCATTACCAGGAAATGTAGCCCCATGGGCGTCCGTCTATGCTTTGTTTGTTCAGCTTGGATGTGAATAAAAGCCACACTGAAGAATCCCATTCCTGGTCCTGGACATTACAGTTATTGCTTCCTGTGTTCGGATTTACTTGGGTGCCCCTGTTCAGAGTAGCCAAACCTAGGTCCCCTTGTGCCGAGTAACCTCATCCTCCCCGAACCCAGGTCCCCACCAGGTACTGCTGTCAGCTTCAACAGCATGCCACCTGTCATTTTGCTAGAAAGGCAGGGGTGAGGGGTTACAAAAATGGAGGCACCGCTTTGGATTTTGTTCTGGGAGAAAGGTGCTCGGGCAAGGGGGCTAGTGTTTTGGCTATCTGGCAGTGGGTAGCCCAAAAAGCTGAAGCAATTTCCCGAGTGTGTTGCTGTGTGCTGTGGATCTTGTGCTGCTGTTTAAAATTGCCAACTGTTTACCAAGGAGCAGTAGAGCCAAAGAGTGTGCCCTTGTCCTGCATCAAAATTGTTTACAGCATTTTTGCCTGCTTTTAAAATGAACTGTTGTAAAGAAAAGTGTGGAAGACTAGGGGTAGCAACAGGAAAATTGTGCCCTGGACGTTTGAAATGCTTTTAAAATAAACTGATGTAAAGAAAGTGTGGAAGACTAGGGGTAGCAACAGGAAAATTGTGCCCTGGATGTTGGAAATGCTTTTTGAATTGACTGAGAGACTGCAATGTAAATGGCTATGTTAAATGGCTGAAATGGGCTCCCGCCGTGGAGTCAGTTGGTGAAGAAAAAAAAGTTGCATTCTGCAGTTTAAATTTGCCTGCTCGATGATCGCCGTGAGGAGAAGAGCCCTCGCGAGGAAGAAGAGGCTCATTTGCATGGCGTCATGTGGTTGGTCAGCCTGCAATCAGTCCTGCCCCTCAGCCAGCTCTACAGAGACTGCCCCTGCATTCGAGAGGGAGTGTGAGTGGAGTGCGTGTACTGGTAGTGGAGGAGCGTCGCGGAGTGTTAAAATCGCTGTAAACATCTTAAAAACAGACTTTCTTGTTTAAAATCGGGCTCAATCCGCCAATCGATCATTGAAATTGCAAGAGTGGTGGTTGAAAAGACGATCGGTAGGACTGCCCGCCCGTTTCTGTTCTGAGGCCTCCAAGAACTGGCTGCAGGCTGTTTTTCCCCATCGCAGCAAACTGCTACTGATAACAGTAAGTAACCACCTTAAAACTGCTCAAACAGTGATTTTCTGCCCTATGCCTTATAAATGTATGGGCAGCAGTGTAGTTGCTTTGCAAGTAACGACTGTGTAAAGTCCTGCCAGCAAGTGCAAGTCTGTTAAGCCATTGACTGTGTGCATAGTAATGAATTTAGCCTCAGTTTAAAGTTTGCAGCCAGAGAGAGACTGTGGGTTGTAGCCAATGTGCAGCACTAGAAATACAGGCAATCCTATGCTAAAAACCTGAAGCTTTAAGGGACTGTGAAAAAAAAAATGTTACCAGCATGTAAAAAGTCAGTGGAAAATCCTGTAAATGTGTTTAAAGCAAGAACAGAGCAAGTTGTGCAGTTTGAGCAGAAGTTATCAGTAGTTTGTGTACATCGGGTGCGCAGTGGCTTGACCCAGATTCTAAATGGTGATGCACAGGAGTGCTGCCGCCGCCATTACAGGGTGGGGTAGTAAAGTAAACAGCAGCAGAGGAGCTATTTTACAGCTAAAGAGTGTGTTCAATAAAGTGGGACTTTCAGTTACAGTGAACTTTCGTTTGTTTTTCTGCAGTTATGGTCTCAGGACCAGCTCGCTACCCAGATCATGCCCGAGTTGCAGTAACAGCAGCAGTAATTAGACTGAGGGATATTGAAAAGTGGTGCTATGGAGGGCAACTGCCTCCTCATGTGGTGGTTCCTGGATATCCAGTGCATGTATGTCAAATATGCTTGAGAGCTGGAAGGGACGTCTTCATGATTCCTCACTGTGCTGGATGCCTAGGAAAACATGGCTTGTATAAAGCGCCTCAAATCCGGTTGGCTCCCACATGGACAAAGGTTCAGGAATCTGCAGTTGGCAGCACACAGCACCAGGCAGAGCCTGTGGAGGAAGGCCCCTCGGGGGAGTGTGGCACAAAGCTAGAGGGTGCAGAGTTAGAGACAGAACCAGAAGTTGAAGTTTCGGATGCTGGATTCCAAAAAGAAAGTTCGGATAAAGCATCAATAGACCCCTGGAGGGGGGGGGGGCCTAGCCCAAGTCTCTTAGACGAAGATGAGATGTGGGAGGCCTTTGAGTGGGAGGTGTTGACCTCTGTGCCTAGTGATGAGTGGATAGTCTCAGGAGTGAGAACAACTGCTCACTCCTGGGCTCAAATCCTCAGTGAAGAGGAAGAGGAGGGGGAACCTATGTGGCCTTGTGAAAAAGGAATGGGTACACAGCCTCAAGATCTTGCCTCGGAGGAATGTATGGAAGAAAGTGGTGATGCCACTTTCCTGGCTTCGCAAGAGGAAGAAGTCAGGCATCTGTTTCTAATTTCTTTAAGGATGCGAAGCTGGCAGAACCAGGACTGGCCACCCCCAAGCCAGGCCAGCAGTCTTAGATTGACCAAAGCAAGTAAAGAGGAGAGACTGGTTCGTAGGAAGGCCAATGAGATCTATCCTACCTTTCCTCGAAAAGTCTGGGAGGAGATTGAGAACTGCAGGAAATCCTGGATCTGGGATGAAGCAAAGAAAAGTGTGCATCCTGGGGCCAACAAGCATGTAAAGAATAGACTGTTTCACGAAAAGTATACCCAGTGGAAGAGAGGCAGGACACTGTTTATAGACAGAGTGAGAATAGTGGACGGACAGGGACGTGAAATCTCCCACTGTGTGAATTATTTGCGCCCAGATGGGGTAATAATTCAAGCTCCTGACCCCTGGTACTATTGGTCTCAGTGCAAGAACCTCTCAGCAAATATGCCCGTGCCTACAAAATGGAGAGCCGAGCAGTGGTAGTCAATACTGCCACACCAGACTGTGAAGTGCCTTTATTGATCTGCCAATATGGACATCCAGGACTCAGGTGCCTCACATTCATCAGTCTACAGTGTACTGGCCTTTCCAGAAACCATCGACTGGCCCACCAGATGACTTCAGATCCAGAGAGGACACCAGCCCAGCTGTATCCTGTTCATCGCCTGGTAATCGAATGACGTCGGACCAGCTGTTTTCTTTTTGTTCCTGTTCTAAGGTTCCATCTCCAGAGATGACATCATCCCAGCTGTTTCCAGATGTGCCCTCCTGTGGTTCCCAGAAGATGTCCACCCAGCTGTATCGGAAGAAATGCTGTCAGGGAGAGTCTTCGTCAGAGGTGCAGGTCGGTGCCGAATTTCGTACTACAAGTGGCTGGTAAGTCCGAACTTTTCTATCTTTATGACATTGCAGTACACACCCTACACTAACAGACTTCAAAATGTGTGAACTGTCCTCAAAGACTCTCCCCTTCGGGACTTTGGCCTGTTAAAACTGTGCTTCACCGGGCTCCGGCCCAGGAGAGACACTTTATTGGATTAGCCTTCGGGCATTGTGGTCACTAGTTGGGACTTTTAGGGCACTCCATCCCCCCAAATGTGTATTGTAAATAATGTCGTTGTTTTCTAATGTAAATACTGTTTTTCTACCTTTTTTCTAAAAAATCTTTTTGGGATTTTTCAGTGTTTTGATGGTAGGGGTTTAGGTAGACTGTGTATGCAGATTAGGAGACTGTGTGTTGTCTTTCTTTTTCTTACAGGTGTTCCTGGGAAGACAGAAGAGAAGACAAGAAGAGGAGGAGGAGGGGCTCATCGGAGTTCCTCATCAGTGCTTTAGTGTGTTTAGAAATTTAGAGTACTGTGGTGTTATGGTTGTTATTACTGTATTAACCCTTTCCTTCCACAGGTGTGGTTGTGTAGGTAGGGAGGAGGCAGTAATGTGGTATTTCAATGGTGTGTGGTTGCAGGTTGCCCAAGGTAGGGGAGGTCCCCGGGTTGTTTTTGTTTTGGGTGTATTAGGTTAGAAGGCAGATAGGTTTTTCCTAGAGGGTTGGGGGGATAGACAGGCTGTGGCCCTAACCTGCAGTAGGGACTGCAGTGCTGATCTATCAGGGCTATGCTCTGGATGGTTCTACCAGAGCCACTAGGTGTCCATAGTAAGTGGATAGTGTAGAGGCTGATATGTCAGCTAAAGGCCTCTAGGCCCTTAGTCTTTGCCTGCCTGTGCTTGCACATGGTAGGAGGGGGCCTGATCACCCCCCTCCGCAGGTAGCACATAGGGTGGGATGGCCTAAGGCCGGGTAAATAATGACTGCGGACAGTCATTTTCCTAATCAAGGGCGAGTGTAACCCCCTTGTTACCCGAGGTTACTAGAATCCCAGTAAGACCTAGTGGTAGGCAGGGAAGGCAGCTTGTGAAACTTCTGTTAAATGGGTTTCACACTGTCTCACTCTGTTCTGTCTCAGCTGAGACTGAAGGATGACATCACCAATAGAACTATCGCAGCTGCATGAGCCACATTGGAATCTGCAGCAAAGGGAGTTAGTTAGAACGTTGGGAGTTTTGAAGTCAGTCTTCAGTTGGTGTTCAGTGAGTGAAGTGTGAAGTAGGGAGCTTGCTGTTAAAGCAGCTCAGTGAAGGCTCTAGGAGCCTCAGCCCTGACAGAGGGCTACTTTTAAGTAATAGGGTGTGTGTCTCCACCTTAAAGAGAGACACAGAAGAGTACTAAAGTGGTGGAGACTGCTGTTTCGGGTCTCAGTGCCCTCTCCCTCCGGGGATGAGAAGGATTCCCTGCAGATTCCTGGGGCAACCACCAAGTGCTGCTTGTGGAGGAAAAGCTGCCTGTTCGTTCCAGTATTTATTTGGGAGAAAAGAAGATTTATGAGTCACCTGTGGGGCACCTGCAACGTAAGGGTGAGTGTCTGTTCTGGCTAAAAGGGCCTATGTTTTCACCCTGGGACTTGTGTGACAATGTGGGGATTGAACTACTAAATATTAGGAAGCCTAGAGAAATGGGCTAAACAAAGTAAAAGTAGTTTCAAGTTCCAGAGTTTGTTTGGGATACAAATAATATGTAGAGGTGATGTGACAGATGTCTACCCTTAATCTACATTTAAAAGTTCAGTAAAGGAATTGTTCAGTGTCCAGAGAAATGGCCGGGTATCGGCTGTGGGAGCTGGAGGTGGGTGGCCCCCCATCTTTAGTGACCAGGTCCACCTCTACGGATTTCTTCTGTGGATTTCTACTTTGCCTCAGGCACTTGGCCAGTGATGGGGGAAGTACCCAGACGTGGTATTGTAAGGAAAATTCTCTCTAGGAGTCGCAGACTCTAGTGTGGTTTGGGGAGCCACAACAGGATAATTGGTTCATTCTTCCAATGGACTGTGGATCAAGTGGCTGGCGGGGGAGCCAGGCCAATGGGGAAAACCCAAGTGTGCACAAGTCGGGCTGTGTACCCAAAGCTGCGTGCAAGTCCGGGCTGTGTGCCTGGTGGGTTTAGAGCCTGAGGGCTGGAAATAGAGATAAAGTGTTCTGTAGTCTCTAATCTGCATTACCAGGAATGTAGCCCCGTGGGGGTCTGTCTATGCTTTGTTTGTTCAGCTTGGATGTGAATAAAAGCCACACTGAAGAATCCCATTCCTGGTCCTGGACATTACAGTTATTGCTTCCTGTGTTCGGATTTACTTGGGTGCCCCTGTTCAGAGTAGCCAAACCTAGGTCCCCTTGTGCCGAGTAACCTCATCCTCCCTGAACCCAGGTCCCCACCAGGTACTGCTGTCAGCTTCAACAGCATGCCACCTGTCGTTTTGCTAGAAAGGCAGGGGTGAGGGGTTACACTAAAAAATAGATTCATAAAAATCCTGCCTTGAACAACTGCCATGGGGCTGGGACTATTGCCCCTGCCATGGCCTTCTCACCCATTGAACTCCCTCCTGGATGGCTATCACAAACAGCTCTACAAACATGACAATCAAAAGTCTACTATCTGCACATAAAACACACCTCCTGCTATATCTCCTGGTCTACTGTATTATTCGATCAAATCTGCAGCCACAATAGGGACTGGTTAAGGACTATAAAGAGGATTATCTGAACCCGGGTCACGGTTTGACTTTTACATTTCTTTATTTGGGGCCTATACTGTGTTATATGGGCAGTGAGAGTGCCCTTTGATAGTGCATCCCAAATTTATTCTGTGTTTCCTCATGGGGGATATGTGAGAGGTATCACCTGGAAGACTATTTTATACAATATTCCTGAGGAGGTGGGAGCTCCTCAGGCTCAAATTTACAAGCTTCTGAGACTTTTTAATGACTGGTTATTCTAGATTATCACTCTGCTGCCATACATATCTGATTATTTTACATTGTTATAGTAGGTTGGTGGGGAGGGGGCTGTGGTTAAATTGTATTAAGGTGGTTTAGATTGGGATTGTGTGTTGTGTGAATGTGATGTACTGTATGAGGTGTATTTAAGAGTGTGACTGTTGTTTGTGATTCATTGTTGAGTGTAATTTGGGAGGTTTGGTTGTTGTTGGTGTTTTGCTGCTGCTGTTTGAAATGTGCTGGCAGGGTAAAATGAAGGTCAGGTGGTATTCTCCCACCAGTCTCAGGGATCTCTGCCCTTTTGACTGTCCCCCTTTGTCACTGGAGGCCTATAGGAATTGCTGGGCTTGGGGATAGTCAGAAGAAGGAAGGAGTAGGGGAGAATGGGGCCTGGTGGGGAAATGGAGAGGAGTGGTTGAATAGAGGTAGTAGGGACAAGGAGATGCCCTGGGGTGAAATGGGACCAGAATAGGGGTCCTCCCTGTTTGGTTCCCATACCCAAGGGCTCTGAAGTATGCAGGCAGGTCGCATGGTCTTTTTCAACGGTTAATCCTACTCGAGCGGTGTTGTGTAACTCCAGGTCTATTAAAAACAAGACTGCTGTAATAGTAGATCTTGTTGGGACATCTGACATGGCATGCATCACCAAGATCTAGTTGGATTAGAATTCAGGCCCTATATTGGTCTCGGCTGTTCCTGTCAGGTACTCAATGATACACTGCTTGAGGGTGGATAGTAGGGGCGGGGGTGTAGCCATTTATTTTAAAACTGTACTGGTCCTTGTGGACGTTCCATTGGAGTCCACTAGATCCTTTGAATGTATCGTGGGTGTGGGGTGTAGGATTCTGTTCATCTACCCTCCACCCGGAAATGGGAGAGAATACCTGTTGGAGATTGCAGACTTCATTGTCGATGTGGTATTGGGATCCCCCAGATGGCCGATTCTGGGGGATTTCAGTGCCTGGGTCGACTATGAACTCTTGCATTTTGGTCAAGATCTCCTCCAGCTAATGACTTTGCTGGGCCTCACACATGTCATTTCCTCTGCAGCTCACATTGGTGGTCATTCTCTGGATCTGGTGTTCCTCCTGGGGATGGAGATCTCTGACTTGGGGGTGGAACCAGTCAGTTGGTCTGACCATCACACCATAAGTTTCAGTTTCAGGGCTCCCCCAATGGGCCTGCCCCTACGGAGATGGTCTGGTACTGCCCTTTGAGGGGGGTAACCCCAGAGGGCCTTAGGGTGGTACTAGACCAATCGGGCCTGTCGTGTGAATGCATGAATCCAGGAGAGCTTGTGCTTACCTATAATAGGGTGGTAACAGGTACCTTGGATTCTATTTCTCCTGTTCATGTTCAACCACTCACCCTTCACCCAAGGTTTGATGGGACCTTGAAGGAGTTGAGGAGAGTGGGTTAAAGGTTAAAGAGGGCTTGGCAGAAGTCAGTGTTCCCCATTCATTGTTTTAGCGCGGTGGGCCACCACCCTATATTTTTTTGCCACCACTCTATATTTTTTACCACCACCCTATCTTTTTTGCCACCACCCTATATTTTTATCCATTATTGTTTTTGTTTTTTTATAAAATCCTCCAAAATTGTCTTTTATTGACATATTTTATTGCACTACTACCCATTTAATACCAGCACCCTATATGTTACTTAAAATCTACTTATGCACATGTACAGTGCATATAGGAGGTTCAGAAAAATAACGCACCTTTTGACCTGATCACCATTGCCACCGCCCTATATTTTCAGAGAGTGGGGAACCCTGGAAGTCCAGCCTGGAGGTTGACAGGCTTAGATTGATAGATCAATATGTTGTGTATCAATCGACAATCATTCATAAGAAGGCTGAATTCCTGTCCAGGGAGATTGCCGCTGTTCAAAACCTACCAGCTCAGCTCTTCCGGACTGTAGACAGATTGCGCAATCCAACCTGTCTGCAGTCTGGTGGAGCCTTGTCACAAGAAAAATGTAATGAGTTTGCTCGATTTTTCATGGATAAGGTTGTCACCATCAGATCTGGTATCCATCCTACCCTCTCTACGGGGTATGGCAGAGGTCAATGGGAGGTTGCGAGCACCCAGTTTGTCTGGTCTGACTTTAGCTGACCGGACATCATGGACATTGTGAGAGTCATTCAAATTCTGTAGCCAACTAGTTGTAGTTTGGACCGAGCCCAACGTGTCTCCTTGCAGGATGCGTTGAGGAAATTGGCCCAGTCCTGGCTGAGATAGTCTGGCAACCATTAGAGAGGGGGATCTTTCCATATCCCCTTAAGAAGGCAGTTGTATGACCGCTCCGGAAAAAACCCTCCCTTGGTCCAGATAATCTTGCTAACTACAGACCGGTCTCTAACCTGCCCTTTGTGGGTAAGGTTATTGAGAAGGTGGTTGCACTGCAGCTGGATGATGATTTGTCCATCCACAATGTCTATGATTCTCTCCAGTCCAGATTTAGGAAGAGGCATAGCACCGAGATGGCCCTTGTTCTGTTCCTAATAGCGAGAGAGATCGGAGGACTCATTCCATCTTGGTCCTCCTTGATCTTTCAGCGGCATTTGACACTGTGGACCATGGAGTGCTATTGGAGCACCTGCGGTTCATCTGTGGACTGTTGGGTACCGTCCTCAGGTGGTTTTGATCTTACCTCTATCTTATCTCGAGGGTAGGACACTGAGAGTGGTCTTAGGAATTTATTCCTCTGACCCTCTCCCCATGTCCTGTGGGGTTCCGCAGGGCTCCATTTTGGCACCCATGTTGTTTGCTGTGTACATGCTGCCATTGGGGGACATTATTAGATGGTACAGTCTGAGTTTCCACTGCTATGCAGATGATACTCAGCTGTACATGTCCTTTGTATCTGAGCAGGGAGATGTTCCCACAGTGTTTAATAACTGCCTATCCGAGAATCAGGATTGGATGAGTTCTAGTTGGTTGAAGCTGAACCCGGATAAAACTGAGGTGTTGGTTATGGACCCAGATCATTGGAAGGTGGGTGTGTTGGCAGGACAACCCTCTGGTCTTTGGCTCGGGGGCATCCAGCTTACCACCTCAGACCAGGTGCGAAACCTGGGTGTTATTTTTGATGATGGTTTGACCCTAAATTCTCAGGTGTCATCCGTTGTCAAGACCTCTTTTTACCATCAGAGGAATATCGCCCAGGTGAAACACCTTGTTCCTTTTGATGATCTTCCTATACTGGTTCACACCTTCATGACCACTCTCATTGACTACTGCAATGCCCTGTACCTAGGGCTACCTGAGGTTGATAACCATCATCTGCAGATGGTGCAGAATATGGCTGCCAGGCTTTTGTCTGGTATGTCTATGATCAGTCATATTAAGCCTGTGCTCCGCAGACTGCACTGGCTGCCAGTGCGATGGCGTATCGCCTTCAAGGTTGGTCTGCTGACCTATAAAGTCCTACATGATCAGGGACCTTGTTATCTGCAAGATCTCCTTTCTCCCTATTGCACCTTCTGACCACTCTGATCCACCAATGAGGGATTGCTAGAGAATCCCAGGGTGCAGCTTCAATCATCTAGGGTCAGTTCTTTTGCGTTTATGGCCCCTACCCTGTGGAATTCTCTACCTCATCGGATAAGGGATTGCCTGACCATTCAAAGTTTTAAATCAGAACTTAAGACATACCTCTTCAGCTTAGCTTTTTCAGATGAAGTGTAATGTTACCGTGGATTGTCATCTATTTATGGACTTTACTGCTAATTTTAGGGTTAATAGTGCTTTAAATATTGATGAGTTGTTTTTCTCTGTTCAGGCAAGGTGCCTTTAACAAATAAAGTTTGATTTGATTTGACTAGAATCAGTGAAGGCACTGTAGCCTGTTTTGGTAGCACTGACCACTAACATAAGCCCCAAAATGAAAGTGGGGCATGGGGATATCTTCACAATGCCTATTTCTTTTATTAACGTATTTTTCTGGATTAGTCTTCTAATACAAAAAAAATAAAAGATAGATAGAGAATAAGTAACAAGGGAATAATTCAGTGTTGGGGTTTGTGGAACATGATAAACCATTTGAGTATTACTCTTGTGGTTTATCATGTTCCATAAATCTTTTTGCTGAATTCTTCCCTTGTTGCTCACAATTGCTTATAATTTATTCTATAGACATGCTCATGCTGTCTATATGCACATCAGTTTTGTAGTTTTGAAGAACAATAATTATTATGAATTTCTACTTCAAAATCTTTGCATGTAATATTGTATGGCAGTTATCCTATGTGTGGAAAAAGACTTCTGAGGGGTAAATCAGTATTGTCTTTTCTTTTTTTTTTTCAGCTTTGTTTTTCCCCCCAAGGCACTGGTCAGGTTCTCCTTCCACCCTCTGCCAATCCTGATTCCTGTTCACCAAGATCCAGCCACTCATCTGGGCAGGCCTCCAGGCCCACCAGAGACACACTGCTCTGCTACCCCCTGGCTTTCCCCTGCGGCCAGGGTCACCTTTTGCCATTTAGGCTACTTTCCCCATTGTCCATCTGGCTACCTGCAGTGGAGGTGAAGATCTGGAGGACCCCATCCAGTGGTGGTATGGGCCCGGTTGTGAATGTGGTGGGCAGGGGCAGGGGTTTTATCTGCCCTTCCAGTCCCAATTTTTCTGTGTTTGTGACCCCCCTCCCCCAGGAGAGTATCACCCCAGCACAACAATATTTTGACAGCCAACACCACCACAGCGACAAATCTCGCCATGTTGAGACTGGTCTCTGTGGTGGTCCGCAGTCTGCTGATGCAGAGATTCCTGTTGTTGCGCCCCCACCCCGAACCAACTCTGACTTGAAATTGTTTATTTAAAGATGGGGGGTGTGGGTGGCAAAGCCTCCAGCAGAAAAACACTTAGTGCTGTCGGGAACAATGCCGACTGTTGGTATTATTCCAATTGCTGTTGGGGGTGTAGACATCGACACCATCGATGTCTTGATGTAGAACCCCAAGGAGAGTTTAGTGGCGTTGGTGGTTGGTGAACCGATGCAACCAATGACTTGACACTTGCTCAAAGTTCCCCTGTCTCACACTGTCCCCTGCACTGCCACCCATGGTCACTCAGGTGGCAGTAGAGCAGCAGAGCAGTGAACTCCACCTCCCCAGAGGAGGAGAGCATCCACTGGGACCCTCAATCCTCCTGCCCCCGGCTGGCCCTCTGATGGCCCTGGCTTGTTTCCGAACCCAAGTCGTCAGCATTGCAAGTGGTAGTGCTGCCACTGCGCCAACATGCTGGCTGGAGTATTGCCTTTTTGGAACAGTTGTGAGGTATGTAAGGCACTCTGATTATGTTTCACTGAGAGCAGTGTTATATAAACAAAACATATGATATGGCATGGTAGAGTAAAAGCAGGGTTTAGCAGTAACTGGGAACATTTGGCAGACAATTGTTTTTTGAAAGCTATAATCTAAAGGATTTATTCAAAAGGAAATAACTATTTTTAGAAGCTTAGGGATGGAAACCCAGCAGTAAAGCAAGTGTGGGAGTTACTGGTTAACTTTACCCAGGAAGGATCAAAGAAGGTGCTAATACAGAGGATACTGTAGGGGCAGTCATGAACAACAAACCTATGTTGGCACTGAGAGGTTGAAATGGCAACTATCCAACATCAGGAGTGAAGCTTGAGAGGTTTTGGTTGCCATGACAATTTTAACAATTTCAAGATCCCAGCAAAGGCTTGTCTGTTCATGGTTGCCCATAAAATATCTTTTATAGGGCATGGGTGCCTGCACTTTCAGTTTCATATTCCATTTTCATTTACTGTAAAACCAGTTCACTCAGTGCAACCACTCATCACTGATTTGATGAGTTGAGCTGAGTAAATTCTGGTCCCACTCCCTTTCCCTTGAGCTTCAGTCCTGTTCTCACTCCAGTCACTCCCAGTCAGAAGTTAGCTGCGAAACAAAACCAGAAGAAAAAAACTCGGTTATTTTCTTCAGCTGTAAAATTGTTTATTTGGAAGGCTTTGCCTATGGTTCGATGGACAAGCAGCCAGCCACTCCCACTTCCTGAGCTATATAAGCAGTTCCCCTCAGTCTCCTTCTGTAGCACTTTTTCTTTGCCGGCCGGAGGCTCTGTTTGCTAGGTGGCAGGATGGGGCCTGCCCCCCCCCGACTTATTGCTTCTTTCTGCTGGATTCTGCATTTTGTTCTTCTGCTTCTGGGTTGTATTTTGCCTCCGGCTGCATGCTTCCTTTTATTTCTTCCATGTTTCTTCTGTGTTTGTGTTTTTGTTTCTTTTATGGGGGGACTTGGTTTCTTAGCTTCTACCATTTGCTTGCTCCTACCGTTTGGCTTTTTGTAGCTTTTACTACTGCTTTTACTTGCTCCCCTTGCTATTGTACCTAATACTTGTGTTTTTGCACAACCCAAAGCTGCTTCCCGTGCTACAGGCCTACTTGCTCCCCATGCTATCAAGCCTGATTGTTTTCACCTGATACAAGCTCCCTCTGAACCTTGCTATGCTGTTCAATCATGTTTCCCCTGCTCAATCTACCTCCCCTGGTCATAGCTGTTTTCACCGCTTTGTGCTTTTCCCCTTCCATGCTTATAAAATGCAACCACTCATAGCTGATCCTATCCCCGTTTGTACACTGCTGTTCTACTCTGAGGTCAGCTAAAGCTACTGCTGATATTGTTTACTAGTTTTTTAATCTGCATGTGGTTCTCAACCCTTCCGTCACTTTCTTGTCTTTCCTACTGTGGGGAATGGGAAGTGTTTAGGGAGTCATGGCCCCATGTGGCTAATTATTTCTGTTCTAAATCCTGCCTTCACTGCTGAAAATCCTCAGAGTATTTGTCACCTTAATTTGACTTTTGAATGCCTGGCTGGCTTGCCCCACTATCATACTGCTGCCCCATTTACATTCATGTCCATCATTGCTACTATGTTTTGCAGACCTATGTGTCAGTCGGAATATTCCTACTGCTTACTGACCTACGTGCAGGTCCGGTTATTGTTTATGCTTTACTGAACAGCTACCCTGCCTTACTGAACTACATCCAGAACAACCCCTGATTATGCCATCATTTGCTCACTGCTCCCTGCCATCTGCCCTCTGCAAGGTCTCAGCACTCAATGCTCATTCAGCTCCTCATCAGTCCCTGGGGCTAGCCAGCCATACCATTCTTGTGCCGGGCTCCCCTGCAGCCGATGGTCTCACTCTGTGCCTAGAGTCCACAACTTGGGCATGTAAAGCTTGGGGTGGGATCCTTCTCACCTGACTCATAGCTAGGAATGTCCTTGTTCTGGGTGGACCTTCAGTTGTCAACCGTACTGACGGTACCCCAAGTTGTAGAAGTTAAGACTCAGCGTGAAGGGGTGGTGCTCTCCCTGAGGCCCCTTTAGCTGCCCGAGTGGGTTCAGAGGCACCCTTCAATGCTATTCTCCCCATGACTGCCCCTGGTTCATCTGGTTTGTGTTAAGGATGATTAGGCCAGGTGAGTGCCTCAGTGGTTATTGCTCTTCTCCTCCTCCTGCCTTGGGGGTCATCGGTTGCAGAGTGCGGCGACTCGCAACCCTCCATGGAGTTCCTGTTAGAAGGATAGAGCAAGAGCTTTCCTCCAAATTGAAATATTTTCCACTTCCCTTTAATTGGGTGTCCAAATTGCAGCAGCAGAGCTGTCACTAAATAAAATGTCCCAAGCCTGGAGGGAAGGCGACCTAGGCCTTGGATCCCCAGAGATTTCCTCCTCAAAGGGGTTATTTCTCCCCTCCATGTCTCAGGTCATAACTGTTAGCATAGTGTTCCCTAGTTCCGTAGGCAGGATCCACTGTTGGATGGAGGAGGATGGTGTCCCTACTCCATTCCCTCTCTTCTTAGAAAGTTCCCTCATCCCCTTTTTGAAATCCATCAAACTCATGCCATGGCTATCCTGCTGTCCCATTATGTTATCAAGTTGCCTCATGCTTATCAATTACCATGGCTCACAACTTCTCATTGCTTATAAGCTTCTTACTACTTCCTTTTGGGGATCCTTCCTAAGGTACCTTTAGCCAAGGGAAGCATCCCACGGCACCTCTAGGGGTGGAACCCTCTAGAGGGTTGTTTGCCTTTGGTACCCCTTCAGGGTGGTAATTCCTCCAGAATAGAGTGCGAATGGCCAAAACCTATGTATACAGTTGCACAAGCACCAACACTTACTGGCTGCGTAGTGATTTAGAAGGCTTCGCCTATGGTTCGATAGATAAGCAGCCAGCTACTCCCACTTCCTGAGCTATATAAGCAGTTCCCCTCAGCCTCCTTCTGAAGCACTTTTTCTTTGCCCGCCATCCTCCCCTCCTCCTCCAGTGGTAGCGCCTCTCTCCCGGGGATCCTTCCTAAGGTAACTTTAGCCAAGGGAAGTGTCCGGCGGCACCTCAAGGGGTGGAACCCTCTAGAGGGTTCCTCGCCTTTGGTACCCCTACAGGGTGGTAGTTCCTCTGGAATATAGAGTGTGAATAGCCAAAACCTAATGTAACCCCCCTGCAAATGGGGGTTCTCAAAAGACTTCCAGGAGCTTGCTTGAATGCTCCAAGCCTGAATGGTGTTTGGCATTTAAGCCATTTATCAGTGAGTGTTTTTAGAACCTCTGGTACTGTCTCTTTAAGAGCTGTCTGCTTGCAGACATAATTAGTTTGTATGGGGGACTGTGTGTTTCTTTGATTGAGTACCACTCAAGCTGCTGCCAATTCACTTCATTTTGCAGTCACTAGGGTGCAAAGGAACCTATCTGAAAGATGTAACTGTTTGCCAGAAATTATTTAGAGTAATAATGAAATTACAGTTTGTCTAACCTGCTTTCTTTGCAGTCAGAACTGTGTCTGCTAGTTCCCATTCTAGTTTTGAACTGCTGAACTGGACCAATCAGTGTGGGTAAGCTAGCTCTAAAATGGTGCCTTGGACGAATCAGAACTTGGACTCATAATCTGAGCCAGCCACAAGAGGATTGTATGGGCAGTGACTCTGGGAGATGTAGTTTAGACTTCAGTGCCTTTTCGGACCAACAGCAGCAGTCTATTGTGAGTGACAGCCAATCCAGTCAGAACTGGGAGGAACTCAAAGGAAGTGCCGGTTTTGTCGGTTGGAGTTTCAGTTGAGCTTTGGCAGTGAAGAAGGAAGGAGCCCTGTGCTTTTCAGTGTGCAGTTTTAGTCAAAAAACGTGTGTAAGGCCAGAGTTCTGGTCTGCAGCTTGTGTAACAGCTTGTTAGGACTGAATCCGTCCTGTGAAAAGAATCAAAGGATCTCTGAAGAGTAGAAACCAGGCTCACCCTGTAGAAGACTGGATGAATTGCTGAAAATTGCACTCGGTCTGTCAGGAACTGAATCTGCTGTGTGTTCTCCGGTATTGTGCAGTAATTGCGATCGGGATACAGATGCAGCCTGCCTGGTATAGTGCTTTCTTTTGTATGGATGTGTGAAGAGGTTTGTGTACCTCAAGTGAGCCCTGCTGACATTGAAGGACCCTATCTTATTTGGAGGTCGTGAGTACTAATTCAGGGTCGCCCCTGTTGAATTGCCACATTAAATCCAAATGGAATTACTGTACTGCTGACTGTTTAATTCTCCTTTTCTCTGTGTGAAGGGCCCCTACCAGCTGCCACGGTTTGGACTAGCCACTGGGCTTGGGTACCCAGGGACAGTAACTGATAGGGATAGGCCTGTGCATGAGAGCCATAGGTAGATTATTAGAGTGATAAGCTAATTAACCTGATTTCCCCTGTCCTTGTTATATCCCCTAAATAAATCAGAGCTGCTTGTTTCAGCAAAGTTATACTGCCTGAGGTATTTGTCTATGTTAAAAGTACTGTACTGTGATTGTTGCACTGTACCTCGTTTCTGGGAGGTCCCAGTGCCGGAACCAGACCTGGGGGAAGTGTATACTGTGAAGGTAATTCTGATATATTGTGTGGGCCACTAGTGGGAAGAAAGGGGTTGCAGTGTCCCAGAGGGCTGTGACCAAGTTAGTTTAACTATTGCAAACCCTGACCTCTGGGTGGAGCACCGCCATTGGATCCAGGCCCCTCAACCTGTTAGTGGCAAATCAGGCAGGGGTAGTAGCCCCTGGGATAGCGCCATCTAGGGGTTACATCTTGGAGGCTCACCGCTGGGATTGTGTGTCCTCTAGTGGCCTTATTCACTGAACCACTGTTAAGAAAAAATGGGTACCCGACAGAAGTGGCTGTGCACCGGCTGGTGGAGTGGTGTACTGGGAGGAGATCGACCCCAAAATGCTATGCTTATCCTGGACATCCCCTGGGTATCATACGGACACTGTGCAAGGAGTACTTTCCAAGGTGGAAGGTTTACAAAACCCTGTGGTGGTGGGTCGGCATGCTAATCTGCTCACCCACACTTTCCTGAGCCCTAGTAGAGTTTAAGGATCCCATAGATAGCTCCAAAGTGCCACAGACCATTACCCAAGGGAGCCCTCACTGCTTGGAGAGTGATAACTAAGGACAGTAAAGACCAGGGGAATCAGCCCCACCACTATCTGAAACTTTTGAGGAGAAATTTGCTGAATGGTTGCTGGGAGAGGGAAAACTGTGGAGGACTTGAAGAAACTATTCTTGCCACCTGGGGTGTTCCTCCCCAACACCCTCTCCTGCTCCAGTACCGTATGGTGGCTGAACCAATGCAGACTCCTATTTCTGCACCTGCCATTAGTCATGACTCTTACCGAAGGTTGAGGATCTTCTCTGGCACCCTCCCACCCCCCAAGGGAGGATGACTGGGAGACCTGGATAGACTATGTTGCCCCCAAGTGCTAGAATGGCAATGCTCGGAAGGCGAAAAGTGAAAAGAGGTTAGTGAGAGCCTCTGAGGTCCTGCCCCGCTACCATCCGTGCTAAGCGGGCCAGTAACCCTGAAGCGACTGCACAGGCCTATCTTGAGGCCTTGGAGAATGTGTATAGGAGCCCAGATTCTGATGAGGACCTATGGTGGAGAGTAAAGAAATGCACAACAGTACCAAGGAGTTGTTGTCTGTGTATGTCTCGGCTGGAAAAATTGTTGCAAGAATGCCTCAGAAAGGGTAGTTTGCCAGCGATTGAACTGGACGAACCAGACTGGACAGAATCCTTAAGTCTGCCCTTCTCAGAACTGCTGTTGCTTCAATTACGCCTGGCAAATCGACTGGAATCCCCACCTCCTATGATGAGTTAATGAGAGAAATTCAGGAGTTGAGAAAAGGCGACCTCGGGAGGTACCTGCACCAACAGCTGTGGCTACGACCCAGTGACTGAGGGTGACCCATCAAGTGAAGTTCAGGGCAGAGGTTGACAGTCAATGAGTGCTCTGACAAGGAAAAGATATGCCAGAATGGGGCGAACTGTTGAGAGAGATCCGGAATTCAAAAACAGTCCTTTATGAAGGCCACGCCTGCAAGTCTGGGCCCTGACCTATATCCACTGCATCTGCTATGGGAGTGAAGTGCACCCATGTATCTCCTGCTGATAACAGCTCCAAACTCAATTCCTTGACCATGGAAGTGGAGAAACTGACGAGATGTCTCCAAATGCTTATCACGCCGCAGACAGAGATGGCACCCAGGTTTCCAGTTAGTAATACCCCCCTGGCTCCCAGTGTGGCGCTCGCCAGCTCAAACTCCAGAAAGTATGTTTTGCTATAATTGTGGGAAAGATGGGCACATGAAAGGGAATGCCAGTCCCCAAAAGACACTGACAAAGTTGCATATAGGCTACAAGGAGAGCTTGGAGAAAAAATCAGTGGTTAAGAGGTGCGACATGATCCCAGTGAGGGCACCAAAAATGCTAATTCACGCCCTTTGTGGCAAAGTCAGTTGCCCAGGCCCCCACTACCGCCTCTCCAGACTGGTCCAGAATAGTGGGTCCTCCATGGAGACCACTGTAAAGGTGAATGGAGTGTCTACAAGAGCTGTATTAGACAGTGGCTCCCAAGTGACAATTATGTTCCAGGATTGGTATCAGAAGCATTTGTCAGATGTGCCCTTACAACCATTAGAAGGACTGCATGTATGGGGTTAAGTGAGAAGGCCTACCCCTATTCCGGTATATCCGAATTTGGCTGTCTTTCCCCACCTCCGTGGCTGGAGTGGCCGAACAAGTAGAGACCCTAGCCTTAGTGTGTCCCCCACTGGACTGTATGATGGTGTCCTTTGTTGATTGGAACAAATGCTCATATGTTCGGAAGGCTGGCACAGTTGTGTTATGAAAACAGGGTCAGAGACTAGTAGAGCTTTAAGAGTTCGGCTTAATTAAGAAGGCCTATGAGGCACAGAGAGATGCTGAAAAACAGAACCAGAGGAACCGGTCGGAATTGTATGGAAGAAGGATCCTGAGTCTCTGATCCTGGCGCCAAATGCCCAGTGTACCTTACAGGGAGAGGTCCGTATCAGAAAGGATGTTAAGAATAAATATTAATGTTGGATGCACCAGGCATGGAAAATTGCCAGAGGGACTGCTGGTCAAGCCTAGTATTTTGCCCGCTAGAGCCCATGCTTATGCCAGAAGGGTAATGGTCCAAGTTCATAATGTGTCTGAAAGAGACATTCGAGTAAACAGAGGTTGCATCCTGGCTAATGTGCATTGTGCAGACACTGCAGTGTTACCCAGCAGCAAGAGTTCAAGGAAGAATGACAGAGTAACGCCTGACTTGTTTGATTCGCGACTCCCGCTGCCAGCTGAATGGAAAGTGAGGATCAGTGAGAAGCTTGCCCAGAGAGACCAGGTGTTTTCTTTAAAGGAATGGGATGTAGGATGCGTGCAAGGAGCTGAGCACAATATCCGGCTGCATGACGAAAGACCATTTCGTGAGAGGTCTCGACGCCTGGCACCTGCTGACATAGATGATGTGAGGACGGCATCTGCAAGAGATGTTAGCTGCTGGTGTAATACAAGAATCCAGAAGCCCTTATGCTTCCCCATTGTGGTAGTGAGGAAAAGAATGGAACAGTAAGGATGTGTGGATTATCGCACCTTAAACCGACGGACTATCCCTGATCAGTACACAATGCCCGCATTCAGGATGCTTTGGACTGCCTAAAGCGGAGCAAGTGGTTCTCTGTGCTGGATCTCTGCAGTGGGTACTACCAGATCCCGATGGCCCCAGAGGACCGTGAGAAGACGGCCTTTATCTGTCGCTTGGCTTCTATGAATTCATGAGGATGCCTCAGGGATTTCAGGTGCCCCAGCCACTTTTCAACGATTGATGGAGCGTGCAGTGGGGACATGAACTTACTAGAGTGCCTGGTATACCTAGATGATGTTATTGTGTTTGGCAGCTCACTGGAGGAACATGAGAGCAGATTATTTAAGGTATTGGACCGACTGGAGGACTTTGGCCTTAAACTGTCCATTGATAAGTGTCAATTCTTTCAAACATCAGTAAAGTATGTGGGACACATAGTATCCACCGAGGGAATAGAGACCGACCCAAGTAAAGTTGAGGCCTTGACCACCTGGCCACAGCCCAAAAATCTAAAAGAACTGCAAAGATTCCTGGGATTCTGTGGTTATTATTGGCGCTTCATCAAGGACTATTCAAGAGTGATCCGCCCTTTACTTAACCTTACTCAAGGGTATCCCCCAACCCACAAAAAATACCAAAAGTCAGCGTCCCTCAAGACTGAAAGAGTGTATTTTCATCCGAGTGAAGTATTTGGGGCCCGCTGGACTCCTGATTGTGAGACTGCTTTTCATGAGATCATATATCAACTTACCCATGCTCCAGTGCTGGCCTATGCTGATCCAAGAAAACCTTACGTCCTGCACACTGATGCTAGCTTGCAAGGGTTGGGGCTGTGTTGTACCAAGAGCACGAGAATGGCCTGAGACCAGTGGCCTTTGCCAGTAGAAGCCTGACCCCATCCGAAAGAACTATCCTGTACATAAGTTAGAGTTCCTAGCTTTGAAGTGGGCTATTGTTGACCAATTCCATGAGTACTTGTATGGGCTAAAATACTAGTAAAACTGACAATAATCCTTTGACCTATGTGCAGACCTCAGCTAAGTTGGATGCCACTGGCCATAGGTGGCTTTCTGCATTATCTACATATGACTATGCTCTCGAATACCGAGCAGGTCTGAACCACATAGATGCTGATGCTCTCTCCGAGGCCTGTTCCCCAGAATGATTGGGTCCGATTGGCAGAACCTGACATTCGGGCACTCTGCCGGAAGTTTGACAGGGAGGAACAAATGTCACACGGATGCAGTGGACTGCATGGTGGATTGCATTGGAGCCTCTGAGAATTGCATACCTGCTGCTTGTGCCACTTTTCTGCAATAGACATTGGTGCACTGCCTCAGCTGGACAATGACAGTATTCGGGCTCAATCCCGCGATCCCATGATCAAAGCAGCTTTAGAAGCCCTCTATGCAGGAAAAGATGTGTCCAAATTACGCTCCACTGATTTGAGAACTGCACTGTTGTACAAAGAAGGTCCTAAGTTGAAACTGATCAATAAACTGTTATACAGAAAACAGTGAGACAGAGGGGACAAGTAGACAAACAACAACTAGTGCTGCCCACTGCTTTTCGATACTCAGTACTGAGGTCCTTGCACAACCACATGGGGCACCTTGGTATAGACAGAACACTTGACTTGGTGAGATCCAGATTCTATTGGCCTAAGATGGGGGCTGATGTGGAGCAACACATTCGAACTTGTAATCGCTGCCACAGAGGAAAGCTTTGCCCCAGAGGGCTGCCCCTTGTTAACATCACCACCAGTGCACCCATGGAGCTGGTCTGTATTGATTTTCTGAGTTTGGAGTCAGATCAAAGAAATATCAGTAATGTGCTGGTGGTCACTGACCATTTCACGAGATATGCCCAAGCTTTCCCCACCAAAGACCAGAAAGCATCCACTGTGGCCAAAGTACTTGTAGAAAACTTTTTTGTTCACTATGGGGCTCCACAAAGAATCCATTCTGATCAAGGGAGAGACTTTGAGAGTCGTCTGATCAAAGAGATGCTTTCTCTGTGGGGAGTGCGAAAGTCCAGAACCACTCATTACCACCCCCAAGGGGACCCACAGCCTGAACGTTTCAACCGCACTTTGCTAGATATGCTAGGCACCCTGCACCCAAAGGACAAGCCTAGATGGAGCCAACAAATTAGCACCCTGGTACATGCTATAACTGCACCAAAAGTGATGCCACTGGATTCTCCCCCTACCGCCTGATGTTTGGAAGAGAAGCTCGACTACCAGTAGATGTGTGTTTTGGGGTCTCTCCTGATGGGGTTCAAGCTGACAACTATTTACAGTATGTGCAAAAGTTAAAGGCCCAGCTAACTCATGCGTACCAACTGGCTCAAACCATGGCTGCCAAAAGAAATCTGGCCAACAAAGAAAGGTATGATAAAAAGGTGAAAGCACAGGAACTCCAGGAGGAGATCGGGTTGCTAAGAAATCTGGGACTGCATGGCAAGCACAAGATTGCTGACAGATGGCACCATCTCCCTCACATTGTAGTGGGCAAACTAGATGATCTGCCAGTGTACAAAGTAAGGCCTGAGAATAATTCAAAAGATGTAAAACAATGCATAGAAATCATTTACTGCCCATTGGACAAATCTTAATTGAGTCTGAGCCCCTAGAAGATGCCCCTCTGGACCAGTGACTAGAGCTGCTGCTAAGAAAAGACCAAGGAAGTCTGCACCTACAGAAGCAGAGTTAAAGTGTTCCCCTGCACAAGTCCCAGTTGAGCATGACTGTCAGTCCATATCAGAAGAAAGTGAGAGTGACTTTGAATACTATCCTTCTTATGAACTGAGTCAATTGTTTAGGCAATCCTCTAGTCAATACTGGAGATGAAGCTGGGCCTTCTGGACTGTCTAAGCCCCAGCTTCATCCCTGGAGCCAATGCTCCCAGAAAGTGAAGTGCAAAGCATCAGATCAGATGAAATGGAATCATTGTGCATGGTTGAACTGTTTGAGCTTTCAGGGAGAAAATGATAGATTAGGGCAGACTGGTGATACACCCGAACAAGAAGAGTATTTTGAGTGCCCTGACAGTCCACTGCCAGTGTCCGAAAGCTCTCCATGCGAGCCAAATGTTGTGGACTCAGAAACTGTAACTCCTGGAGCTGAAAGTGCCCCAAGTTCTAGCCTCTCTACCCCCATGGAGACTCCCTGACAAGTGAGGACAATGCTGAAAATGAGGCTCAGAGTGCAAAGACTATAACAGTTCCCCTAGAAGAACTGGTCGAGCTGTAAGCCTGTGGTGCACCTCAGTTATGATTCACTTGGGAGGCCTGTGGACTTGCCTCTCAATGTTGTCCATAAAGGAGTGTATGTGTCCCCGAGCTCATTGCCCAAACTGAGCATCAGTGCTAACTCCAAGTTACTTGTGTTGCCCTCTAAGTATGGTGCCTTGCCCCATCCAGCCCCAAGGTAACTGATAGGAAGGGCCCTCTCTTCAGGTTTCATGTACAAGAGGTAATAACTTGAGTTATGGTACAATGTGTATGTAATACTGTGTAAAGAGTGACGTACTGCAATGTTTCAGAAATGTGTTCTTGGTAAAATGATATATTGACTGATGATTACATGTGCGAGCCTAATGCAAATGTATATGGCTGCAGTTGAAACTTATGGGTACTTGCTTGTGTGGACGTCAGCTTTCCCAGGCCAGGAAGGTGTAACCCCCTGCAAATGGGGGTTCAAAAGACTTCAGGAGCTTGCTTGAATGCTCCAAGCCTGAATGGTGTTTGGCATTTAAGCCATTTATCAGTGAGTGTTTTAGAACCTCTGGTACTGTCTCTTTAAGAGCTGTCTGCTTGCAGACATAATTAGTTTGTATGGGGGACTGTGTGTTTCTTTGATTGAGTACCACTCAAGCTGCTGCCAATTCACTTCATTTTTGCAGTCACTAGGAGTGCAAGGGAACCTATCTGAAAGATGTAACTGTTTGCCAGAAATTATTTAGAGTAATAATGAAATTACAGTTTGTCTAACCTGCTTTCTTTGCAGTCAGAACTGTGTCTGCTAGTTCCCATTCTAGTTTTGAACTGCTGAACTGGACCAATCAGTGTGGGGTAAGCTAGCTCTAAAATGGTGCCTTGGACGAATCAGAACTTGGACTCATAATCTGAGCCAGCCACAAGAGGATTGTATGGGCAGTGACTCTGGGAGATGTAGTTTAGACTTCAGTGCCTTTTCGGACCAACAGCAGCAGTCTATTGTGAGTGACAGCCAATCCAGTCAAGAACTGGGAGGAACTCAAAGGAAGTGCCCGGTTTTGTCGGTTGGAGTTTCAGTTGAGCTTTGGCAGTGAAGAAGGAAGGAGCCCTGTGCTTTTTCAGTGTGCAGTTTTAGTCAAAAAACGTGTGTAAGGCCCAGAGTTCTGGTCTGCAGCTTGTGTAACAGCTTGTTAGGACTGAATCCGTCCCTGTGAAAAGAATCAAAGGATCTCTGAAGAGTAGAAACCAGGCTCACCCTGTAGAAGACTGGATGAATTGCTGAAAATTGCACTCGGTCTGTCAGGAACTGAATCTGCTGTGTGTTGTCCCGGGTATTGTGCAGTAATTGCGATCGGGATACAGATGCAGCCTGCCTGGTATAGTGCTTTCTTTTGTATGGATGTGTGAAGAGGTTTGTGTACCTCAAGTGAGCCCTGCTGACATTGAAGGACCCTATCTTATTTGGAGGTCGTGAGTACTAATTCAGGGTCGCTCCCTGTTGAATTGCCACATTAAATCCAAATGGAATTACTGTACTGCTGACTGTTTAATTCTCCTTTTCTGTGTGAAAGGGCCCTACCAGCTGCCACGGTTTGGACTAGCCACTAGGGCTTGGGTACCCAGGGACAGTAACTGATAGGGATAGGCCTGTGCATAGAGCCATAGGTAGATTATTAGAGTGATAAGCTAATTAATCTGATTTCCCCCTGTCCTTGTTATATCCCCCTAAATAAATCAGAGCTGCTTGTTTCAGCAAAGTTATACTGCCTGAGGTATTTGTCTATGTTAAAGTACTGTACTGTGATTGTTGCACTGTACCTCGTTTCACAGGAGGTCCCAGTGCCGGAACCAGACCTGGGGGTAAGTGTATACTGTGAAGGTAATTCTGATATATTGTGTGGGCCACTAGTGGGAAGAAAGGGGGGTTGCAGTGTCCCAGAGGGCTGTGACCAAGTTAGTTTAACTATTGCAAACCCTGACCTCTGGGTGGAGGCACCCGCCATTGGATCCAGGCCCCTCAACCTGTTAGTGGCAAATCAGGCAGGGGTAGTAGCCCCTGGGATAGCGCCATCTAGGGGTTACACTAAGTACACAGTTGCACAAGCATGACACTTACTGGTTGCATAGGCCATTGAATTAAATGTTAAGACAGCCCGCACCAGTGACCGGAACCACAGTAAGCCATAGTACTGGTAAGACTGCTATGCAGTGTCATTCTAAGTTGCTGTGCTGCAGTGGTGACATCTGCACTGCAGCACATTTAGATGTCACTACTGTGGCACAACAAAGATATTTTAGTGATGGATTTAAAAGTAGAACAATGTTCTATCATACACTATAGCCTACTCTCTCATCTGCTAGATAGAATGCTTGATTAAGGTACTGTAATTTGTCTTTTTTCCTTTTCTTTTGGCAATTAAAGGGAATTTCCTACTATACTGTAGGGTGCTGTAGTGCAAATAGGCCTAGCATTTGTTTGGGAACTTAGCACAACTAAAAATGGCATAAGATGAGCAGATGAAATAGCAGCTTGAGGTGCGTGTTTCCCCTCCAACTACCTCATGATAACAAGCTGGGTTGGGAAGGCAACAAGCAAACTCACATCATGCATGTTTAATGCTACTGCTAAGTGAGGCAACTGCTTACTCTTCCTTCCTGGCTTCTTGTCTTCACCATCACTATCCCATGTCATGGACATGAGGGCCAGGGTCTTCAGGAGCATTCAGAGTTCCCTTTAGCAATTTCTGCCAGCCAGTGGCTCCATGTACTGTACCTAGTGGCAATGTCAGAAACTGCAGTAAGTTAAAGTAATTACCTAAGGCTACTTAAAAAGGTAAGGTGCCTATTGGGCATATCTGATGGCTGGGTGGTCAGTCAGGCCCAATTTGGAAGCCTGGGATGGGTGGGTGATGGGGGCTCCCCAGACCTAAGGGCTCCGGGGCAATTGTCCTGTTCACCCTTCTGTTAATCTGGCCCTGGCTACTGGACAATCTGCAAACAGTGAGTATCCCTGGCTTTTTATCTTACAATGCTCAATAGAATGACTGCATCTTCTTATTAATTGCTGATTTTTAAATGTCTTGTCAATTTGCTTCTTTCATATAGTGCTACATAGTTAGCACATGCAATGTGCATATATACTATTTCTGTGTCTGCTTCTGGGGGTTTCAATTGCTGAAAGGATGAACTGTAAATATACATATTCTTTGAAAAAAAACTCCATTAATGTATCAGTTAGGGTTAAAATGACAAAAGTTGGGAACTGTGGTGTTAGGGTTCCCAACCCTAACACCCCACCCCCACCGTGCAGGCAGCAAACCAGTCATGGGGTGTGCCTTGGGGTTTTCCAGTCTAATGCTCACCCCATTCTCAGACATTGTACACATCTTAGCTTCCTTACTGATGGAAGGTGGTGAGCATTAGACTGGAGAACCCCAAGGCACACCCCATGCCTGGTTTGCTGCATGCAGGGTGAGGTTGAGGTGTTAGGGTTGGGAACTTTAACACCACATTTCCCTACTTTTGTCACTTTAACCCTAATTGATGCATTAACAGAGTTTTTTGAAAAGAATTTCCTTTTTTTTTTAGCAAGTATAATCATATCCTCATTTGCCTGTGGGAGCACAGGGCCAATCCCTCCATAGATGCGTACATGTACAGTATGTTGACATGGAAGCATTTCAGCCAAAATAGCAACCAAACTATCAACATAGCCTTGTTATTACCCCACCTCATGAACACTGTGCTAAGAATGTTTAAATCCCCAACTAAACATTATTTTGTGCTACTGCAATGTCATTCTGTGCCACAGGTGAGAAAACATGTTTTGGCCAGGATCTGATAAATGACAGCTATCACTTTCATGAGGTGATGTAAAAAATGACTATGTTGAAAATATGGGGTAAAAATATTTAAAATTCCCAAAGTTACGAGCGAGTGTAGCTAAATTTAAATGCATGCACACAACTTTGCCATTTTTACGTATTTTGACACAAAATTTTTGCAACATAGCCTTTTTATGACACCACCTCTTGAACAAAGGCAGTGAAAATGTTCAAATCACATCCAAAAGATGATTTTGCCAAACAAGATGATGACCACGAGAATGAAACATTGTTTTCTCATGGCAGAAGAATTTTGGCCCATGATTCTTCTTTCACATCAGACCTATAAATGAAAGACCCCACTGAGCATGCTCAGAACTGAAATTTCAGATCCTTGTAACTCAGAAAGCAATTAACGTTTTTTTCACCAAGCCAAAAAAAAGGCATCTTTCTTGGGCAAGCCCCTTCTACCCGGAAAATGTCAGAACACAATGATAAACCATCTAACAGCCAAAATCCCCATTAAAACCCCCAATGTTTCTATTTTTTTCACTATCTGGATCTCAGAATCTAAGCATCTAACCATCACAAAACTTGCCATATCAAGAGACCTTCCCCCAAGACTGCATGTGCAAAATTCCATGCAATTTCATAGAACAGGAGTAGAGCTATTAAGATGCAAAGTTTGGGGTTTAACATTAAAACACCCTACCCAACCCTAACTATGGGGGGGGGGCTACCATACCCTATAATATATTGCTGGTTGGTTTAATTATTATATTGAACTGAGCTACCACAAGCTATGGTAGTGTTAAAGTAAGGCAAACAAATGGATTCTCTTTTTGCAAGTTGCCTATCTTAGGAATACTATCTCATACTTTTTCAAGGCTCATAAAATGTAGGACATGTTCATATGGATTCCTGGAGTTATTAACATGATAGATCATGACATAGCTATCATCTTTATAAAAAGGTAAGTAAGTATCATAGGGGTCTCTCAAACTGTAAAAGCCCATAAAATAATCTTTCAATTGAGGTATTAGGCTTACCTGCAGGTGGCAGGAGTTCTGCTATATGAATATCTAAATCAACTGTAAATTAAATTGTTGCAGCAGCCAGTTCATGGACTCTTGAGGCAGAAAGTGATGTCACTGAGGAGCAAGCTGTTGCTAACCTTGTTTGTAGAGCAGAAAGCAGCTAACTAAAAGAAGCTACATTTTCTTATTAATTTAACACTTATATCTCAGCAGGAGTCAGTGTCTACTGAGATTAAGCAAGACATATACTTTATTAGAAGTAGAAGGGGGTCTTATTTAGGGTTAAAAAGAAAGAAAAGGAAGAAAGTCAGTGTGTGTTCTGTGCTGTGAAGGGTACTGTATCAACTTACTTTGCTAAACCAGTAGGAGGAGAGAGAGCTTAATTGGGGGTGTGGCTTAGACACTATAAAAGCAGGTGACTCAAATTACAACTTCCTGTTGCTAGCCTTGTTTGTAGAGCAGAAAGCAGCTAACTAAAAGAAGCTACATTTTCTTATTAATTTAACACTTATATCTCAGCAGGAGTCAGTGTCTACTGATATTAAGCAAGACATATACTTTATTAGAAGTAGAAGGGGTCTTATTTAGGGTTAAAAAAAGAAAGAAAGGAAAGAAAGTCAGTGTGTGTTCTGTGCTGTGAAGGGTACTGTATCAACTTACTTTGCTAAACCAGTAGGAGGAGAGAGAGCTTAATTGGGGGTGTGGCTTAGACACTATAAAAGCAGGTGACTCAAATTATAACTTCCTGTTGCTAGCCTTGCTTGTAGAGCAGAAAGCAGCTAACTAAAAGAAGCTACATTTTCTTATTAATTTAACACTTATATCTCAGCAGGAGTCAGTGTCTGTTGAGATTAAGCAAGACATATACTTTATTAGAAGTAGAAGGGGTCTTATTTAGTGTTAAAGAAAAGAAAGAAAGTCAATGTGTGTTCTGTGCTGTGAAGGGTACTGTATCAACTTACTTTGCTAAACCAGTAGGAGGAGAGAGAGCTTAATTGGGGGTGTGGCTTAGACACTATAAAAGCACGTGACTCAAATTACAACTTCCTTTTGCTAACCTTTTTTCTAACTAATTGCCCTTCATCCCACCCCTTCCACCCACCCTAAGCCAGTTCTACTTTTATAGCCACTGGATTTGACTGTCAACAGGAAGTTCCTGTTTGCCAGTAGAAAGGGAGGGATCATAGAGCAACATTGGTTTTGTCAACCCTAAAGGAAAAAAGTAGCTCACTCTTCCCCCCAGCTGGTGGTGGTCTGGCACTGAGCAAAGAAGAAGGAGGCTACTGAAGAATATAGGAAGTTGCTGTCTCAGAACAGGAAGGATGAGAGTTGTAAGGAGAGGAGAGAGTAAGCATACAGAGAAACAGGAGAGGGGACACAAAATAAGACATGATAGAGTGGTGCAGAGCAATGGCTGTAGGGCAGTAGTGTTCCGGGAAACATTCTGGAGGCTGCGATGCTGACCTATTTGCAGACACCTCTCTGGTCTGAGGGAGGAGGTTGCCCGTCTACAGGCTGACCTGGCTAGGATTCATAAAACCTCCTCCACCACCCAGAGAACACCAGGGCCAATGACACTACCTCAGAGGGTGCCAAGAAAGAGGAGAGGCTGGACCAGGGTGGGCTCAGGGAGAGAGAGGGTGGTGGAACAGAGTTGCATCCCTCCAGTTGTACCTGTCCACAATTCATTCACTCTTCTGGTGGATAGTGGTTCCTCTATGGAGGCACCTGCAGTGGAGACCAAGGAGGATGCTGGGGAACCTTCACGAAGGAGACCCACAGGAGGGTGGCATGGGACTCCACAGGGGAAGGAAACAACTCCTGGTGGGGGACTCAATCATTAGGGGGGTAGAAATGGGGATAGAAGGGGAGAGGGAGCTAAGGTGCCTGCCTGGCACCATGGCTTGGAGGGACAGAAAGCGAATCCTCAGGATCGTGAGAGCAGCTGCATGAGGGAGGGAGCTGGATGTCACTGTCCACCTAGGGACAAATGACCTGGCTAGGAATGGGATCAGAGCAGTGGAAGAGGAGTTTGTAGAGTTGGGAAGGGGCCTTAGACAAGTAGCGCATATGGTAACCTTCTCGGAGGTGCTGCCTGTCTATGGCAAGGGTGATGCTAGGGTACTCCTCACCAAAGAATTCAATAAATGGTTGAAAAACTGGTGTGGTGCTCAGGGTTTTGGCTTCATTGGGGACTGGGGAGCCACCTGGAGGAATACAGACCTATACTGGTGTGATGGTCTGCATCTGTCCAGGGGGGAACCAAGATCCTAGGTGAGAGGTTTAAATGCTTCATTGGAAAGCATTTAAACTAGCCAAGGGGGGAGGCACTGAAAAGGAGCAGGGAAATCCCAGCCTCCCCCCACAAAACATGGTAATTAGTGAGGTAAACATCAAGGTAGAGAAGTCATTAGGGAGAAGGACAGAGGTAAATGGAAGGCAAAGGCAGTAAGGACAGGAATATGGCTAAAAGGGGTAAAGCCATCAAAAAGTGGAGGGTGATGAGTACCAATGCCCGTAGTCTGTGTAACAAGCTCCCTAAACTAGTGGCCTTGATGGAAGAGGGTTGCCTGGATATTGTGGCATTCACAGAAGCATGGTACACAGAGAACCATGACTGGGATGTAAACATACCGGGATATGCAATCTACAGGAGGGACAGGGAGGGTAAAAGAGGAGGAGGAGTAGTTCTCTATGTAAAGGAAGGGATTAAAGCAACAGAACTAAAGAGTAAACAGGGAGCAGATGAGGTACTCTGAGTCACCCTGGAGACAGGAAATGGCACCACAATCTGCATGGGGGTTGCATACAAACCCCCATCTCAGGAGGAGGGAATGGACAAGGAAATGATAAAAGGCTTCCCTAGAATGGCAGAAAAAGGGGAGATATTGTTGATGTGGGACCTGAATATGCCAGATGCTAACTGGAGCACGTTTGCTGCAGGCACATCCAGGAGCATGGTCATTCCTGATGCCCTACAGGGGGCATGCCTCAGACAGCTAGTATTGGAACCCACTCGGGAATGAGCAGTCTTAGACCTGGTACTCTCAAATGGGGATGGAGAAAGAATCTCAGATTTAGAAGTAGGTAGCCATCTGGGAACAAGCGACCACCAAACAGTGTGGTTCACGATAAACACAGCCATACAATCAAGCCATACAAAAGCAAGAGTATTGGACTTTAGGAGGGCTGACTTTGGGAAAATGAGAGAGTACCTTAGAAAAGCACTAACAAACAGGCAAGAAAAAGGGTGGAGGAACAGTGGGGAGTAATCAAAACAGCCATCACAGAGGCAACAAGCCTTTGTGTAAAGCAAATCAACAAAACACAACGAAGGAAAAAAACGCTATGGTTGTCAAAAGAGGTGGCAGGGAAGGTTAAGGAGAAAAGGATAGCATTCAGGAAATATAAGGAAACACAGAAGGAGCAGGACAGAGAACTTTATCAGTTAAAGCAGAAAGAGGCTGGGAAGGCAGTCAGAATAGCAAAGGCCCAAACCGAGGAAAGGATAGCCAACTCTGTTAAGAAGGGGGATAAGACCTTTTATAGGTACATTAGGGAGTGAAGAAAGACCAAAGGAGGGATACTGAGGCTTAATAATGGGAGGGAATGTGGGTAGAGGGTGACAGTGAAAAAGCAGGGATACTGAACAAATATTTCTGCTCAGTATTCACAAAGGAAGAGGAGGGGGAGGTACCTAAACCAAACAAGAGAAACACTCTGAAGACGGGGGTCTATACCAGTCCATTTATAGAAGAAAGGGTTCTGAAAGAAGTAATAAAATTGAAGGTGGACAAAGCAATGGGGCCTGATGGGATTCACCCAAGAATTCTAAAGGAACTAAGGGTAGAACTAGTGACACCACTGACTGCTCTCTTTAACAAATCATGGGAGGATGGAGTGGTACCTGAGGACTGGATGAGGGTGGATGTGATTCCTCTTCACAAACATGGCAGCAGGACAGGGGCAGGAAACTACAGACAAGTTAGTTTGACCTCAGTGGTAGGGAAAATGATGGAATCACTTCTGAAGGAAAGAATTGTTGAGTACCTAGAGACCAGTGGGGCACAGGACCCAAGGCAGCATAGATTCATAATGGAAAGGTTGTGTCAGATGAATCTAATAGATTTCTTTGACTGGGTGACCAAAGTAGTAGACCAGGGAGGGGCTGTGGACATGGCCTACCTAGAGTTTAGCAAGGCATTTGATACAGTCCCACACAAAGGATTTACACACAAGTTAGCCAGCCTTGGAGTGGGTCCCAAGGTGGTAGCCTGGATAATAAATTGGCTAGACAACAGGACGCAAAGGGTAGTAGTAAATGGAGCCCACAGTGAAGAAAGGAGGGTTACTAGTGGGGTACCGCAGGATTCAGCACTAGGACTGGTCCTTTTTAATGTCTTTATAAGTGACATTGCAGAGGAACTGGAAGGAAAAATATGTCTCTTTGCAGACGACACAAAGATTTGCAACAGGGTTGATACACAAAATGGAGTGGAAAGGATGAGAAGGGACTTGGCAAGGTTGGAGGAGTGGTCAGATGTATGGCAGCTCAAATTCAATGCAAAGAAGTGCAAGGTAATGCACCTGGGAAACAAAAACCCAGGGGAAGAGTACACAATGGGGGGTGAGATACTGACAACAGTAAAAATGGAAAGGGACCTGGGAGTAATTATATCAGATGACCTAAAGGTGGGCAAGTAATGTGAGAAGGCAGTAAGGAAGGCTGGGGGGATACTAGGATGCATAGGGAGAGGCATCACCAGTAGAAAACAGGAAGTTGTTATCCCTCTGTACAGACAGTTGGTGAGACCCCATCTGGAGCACTGTGTGCAGTTCTGGAGACCCCATTGCTGCAAAGACATAGACAGAGTGGAGGCTGTCCAGAGGAGGCAACCAAAATGGTGCAGGGTCTGCACCAGAAGACATACGAAGAAAGACTAAAGGAGCTTAATATGTATACCCTTGAGGAAAGAAGGGAGAGAGGGGACATGATAGAAACTTTCAAGTACCCCAAGGGAATCAACAAAGTCCAAGAGGGTAGCATCTTTCAGAAAAAGAGATGTGCAAGAACAAGGGGGCACAATTTGAAGATAGAGGGGACAGCTCAGAGGTAATGTGAGGAAGTATTTTTTTCAAGAGAGGGTTGTGGATGCCTGGAACAGCCTCCCTGAGGAGGTTGTGGAGTCAAGAACAGTGGAGGAATTCAAGAATGCATGGGACAGACATAAGGCAGTCCTAGTGGGGGGTAGGAGGAAGTAAGCTGTTGGTTAACTAGGATCTGCAGCTTATCTGTTAGGTAGGAAAATGGGCAGACTAGGTGGGCCAAGTGGTCCTTATCTGCCATCACAGTCTATGTTTCTTTGTTAAGCTGTAATTAACAACACTCAGCTTGCCCCTCAGTGGCAGCACATTGTTTCAAGACTCTATGAAATGGCTGCTACAGTGAATAAAACTACAAATGATTTTAAATATTCATACCTCAGGATTCTTGGCACATATAAGTAAGTGCAAAACTTTGCCTAAAAGATCTTTTTATGAGCTATCACAATTTGAGTGACTCCTGCAACAATTAGTTCAACCATAATGATCCTTATGTGTTCACCAGTGCAGTCTTTTAATTTATGATTAGTTCTACTTATGTAGTAAACACCTCAAATGTGTATGTTAAGGATAACACACGATAGTGGCTTTAACCACTGTGAAGTGTATATATCAACATGTGACCACACACCCTGAAGTGTGTTATTGCACTTATAAATAAAATGGACACAAATTAATATATCAATTTTGAGCTGGCATGAGGGTGGAGGTCAGTGAAATTACAGTCTTTCCACTAAATGTGCATGTACTGTATGTATATGAATTGATTAAAAAGGTTTAGAAATAGACAATCATATTCAACAGAGCTTTACACTAAATAACGTTTTCCTTAATGTGTTCTCTTTTTTAATAACACTCTCCCCTTTGGTCACTTCACTCTGAGTAGCAACTATCGTGGCAATGGTCTTCCTTTACTGGGCTACAATCAAGTGCTCCTCCTGTCTGTGTACTCCACAGGAACCCACCACACTCGACTTGGATGCCTTAGTAGAACCTGTTTGTGTGGCCAGAGGATGGGAGCTGAGGCAGAAGCTAAGCTTAGTCAACATGTGCCCTAGGAACACCACCATTTACACAAGCAAATTCCCCAACGTATTTTTTACAAATGTGGACCATTTGTTTGGTCTTTGGGGTCCACAGTTTTCACCTGTGTATTTCCCTTCGCTGCAGAATCATCTTTTTTTGCTGACTCAACATGGGATTTAAAAATAAAGTGAAACTGTTTAAAGTACATAAACTGAATAACAGATTTTCTTTCTAGTGCATGCCTTTCTTTCTTAGTTCCAATGATGATTTCCACAAGCTAGAAACAGACTGTAAGAAGAACCTGTAAAGGTGAAATGATAGTGTAACAATTAACTTCACATAGATGACATCTTTGACCAAGCAATCAGCATATCGGGTTCTACACAGTTGCATTTTGTAGTTCAGAGTAGCATTCTGCAGTTCAGTGGCCTTTCTCTGCCTGAATACACTCTAAACTCTCTGCAATTAGCTCAGCTTTTATAAAACTCATGGAGTGAATCCAGACCACTTTCCATGCAGCTGGCGATACTGTAGGTGTTGGAGATGTACACTGACAGTAGCATTTTAATCAAGATGTTTAGTCAGGTGATTGTCAATGGGGTTATATTGTAGACGCTGCTGGCTTTTGTCATTTTAGTAGAAATGACAGCTAGTGATTACCTTGCAATAATGACTGAGCAATTTAGATGCAGCAGAGCAGATAAAAGGAAAACTGTAATGCAAATGTGGTAACATTTTTTTTATTGATTTTTCATTTAGGATGTTATACCCTCAAACCACTTTATATCACTGATAGTTGTTCAGTTCAATACTAAAAGCTGTCCCTATCTGACACAGATGCAGTCTGGATGTGCTACTGCACTTCAGGTTCTGCAGCGTCAATATCATCACTCTAACTCTGTGACACATTCTGACACAAATAAGAAAGGGCGCAAGACAATTATGCACATTTTTTTTAAATACAGCATGGATATTATCAGATACAATCCCAAATTACTGTACCATACAAAAGAATAATAGATCAGACATCAGTTACAAGGCTGTCATTTCATCAAGAGATTCAGGAGACATTCTAAATTACAAGAGCAAAGCTTGCATGATTTGTGATGTGAACAGAGCCCTGAGATGGAATAATAAGCCTTGTTAATGGTTATTTCCTAGTTGTATTTCTTTGTAATCTGTGCTTTGTCTTTTTATCCATAGATACACCGCAGTTGTCAAAAGCTGCATTAGCATCACTCTGTCATCAAGAAATCATACTCTTTTTGGTTAATATACTATTTATGGAAAACCTTTTACAGTGGTCTGCAGCATTTGTTGCAAGCAGCAGCAGGTGGAGAATCGTGAGACCGTCAGAGTGATCAGTTCCTAGGTCTCACAAAAAAATTTGATTACGCAATCAGACAGACAAAAGACAGAAAAGGAAAGGCTAGAACAGATCCTTGCATTTAACTCATTCTGTATAACAAATGGGACAGGGCCTTATTAAACCCTGTCACAGCTACCTTAGAGATGGCTAGACAGCATCAGAAGAAGTTATACTACCATAGCGTCTGATGCACATCAATTGTATTATGATTTTTAATCTTGCTGTAATCTTTTGCTCATGCTAAAGATTAGAACCACAGCTCATAGATTGCTTTCACTATGAATCATAATCATCTGTTGAATAGGAGCAATGAAAAAGTCATGGTGAATACAGTCTACATGAACAACTGCCCAAATGACTTAGACTGAGTGCCAGCTACATTGAGAAGTAGAACATTTTGCAACAAAAAGAAGCAGGGCAATAGGGGGTCACCATAGAGATAATGGGAACAGGTGCATACATGTTTCATGGTACTTGCAGCATACTCATAGTGGTAGGGCATGGCAAGAGAGATGTTCACAGTGATCGCAAGTGGGTGTTGCTTGGGGGAGGGATGGTATGTTTGGTGAAACTGATATCAGCAGATTTCTGAATTTTAAAGTGAGATGGTGGTGGGGATCTGTGCCTGTGGCAGCTAATGGAGTTGCGGCAGTATGTGAAACTGACAGCATCAGCTCATCTGTCTGCCAGGAAAGCAGATGTCAGTTGCAGAGAAAAAGATTTGTAAGATAGTGGAATATTTGCTGTTTAAGAGATAGGGAGCCATGTATTACAAAATAGAACATATGTCTCCCCATCTGTTATGGAGCTGGTAACTCCATCTCTGGATTCCAATGATAATATAAATCTTTTGAGACTTGTTCTTGGGGTTTATGATGTCACTGGAATCCCTCATTGGAGTTACAACTCTGTAATTGATAGGCAGACATATGTTAGTCTATTTGTAATGCATGGAACTTTCCAAACATTCTATTTCATAATACCATTGATCTAATGTCAAAAAGATAATATTACCAATTTCTGATGTCACATCAATGGTATTATGAGATTTAAATTTCGCTCTTTCATGATGAAAAAAATGTTCATCCACATATTACAACATAATATTAATATAATAACAGATGGTAGGAAGTGCAGCATGGTTCTGTTGCAGATTGAAGAGAGATCGTTGCTATAGTAATCCTCAGGAGTGATGTTCAAAAGGGTTACCTTGGTAACCATTTCTTGAGACCCTGCATCTAGCACCATTCTATACTTCACACCATCTGTTGTTATGTATAATGGATGGAGGATTATTCTATGATTACAAATGTTTTTTTCTCTCTAAATGTTCTTTTTCTCGCAACCAGTGTGTGTGTGTGTGGGGGGGGGGTGTTGTGAATAAAACACAGCTGCAGCACGAGCACCATGACACCAGAGGGAGCCTGTAACAAGACTGTGATATAGATAAAACTGTGCAACAGTATAGTGACACTAGCTGGAGTGATGCAACTGAGCTGTAGGAGAGCCTTTGTTACCACAGTATTCTCCTCATCCACACATTGTGATTGTTTATACAGCTCTGTCATACAAAACACACTGCCTCAGCTTCACATTTGTGATCAAAGAGTACTACAGTATAAACACTTCCAATTCAAAGTCTTTTAAGTAAGCCATAAGACCGCATAGGGTGTGGGGTACTGGTGGATACCAACTTGTCCAGGGGTTGTGATGAGGACCGATGCCAGAGGAGGAGGACCTTACTGCCTCTGTATGTGCAGGTATCCACCTACAACCCACGCCCTGAAGGGTCTTACTGTGCTTAGAAATTGGGCTGGGCAAATGGAAAAACAAATCTCTAAACAAAAAAAATTCAGCAATTATAATAAAATATTGCTTAAAACATTTTAAGTAAACCCTCTACAGATGGTGTCTGCCCGTCAGTCATCTGTCTTTGTACACATTCAATAGAATGTATTTTTGTTTAATATGGAATGTAAGAATTTTATATTCTGCAGTATTCCTTTAGTAGAATGTTTACTCTGCCCCCCCCCCACAGACAAATGGAATTTTAGCATGGAATTTGTGAATTTAAAATTCTGCAGTATTCCACTGGCATACACTCACACAGACACACACAGGTCTCATATGGAGCCAGTTACTTGGTTACTTGATTACTTGGTTGAAAGGACAAAAGAAAGCCGAGGCCCATCAAGATTGTCCTCCACATGTGTGGATCATTATTGTGATACTCAGTGCCTCAGTCTTATCTGTGGCAGGGTTTGCAGCAGAGATTCCTCTGTTAAGCTGGTTAGGATATGAAGGGGGTTTCTCAGGATCATCAAATTAACACCAGAAATGAAAACTCTGTATAGTGCTTGATATTTTAAATGTATTTTTGTGTGTCAGGAGCAGATCCTGATTCCTGGTCACATGGTTGGACCTTTGTTTTCCTTAGGGTGGTACTGGCACATAAACATATGCCAATGGAACGACACTATCCAATCAGAATACATTATTTCATGTGATCATTTTCTAACTCATCAATTTATATATTTCATATAACCAACTCATCAGCATGTTGTTATCTGAATAACCTTGAAAAGGGATTCTATTGCTCTCAGCATCAGAAACAGTGGTATAATGAAAAAAATTACATCAGCTTCCTGGGGATAGAGTATATAACGAGGCAGGGAATACTGTCTTCTTTCAATGCCCACATATAAAACGGTGATGCATATACTGCACAACAGTATTTTCTCATGCAATTATGTTTTTGTAAAGGCAATAATAGTCATTATTTTCTGAGTGTATTGCTGTTACATGTTTAAGAGTAACAGGGCATTCTCGAAATTAATTACACTGCCCATTTGGAGCTTTCCAATCTAAGTAGCTTAAATATGACACTTGAGATCTGAAACTTAAACATTGTTTTATATTTGACCATGAGCTATTGTTTGTGCTAATATCTATAATGCTACCAGGGTTTCTTAACATCATCATCATCTCTGAAAAATCTCCAAACTGACAATGTCTTCTTGCAGTCAGTGCCATAAAGCTAGTTCATGCTTTTGCCTCTGGTGGGATTGTTCATTGCACTGCCATGACTGTTTCCAGTCCTTTCCAGTAAATGTTTGACTAGCCTGCAGTCTCTGCAGACATCTGCTGCCAATGTTGTGACAAAAACTTAGTCAGGTCTGCATGTTATATGAGTTCAGCTTACAATGCAGCTAGACACTAAGTGAGAAGTGATAGCGGCTAAGCTAGTCCATGCCTGAAACACACTCAGAATAACCAAGGCAAGATAATACCAGATTATGAGTGGCTAACAGGCACTAGTGTGCATAAAGGCAGACAGATCAAGAACCCATAGTTTGGTTCAATGTTAAAAAAGTTTTTATTGCACAGAAACACTCACCCCAACAGCACCACCAACCATTTCACTCACCTGACTGTGGGCTTTTTCAAGGCATGATGTGAGCTGTCAATCAAATGAGCATGTAATGAATATATTACAGTGCTAATTGAGACCTCAGTCAGCAGCTGGCAGTGGTGGTGAGCAGTGGGCTGTGCCAGTCACTGGCTCAGTTTCAGGATGGGGTAACAGGTTGGTGGGATGCTGTCTGCCGGGATGGGGGTGGGGATCCACTAGACTACCAGGAAAAAGGGTTTCTATACATTGCATAAATAGGCAACATCGGGAATCAGGGAGGGGGTCTGCTAGACTACCAAGGAAGAGGGTTTCTATACAGTACTTATAGAGGTGACATCGAGAATTGGGGAAGGGGATTCACTAGACCACCAGGAAAGAGAGTTTCTATATATTACATGTAGGGGTGACATTGGGGATGGGGGAGGGGGTCTGCTAGACCACCAGGGAAGAGGGTTTCTATACATTACATATACAGGTGACACTGAGGACTATGGAGAGGGGTCCACTTGATCACCAGTAGGTGTTACTTATATTGACGGGGGATCGGGGCTTGGGAGCAGGGACTGCGGCACATTGCCACAGAGTTCTAAACTCTCCCAGATGGATATTGATACTTAGAATTTCTCCCTCTGGGAGAGTTTTGAGAATCCCACTTTGGGAATGTGGCAGCTTGCATCTGCCACATGCTCCCTAGCGCCATGCCACAGCCCATTTTGTGGCGTATGGGCAGTGCAAGCCCTGTTTGGTGCAAGCAGTCTGAGGTTGACTCAGGCTACCTTTGAGAATCACTCCTGGTGCATCATTTGGCAAAATGGGCACTTTGCACCATTCATTGTGATGCAAGCCCCTTTCACTGCAATGGGAGCTTTGAGAACTGGCCCAGAGAATGCATTTCTTGTAAAATAGGGTGCACAGTCTTTCGCAGCAGGATTTAATGTAAGGTGGATGTTTGACGCATCTTGCGTCATTCTAAGAACCCTTTGAAAATCTGGCCCATCCTCTTTCAATGCCTTTTTGTCTCTGAAGTGTCTCTCTTCTTTTTTTTTTTTTCTATATAGGTGTTTTTGGTTCCCCAGCAGGAGGCTCCAGTCCTTCCCTCCAAGGGACTCAGTCTCCGGCCGCACAGTTCCCGACCCGGCACCCCCTATTCCCTCGCGGATCCCCCGTGGCAGGGCTGGGGTGAAGGGGCAACAGCTTTACCCTCACCTCTGGAACAAAATCCAGACTTCAGGGGGCCAACCATAATGTTGGAGTGGCCATCATGGAGCCTGCCAGCTCCTTTTTCCATTTTCTCACTTTCCCCCTCCCCACCGACGTAAGGACACCAGCACGTGCCCTTCCGACCGGTACTGCCCTCTGGCCATTGCCAGAGGGCAGTCAGTGAGCGGGATGGCAAACCTTGCTTCCCAGAGAGAGGAGAACAGTCCTCTGAATGCTCAATCCTCTCTCACCCTGCTGGCCCCCAGCAGCCTGGGCTCATTCCCGAACCCTGGTCACCGGTGTGGTGTGAGTTATGGCATCCAGCATCTCAACCCTCAGCAAAACCGAGCTGGCAGAAGTGTCTCTCTTCTGACCTGCTCCTCTTTCTTCTACCCCCACTGAGGCTTCATTATTCTAGTTAACCAAGACCTGCTCTGCCTCCTACCACTTTCTGCCTTCAACAGATGTTGGTTGTGCAATTTACTCTTTTATCCCAGTTCCTGGTTGTGATTTCCACTGTTGCTTGTATTGTATGGGGTCTGCTTTCCCCCTGCATGCTCCTGCTGTCTGGCATTCCCTTTTTCCATGGTTTTTCCATCTATCATTTCTTCAACTCATCATTGTTTTTGCTTTCCATTCTCAACTAAGCTTTGCCTCCCTTTCTCCTCCCTCTTATTTCTTCCCAGTCCCTCTCTCCATCATTCCTGATCAGTCCCTCTTTCTCCCTGCTCTCTCAGTTTCCTCATTTACTGTCTGTAAAGCTTTTCCTTATTCCTTGGATCACAGCAGAGTTATGACTCACTTTGTATTATTCTCAGTCCATGTAAAAGAAACAATAGAGCCGCCACGCGAGACTAATAATTCACATTTTACTTGTGCTGCAGAAAACAAATCTGAGGCACAGCACCTTCTTCCAATTGCAACATTCCACAGTTTATCAAGTCAAACAGATAGAGCGTGCACAAGCAAGGTGGTGCTCATGAATCAAAAGTCCAAAGCAGATAACAACAAATTCAGCCACTCACCACCAAATTAAGCAGAATCCAGGCTGCTTTGTCATAATTAAAAATGCTTTTGAAATAAAGCATTTTTAACTATGACAAATTTGCGTGGATTCTGCTTTATTTGGTGGTGAGTGCCCACATTTGTTATCTGCATTCTACAGTTTATGAAGTGTTGAGAATTATAAGTGTAAATTGTTCACTTCCTGTATTTATTCCATATTTGTGAAAAGGATGCAGTTTGCGGGAACTCATATTTCATCTGGCGCATTTTGCACTGCTACATTAGCTTTTTTCAGAGGATCAGCCCTTTTTGCTGTCTCCATTCTTCATTGTGTATACTAGGGTTAATACTAAGGAGTTTAGGGACAGTAGTAGGCCTTTTGGGCCCCATATTCAAAAGTCCCAGGCTGCATCGCGCAAGTGCCTGCGCTGTGCAACTGAGATGTGCCAGCACAAAATAATGGTATATTCGGAAGATGCACCGTGAGATACAGTTGCTCATGTCTGGCTGAATATCCCAAACATGTACGATCATGCAGTGGGAGATGCGCAGTGCGGCAGGTGAGCTGAGCCCTATGCAGAGCATAGGGAATTGCACAATAGACGGCCACATACACGGCGTGCAGAATTGCAATACTCAGCTGGGATATGCAAATGGCTTCATTACACATTCTGAACCCATTCCCTATGTGTGCAGCTCATTACTGGAATGTATTCAGGCCATTTGCATACCACAGGCATTTGCAGTTCCAGCTTTGCAGGGCTACCCCACCACCCAACAAAGGTGAACAGGCAGTACTGCAGCCTAGGAGGCAGGTGTGATGAAAAGTTTGTATGTGGACTGCATTGGCCTGGGTACAGTGCTATTACCATAGCCATGTACAGGGTCAGACTGGAATACAGGGGGCTGACCTGGACAGTGGCCACAGGGGCTGACCTGGACAAGCTACAGGGGAGGGCACAGGGTGACACAGTCTGATTGGTATATCACATGCATGTGATACACCAGTTCTGTATGGAGTGTACAGTCACCATCAGTGCCCCACACCCCCCCCCGTATGAGAAGAACATGGTGATAACTGAAAGGAATGACAGTATGTTGAGGGTGACCAGGTACCTGAGTGGGTGGGTCCCACCTGTGTGCACCTATGGTGTACCACTGTGGATGTGTGCCACAGGTCAGTCCCTGGCCTGTGACAGGCTGCCACTTGTACCACCAGGCTACCTGGGCACTGTTGCCCCAGCCATCACCCTGGGTACTAGCCACCACCGAGTGGCACCCTGCAGGCCACATGGGTGCTGGCCATGGCCTCAGGTACATGTGCTGCAGTGTGGCCATCTGCTCCACTGTGTGTTAGGGGGGCATATGACAGCACTAGCATGTGGCAACTGGGTGTCTATGTCCTGGATGTGGTGTGTGCCGGCACATGTGGCTTTGGGTACTTCCATCCTAGCATGACTGCTGTGTATGGATGCCTGGAGCATGTCCTGGTGCACCTCCAAGGGCTGTCTCAGGATGGCCTGTCTGCAGTTCAATGGCCTTCCTGTGGGTGGCTGGCTGATTTAGGCCATCCTTTTGTCTGCCTAACTTTGCATGGCACACTTCTGGGATGCGTGGCAGATGTGCCACACATTTGGGCTGAATATATGGTTCCATGTGATAACGGTGATCGCGGAATGGCCATCGCCATTTGGGCAAGTGTACATCACTGAAAATAAATTTTGGCGATGTACACTTGTGGCGAACAGCAAGAGGGTGCCCAAGACTTAGGTTTCATTTTCCTTTTGTTATGTGGGAGGCTCGCTTCACCCCTCCTCCCATTAAAAGATTCTCAACTCCAGGTGCAGTGTAAAGGGGGGTGGGGCGCAAAAGTAGTATAAAATGACCTGGCTCAAAAACCATGAGCGCGCCCCAGATTTGAACCCAGCACCCTCCCAACCCCAACCTGCCACCAACCCACCCACCACATGGCCAGCTCAGCAGCCCATCACCACACTACACCACACAAACCCGCTCTCCCCTTCTGCCCATTGCATGGCATGGTCCCTCCCCACCCTCCACGTGTGTGTATACATAGTGACATCCTGTCACTATATTCGATGAACTCCCTATCCGGTCACCCTCCCTGCCAGGTAGCCCTGTGCACCGGTGCCGTGACTGAGTCACCCTTTTTGAAAGTGCTCAATTGCGGTCACCATTATCATAGGCTACTGAATATACGGCTGCAAGGCATATTCATGTACCCACCCCCTTTTTTTGTGCCGTATACATCATTTCTGCATGATTGTGCATTTGGCAATGTGTGACACATTTTTCTCTTTCGAATATTGCGCTTCCAAGCATTTTATGAGATACGCCGCACATCTCCATTTTGGGCAGCGCATCTCCTTTAAATATCTGGGCCTTTGTGCTCATTGTGTTTCTCCACCACATCTCACTGGCACACACCTGTTATGTTGCCTCCCTGTAAGTATATATCTACTGCCTTTTTAAAAGCTATTTGTAAATTTGCATCAACCCTACAATTTGGTAAGTTGTTCCATATGCCCACCACTCACAGTGTATAATAATTCATCCTTCCTTAAAGAGACATAGAGTAGAACTATTTGCTTGAAAAGGGACTGGCAACAACTCATTTAAATAACATTTGCAAGGGGTTGTGCAAATAACCACAATCTAAAAACATACAAAAAATTAAAAAACAAAGTTACAAAACACTATTTCACTTCTTGCAGTATAAACCAGTAAAGAAGTTTTCACAGTTTGTCAATTCTAAATAAAGGTTCAGAGTTCAAAAATAGTCCACGTGGATTCTTTTATGGCAGAGTAGTTTCCTTCTAATCTCGTTGTTAACTTCCTGTATTTATTCTATTTATCTGTAATTAATCACAGTCAAAAGGCATTTATCCCAAATAGCAGTTCTGAAAAAAAATAATAATTGGGACACTCATTGCTGAAGCATTCTTGTTCCCTATGTTATAAAAACAGGGTCAACTCAGTCTTGCAATTTAGGTCTGGCCATTTAGTTTCCCCCAGTTTAAAAATCCCGCATATCTTCGAGTCAGTCTCTTGCCCCAGGCCATAACACATGGGATATCCAGCCGTAGGCATCACTTCCTCCGGCTGATTTCCCAGCAGTCTCTCCCAGGAGCCTCCTCTTCCTGTCACTTGATGTGCTCTTGCACATATATAAAGGGGAGGCCACTGATACTCCTCAGTTCTTTTCCAACCATGACCAAGTTCACATCAAGTTCTCCTTCAAGAATACCAGCTTTCTCAAGTACCGTCTGACAAGTTCTACAAGTCACCTAAGATGCTTCATCCACTGATGTCTTCGGAACCCTTGTTTCAGAAGAGCTCCTGTGGCAGGACAATTGCATCAGAGGACCTCCACGATGTGTGTGCTTTGTGCCTGGGTCCCAGAGCACAACTCCAGGGAGTGCATCCTCTGTGGACGGTTCAACAAGACCACCAAGCGCCGAAGGCTCCATCAGCTAAGGGAGTACCTCATGAAGCAGAATTTAGTCCTTTTGGAGCAGCAGCAATGCTTCTCTGAGAGGAGTCTTCGACCTCCTCCTTGGGGCCTCAGAGGGGTGAACCCTTATTGACGGAGCATAGGGCCAGGCAGAAACATTCTTCCAAAACCAAATATATTTCCCCTGAGCAAGCATCTTCACTATCAAAGGCCTCAAGCTCCTCAAAGGTAAATAGGAGGGCTCCCACTGATCACCCACTGTCTTCTCCATTGTTGATCATAGTGGGCTCCTCTAAGTCATCAATGGCTTTTCTGTTGATGACTGCAGTTGTGCTGCAGCTTCCCACCGCTGCCTCCATCAACCTGCATTGTCAGCCACTGTCTGTCGATGATGGCTGCATCTACTCCAATGGTCTTCTGTCAATGTAGCATTCCCTGGTCCTCCCATCAATGGGGCACTCTAGCTGGTCCTTGGCTGCTCTGTCAATGATGCTTCCATCGATGACACATTCTGGCTGTCCCTAGTTGACAGTTGACCATGTCACTTCTGTTTCATTCTCATTGATGGTCCTGTCATCGATGGGACTTTCATGTCTGCCTCCCTTGTTGACAGCTTCCCCATTGACAAGCATGGCACCACCTAAAACAGCTTGGGGGACGTCTTCTTTGAGTGCTCCCCCATCCTCTATTTTGGGGTCTTACATTCATCCTAAGGTACCATCGATCCAGCCAGTTTCTTTATCCTTGGCTATCTCCTCTGTGGTGCCCATCCAGTTCATGGCCCCTCCCTCTTCTGGGGGTCACCTGGCTATGGAGGACATCCAGGCTCTAGATCACTCCATCATGGGCCTTACTAGACCCTCCCCATCTCCTTTGGGAGAGGCAGTGGTCCCTGTCTCATCCCCCTCCAGGCCTTCTTCGGCCTCTTGGATGAGGAGTTCCTCTCCTTCCTCCCCTGGGTTCTGTCCCACACCTGAGGACCCATCCCTCCCAGACTGGGATCTGGAGGATAAGGAGGATGAGGAAATTTTACAGGATTATGGCTCATAAGGCTCTTCCTCAGGAGACATCTTCCATGCCTGGGGATGCCCCAGAAGTGTTCCCCTTCTCTCCCCCGATGACCCATCTTTTTTGGATATTATGGTGCATCTGCAGAAAACCTTTGATTTTCAGACTATGGTACAGGATGCCTCAAGAAGCAAGTTGGCCAGGTACCTAGGCCTTCCTGATGGCCCCTCATTGGTCATCTATCCCCTTGGGGATGCTTTTTAGGAGGCCATGTTGATTACCTGGCAACAGCCCTCCCAAGTCCCCTCTCTTCCCTGCAAGGTGGACAGGCTTTATAAGTCCCCCATGGACCACCCTTATCTTTCTATGCCTCCACAGGCAGACTATGTAGTTAAGAATGCTGCTCATGATAAATCTGCTAGACTGCAACAGATGAGTATTCATCCTCCAGTTAAAAAATCCAAGAAATTGGATATCATGGGGAAGAGAGTCTTTGCTTTAACCACTTTGTCCCATTGCATTTTGAATTATATGGGCCTCCTTCTCAAATATTAGGAGGAGCTCTTTAAGGCTGCTCAAGCATCAGTCCAATCCCTTCCACCTGGTCAGCCTCAGGAGGACCTTGATGCCAAACTTTCTACCACTGGTACTGTCTGTTGCCACCTGCTTAGGGCCACCTGTGATGCCATTGATACTTTAACCCGGGCCTTCTTGACGGATGTTTGCCTCAGATGCCATGCATGGCTGAGGAGTTCAGAATTTTCACAAGCTGTCCAACAATCCATTCTGAATACTTCTTTTAAAGGAGACAAACTTTTTGGACCACAGACCCAAGACATTCTAAAAGGCCTACAAGACTCGGGTCATACCCTTCAGTCTGTTCGGACAATATATCGCCCACAGACAAAGCCTGCTTACAAGAATACCTTTCTAAACCATTATTCTAAAGACAAACCTACTACTCGGTGACAGCCTGCTCACAAATGCAGGGCACAGTTAGCTCTACCGGACAGACCTGCCCCAAAGAAGTCCCGATATGTCCCTGTTGTCCCTCAGCAGGGTCAGCCTTTGGTCTGGAGTTGTGTCTCCGTCCATGGAGGCGGAGACCCTCTCCTCAGCTGTTGGTGGCAGGTTATTGCTGCACCTTAGGGGTTGGCAAAGGATCACGTCAGACTGGAGGATCCTTCAATTGATCCAGTATGGTCATATACTGGACTTGAAAAGTCTTCCTCCTTCTTTACCTCCTCAGGTCTCACACTACCCTTTGGACCATGCTCTAGTACTACAAGCAGAAATAATTGATTTGTTACAAAAACATGCCATAGAATCAGTTCTTGCCCATCAAAGGGGCTCAGGATTTTACTCCCAATTTTTCTGGTTCCCAAATGGACAGGGGTCTTACATTCCATTCAGGATCTCAGAGGCCTCAACCTCTATAAAGGTACCAGACATTTAGGATGGTGACGTTGCCCACCCTTCTTTCCCTGCTAAACATAGGAGATTGTCTTTGTTCTCTGTACATGAGGGACGCATACCTTCATATCCTGTTCCACCCCCTCACAGGCAGTTCTTATGATTCCAGTTTCAAAGCCATCATGTTCAATTTCAGTCCCTCCCTTTTGGCCTTTCCTCAGCCCCTAGGGTGTCCATGAAATGCCTGCCAGCAGTGGCAGGAGCTCATCACCAGGAAAGTCTGTACATCTTTCCATACCTAGACAACTGGCTCCTAAAGGCCTCTACTTGTCCCATGCTAGAATGCAACCTGACCCATACCATGGTAATGTTCTCCATGGTGGGCATCATGATCAGCTATCCAAAGTCTATGCTGACCCCATCACAGACTCTCCAGTATATCGGACTAGTACTAGACACCTCTCGAAGCATGACATTTCTCCCTGAATCCAGGATGATGCCATCCTGATCCTCATTCTCCAATTGGAACCTTGTCATTATGTTTTTGCAAGGGACTACCTTCGGCTCCTGGGACATTTGGCTGCTACCATCCCTGCTATCCCTCATGCCAGACTTCATATGAAGATCCTTTAGTGGTACCTCAGGATCCAGTGGGATCAAAAATGGGACAACTTCAATGACCCAGTCCTTCTGTCCTAATCAGCACATTGCACACTACAATGCTGGAAGTCCAGGGAAAAGAGGAGGCAGTATAGCACAGTGGTCTAAGGCTCTGAGCTACAAATCTGGTGATATCCAGCAGACCAGACCTAGGTTTGAATTCCACAGCTTCCACTTGCATACTGTGTGACCCTGAGCAAGTCACTTAACCTCCTTGTGCTCCCAGGTTGCTCCTGTAAAAAAGCTTTCAGCTTAGTATGCTATACCTGGTTAAACAACTAAAAAAAATAAAATAAATAAAAATAAAAATCTCCTGCAGGGCATGTCATTCGATCCCCGGGTCCTAGACCTCATTTTAATGACGGACGCCTCCTTGATGGGCTGAGGCACCCATCTTCCAGGGGTTCAGTCCCAGGGCTCTTGAACAGTGATGACATCTTAGTCTTCACATCAGTGTCCTGGAATTGAAGGCTGTTCTCTATGCCTGTCAGGCATTCATGATGTTACTCCCTCAGGGTTGCTTTCAAGTGCACTCAGACAGTTCCATGGTTGTTCTCTACCTGAACAAACAAGGTGGCACTTATTCATACCCTCTCTGCTGGGAGTCCATGAGGGTGTGGTATTGAGCAATCCAGAGAGGCATTCACCTTCTAGTGGTTCACATTCCAGGGGTTTCAAATACCCTGGTGGATGCCCCGAGCAGATCTCATGATCAGGCACATGAATGGGAGCTCCAACCAGATGTCTTCCTCTGGTGGGGTCACCCAGAATTAGACCTGTTTGCTTCTCCGCAAAATGCAAAACTGCCTCTCTAGTGCTCTCTAGAGCGAGGTCCTGTAACTTTATGGCTGGATGCCTTATCTCGTTCCTGGACAGGACATTTTCTTTACACTTTCCCACCCTTTCCTCTCATACAGAGAGTACTCCTGAAACTGATCAGAGATGGGGCATTGATGATTCTCATAGTCCCCTACTGGCCGAGGCAGATTTGGTTCCCCCTACTGTTGCAAATCTTGGATTGGAGTCCTCTTCCTCTACCTATTTGTCCAGCCCTCCTCTCACATAAGGACAGCTCCCTACTACACCCAGACCTGTGCTCCCTGCACCTGCAAGCCTGGGCCCTGAGGATGTAGACCTCTCTCATTATCAGGTGTCCCCAGGGGTAGCAGAGATTCTGAGGGCAGCACAGAAACCCTCTACTAGGGTCTCATACTGAAGGTCCCTTTGAGCCTGCTGAAACATGCGAGCTCTGGTTTTTGGCATGGAAAACAATGTTTTTGGTGGTGATTACATCAGTTAGACATATCTCTGAGTTACAGGCGATTATGTGCAAGCCACCTTATTTACAGTTTCATGTGGATCGGGTGTCCTTATGTACTAACCCCTCCTTTCTACCTAAAGCTGTTTCTGAATTTGCTTTAAATCAGTCCATTCAGTTGTCAGTATATTTAGCGGTGCCTAAGAATCCAGAAGAAGTCCTGCTTCATACTTTCGATGTGAAAAGAACATTGAGAATTTATCTTCTCTGCACTGAACAGTTGTGTAAAACTGAGCAACTCTTTATTTCTTTCACCCCAGGACAACTGGGAGATTGGGTTTCTAAGCAGTGCTTGTCCACATGGTTGGCCAACTGCATTATGTTCATATATAACAAATATGATACGCCTCTCACAGGATCTGTGAAACCCCACTCCACTAGAGGTGTGGCTACCTCCATGGTGTGTTTTTGTGGCGTCTGTTTCAGTGATTTGCGAGGCCACCACCTGGTCTACTGTACATGCATTCTCAAAACATTACAGTCTAGACATTGCGTCTAAGAAGCATTCCGCTTTTAGGCGGGCTTTCCTAAGTGGCCTGCTGTCCTAATTTGCTGCGGTTCACTACCACCTCCTGTGGGCATCATAACTGCTTGGGATTCTTCCCATGTGTTATGGCCTACTGCAAGAGATTGACCTGAAGAATATAGTACAGTTACGTAAGAACATATTGTAACAGTAGATCTTTGAGAATATTTCTTGCAGCAGGCCATGCTACCCCACCCACCACCCCCTTGCTCCTGCTTCAGAAGGGTACCTTGCTCTATCCTCATGTGGAAGCCTTGAGCTACTGCCTTTTGTTACTCTCCTCGGTTACCATCGGAGACCTATGATTCACTTTTCATATTGGTTGCTAAGATGGAAAATAGAACTGAGGAGTATCAGGGGCCTCCCCTTTATATAGGTGCAAGAGCACATCAGGTGACAGGAAGGGGAGGCCCCTGGGAGAGACTGCTGGGAAATCATCCAGAAGAAGTGATGCCTATGGCTGGATATCTCATGTGTTATGGCCTGCTGCAAGAGATACTCTTGAAGATCTACTGTTACGGTAAATTCTTACGCAACTGTACTTTCTATCTATGTCTTAAGAGAAGGTCAAAGTCCCCACCTTTAACAGGTATGTTTACTTTCTCTGTTTTGTGGAATCTCACAATATGTCTCTTACCTTCCGTATTCTGACTGATATGTTGGGCTAGTGCATTTTCTACCCCCATTTGTATTGAATGTAGATGCTCACCAACCCTCACCCTAAACTGATGGATTATGTTTCAATATAAAAACAATAACATGAGCATGTAGCCATATAAACAATTCCTTCCATGGCACATGTGATGAACTCTGATATTTGAAATACATCTTCATTATAGAGATTCATAAAATATTTCCATGGAGGATCTCTGGGTAGTATTTCCATTTTTCACAATTATAACACCCCTTTGTGGAAGTTGTTCTACCTTTATATAGTGGACTAATGATTATTTTAGATGTAAACCACTCCAAAGCACAATTCTAGGGGTATTTGTACCCAGATTTTAAGGACCCCCCCCTTCAACATAGTGGGACAGTTGTTTTCACTATTGTTTGAATTTCTTTTTCTCATGGAGTAAAACTCGTAACAAAATTAGCCCTAGGTGTTTAATTGTTATCTTTCTTTTTACCACTTTCTAAGAGACACCCCTTTCTCTTTTGACTACCTGTGACTTTGCTTCATTGATGATTTTTGCACTGTTTGCTCCCTCTCTCAATCTCATCTCCAGTTCTTCTACTCGCTCATTGTAAAGTACTTCATTCAAATGATTTATTTTTACTTTCATAAACTGGCCTTTGGGAATCCCCTTTATTGAATGGTGGGGTGGCAACTGTCAGCCCTCATGAGAGTATTTCTGTCAGTTTGCTTCTGGAAGTGGTCAGTAATGAATCTTTCATACCACAATTCTTATTTAAAAATCCAGAAAATGCCTTTCTAATTGACTCTTAAGGGAAAGGTGAAGTTGTTTAACCAGGAAAGGCACACTAAGCTGGAGCTTGTTTCCAGGTATGACCTGGGAGTTCCAGGAAGTTAAGTGAGTTGCTCAAGGTCACACAGTACTGTATGGAAGTGGGGGCTGATGGGATTAAAACCCAGTTCTCCAGGTTTGCAGCTCAGTGCCCTTAACCACTAAGCTATACTGCCTGCAAGATTTAAAGATTGCCTCTTACTGAAAGATAATTTTACATTGTTGTTTCTATTGTCAAGATGTTCCACAAATTCATTCAGGTCATTCTCAGTCCCTTGCCATACCATAATGATGCCATCTATGAAGCAGCACCAGAGGTCAGTCCTATGGAGAAAAAGGATTTACCTTACTGTAAAGTACTGCTTCTTTTTCCCATATACTGTAGGAGTTTGCATAATCGGGAGTGAAGGACTCCCCCATTACAGTACCTTTGTTCTACAAGTAGTTTTTTTAAATGATGTAGCTGTAATTAAGAACTAGACCAACCAATTCTACTAGCACATCAGTGTGTGAGTCCACATCTTCTCTGAGATCCAGGAAGGAAGACAGTGACTCCAAACCCTCCTTAAGCAAAATATTTAAATAGAGGGAGATAGGGCAGGATTCACAAATGTGGGGGAAGGTCCCACAGCTGTGGGAAAACCTTGACGCTAGTGGGTTTCCACCTGCGAAGCTACAGGTCGCCAGTAGCTGCAGGTATTCACAAAGATGGAGCCTGAGTATGACCAGCTCCATGGAATATGGCAGCTTGCAGGTGCTGTTGCTAGGGACTGTTGCTGAGGATCGGCTGCTCCGTAGCTGCACTGATTTTGGCGTGCAACTGTGGTTGTGGAGTGGGACTTAGTCCCATTTCGTTTTGTGAATCCTGCCCGTAATGTCTAAGTTTACCAGCCATGAATAATCTTTAATTGCCAGATCCTGCAGAACATCCAAGATATCACTAGTGTCCTTAATAAAGCAACATAAACCCTTTACAACAAAAGGTACTGTGATAGGGTATCATCCACTCCCAGTTATGCAAACCTATATATGGAAAGATGAGGAAATGAAGCAGTGTTTGGCAGTGAGGCTACTCCTTTTCCATAGGATTTACCTCTTGCAAGACTTCAAAGATAACATCATTTGATATGGAAGCTGTAGGAGGCTAGAGGATGAACAAAGGAAGTCAGGACACAGACAAAGTGCAAGACATCAGGTGCACATCATTTTAGTGGTGGCAAAGTATGGTTCAAAGGCAGTTGTAATCTCAGATGTACAGAATGAAATTGCAGCTACTTTTGAATAATAATTTGAAAGCAGTTACAATTTCAGATATGCAGGATGACAATGCTAGGCAGATCACAGGGTTTATTGACAATTTGCAAAGTTCTTTATTCTTAGCAAAATCTCTGTTTTTGCCTTAGCAATGGCAAATGTATGGGTATGCTTCCTGGTTCTTAAGTGTATGTTACCAATGCACTACTTACCTTGGTGGAAATTAGGATAAACTAGGGGAACTCAGATGCAGGAGTAAAATTAAAAGTCTGGCTCAGTTTCAGGAGTCACATACCAGCAGGTTCTACAGGAAAGATTCATCTGAGCTCCAACTGAGAGGACATGTTCTTCATTTGATGGACCTTGGCAAAATTGATGTGCCCTCCTTTAAACTATGGCATTTTATACAGGGAACACTTAACCTTGCAATCCAGCCAATATGCTGATTACTTAACCCTTAGGCTGCTGACAGAATTATAACATATAGGAGTTCTGGACTGATATAGCACTCCACAGCCCTGCAAGGGTTAATTTGTTTACAGGATGAAAACAAGTGGTTTTGTAAACTCAAGTAGAAATAAAATAAGGGCTTGGAGGCTTTGTCTATGTTCCTTTTACACATTACTTAAAATGTTTGGCAAAAATTACTGAAGAAATCATAAAATTAGAGTCAAGTCAAAAATAATGGGAGGGGACATGAATGTCTTAATTTGGCCTAATCTGGATAAAACAGGGAAAACTACCAAGAGCAATATAGCTATATCCAAAATAATACATAGCTTTTTGGATGCACATGACCTGGTGGATATGTGGAGAATACAACATTACAAGGAGAGGGAATATACACACCATAACAGAAAAAATTTACAGTTTACTAGGATAGATTACATTTTTTTTTCTAAAGCAGTTATTACTGAATTGATAGAAAAAAAATCAACTCAATAATTGTCTCAGATTGTGCAATGGTACAAGCAGATATAACTATAATAAATTTTAAAAAAGGTTTATTCATGAGGACATAGGCATTCAATAATAAACTACTCAAAGATGTAGATTTTGTTAGAAAAACTAAAAATCATATAAAATAATATTGGAAGCATACTTATACAGGAATGGAATTTAGCACTAATTTATGGGATGCCTTTAAGGCAACACTATGAGGCCAAATAATATCTTACCAATCATGGAGAAATAAAACAATTAAATAAGAAAATAACAGCTTTGACAAAAAATTGAAAGAATTGGATCATTTACAAACCATAACGCATATTATAGATAAAGAATGATGTGAAACAAGAGCAAAAAACAAGAATTAATAAATAAAGAAACAATTAAACCAATTAAAAATGTAAAAAACATTAAGTATTTGGAGGGTGATAAATCAGGCAAAATCTTGGCCAACCAATAAAAAAATGAACAAATATTATTACTGCTATAAGCAATAGCAAAGATAAACTTAAAAACAATTATAAAGAAATTGCAGACATTTTTTATAACTGTTATGAAAAATGTATCAACAACATTTACAAATAGAAAAAAGTGAATTCAATAATGTAATACAACAGCTCAACATAAACTATTTCAGTTGGTCTGTCCATTCTATTCAATTTTATGAAATAGATACATTAATAGAGTCCTTATCAAATAGAAAGACACCAGGATTGGATGGATTTAGCAACAGATTATTTTAATTATTTAAAGATGAATTGGCTTCTTGGATACACAAAATGATACAACAAGTAACAGAGAATAACAGTCAAACTCCACATTCAATGCAAGAAGCAAAAATAATCCTTATATATAAAAAAGTGAAATAAAAACTAACCCAGAACACTATAGTCCGATTACCCTTTTAAATTCTGATCACAAAATAATAGTCAAAATTGTAGCCCATAGACTAAAAGTAGGATTACTCCATTTAATACATCCCAATCAATATGACTTTATTATATGAAGAGACATAGCACATGCTACAAGACAGACCCAAATAATCTTTCAATACATTAAAACTTTGAAAACAAAAAACAGAGATGTATATTATGCCATAGCATTGGAGGCAAACAAAGCTTTTGATGTATTGAATCAAACCTGTATGTTGGAAACAGTGAAGGCATGGGAAATACTGAACAATCTAATCAAAATAATTAAAACATTATATCGAGCAACATATGTAAAATTTCAGATTAACAGTTATTCGTCTCACTTATTTGAAATGAGAAATGGTGAGACAAGGATATCGCTTGTTTTCTATTTTATTTATTTTGCACTTGGAACCTTTTTTGAAGAAAATTAGGGAGCACCAGCTGATAGAGGGAGTCCAGATTCAAAACCAACATATGAAAATGAATGTATTTTTAGATAATGCACTCTTGATAGTTAAAATTGTTACTACCTTACTAAAAACGTTTTAGAAATCTTGGATAATTCTCAAGTATTTCCAGATACAAACTTAATAAGACAAAATCTGTTATTATGCAAATAACTAAAGAAGGAAAAAATCTTAACCAGAATTTAAGAAAGACTTTACATATGATGATAATAAATATTTGGGACTAATACTGACTAATGATCAAAAGTAAAATAGAACTATAAATGATGATAAAACATTGAACAAAATAAAACACCAGTTAGAAAATTGGCAAAATCTGGATCTCTCTGTTTGGGGCAAAATAGATGTTATAAAAATGATGGCAATGCCACTTTTTGTTTATACACTACAGAACATGTCTGGATTACCTTCTATCTGTTGGTTCTCTAAATTAAAAAGAATTATTAAAAAGTTTATATGGCGTGGTGGCAAACCTTGTATAGCATTGCAGAATATGATGCTACTTAGAAGTTCAGGAGGCCTAGGATGTCCTGACCCTCTAATTTATGCCATGTCACAGTATGTATTGATGGCCTGGGAATGGGCTTTTTTTTTTCCTAAGGAAGAACATAGACTAATTGATAGCCTAGTTAATAATTATAATTTAGTACACAACAAGGTAAAAGATTTACTCTTCGATATTCCTGCTCGGCTCTACCAAATCCCCTTTTTTCAAACATTTGCTTCTTTATTGAAGAAAGCAATTAAAATAATGAACAAAAAAGAAATACCATGCTTATTTTTTAATATCTCGAACAATTATTATAGCTGGCCAAAAGGAATTACTATTAATACCCATCCCTTAATAAAAAATAATAAACCCAAATGGGATGACATCTTGATATTGAGTAAATTTCCAAAATATCAGAAATTAGATATATATGATACTAACCAGGAAAAAAAAACACATTTTAATTATTTGATGTTAAAAAAGAAATTTCAGAAACTCTGCTATCAATTTAATTATTCCTCTGTATCTAACTTGGTAAAATTGGAAGATATACAGTCAAAATAAATTGCCAAGGGGACAGACAAATTACTCAGTAAGATTGATAAAAATATAAAGAGCACTACAAGTTTGTTAAAAAACAATGCAAACAATAAGTGAAACATAGAAATTAATACAAATTTAACTGACCAACAATGGCAAAATCTTCATATTTCAGCAAATAAGATACACAGTATGTCTCAGCTTGAAATAAGTCAATTCAGAAGAAGGTAATTGATTGAGCATACTTTACCCCGCTCAATATTGCTAACATTAACAAAAACAGTAACACTAATTGTTGGCATGGATGTGGTATGGAAGCTAACCTTGAGCATTGTTTATGGAGTTGTCAAAAAATTAAAATGGGTGGGCGAAAACAAAGAAGCTTTTAGATGCTATATTGAACTTGGATATTGATTTGGATCCATTGATATTTTTATTTAATCACTTGCCTGCAATTCAGGATAACAAATCCCAATATAAAATTTTTGAATTAGGAACAATGGCTAACAGACATTTAATACTAGAAAAATGGAACACTACTTAAATGCCAAAATGTCAGGAAGAGAAATGATGGTGTCTACTAAAAGAAACATTAAGTTATGAAAAATTGTGGTGTGACATCCTGGGTGATGTACAAGACATAGCTGGTGACAGTTGGAGAGCAAGATACTTTTATTGACTGATCCCTGTAGAAAATCTCAATATTTAAAGAATATTGTCATGAATTGTGAAATTATTCCTGTAGTATGCCTAGGATGTTTTAATAATATCACAAGGATGGAAAGAATGCAACAAAAGATATACTTTTGTAAGATATATGAAAAATACAGATATATTGTATTTGTGGATTATAACGGGAAATAAAATATTATATATAAAAAAGAGAAATAATATTTTGTACAATAAGTAGGAAGGACTTCTACCTGGGCCAAACTCTGACTCTTCCTATGCATTTGCATAACTACAACTCATAGCTGTAGGTTTGTATAGAAACAGCAGGATTGGATTTGACAAAAGAAGAAGAAGAAGAAGAAGAAGAAGAAGAAGAACAACAACAACAACAACAACAACAACATGAGGCCAACCAGGCCCCAAGTAAGTAAGTTCATTCTTTCATCTTTATGTTGCATGGGCTTCTGATACCTTTATTTCTAAGGGTTGCTTCCTTTATTTGCAGGCTTATACTTAAAATACATAGGCTGTGTATACATGTTTATAGGCATTTAGTTAATTATAAGCAGCATGGTAAACTGTCTTTCTTTGTCTGTGTTGCAGCTAGTAGATGGTAAAGTTGGGAATTTAATACTCTCGACCCTGTTTTCAGCAAGGTCAGTTTGATGGTGTACAGGTCATTCACTGTAAATCTCCATGGGAGAAATGACTGGGCAACCAACGTTGCCTTAGAGGCAGGCTTGCCCCTGAAGCAGCCCACAAAGCTCCTCTCTCTCACTCCAGTGATTGACCAATGCTAGGCAAGACAGGCCATGCCTCTGAGGCAGATGTTGACCCTTCCAGGCAGGCCATACCTGTTAGGCAGGCAGTCCCCCCCATTCAGACAGGCCCTCTATCCAAAGCAAGCATTGCTCTTACACAGAGCCAGCTCCTGCCTCTGAAGCAGGTGTTTCTCCAAGACTGACAGTTACTGCCTCTGAGGCAGGTATCACCCCTTGCACCTATTTAAACAGGCCCTTTGTGGCAAACATTTTCCATAAAACAGCTCACAGTGTAAGGGCAATGCCTGCCTCAGAGGCAGGGTTTGCTTTTCTCTAGGAGCAACACCTGACTTTGGGGCAGAAAAGCACAACACACATCAAACAAGCGTTTGTCAGTGCCAAATGTTGCTTGCTTCTATGTGCTGTTTAGGTATTTGGAAGTCATTGGAGTGTAAATATTGAAAATTTGCGAACTTACGAACGTGCGTAGGAACTGCGCAACGCACGCTCGAAAAACAGTCATTTTTAGGATTTTTTTCACCAAATTTTCAACATAGTCATTTTAAGACCTCTGGTCATGAACAGTGTCACTGTGATTTTGTTAATATGTCCCATACATTGAGTTTGCACCCTCGATCATTGTGCGCTACATGGGCGAAACATGTTTTGGGCAGGATGTGGAAAAAATGACAGCTGTACCTCATAAGGAGGTGTGGTAAAATGGCAATGTTGAAAATCTGGAGTGGAACTAATGAAAATTCGCAAACCTACGAGCATCGTGGGAACTGTGCACACACACTCGTGAAACAGTCATTTTAGGAATTCTTTCACCAAATTTTCAACATTGCCATTTTAAGATCTCTGCTCATGAACAGTGATACTGTGATTTTCTTTAATGTGTCCCATACACTGAGTTCGCATATTATGCCATTATGCGCTACATTCAAGGAAGCTGCGTTTTGGGTGAGATGTGAAAAATGACAGCTGTACTACTCATGAGAAGGTGTGAAAAAATGGCAATGTTGAAAATCTGGAGTGGAAATATTGAAAATTGGTAAACCTAATGAAAGCGCAAGGAACCGCGCAACGCACGCTCGTAAAACAGTCATTTTTAGGAATTTTTTCACCAAATTTTCAACATAGCCATTTTAAGACCTCTGCTCATGAACAGTGTCACTGTGATTTTCTTAATTTGTCCCGTACATTGATTTTGCACACCTACTGCGCCATTCTGCGCTACATGGGCGGAAACACATTTTGAGTGAGATGTGAAAAATGACAGCTGTACTGCTCATAAGAAGGTGTGGTAAAATGGCAATGTTGAAAATCTGGAGTGAAAATATTGAAATTTCTCGAACTTACGAGCCTGCGTAGGAACTGCGCAACGCACGCTCGTAAAACAGTCATTTTTTGGAATTTTGGCGCCAAATTTTCAACATGGGGTTTAGGCCCCTTCTCATGAATGATGTCACTGTCATGGTGGTATTCAGGCCCCAAAGGTGATTTTGCAGTCACTGCACAGTCACTGCAGAAATCACGCCAGACCTGAATAACGCCATGACAGTGACATCAATCTATGAGAAGGGTCCTAAACCCCATGTTGAAAATTTGTCAAAATTCCCAAAATGGCTGAGATATAATAAAGTTGAAACCCCCTATCTAGCCCATTATACAGCTTACGGCATTTCCTCAGTTCTCGGTTGACTTTGAAGAGTGCAGAGCGTGTTCCCGGTCCACGAAGATCGTGTCGCAGGAGTCCGGAGGTAAGTATGGGTTGGGGGTGTGGGGAAGGCTGGCTGCACAGTGGGTGGGTGCGGGTTGTGGGGGGTCGGAGGCGCTGTGGAGACGTTTTGTCTTACAGGTACAAAAAAAAAGACTTCATGGGACCGTTTGCCATGCTGGGGTGGGCTCCCAGCATGTACAAGATTTGGGGGCGTTCAGCCGGCGGGATTGGGCACCCGTCGGCAAAGATGATTGCCACGCTGGGGTGGGCTCCCAGCGTGGCACCAACTTCTGGGGGAGAACGAGGACGGCGCAGCTCAGCCGATGGGGATTGGGCACCCGTCGGCTATACAGGGCATCGAGGGCAGCATGCCTGCGGGTCAGGGGGCTGCGTGAGCGGCTTCTAATCACTGCTCACTCAAGCGTAGCTCCCCCTTTCAACTGTATGCCACTGCATTTTGGAGCGTGACATAGACAGCTCCAAAATGCATTTGCTTACAGGGGCCGCACCTGCCAGGACACTGCCTGAATTGGTGGAGGAGGTGACACACCTCCGAAATCTCCGATGATGGCACTATGTTTCTTGCACATGCGTGCAAGCAACATAATAATCAAAATGAATATGTTAGTCATTTACAAAGGAGAAAGCAACTTTCTCTTTTATGTGAATGAATAAAGTAATCATTTTGATAATTTGATGTGCACTGTGCTTTTCTGAGTTTGGGCTGCTACTTGCATAGCGACACTCCTCTATACTGTGTAGTGCCACAACTTTGTGTTTGTCTTGCCTTGGGGGTAGAGCCTGTCTGACTGGAGGAATGCCTTCCTTGGAGGCAGGGACTGCCCAACTAGGTGCAATGTATGCCTCAGAGGAAGAGTCTGTCTCAGTAGTTGGAATGCCTGCTTTAGATGTACAGCCTGCCTAGTAGGGGCAACACCTGCTTCAGAGGTAGGTGCTGTCTCAGTCAAGGGACAACACCTGCCTTGGAGGCAGGGGCTGTGCCTGTTTAAGGGCAATGCCTGCCTTGGAGGCAGGGCCTAGCTAAGTAGGTTCAGTGGTTGCATTGAAAGCAGGATCTGTATTGTTAGGCACTGACCAATCAGCAGAATAAGGGGGAAGGCTTTGTGGGCTGCCTCGAAGGCAAGCCTGCCTCTGAGGCAACACTGGTTTACCAGCAGTATCTCCCCAGCTTGGCTATGACAAATGCCAGGAAGGGAAAGAAGAGCTACACTACCCTCCTTTCTCTGATCCTCCATTGCTATGTGGCCATGCTGCTGCACCCAGGCGAGGTAGTCATGCTGGGGGAGAGCCATCACTGACCCTACCACTGTTGGGATTGGCATCAGGCCAGATGTTTTTTAAACACAAGTGCCACTGCAGTTTCATACTTACTGCCATTCTGCAGAGCATTTGCTTCATGGAGTGGCTTCATTGATCCTCCCACCGGCTGCCTGAATAAAACAGCGGCTGGCAGATTGCTCAGGGAGTTTACAGCAGTGGAGCTACTGTGTTTAATAGTGAATACATGAAACCCCTCTACCTCTTATTATTTTAAGACTGTATAGAAGCTTAAAACAAGAGCACATGCAGCAGCTCACAAGAAAGGGGTTTCATCATAAATATTTAACCTGGCCACTACACTGGACCCCTGGCTACTAAGCCAAAAAAAGAAAAGTGAAAAGGTCAGAGTGCCAAAGGAAGGGAAAAGGAAAGCTAGAAAGAAGATGTTCAAAGAAGGAGGAGTTTATTCAGAGTGGCCACCCTAGGACCCAGATGGAGGGATAGGACAGACGGATTGGACAAGAAGATATGTGATTAACCAGTTTCTTTTCTTTCTTTCTTTCTTTCTTTCTTTCTTTCTTTCTTTCTTTATTTCTTTCTTTCTTTCTTTCTTTCTTTCTTTCTTTCTTTCTTTCTCTCTCTCTCTCTCTCTCTATTTCTTCTTTCCTTTCTTCCTTTCCTCAACTGACTTAGGCAAATAGTTTGTTAGCTTGTTTTGATTACTGTATGGCTGTACTTACCTTTTTGTTTTTTAAACTATATGTTTATTGTTTTACTCAAAACACATACAGTCATGAAAAGTTGACATAGAGCATATAGAAGAAACACTGAATAGGTGAGGGGTCCACTCCTCTTAATATACACAGCAATTTTGTCCTATGTCTATAGAAGTTTGTTTATTTTTCTGGTGTATATTTTAGCCTGTATGTAACTATTCCTGCTGTAATATGTTAACCTGCTGACTGCTGCTATCTTTCCTGGGACTCCCATGAAAATGAGATGCTGCATCTCATGGGGTTATACTGGTCTGAGTGCAGGGACACATTCTTTCAATGAAAGTTGCCTCCAGGGCAGGCGTGCCTTGGGGGCAGCTCTTTACTGTTGCACTTATTCTTTCTCAGATTTATTATCCTTTTTTTATATATTTACTGTTCTAACACCATTTAGAATATATCCAAGGAATCCTTGAATTGCTTCATATCTGGGCTATGCACTACCTCTTTCAGGAGACAGTTCTACATAGAGACCGCTGTCTGATTGACACATGCCCCCCTCAAGTTTCTTTTGAAGTGCTCTCCCTTTAATAACAAATTATTTCTTCTAGAAATCCTACAATGTTCCTTTTATCCTTGTGGGAGTGCATCGGACTGGAAAAAATGCTATTTGACTTGTAAAATCCTATGATCCTATGCCACCATGGATCACCATTCCAGTGACATTCTAACAAAGAAAACTGAGGCAATCGTGTCTGGATTCAAACTCATAATCTCTTGTTTATCAGGCTGTAGACTATTCCACTACACCAACAAGTTGATACAGTGATGAAGTTCAGGTCTTTAGCTGTAGAAATTAAAATTCTACCTGGGAGGCAGTCCTGTCCATGATGTCTGCCTCCAAGGAAGTGCTGCCTTGGGGTCAAGGCTACCCCAGAGGCAACTTTCTTTGTAAGAATATATCTCTTACAGTTGGTGTAATTTTAAACAAATAATCAAATAAATAATAAATATATGGCATCAAAGGGGGAAGTCTTGACAAGGTGGAACTGTCTTAGATTAACATCCCCTCTTTATTAAAAAAATAGCAAGGGGTCTCCCTAACACTGCAAGGGACTGAGAGTGAGCAGAACAAATTTGTAAAATATATTTAGAGAAACAAAAGTAATCTAAAATTCTTTGTCAGCAAGAGTTGACTGGAAATACTTGAAACCCCCTCCTAAAAGCGGGCTTGCCTTTGGCTCCATCCAGAGCACTGCTGCCACCTTCCCCTGCACCACTCCTTCACCCTGGTCCTGGTCCAGACTGCAGTTGTGGGGCCCAGGGCTGGGTTGGACACTGTCATTTATTCTGTGGGCTTGTTCAGTGCCCTTCTCACTGTGGACTGTGTTCCACCACCTCTCTTCACTCAACTGACCCCTAGACTGCCTGAAGGGTTGGGGAGCACATAGCAAGGATGTTGCTCAGTTTCACGCTGCTCTCAATGCTGCACAAAGTGCAGAACAACTAAATTAGTACATCCTGTCCCTGTGAAACTGACATCAATTTGGAGACATGTTTAGCTCTGCAAAACAACTAAATTAGTACATCTTGTTCCAGTGAAACTGACATCAATTTGGATACCCTAGTTCAGCTCTGCAAAACAATTAAATTAGTACATCTTGTCCCTGTGAAACTGACATCAATTTGGAGACTAGTTCAGTTCTGTAAAACAACTAAATTAGTACATCCTGTCTCTGTGAAACTGACATCAATTTAGAGACTAGTTCAGCTCTGCAAAACAACTAAATTAGTACATCCTGTCCCAGTGAACTAACATCTATTTGAACCTCAGCTCTGTAAAACAGCTCTGAACTGCAAGTTGCCTCAAAGCCTCAGGACTTCTATGCATGGTCTTCCCCTGGAACTTACAGCCACTGAGAGTCAGGGGTTTAGCATAATGAAAAATGCATGAGGTGCTAGCCACTGATATTGAATCCTTAAGTTTCTGCACAAGAGAGAGACATATGCAAATAGAGCAGATTTGTCTGAAACAAAACCTCTGAGAAGAGGAGAGCATTTGTGAATAGCTATCATTTGATGTTCCTGTCTGACTAAAATGTTTGTCCAATATAAACTTGAGACCCCAGGAAAAAGGGGATTGATGCGGCTAGAGCAGCAAGCCTGGGCTCTAGCACCAAATTAGAGCAGGGGTTGCCTTGAAAGCTGCTCTGCATCTGGGAATGTGGTGACTCACTGCCTTCTACTGCATTTTTTATCCTGACAGGGGATTGAACCAGCTGAGGTCCTGAGTGACTGCCCCACCTGTCAGGGTGGGTGAAGACAAGTCTCTGTGCGAGGTGAAGAAGACCATAGTTGCTTAGAGCATCACAGCCCACACCCCTTGCTACAGGAAGGACATTGGATTCTCTGCACCTGTAACCACCTTGCAGAAGAGAGCTCCCATCATCCAAAGTTATCACAGCCGACTCTGCATCCTTCGCCACTGGGATTGTGTTCAGTCCACTACACCTGTATCCAGACTATAGAAAAGACCATCTAACTATCACCTGACTAATCAGGGGAGATGTTCCCAAGGAAAAGTGCTAGCCTATCATCTAAAGTTTGTGAGTACTGGGTTTTACCCACAGAACTTAGCTAGTTACTTTCTGGGCATTCTTGTGTGACCTTAGGATCAAGCTCACAGCTACAGCTTATGGCCAGCAGCAACTCTTTTACTGTCCATCCAAATGTGTAATTTGCCAGTCAGCAGCTGCAGCCAATAACTGAATTTGCATGTTACCACACCAAGGTCTAAGCATCACAGGCCTGCAACTCTGCATTTGTATCCACATTGTAACTGCAGTTGGGAGCTCCCAGAGGGACTGTCGGGTTAACTGGTGCACCAGTTTTGGGAGAGATGCTGATACACGCCTTATGGTGTGGGTGGATACAAACTGCTGTTTTTATTTTTACCTTTGCTTCCCTTGTCCCCTACCTTGTTCTCCAACCACAAAATAAACCCATTATTTATTTACAACTGCTGATGTGTCTTGCCATTGTTGCCTTGCTGTTTATTTGCATGCTTACAGTGATAAGAGGGAGGGGATTGTGCTACTGTGTTCTGTGTTAGAGGATGGGGGCTGTATTTATTTTCTTTGGGAACACACCTTGGCAGTGCTCTGTTCATAAGGATCACCATAGGTGGAGGCACCATGCCACTTTCCAAGCCCATTTCTAACCACAATCCCAGGCACCAATCACCCGAAAGCATAACAGACTTTGTCCTTTACCATCTCCAGGCTTAGTCGGCACACCTCACTCGTGGAGGTGGTTACTGTACATTCATTTTCTGAAGTTACGGATAAAAAAAGATTAAAAAGGGTCAGTCATTACCGATCTCTTCTGGAATTCCAAAGGTCTGTTTTTGAGAGTAAAAAGAAATTGTGTGAATGAAGTGATTTACAAAGAGAGAGCAGGATAAGGAAATGACACTGAGAGAGAAAGAAGATACAGTTTAAAAATAATCAATGATGAAAAGTCAAAGCTAGACAAGGGGAAAAAAGAGTCTCTTAGGAAGTGGTATTAAGATAGAAACAAACATTTGTCAATGATGATTGCTCACTGCTTCCTTTGCTGGGTCTTGCTCATACACATTTTTGTTATATATATTCCCAGGATAGACCAGGAGATGCAATATCTCACTTTCAGTGGTGTCCTGCTTTTACACATTTTTAGATTGTATTTACCAAGGGTAGGCCAGCTGAGAGGCAATATCTAATTTTCAGTGGGCTCCCACATTTTGACTCAAAATTTCCAAGAGTCTATTTATGACCTGATGTTATGATCAGAATAGGTGCAATTTTTTTAAATGCCATCTGAAAGATGATTTTGCAGTGCCACTGCGAAAACTATTTTCAGAGGGGATCTGAAAAACGACACGTGATTTGTTGAACAATAGGGGCAAAAATCTGCAAAATAAAGTTATGAGTAAGTGTAACAATGTGTTTCTTCATAACTGAGTTGTTTTTTTTAGATTTTGATCTCCAATTTTTCACATCGTCTTTTTATGACTACTCTTTCTGAACATGATAAGGTCATTTATAAAATAGTGGCCAAAAAATAATTTTGTACGACAAGTGTGAAAACACTTTTAACATACACTTATAACTTGTTGTTTTTAATATTTTTACCCTAAATTTTCTACGTAGCCTTCTTATGGCCTCACTTCATTAACAAGGGTGGAGAAAATGTTCAACTCCCACTCAAAAGGTGATTTCACATTGCAAGTGTGAAAACACATTTTGCCCTGGATTTGAAAAATGACAGCTGTCACATTCATGAGGTGGTGTGAAACAATAGCTATGTTGAACATTTGGGGTCAGACTACTGAAAATTACCAAAGTTAGGAGCGTGTGTTGAAAGTTTTCAATGTATGCTCATAACTTTGTTGTGTTTTAATATTTTCACCTCAACATTTTCAATATTGCCAGTGTGACCCCACATAACCTGCTTATGACTCCATCTCGCAAACAAGGGTGTAGAACATTTTCAAATCCTACTCAAAAGTCAGTTTTGTGTGGAACTAGGTCAAAACTGTGCTGACTGAAAGAGCTAAAATGGAACTTCAAAATGGCAATTCTACCAGAATTTCTGTAAGAAGTTGTAATGTTCAATACAGAATTCATTTTGGGAGGATTTTCCCCAACAAATTCTGTGTAAAACATTACAAAATTCACCACGGTGGAGTTTTATTCATTAATTTATGTGGAGTACACCACAGGACTCAGAGCACACTGTCCGTGCACAACCTCGGATGCCACATAAATTGAGCATTACAACTCCACAGGGGATGAATTTTCAAACAGTTTGCACAGATTCATTAGGGAGAGTCCCCTCAAATGGAATTCTGTATTGAACATTAGAACTGTTCACAGACATTCCAGTAGAATTATCATTTGTGTCCTGTTTTAACTCTTTTAGTGCACATGGTTTTGTCTGGATATCCTTTTGCGCCACAAGTGTGAAAACACATTTTGACCGGGATTTGAAAAATGGAAGCTGTCACATTCATGAGGTGGTGTGAAAACATGGCTATGTAAAAATTTGGAGTGAAAATATTGAAAATTATCAAAGTTTCGAGCATGCATTGAAAAACTGCAATGTAAACTCATAAATTTGTTGTTTTTAAATGTTTTGACCCCAAATTTCCAATATAATCTTTTTATGACTCCACCTCATGAACAAGGGTGGAGAAAATTTTCAAATCCTGTCAAAAGGTAATTTTGCACAGCGATTGCAAAATCACCTTTCAGGATGGAGCTGCATAATTTAACTGCCATTACCCATGAGGTGGGGTCCCAAAAGTGCTGTTGAAAATTTGTGGAAGAAATATTCAAAAAATGACCAAGCTATAAGGACAAGTTTAAAACCCATTGAAATACATTGAGCCTTATACCTGATTTCTTCAGTTCCCAGTCCAGCATTGAAGAGTGAAGATGTGTCTTCGGTCCACAGAAGATTACAGCATTGGACTCCTGGTAGGTATGTAAGGAGTGGGGGGGGTGCTGAGTGGGAGGGTCGGATGGGGGAGGGTAATGGCAGTGGCAGTAGCAGACATCAATGGAAGGATTTCATTTTTACAGGGTGTATAAAAATAAAAAGGTCTGTGGGCATGGTGGGGGATAGAAGCTGACACAGGGAACTGGGCACCCATTTGTCAGAAAATTAAGAAGGAAGGGGTGGGAGGGATTTAGGGATTTTTTTTATGTTTGAAGGCACCGAGGATGGGCTCCTGGTGTTACACAGTGAAAATGGGTAGGGTAGGAGTTAATAGCTGGCAATGAGGATTGAGCACCCCAGCATCAGAAAATTAAGAAGGAAGGAGTGGAAGGGACTGAGGGACAGTTTTCTTTATTTCAGGTTACGTGGGGGTGGGGGTGGGGGAGCACAGCAGGCTGATCAGGATGCTGATCAGATCTGCTTGCTGAGAAGTGTTATGCAGATCAAAAGAAAGATCCACCTTATGACTGGGATGGCTCTTTCTTTTGAGCTACATAAAGTTCCCACCCAGCAAGACCAGAACAGTGTCATGATCTGTCTGGCTGATGAATGGTCTGACACTGATGAGCCTCTTGTAGGCTGTCCCGCACTGGACTGACAGTAACAAACCTCTCAAAACCCACTTTCATAACCAAAATGTTCACTTTGTGCCCAAATGCAAGGGTGAACATAAACATGGGACACTAGTGCTAATTGTTTTACTAGTTTTACTCTGAAAGCTAGAGGAGTTCAAATAATAATTAAAAATAATTGGCCCACTCTGTGTGTGGACCCTGCACTGAAATTCTGAATTCAGAATCTGCCTTGAATGCTGTTCAGGTGTGGAAAAAATCTATAAGGTACCTTGGTCAAAGTAAAAGTATAACTTGGTCACCTCCATCCCCAGAGGGGGAGTTATAATTGTTAGAAAAACAAGAAAGTTTCATCACAGGACTAGTGTGGTATGTCAGGACAAATCAAAACCATATCACCACAAAGAAGATTTCACACTTACTACATCAATGAAGAGAGGCACAATAATAATACCATAAAGTGCACCCAGTGCACATTTATTACTCACAAACTTGAACAGTATCAGGTACAAGGACAATAGCGTACAGATTGCTTCCCACAACCCCACTAGTCCACCAAACGCCATTTTGTGCCTTAACTGGGCTTTTTCCAAGGGTTAACAGTTAATTCCAAAGCGTCTCCTTTTATAGTGCAAAATATACAAACATCATCACTTAGTGACTGATTCAAAGTGACAGTGCAATCTAATGCCTATTACCAGGGCCACTGGACAATTGCGGAAAAGGTCACCCAAAATTGCAGAGCATTTTGCAAAAATTGTGGGGGTTCTACTATAGACACTGAGAGCTTCACAGTAAATCTTTTAAGGTTTTCTGCAGCATGTATTAGTTAGTATAAATTGCTAAATGAATACACTGACATCTGAATATGTTTAAAACATAATGAAAAGTTTATGTTCGTAAAATAAAATAATAAACTGATAAGCTATCGTAGGTGTTGCTTATCTTCCAAAATTTAAAAGCATCTGCCTCATACAGTGCTGAATAGATTCTGTAAAAGTGAGTCACAACAAATCAATATTAAGTAAAGCCAGAAGAAATATATTTTTTTGTTTCTGGTTGTAGAATAATGCAGCCTAATCAACAGCTGTTTACAGTGCTCTACCAGCTATCCACCCACTCTGGTACAAGAAAAAATAAGCAGACAGAGTGGTGACTAATTGAGTTTTAGTAAAATGTTGTTAAAGTGTTTAAAGGTCATAATTTGTACTATAGGTACTGTACAATATTTTTTGAAATCACATATTTAAACATTAAATCTGGGGGTTATTGGGGCTGGCAGTATAATCTAGAGGATAATGTAACAAACTGTGAATGAGCTGACGACATCTATCATACCCGGGTTTGATTTCCACAACCTCCACTTGTATACTATGCGAGTCTGAGCAAGTCACTTAACTGCCTCAGTGCTCCTGGGTTGTACCTGAAAACAGGCACTTGTGCCTAGTGGGCCTTATGCAGTTACCAAAAAAAAGTAAAAAAAATATCAATATATTTTTACTGCATCATACAGTAGTCAGGGTACCCTGTAATTTACCTGTTTTACTCTGGCTGCAATAATTTTGTTTAGTTAAAGATAAGTGTTCAGATACATTTTATGTGTTTTATAAGCTTGTTTTTAGACTTTAGTCAGGTTGTTATTGTAGTCTTTGCATGTAAGCATCTAGGGAGTAGTTGCTAAGCATGCGATCATTGTTAGCAACTAGCTTATTCAAGTTTAAAATCAGCAAGTCCATCTAAAAATCCTCAGCTGTTTGAATCAAAACTAATCTGAATGAAAGTATGCTCACAAGGAAATACTTGCCCTGCCACTTGCAACAAGTTCTGGTCAAATCCACCATGGCTGCACAATGAAGTTAGTGAATTTGTGTGAAGTTGTTAAGGAGGTATGAAAAAACAACACAATGATTTGTAAGTAGTAAGATTTGTTTTGGTTTCTTTTCTAAGGAAGGTATACACATTATTAGGAAACTATATGGAGGTGTACATTTTAATGGAAGGAATTGGAAGCTTACAAAGGAACCCCAGAGCAAATGCCACTGATGTATGTGTTATCCCAGATGATATTGTCCAGACAGACAAATTTTAAAGAAAATACAATTACACATATCCCAATAATGCAGAGCATCAAGGGAAACATATGCAAATCCCCATGATGGTACAGAAGGTGGCAGTACATGAAAAAGTAATGGCTGGCATATATTCATCCTTCGGATTATTTACACATTTGTTTTTAATTTTTTTAAAGACAAACAGGGTTTTTGTCCATGAGGTGATGTAAGTTATATTTAAGCAATGTGTTGATGTCAGGAAGTCAGGTGTAATGATTATGGACTGTTAGAGAAAATGTGATATTAAATTTCAGAGGGGGGCGCTTTTGATAAGGGCAAGGTAGTTATGCATGTGATAATGGGAATATTAGGAAAGTATGAGGTCTATGCAGAAGTGAAGTACAAATATGCACAGTTTCATAAGTATGTGCTCAGAGCGCAAGCAAATGTGATATGCAGGTTTGTTTTAGAAATAGGTAAAAATAGCGATACATACAGTACAATTAATAGAAAGATAATTACATAGATTTTTTTTTGAAATTTAAATTTATTAGGTTTTAATAACAAAATTTAAAACAACAAAACACACATATTCGATAAGGTACAGAATAAAAGATAACGGTACAACCAACCCCCCCCACCACAAGCCCCCACCCTCCCACCCCCCCAACGCCTCACAAAACACCACCCCACCCACCCACCCACAGACATATAGGTAAAGCATGATTCAACATCTAATGTAACCACCCACCTCAACCTCCCTCCTCCTCCCTCCCTCTGTTATAGGTGCGCCATCACATATAAAAAATAAAATACTCTGGGTAAAACAATCATTCATCTTGTACTACCAAACACAAGTACCCACAACTGTACAAAATGACATACATAACCAAAGTTAGCATATTTATGTGGACTAAAGAGATCAGGTCCCAAATTAAGTAATTAGTGCAGACATAATGCCTGGAGTTTACCCCATCTCTTCCGAAACAGGTCCATACGACCATGCAGACTGGCAATCAAACTCTCTGACTGTAAATACGAAACAAGTTCAGTCAGCCAGTCAGCATATGACAGGACCAACGGGTCCGTCCAATGTCTCAAGACTAATTTCTTAACCGCCATGGACACCAAGGCCATATGGTATCGACGTTCGACACTATCTATACGGGAATATTCACCCAAAATACATATCTCAGGAGAAAAATAAACAGACAGACCCAGAAGAGGATCAAGGTTATCCCGGACAAGAGACCACAAAGGGGCAACCTTGGGACAGTCCCAGAACATATGAATTAAATTACCTTCTCCTCGTGAGCATCTGGAACAAGTCGATTGGGGAAGTTTCTTGAGCTGGAAAAGCTTAATAGGGGTATAATAGAGGTTACTAACAACATAGTATTGGGTTAGCCGTAGTCTGTCCTGGGTATGATACCTATGTAAGTCCTTCCATATACAAGGCCAGTCCAGAGAGGCGTCAGGTAGCAGATGTGTCCAGACACTCGAACCTTCGAAAAACTCAGGGGATTTGTAGTTCAGAAGGAAAGAGTAAATCAAAGAAATAGAATGAGATTGAGAAGCAAGATTTATAATTTGCGAAAGGAAGGGATAGGCCACAGAGTCTCTAAAGATGGTACCGAATTTCCCAGCAATAAAATGTCTTAATTGATACACCTTAAATACCCCTCTACTAGGAATACCGAATTTCTCCAGTATGGTATCGGAAGAAAGAAGTGTTTCCTGGTTATAAAATGCTCCACTCTGGCCTCTCTGATCTGTGGGAGCCAGTCCGGCATAAGCCAAGAGCTACCCAATTTGATATTAGGATTGAGGATCACCGTCTGTCCCAAATCCGAAACATTAGAGATGTGCAAAGACACTAAACATTGAGCCAGAGATTTAAGGGTGACTAAAATCATAGTATCAGTCACCCAGTGTGAAAGTGCAGCTGGAGGAGTATAAAGTATCACATAACTATCGAGTTTGGACTCAGAAAGAAGTGAACGCTCAAGCTGGAGCCAAATTGGACAAGGTAACGTGGGATTCGAGGAAAACCATCTCCCCAATTTAGAAAGATGGGCGCCCAATGGTAAAGTAAAAGATTGGGTAACCGAAGACCGCCTTTTTCCTTAGGAAGCGATAGTTTAGCATATGAGCGTCTAACACCCTTCCCCCGCCAAATAAAGTTAGAAAACATAGTATGGAGTTGCTGAAAGTATGAGATAGGAAGCCACAGATTTAACAAATTCAACGGGTAAAAAATCCGGGGAAGGACATTCATTTTAATAATATTTATCCGACCCCAAAGAGAAATAGGAAGGACAGACCATCACTGCAGATCCTGAGAAACCAGGATTTTTTATTCTATCCAAATTTAGCTTTTTCAAAAGGGAAGGTTCGGTTGAAAAATGAATCCCCAAATATTTAATGGATCTGGGGTCCACCTCATCCCAAAAGAAGTAAACTCCTGTTTATTAGTATGGACGTTTAACGGAAAATTTCGACTTAGAAATATTCAATTTATACTGAGAAGAAGAGCGAACTGCTCAATAATATCAATCACCGCCTTTAGGGACTCTGCCGGGTATATTAAATGCAAAGTATATCATCTGCATAAGCAGAGAGGACCAGTTCCTGTTGTTGTAACGTAAAACCTCTAACCTGAGGAGATGTTTTAAGTCTGATGAGCAGCGGTTCCAGATACAAATTAAACAGCAAAGGTGAAAGGGGGCATCCCTGCCTAGTACCAGTATATAAACGGAAAAGGGGGGAAAAAAACCCATTACAATAGATTTTAGCTGAGGGGGAACCATAAAACATCCGAACTCTATTCAGGAAAGCAGACGGAAAACCCATCCTCTCCATTACAGACCAAAGGAAGGTCCAATCCACACGGTCAAAGGCCTTTTCTGCATCGAGAGAGACCAAAGCTGCCGGATAAGGGGCTGATTGAGCATGCTGAGAAATATGGGACAAAATTCTTAAGTGATCCGCAGCAGACCTACCAGACACAAAGCCTACTTGCTTGGGACTCAGTAGACCAGACCAGACTTTCTTAATTCTTTCAGCTAATATCTTAGCAAGGATTTTCATGTCATAATTTTGAAGAGAAATAGGTCTGTAATTTGCCGGATCCGTAAGGACTTTGTCAGGTTTAGGAATCAGTATAATTGTGGCCTCAAACAAAGTGGGATCTACTTCAAAAGAAACAGATAGATATTCATATAATTTAAGGAGAATAGGAACCAGCTCCTTGACGAAAACCTTGTAAAAATTTGTGGAGAAACCATCAGGGCCTGGTGCTCTGTCAGGGGCCAGAGAAGTGATAGTCCTTTCTATCTCCTCCGAAGAAATAGGAGCCGATAAAATTTCTTGTTGGGCCTCTGACAAACAAGGAATGTCAACGTCCCCCAAATATGTATTAATATCTGAGATGGAGTGAGATAAAGGAGGTTTACTATAAAGGTCCAGATAATATTCCTTAAAGATATGGGCGATACCTCTAGGGGAAGATACAATAGAACCGGATGGAGAAAGCAAAGAAGGAATTATCCTAGAGCCTTCCAATGCCCGCAGTTGCAAAGCCAAGAGTTTCCCAGCTTTTTCCCCATGGTCAAGATATTTAGCTTGAGTTCTTATCAAACAGTATTCCGTTTTCTCCTTCAAAAGATCCATATACTCACGCTTAGCTAACAAAAGGTCCTTAAGAACCAGTAGAGAAGGGGTTGAGGAGTATTTAGCTTCCAAATCAGTAATTTTATTCATCAAAGACAGAGATTTTGCAATCCGCGCTTTCTTCCTGGTGGAGGCCATCTTAATTAGCTCACCCCTGAGATAGCATTTCAAGGAACTCCAAACTATATCAAATCTCGGGGTAGAATTCAGGTTCTCCGCCAGGAAGAAAGAGATCAGAGACTTGATATTCGAAACGTTTTGGGGATCCTTCAACAACTGAGTATTCAACCTCCAAACGGAATCTCGACAAAACTCAGGATCTAAAGAAAGTCTGATCCAGACTATGGCATGATCCGAGAGAATGATTGGATCAATGCCAGATTGAAGAAGACTAGGAAGAAAAGATTTACTAACTAGAACAAAATCTAACCTCGATTTGGTACCATGCGGTTGGGAATAGAAAGAGAAAGCACGAAAGAGGGATTGGAGAGTCTCCATGGATCACATAGGCCTAAAATTGACAGTAACTCCTGAAGAGCTCTCTGAGCCAGAGATGGGGACTATCCTGGGGTTCTTTATCCAATATAGATGAGAGAGGAACATTCCAGTCCCCTTCCAGTATAAACTGGGAAGGAAGGAAATTGGATAGCTTGTCTGCAAGAGACATAAAAAATCCTGGGCTCCCCCCCACCGGTCCATATACAGAACCCAGGACAACACTGCCGCCATTGAGAGTTCCTTTAACCAGAATAAACCTCCCCTCTGGGTCTGATACAATCACTTCCTTAGTGAATAAGACATGCTTTTTGATAAGAACCCCAGTACCTTTACTAAAGATGGAATTCCCAGCAAGATAGGACTGAGAAAAACCAGAACGAGAAAGGAACTTGGTGTCATCATGGCTTAAATGCGTTTCTTGCAGGAAAAGAATATCAACCTGCAACAATGAGCAGTGATTAAAAATCTGGGACTGCTTGACCCGATCTCTAAGCCCGCGCACATTCCAAGAAACTATTTTAATCGTATTCATAGCCATTTTAAGTACCATATAGAGAAAACATGTACACAGGCAAAATCAATATTAAAAGAGGAGAAAAAGCTCACCAAAACCAAATAAACTGGAAGCTCAATAATCTGCCACAACACCTCAGAACAGAGTACCCACACAGGAAACCCCAGCAATCCTGACACATTAGAACAGTACCATAGTCTAAGCTGGCAGACTGAACCAGACCACCCATAACCCCCAACCAACCACTACTATCCCCAAAGACCGTCCCCCAGCCTGCCTCAATAGACATTACCATCTAGATATCCCCATTTATAATGGCACAACCACATATGGCAAAGACCATACATAACACATAGTAATATACCCACCCCACCCCTCCACATTCTGCCCAAAAAGCCCACAAATAACATGAGCCAGAGAAGTAACCATCCCAACCCCCAACCCACCCCTCCCCAATACAAAGCACAAACCCCAAAAAATAACTATTTACACAGGGAAGCTAGGCAAAAGCCAAACCAGTTCAGGCAGAGAAAGGGAAAGCCCCAGCCCCAGCCCAATTGCGAACCTCAAGAACCCAGGTGGTGGTTGACCAGGACAACGGAGGAAGTACCTCTCGGAGATATATCACCACTGATATAAAATCCAACCCCCTATAAAATGACCCACAGGATCCCAACCACCAGGGTGAGGTTAGCTATACCCCCAACCCTAGGCTCGCGATTCCACATCCAGCAAGCCACTGAACTACAGGCCCCTGCACCCCCCCGGTATCCCAAGCACCAGCAAATGGGAGAAACTACAACCCCTAGGGGGAAGAGAAACCCCTCCATCCATAATACTACCCCCCCGGCTCCAGTGTCAACGTAAACCGGACCAAACCTTCACCAAGAGGAGTAAATGTCTGACTCACCCACTCAGGAACCCGAACCGCCCATAAAGGTGGCTTAACTGAGCGGCGCCCCTTGGATCTGCGAGAATCCACCACTTAGGCCCGATGTTTCTGGGGGGACCGATATCAGCGCCGGACCAGCCAAGTCCCACCACCAGGAAGTTACCCCCCAAGGAGCCACAACTCAGCAGGATGGTTCCGGAATTGGGAGAGACATCGGGCCCAGCCGAGAAGCTCCCACCAGCACCCCTGGAAAAATGCCCAGCTAACCAAATCGGCCAACGAGGAACCACCAGGTAGGAGAAAAAACAAAGGTTAAAAGGCCTGTAAGACCCAGTACTACCAACTTAAAAAAAAACGGGAGGAATAAAGGCCCCCAAATCAAACCAACAGATTAGGGTTAAAAAGGCATGTAACAAAATGAAAAAAGGTGAAAGGGGAAAAAAACAAGCCCTCAACCAGCCATTAAATCAAAATAGAGAAAACGGAATGTGATAACATTCTAAAAGAGCAAAATGTTCATCAACCAGAGTTCTTAAAAAGGTCCGGTAACTTAATAGCTAGGTCCTTCAGAGCACTTGGGAGCTTGAAGCTATAGGTAGAGCCACCGATCTGTGACCTTTAGCTGCCGGATAAATCATTCTGAAGGGGATGGAGGCAATTAGTTTCTGGACAACAGGATGGAAGGCCGCCCTCCTCTCCCTGGTTTCCTTCGGCAGGTCCTGCGTGATCCTTATTCTGGCCGATCCCCACAACACCTCTTTCAGCTCTCGAGATTTAGTGTAGACATGATGCCTCTCGATATAGCTTAAAAATTTCATAATAATAGGGCGAGGGGGCGATCCAGACTGAGGTCGAAGCCTCAGGGAGCGATGGGCCCTTTCCAGGTGATATGAAGAGCTAAAGGGTGATGGGCCCACTACTTTATTCAGAAACCTCTGGAGGAAGGCTAGCAAATCAGGGCCCTTTTCCATCTCGGGTAGGCCCAAAATCAAAAGATTATTCCGATGATTGCGCCCCTCCAGATCCTCAGTTTTTGCTTGAAGCTTCTTAATCTGCTGTTTAAGCTCAGAGATCTCCACTTCAGACTTGGATCTCCATTGCTCCATGGAGAAAACTCTGACCTCCACATCAGATACTCGGTCGAGACCAGGGACAATTCAATTCAAGCGATTTGTTGCCTCCAGATAGCTCCTGTAAAATTCTTTCACGGAGACAATTCCTGAAGAAATCTATCCTCTGTGAGGGGTTAGCTAGCTGAAGTTTCTCTCCGACCGTCTGGTTTCACACCACTCTGGTTACGCTGCTTCTTAGCTGCCTTTTCAGGAGATGTAGGTGGCGCGGTGTCTGATAGAGAGGCCTGTTTCCCATCCACCTCCATCTTAATAAATTAGGCAATCTGCTGCGTTCAGACTTCAAACCCCGTTAGTAGAGAGCTTAACAGAACTCTCACAATACCAATTTCGCCAAAATAAAGCACCGGGGAGTCCAAAAACTGGCGATTAGAGCAGCAAGAGGGAAGAGCTCAAGGCCTCAGCTGCTGCCTAGCTGGCTGCCATCACGTGACCCAATTACATAGATATATAGACAGAGAGTGAGAGACACAGACAGACATGCAGAATAGGAATGGCAGTGAAGCACTGAAGTGACACCAACCCCATCCCCACCCCGCAGACATGGACATTCATTGGGGTGTGCCTTTGGGTCATTGACCATAAGACTCATGCCATTTCACCTCACCCTACCCTGCAGACACAGACAAGAGTTGAGGTGTGCCTTGGGGTTTTCAGACTTTACACTTACCCCATTCCATACAGAAATATGCTGAAATGGGTACAGCATAAGAGAATGGAGTTAAGTTTGGAGATGAAGAGTCAAAGGCACACCTTGATACCTGTCACTGGCTGCAGGGTGGGGGTTGGGGTGGAAAGGCATAAGCATTACTGTTGACAATCCCAAGTCACACCTTGATGCCTGTCAGTTCCTACAGTGCAGGGTGTTATTGTCAGAAACCCTAATGCCCTGGATATTTCTTGGTATTTTTCCAAGTTTTCAGCATGTGCTTTTTGTGACTCCACTGCATGAACAATGACACTATCAGTTCATTAGCTGAAAGGAGATTTTGCACAGTGACTGTGCCATCTGGCACCATAGGTGCAAAAACACATTTTGAACAGGATGTAAAAAATGACAGCTATACATTTCTTGCTTCAGTAACTGCTCAGCACATCTGCTGCCTGACCTGCGTATTGACATTTTATATCTGCTATGCAATGAACTGCTGCTATGGCTGTATGGCTGAGAGGGAGCTGGGGGTGGTAGTAGATGTCAAAATGAACAACTCAGAGACTTGTAGGAGGGCAGCAGCTAAGGCCACGATGCTGGGATGCATCACTAGGGGGATCGCTCCAGAAGGAGGGAAATGATACTCCCTCTGTATAACTGCTTGGTGAGGCCACACCTTGAGTACTGCATGCAGTTTTGGAGGCCACACTTAAAGAGGGACATTGAACTCCTGGAGAGGGTCCAGAGAAAGGCAACCAAAATTATCTGGGGCTTGGGGGAAGGAACTAAGAGAAGAGGCTGGAAGAGCTGAATATATACACGTTGGAAGAGAGAAAGGATGGGGGGACATGATAGAGGTCTTCAAGCACATGAAGGGGGTAAACAGGGGTGGCAAAGTCATGGTGCTCCAAAGGAAGGAGGGGGGCAACTAGAGCGCATGGGTGGAAGCTGAAGGGGGGATACTCAGGGGAGAAAGGAGGAGATGCTACTTCAGTGAGAGGGTGGTAGAACCATAGCATGCACTGCCTGGGGGACTGGTGGAAGCAGGGACTGTGGAGGGGTTCAAGAGGGGGTGGGACAGGTACAGGGGATGGGTTGTGGAAGCAAAGTCCAATGAAGTGGAAATACTCTGGACTGGGAACAGAGAAACCCGAGAGGGTGGAAGGGTACAGCAAGGTCAGCTCCCAGGGTGGGGACTGACCAAATGAGCAGACATGAAAACTCACTATTCCTATTCTGCTGGCATTTTTGTATGTTAGTATGTTGGTATGCTTACTACACCAATGTCATGAACCATAAAACAGATGACAGCTGTAACAAGAAAGGCAGTATAGTACAGTGGTTTAAGGCTCTTAAAGGAGTAGTCCACCAGAATTTGCAAAAAACATATGTTATGCAGAGTGTTTTGATGTGTATGTTAAATTCTAGTGTGTCCTTCCCTCGGTCTGCTATTAGACATTTTTGCTAAATTAGCCTGCCAGCTGCATGGTAGTTTTACGACCCCTGGGGATCTCCATCACAATCAGGTTTATTGGCTTTCTTTTTCCTATGGTGCACCCTGTCTCATGCAACAGTGATGGCCCTTAGATTTAGCATGTACACAGAAAACAGCTGCTAAATAGCTCTGATTTATTATGTGTGTTTTCGGTGTGTGTCAGGTCTAGCTAGCAGTAGTGAGTGATTGCGTTTTAAAATGTTATTTTATCAAACTACACACAACAATAAAAAGCATAGAAATTGCCCCAGATTATCAATGCAATAATTAATAAAGACTGTAGCTGTTTTCTTACAGAACATCTACTCAGCTCTCAAGTATTTGCTAAACTGTAAATGTAGGTATCATCATTCTACTAGCAGAAACTGGGAGATAGGGCTAATTTTGCTCTGTGACATTACTTCCATTTATTTTTTTGTTTTTTGTTACAAATGTGAAGTGTCTTTTTAATAAAGTATAAAAATATGTATGTGTGAGTTATTTCATTTGGAGAATGTTTGTTTTATTATCTGAAAAAGTTTGACACACTAAATGTGTAGTGCAGTGAACCATTGTAAAATGGAATCAAATGTGTAGCTGGAATAGTCACTGTCATCCTATTGCTTTCATGCCATACCACAGGCAGGAGAAAAGCTGACTTAAAAGTATTTTGCTGTTTCTAGGCTGCAGCTTCTTACCATACACTTCATTTGTTAAAAAAAATGATCTCGTCACAGACCACAATCAGCAGCACTAACTAATAACAGAATGTTGATACCTACATTTACAATTTAGCACATACTTGAAATCTAACCGAGTGGGGTTTCTGTAAGAAAACAGCTAGAGTCTGTTAATTATATCATTTTATAGCATTTATGATCTGGGCAGTTTCTGTGCTTTAATGGTTGTGTATAGTTTGATAAAATTAAAAATGATAAAATTAAAATACTCCTGCCAGCTAGACCTGATGCACATAGAAAACAAAAACAGTGAATTAGAGCTATTTAGTAGCTGTTTGACAGAAACCCCAGTTAGCTTGCTCCTTGGATAAGAACACAAAGCTCTGCTGTTGTGAACTGATTTTAAACTGATTTTAAAGTAGTGTACATGCTAAATCTAAGGGCCTGGCTACATCATTGTCACATAAGACAGGGTGTATCGTAGGAGAAAGAACGCCAATAAACCTATTTGTGATGGAGATCCCCGGGTTCGTAAAACTACCATACAGCTAACAGGCTAATTTAGAAAAAACTAATGGCAGACAGGGGGAAGGACACACTAGGACTTAACATACATATCAAAACATTCTGCTTAACATATGTTTTTTGCAAATTCTGGGTGGACTACTCCTTTAATTGCAAATCTGGAGATCTGGGTTTGAATCCCACAGCCCCCACAAAAAAAAAAAAAAAAAAAATGAAAATTTTCTTACAGAGCTAATTAGCACTAACTGCTTATATGATGCTGATACCTACAATACTTGAAATCTAACTAAGCGGGGTTTCTGTAAGAAAACAGCTAGAGTCTGTATTAATTATAGCATTGATGATCTGGGCAGTTTCTGTGCTTTTATGGTTGTGTATAGTTTGATAAAATTAAGTTTTAAAATTCAAACACTCCTGTTAGCTAGACCTGACACACACAGAAAATAAAAATAGTGAATTAGAGCTATTCAGTAGCTGTTGTCTTACAGAAACCCCAGTTAGCTAGCTCTCCCCTGGACTGGGAAGGAGAAGCCCGTGAGGGCGGGCGGCAGCAGGGTCAGCTCCCAGGGTGGGGACTGACCAAAGCAGCAGACACAAAAGCCCGCTAGGCCTATTCTGCTGGCATTTTTGTATGTTAGTATGCTTACTACACCAACATCATGAACCATAAAACAGATGATTGCCATAACTAGGGAGGCAGTATAGCACGATGGTTTAAGGCTCTTCTCTGCAAATCTGGAGATCTAGGTTTGAATCCCACACACCCCCACATAAATGTGGAGTATCTTTTTAAGAAAGTGTAAAATACTGTGAAATGATTTTAAAGCGGTGCACATGCTAAATCCCACTGCCACATTCAAGACATCATACCCTACCTACTTACCACATATAAACTCAACTATATTAAAAAAATAATTCTAGGCACTTTTTTTTTTACCAGGAGAGACACACTAAGCTGAAAGCTTGTTTACTTGTGTGACCTGGGAGCACAAGGAAGTTAAGTGATTTGCTCAGGGTCACACAGTATGCAAGTGGGGGCTGTGGGAGTCAAACCCATGTCTCCAGGTTTGTAGCTTATAGCCTTAAAGGTGAATGGAAATGGCGTGATGTGCACAATTCATGTATATGCAGTCATCAGACATGCCCAAATTAGCATAATCGCAATGTTAGTAAATGTTCTGTACTCACAGGCTTCTTACATTTTTATTTTTATTGCTGCTCCGTAGCCGCGTCTTGTTCCTCCCCTTTTCTCAGCCGCTGTCCTCATCACTGCACATGTCAGGGGAGTTCCTTGCTGTGACGTAAATAACTGGAACTCCCCTGGCTGATTGGAGTGACGTTTTGTGCTGATCTGTGGTGTAGTACACAGTCCGGTGTACAGTTTTCCTTACAGAGGTGTTAACACTGCTCATTATAAGCCTTGTGTATGTGAATATCACTGAAAAAAATTATATCATAATAAACGTCTTGACAAGGGACGTTGTTATCCTGATCTTGATATTTTCAGTCTGCAGTGACAGCGAACAAAGTGTCATAAATTCACATCCCTGACACCCCCCAATGCACAGATACCAACACTGGTTTAATCTCTTCACTGAAATCCAGCTTTTCCTTGTACTGACCAATTAATGCAGTCATGTAGTTCTATGTCCTGGCGCCCTTTTTCAGTTCTACAACCATGTTACTGGCTATTACAGCTATGTTGATACATTTTATGTCAGTAATAAACATGTATTTTCCCCCTGTGTTTGGTCTCATTCCATTGTTTGTGGTGCTGTGTGTCTTATGTGCTCAGATTGATTAACTGTAAACTGTTATTTGCTTTAATATTTCTAATTAGTGTGTGTAGACATGCTGTACTGCATAACTCCACTATGCAAAAATTCTTCCAAAAGTGGAAAATCATTCTTTATGTTCCCTAAGTCAAAGAAGCTTAGGGCTGCATGGGTTCGTGCTTGCAGATGCGAGCTGCACTGGGACCCTGGACAACGTGGTGTGTTGTGCGAGGATCATTTTGAGCCTACGGATTTTACTATGCTACCTGACATGGCACGTCAGTGTGACTTCAAGCATCTCGATTTGAAGAAGGGAGTGATACCTAGATGGATTGCTGTTCCATCCTTGCCTGCACCCATGAAGAAGCGTACATTGAAGTTGGCCACCATGCAGCAAATTAATGAGGTATTATATAGTATTGTACACTACCCACTTCTGTTCTCATCACCTACATTCTTCTTTTGCTGAATGTTTACTTCAATTGAGTGTTTATGCGCACACTGTGGTAAGGTATGACACCCATACAGACACCGATGTGGTCAGTATGTGCTTCCAGTTGTACTATGACACACCCTGCTGTTGCCATCTCATTCTTACATGCAGCCTGTGTTGTGTTTTGCATCACTGATTTCAACTGACAATGTTAGTTATTTTTATTTTTTTTTGGACCTGTGTTGTACCTTCTCTGTATGTGTCAACAGTTACTATCTCACCAGATGTGTGCATCTGTAACCACACGTACTCTCCTCCCTTAGTCACTTACACCAGGATGTTACAAATTTCAATTCAGATGGATGCAACCATTGTTTGCAGAACCCTCCTCCCTCCCAGAATTGTATGGACCAGTATGGATAATCTGCAGCATGTGCTGACACAGGCAACAGTGATTGTGAGTGTAGAACAACACTGCTTTGTGTTGTATGTTGAGCCCTGTGTCAAGACATACTGCACAATATACATACTGGATCTGTACATGTATTAGTCACAGAGTTTTCAATATGTGCAACCCATCACCCTCTACACACACACATATACACACACAAACACACACACACACAGTTGATTAGAATATTGCTGTTGAAATTGCTGTTTATGTAAGCAATAATACCCAACAGGGTGGACGGTATTGTGCTATACCCGACCGCCCAGGGGCGTAATGAGGCCCGACGCCACAGGCGGAGGGCCTTATAGCCCCTGGAAGGTCTGGTATAGCACAATACCGCCCACCCTGGAGGGTATTATTGCTCTTAGAAAATGGTCTCTGTAATAAAAAAAAAAGTTGAATAAAAAATTAACAAACAATTAATTTAAATTAAGTTTTGTAATAAAATAGTTCCTCCATCTGCATTATAATGCTTTTTTTTTTTTTAGGAGGTTTGTCCTATTGGACACCCTGTAGTTAAAAAAGCTGGTTGTATGCAGTTACACAAGGACCCAGTACATTTTTGATTAATTTTGCTTTTTTAATCCCTCCAGTGCACAGTTGTATGTATTTACTGTTTTGTGACCGATTTATGTTATGTACAGCAGGACAGCATGTGCTGAATAGTTCAGTAGCTGGTGAGTGAGCCACCGTATTATTGATGTTCGATGAGGACAGTGTATAAAAAAACAGGTATTTTGTTTCTGTTGCTACCGTTTTCTATGGCGGAAAACTCAGTGCTGTTTATAATTGTGACTGCCCCTCGCATTATTGTTTAGAAGTAGAAAGTCACAAACGGGTATTGGAGTTAGAAACCATGGCTGTACAACTATTAAGGCCACCCTGATGCAGATTCCAGCTCCCGATGGAGCTCTTGAGAGACGGTGACTGTTTGTGGCTGCGGGGGCGAGTCCTGTGGCAGATTAAATCCCCAATGTAGATTCCAGCTCCCGATGCAGTTCTTGAGAGCCGGTGACTGTTTGTGGGGGGGGCAAGTCCTGTGGCCGATTAAGTCCCCGATGTAGATTCCAGCTCCCGATGGAACTCTTGAGAGCCAGTGACTGTTTGTGGTGGTGGCGCGGCGGGGCGCGAGTCCTGCGGCCGATTAAGTCCCCGATGCAGATCTTGAGAGCCGGTGACTGTTTGTGGGTGGCTGGCTGGCGGGCGAGCGAGAGGGAGAGTTCTGTGGCCGATTAAGACCCTGATGCAGATTTCAGCTCCCGATGGAGCTCTTTGGAGCTGGTGAGCGCTATTAGAAAATGTGTACTGAAAATAGAAGTGGGATTGGCATGGGGTACCTGTCACTGGAATCGGGGACGATGGCCAGTTGAAGTGAATTCAGTAGCTCAGCTAGCAAAAGCCAAAGGATGCGCGAAGGAGATAGTTCCAATGCTTTATCTTTTGAAAAGAAAAAAGTTATGCGTTGTCTTTATGCCAAGCGAGGCTGCAGTCAGGGCGAGAGGGTTGTCACTGGAGTAGTGGTGAGCACGTGAAGTGTTAACAACTACAGTTTGAATGCTGACACTTTTTTTAAATAGTGTTCAATATAGATTTGGAAAAGGACAAATGGAGCAACTGAATGATGCCTGGGGAGTGGGGTGGTGTGAAATTAAGTGATGGGACAGGAGTGCCATATGTCTCCCTAACCGAGACAACAACATGTCGGCAGTTTAAAATTCAACATTCTGTGGGAGAAGCATTTTAGAATGAAATCAGGCAACAGAGACTGGGACTCATTATTTCTTGGTCTCTATTGCCTGATACCAGACTGGGTGGTGGTTGCCATTATCCAATCAAAACCAAGAATTTTCCCTACCCATTTTCTAAATGAATGTAACCAATGTTAGGGAAAGTCTCCACCAACCTCCCATTGGTGCAACCATTCAGTATGCTGTGCAAATTGAAACTGGCAGTGATAGACTATGTATGTGGACCCCCTTGATCAACACAGATTGTGCGCAGCATACATACTTGAACACCCTCATGTAGTTTATCGTGATGCAGCAGCATGCAGATGCTGACACTGTTTACATATAGCCCCCCCACACACAAACACAGTTGCTTACATTATGTATCTCAAATTTATAGTTTAGTTGGATGCTACCATTGGTTGCACATCTATACTAGCTACCATTGAAATCACATACTACTAGGATGTGTGTCCAGCATCATGTGTCGACCCAGGCACGAATGGCTTGTATTGTGGACATGCAGCGCTAGGCCATGAGCATGGGCAGATGAGAGTGGGGATGTGAAGAAGCTCAACAGAGGCAGATGGGAGTGCGATGTCAATAGGCTCAGCAGGTGGAGGACGAGAAGAAGGAGGAGGTTGTAGACAGCAAAGTGTTTCTGTGACTGCAGGATAGCAGCGAACTTGTGCAACTGGTACGATGGAGTTCAGGATGGAGGACTGAATGCCTTGGGAATGGATGCTGAAGGCAAGGAAAGGGGGAGCTTTGAGTAAGGAGACCCATGGGAGGTGGTGGATGTGTAGTACTTACTAGGTAACTGTTATGTATTCCAAGGTGTTATTGTTTTGCAGTTAGGTAGCAGAACATATGGTAACATGGAGAAAGGGGAGGTGTGTAAAATAGGAACCCCGGTACCAATGCAGCGGGGGTTGCGCATATGACTTGGGGTGGAACTGTTGCGTGACTCCATGATTACGTTGATCTGGGGTGGGGTTAATTTCACGTGCCGTGTCTTGTTGTGTCAAGAGCAGGAGTGCATGACTGTGGAGGTCTGTAAGAAGGCCTAAAGACACAGCTATGGCACCAAGCTTACACATATTGATGTTAGGTGTCAATGTATTTATCTGAATTGTGATTTTACTGTTACTTATTCTGACTGATCAGCGACATGGCAATTGAAAGGTGCAATACAAATACTATTATTATTATTACTGCAGGTGCACTAACATACCAGGGGTCACACCACATTCACATTCACTCCGATCCACCGACGAGGGATTGCTAGAGATTCCCAGGGTTCATTTGAAAACTTCTGGAGCTCGTGCATTTTCATATGCAGCTCTGGTCCTGTGGAATTCTCTACCTCGTCGGATACGAAGCTGCCTGACTGTCAAGAGTTTTAAAATAGAGTTGAAGACTTTTTTATTTATCAAAGCTTATGGCCTATGATTTTATATTGTTAATATTGTATTGTTTGTTTATTGTTTTTGTAAAGTGCTTTGATCCCTGGAAAAGTGTTTTTAAATAAACGTTACTTACTTACTTACTTGCAATAGCAAGGAGAATTTGCTTGGCCTTGTGCACCTGCACCATCAAGCCATGTTTCTTAAAGCCCTTCACAGTCATGCAGTCCCGTAACTGATGTGGTAGTGAATTTCCCAGGGCTGTGTCCTCATACATAAATGTACAGGCCCCCGATGTCTTCAAAGATACCATGGAAATCTCCAGCAAACCCTTGTCAGCTGAGATGAGCGGTCACCTGGGGTAGTATATAGTCCTGGCCCTGTTTATCTGTGGCTTTATAGGTCATATGCCATACTCACAAGGTGATGCGACAGTCAATAGGCATCCAGTGCGCTTTGCACAGTGCTGGTGTGATGTGAGACACCTGAGGGTACCCCATCAACAATTGTGCCTCAGCATTTGGCAGTAGTTGCAAATGGCAGATATCAACCCCTAGTCGCCCTAGGTACCGTGAGTTGCAATAATGAAGGTGCAAGTTCACAATGGCGTAGATTAGCATAGAAGGCTGCCATACGGAAGTAGGTGTTTTACCCAGGCGATATTCCTCAGGTGGTAAAAAGAGCACTTGATGAATGCCGACATGTGAGACCATACAGTCATCCCATCACCATTCAGAGGTGAGAAGCTGTGAACCTCCCACATAGATTTATGAATGTTGACCAGCCCCCAACCCCTTTATTCGTTGGCCCTGATCCACAACCATCACCTCAGTCTTTTCCGAATTGAAGGTCAACCAGCTGTAATTGATCCAATTCCGGATTCCAGCGAGGCAGTTGTTAAATAGCAAATGCACAGTACTTTGTTATCTGCAAAAGACAGGTAGAGCAGGGTCAGGAGATGGTGCAAGGGCAGGGGTCATGGTTGTGTGTGGGACTTGCAAGCCCTGAGGTAACAGGCCCTTTCACACCAGAGGGATGGAGGTGGCCAAGATTAGGTACACTGGATATTGCAGGAGTGGGACCTTCTACGCAGGTACCTGGGAAGGGTGTGGTAGGCGTGCCTCGTGGGATGTAGAGGATCCTCAGTGGCCACCTGGATGAGCTATGCCTACTGATAGACATTGAGGCATGGTGTGAATGTATTGAAAATGAGAATGAGAAAAAAATGTGGCTTATATCCCGTACAAACATTCTCAGGGCTATAGATACCGGGGAGAGTGTTACACAACAGCGGTGAAACAAGATGGCAGTTGCAGTTCCTTGATTTCGCCATAGGATTTTTTTTAAAAGATGCCGCTGGCTGGCACCTTTGCCATTGGTAATGCTAGATTTTATAATGGTGGTAAAGTACCAGCCTGCTGTTTTGCTTGGTTGTTGTGAGAGGTTCATGGTATAATAGGGGATACATTATATAAAACACGTCAGGTTCATGCCTCCTAGCATGTAAATAAATTTTATTTATTTACAGACTGATGTACCTGCTAATTATTTTGGGTTTTGTGTGCTATGCTTTTATAGTTGATGTAATTGCTTTTTTGAGCATTTAAGCACCATACTCCATGTGCTTGCACTGTGTCTATTCTTTCTCCCAAATGGATTGGTGCTGTGCCAACTCCTGTGTAATGCTTATATCTCAGACATCAGAAGAGGTATCAGGGTTGAGATGAGCCTATTTGTGGATGCCTCAAAACTGTGGCCAGTGTTGGATGAGAAGGAGGGGAAATTAGCTCCCGAGGAGGACCTGGAGACTCTGTGGAGGTTGTCCTACACCTGGAATGCAGTGTGCTCCATGTGGTGTCCAAAAACAAGGTGCATGTGTACACCTTGGTGTGGGTACACACTATGATTCTGTATGGGGTAAAATAACATGGTGCTGATAATAGATGTGAAACTGATCAACTTGGAGCACTGTGTAAGTGCTGCGGCTCAAGCTAATAAGATGCTGTGGTTCATTGACAGGGTGCTAACCTCCAGAAGTGGATGGCTACTCCTTATGCAGAATAAATGCATGGTTATGCTGCTCCTTCAATACTGCATGAGTAAGTTCATGAAACAGTGTTACCAAAGTGTGACATGAGGGAGAATTTTTCAGATCAACAATAGATCAATTTTAATAAGCATTTCAAGACACTATGACTCATTAGTGAAAAAGGGACTATGTTGTGGGATAACTCCATATCAGATATGAGAGAAAAGCAATTTCAGTGTTGCACGTGCAACAGGGACACCAAATGTTGCACGTGCAACAGGGGACACCACACAAATGTTTAAGTTAAGAAAAGCATTGGCTTCACCCCTCTCTCACCAATGTCCTGCAATACTTTTAAGACACTATCTGAAAAGAAAATCACCCACTCAAAATAAGCTGGATGCTTTTGCTGAAAATTTGGGAACGTGTAAAAAGTGCAGTTTGCTTGGACACCACAGTTGCACGCGCCACGCATAACTTGAGTGAACCAGAAATTTTATATGCATTGAACAACTAGGGTGAAAATGTTTTCATTAACAAAAGACAACACCCAATGCAGTTTTAACATAAATTTACTGAAGTGCAACTAAAATAAAGTCTTCATAGAAGCAATGGAATGTACTGTGGTTTTGCATGTCACATTTTGCTAGGGAAAATCTGTGTCATTCTGGAGCTGGACATGGAATAAAAATAAAATGATTGCAGCTAGGTTTCTCAAACTATGAAATGTATCTGTACTTGTGGCTATCTTTTAAATTTACTTATCATGACTGCAGTGGCTGTTGTTATTTTTTTTTAAATCAACATACAAAGTATTGGGCACATTGGTACCCCTATTTCATGAACTTACCCGCATGCATTTTTGTTGTCCTTACTTAAAAATGCAATATTGCTGATCTGGAGATGGTCCAGAGGAGGAAAACCATGATGATACAGGCTGTGGGTCAAAGGTCCTATGAGGAACAGGTACAGGACATCAACCTTTACTTGCTTGTGGAGAGGATGAGTAGAGGGGATGTGACTGAAGTCTTCAAGTTCCTTACGATAAGAAATAGTGTCAGTCTTGAGGCTGTTTTGCGGCTGTTGGAAGTAGGGTACAAGCAGGGTCACTACATGGTGCTGGTCAGTGGCACAGTAAGGGTGGAGACAAGGATGAACTACTTCTCAGACAGTGTTGTTGCGCCCTGGGTCATGTTGCCTCTGAAAGTGGTGTCTGTTGTAACTGTGGATGGGTTCATAAGAGGCTGGGAGAGCTACAGGTGTAGGTTGTGGCCCATAGCCTCAGAGTGGGGGGGTGAGGGGGAGGAAGTTGTGGGGTGTATTGTCTATTACTGTGCCATTATATGGCGATGATCCAGAAGCATACTCAATGACTGGACATATGGGTCACCCCATATTCTGCCACCCCACCACACAAACACACAGTTGATCCTAATATACTTGTAAATGCTAACATTTCGATCGATGAAATGCAGGTATGCTGCACCCTGCTGTCATACTCACTGCTGCTAGTAGAATACATATTCTGCACTATGTGTTGTGCGATTCCACAGCTGCAACCAAATCACATTGTTTTTGTAGTTGGCCCCTGAAATTTTGTTTTATATCTCTTTATATTTCTCTGTAATATTCTGATTCAGTTAAAGTACATATGAATAGCAACATGTTGTTTATGTTACAAATTTCTAGATTCTGGGCTCTTCTACTCCTAATGTTGCTGATGAATTTGTAGATGAACCGGTGGCATCCAGCTCCATGATGTCTGCATTGATTCAGTGTGACATTAATGGGGAATCTGATGTCACCATCACACCATCTGAACCACGGGAAGGGTGTTCCATGTCAACTGATTGTGAAATGGATATCAGCAAGTCAAGCAACCATGAAGTTGATTGCATTCTGTCTGCATCATTTGAGTCCTTCAGTGATGTGTCATCCGCAATTCATACACGGACTATTGCAACTCAGATTCGTGTTAAGGTAAATCCAGTTTGCCACATGCATGTCATTATCTTTGGTGATACATACAATATCCCTTAGTCCAAAACTGACTACCGAGATGAGTCATTTAAGCAATTTATCCCTCCAGGGTGTGGGTATACTGGAGGATTTACCACACCAGTCGTGTTAAGTCCTCCAGTATACCCACACCCTGGAGGGATAAATTGCTATTATACGTCAAATGTTGTTTATTTAATGTTTTTTTAAATATTTTCTAATTCAGTGAGGTCATACAGTTAGAAAGAGGATGTCATTTTTTTAAAATTTACCGCGGTGTCTTAGCGAAACGGCGACAGGAAAACGTCAAAGGTTTAGTTTGAAGTGAAAGCGTCATATTGATACATTGATTGGCACAAGACAAAGTTGGTTGATACCTCTTCCAATGGGTACACTGGAGGATTTACAATGCTGGGGAAGGTACCAGCCAAACCAATCAGGTTGCAGGATTTGACTGATTGAATTTACCCCATTGTATAATTACAATTATACAATGGAGTAAATTGAATGTGCCAAATGCTGCATCCTGATTCATTGGCTGGTACCTTTCCCAGAGTGGTAAATCTTCCAGTGTACCCATGGGAAAAAGTGCCAGCCAAACTTATCTCATGCCAGTCCAGTCGCTTTCACTGTAATCGAAACTGCCACCATTTGTCCTGTCGCCACTTCGCTAAAACACTGTGGTAAATATTTAAAAAAATGACATCCTCCTTCCAACTGTACGGACCTCAGTTAGTTACAAAATATATAAAAAAAATAAATAAGACAACAATTGCCACTGTATAATATCAATTTATCCCTCCAGGGTGTGGGTATACTGGAGGACTTAACATGACTGGTGTGGTTTGGTCACTCGGCTGCGCCTCATGACTGAACCACACCAGCCATGGTAAATCCTCCAGTGGAGGGATAAATTGCTTAAATACTCGACGGGCATTTTATAATACCAATAATACACTCCAGGGTGTGGTAGATCATGGCATATCGTTACTTCTCGGGTGCATGACACACTTGGCATGCAGCCTCGTGCATCACAATGCATATGAGGCGTGATGATATGTCATGATATACCATACCCTGTCACGTATCATCGCTTAATTGTATCACACTTCTGTGACATTTATTTATTTCTTTAGTAATATGATGCAGTATCAGGTTTCACACTGTCGCTCAGTTTAACATTGGTTTTGGTCAAGGTGACACTGGGATGCACCTCATACTACATGAATCCCATAGGCATTGAGTAACAGACTGTTGCTATAACCCTGTGTCATGCTGTCATTTATTGTAATATGACAGTTCACTACCTGCTTGTAAAGTAAGGTATTTTAAGTTCCAGAACTGCTAATTTATTTGTTTTGGTGCATCCTTCACAGTCTTTCTCTAGGTAATCATTAACTGTTTTATCTAGGTTCGTGGCAAAGCAACACAAACAAAACTGAAGACGATGTCCAAAGGAACACAAGCGAAACTAAAGATGTGTTCAGTTGGTGTGCAGTGCCTTCCGTTAGTCATGATGATAGATGCCAGTACTCAGTATGAAGACCCTTTTCAACCTGCATTATGTCCTACAGCAGATGAGAAAATGTCAGATCAGGAGTCAAGCAATGGTGAAGATGTAAATGATGATGATGATGATCCTGATTGGACAATGATGGATGTGGATATTGATTCTGACTCTGATGTTGATACTGCGGATCAGCCTGACAGGTGACTTCAGTTCTTACAGTAACAACTTGGTAGTTTCATAGTCCAATTAAAACAGCTACTTAGTATCCCTTTTCATTTTTGATCTCAGCTTCGACACCTTGGAAAGGAATCCCTCTGCTCATCCACAAAGAAAGTTCCTTGTGTTCGAATCATGTTTAGCAAGCTTGCTTACATTTTGTTCTCTGTGCCTGTCACATTGCACTGTGAAAATAATAAAGTGTATGGGTTCATTAATTTGTGTGGATCGGGTTTGCAGCATGGGACATAGAACTATATGGGAAAGTCAACCTTGGCATGGACTGTTACCAATGGGAAACTTAGAGGTCGCTGCTGGGATTTTTTTCTGTGGCTTGCTACCGCAACAGGCACTATGTCTATTCCGCACCATAAAAATTCCAATGATTTGTAGGTGGACGTTTACCAACATCCAAAGATCCTATTTGATCTCAGCGGTACACTGTGTCTGGCAACAGAGACAAAATGCAACACTTGTTAGCTTAAGTGAAGCACTAACCCTTGGCGGTGATGCCCGCTGTTGCAGCCTGGGACATAGTGCCAAGTATGGCAGCTATAGCCTTATGAATTTGTCAACAAACAAGGTCTTACATGTTGAGCTTGTGCAGGTACACACTTACTTTCCTTACAATGAACACTGTATTTAGTTTTTGCTCTGCTTGCTTCATGTCAGTATTATTGTATTGTATAATAGAGTAATGAGGTCTGCAATTCAAATGCAATGGAATTAGGATGGAGAGAGGATCTCTGATCTTGAAGTAGGTAGCCATCTGGGAACAAGTGACCACCAAACAGTGTGGTTCACAATAAACTTAGCTGTAGAGTCAAGCCACACAAAAGTGAAGCTACTGGACTTCAGCAGCACTGATTTTGTCAAAATTGGAGAGTGCCTCAGAAAAGCACTAGCAAACAGGCAAGAAGGTGGGGTGGAGCAACAATGGGGAAACATCAAAACTGCCATCACAGAGGCAACAAGTCTTTGTGTGAGGCAAATAAACAAATCAAAATGAAAGAAAAAAAACACTATGGTTCTCAAAAGAAGTGGCGGGGAAGGTAAGGGAAAAAAAGATAGCATTCAGGAAGTATAAGGAAACACAAAAGGAGCAGGACAGAGAACTGTACCAGTTAAAGCAGAAGGAAGCGGTAGGCAGTCAGAATAGCAAAGGCCCAAACTGAGGAAAAGATAGCCAACTCAGTTAAGAAGGGGGATAAAACCTTTTATAGGTACATTAGGGAGCAAAAGAAAAGACTAAGGCAGGGATACTGAGGCTGAACAAAGAGGAAGGTGGTTGGGCAGAGAGCGACAATGAAAAAGCAGGGATACTGAACGAATACTTCTGCTCAGTATTCACAATGGAAAAGCAGGGGGAAATACCTAATCCGGTCAATAGAAGCACTCTAGATAGGGGGTTGATATTAGTCCTTTCACAGAAGAAAGGGTTCTGAAAGAACTCTTAAAACTGAAGGTGGATAAAGCAATGGGGCCTGATGGGATTCACCCCAGGATTTTAAAAGAACTAAGGGAAGAACTAGTAACACCAATGACTACCCTTTTTAATAAATCATGGGAGGATGGGGTGATACCTGAAGACTGGAGGAGGGCGGCTGCGATTCCCCTTCACAAAAGTGGGAGCAAGACAGAGGCAGGAAACTACAGACCTGTCAGTTTGACCTCAGTGGTAGGGAAAATAATGGAATCACTTCTGAAGGAAAGAATTGTTGAGTACCTAGAGGTCAGTGGGGCACAGGACCCAAGGCAGCATGGATTCACGGCGGGAAGGTCATGTCAGGCAAATCTAATTGATTTCTTTGACTGGGTGACCAAAGCAGTAGACCAGGGAGGGGCTGTGGACATGACCTACCTAGACTTTAGCAAGGCATTTGACACAGTCCCGCACAAAAGATTAATAAACAAATTAGCCAGCCTGGGAGTGGGTCCTAGGGTGGTAGTCTGGGTAAAACACTGGTTGGACAACAGGACACAGCGGAAATAGTAAATGGAGTCCACAGTGAAGAAAGGAGGGTTACTAGTGGGGCACCACAGGGTTCCAGTACTGGGTCGGTCTCTTTTAATGTCTTATAAGTGACATTGTAGAGGGACTGGAGAGAAAGTATGTCTCTTACAGATGCACACAAAGATCTGCAACAGGGTTGATACACAAGGTGGGGTGGAAAGGATGAAAAGGGGCTTGGTAAGGTTGGAGGAATGGTCAAATGTACGGTTGCTTAGATTCAATGCAACAAAGTGCAAAGTAATACACCTGGGAAACAAAAACCCAGGGGAAGAGTACACAGTGGGGGGGTGAGATACTGACAACAACAAAAATGGAAAGGGACTTGGGGGTAGCCATATCAGACAACCTAAAGGTGGGCCAGCAATGTGAGAAGGCAGTAAAGAGGGCTGGGGGGATACTGGGATGCATAGGGAGAGGCATCACCAGAAGAAAACAGGAAGTTGTTGGCCCTCTGTACAGACAGTTGGTAAGACCACATCTGGAGTACTGTGTACAGTCTCTGGAGACCCCATCTCCGCAAAGACATAGACAGGGTGGAGGCTGTCCACAGGAGGGCAACCAAAATGATGCAGGGTCTGCATCAGAAGACATATGAAAAGACTAAAGGAACTAAAGTTGTATAGCCTTGAGGAAAGGAGGGGGCATAGAAACTTTCAAATACCTCAAGGGAATCAACAAAGTCCAAGAGGGTAGCATCTTTCAGAAAAAGAGATGTGCAAAAACAAGGGGCACAATTTGAAGATAGAGGGGAGATGGCTCAGAGGTAATGTGAGGAAGTATTTCTTCACAGAGAGGGTTGTGGATACATGGAACAGCCTTTCTGAGGAGGTCGTAGAGTCAAAAACAGTGGGGGAATTCAAGAATGCATGGGACAGACATAAGGCACTTCTAATGAGGGGTAGGAGGAAGCAGGCTGTTGGTTAACTAGGATCTGCAGCTTATCCATTAAGTAGGAAAATGGGCAGACTAGGTGGGCAAAGCAGTCCTTATCTGCTGTCAAATTCTATGTTTCTATGAATTGGAGGGATTGAAGCACTGCCTCGAGTACCTTGAAGTGAACTCCGTTGAGATTTCAACTCTGATCACGGACCGCCACCCATTTGTGCAGAAGTACATAAGAGAGCATAGGCAGCAGTACAAACACCTTTTTGATGTGTGGCATGTTGCCAAAGGTAATAGGTGGTGTTTGACTTACTATTGCCATATTAGTCATTGACTGTTACTGTAATACAACAAAATCTGCTGTTAACTTTTCACAGGTGTGGCGAAGTTAGAGACAAAGTCGAAGTTACGGACATGTGCAGAACTGACACCGTGGATACACGGAATTAGCAATCACCTGTATTGCTGCGCTGCATCAAGTGGTGGTCATGGTGAAATGGCTGTCCAGAAATGGCTAAGTGTTCTAAATTACATCTCCAACATCCATGAAGGTCACAGTGAATTGTTTGAACGCTGTGAACATGGCATTCTTGAAGATCGTGACCGGATTGATCAAGGTAAAATACATTCACTGCACTTGTGATTAGTGGTTGGGTAAGCAGTAAGACATGTCCGCTTGTCTGTATTACTGATAGACCTGCAAACCAAAATGCATAGTTATGCATGAGACTGCAGGCTGGGTGCCTGTGGCTGCTGGGATTGCAGATATCTCATTACTATCAGCACCCAGCCATGTCATGTTGCTTAGTTATACTATGCACCTTTCAGAACAACCAATCAAAACAGCAGGCTGGCACCTTACCACTGTTGTAAAATCTATCATTACCAATGTAAAAGGCGATAGCCAGACGCATCTTAGAAAAAAAAATCCAACGGCGAAATCAAGGAACTTCTACCGCCATCTTGTTTCACCACTAAGTGGAGACTGTAAAACAGCTGCTCCTTGCATCAGCTGGAAAAAAGAAAAAGTGTGCTGTACTACTCACTGACTTATTTAAGCAGTATACCAAGTACTGTTTTTATTTAAAAAAAAAACAGTACTTGGTATAATCGCAATAAGCCACTTGGGAGATGTGGGTTCTCTTGGGATTTACCACGGCTGTGCCTCGTGGGCAAACCACTCCAGCCATGGTAAATCTCCCAAGAACCCACAGCCCACCATGGCTTATTGGTTAAATTCACAATGGTGGTACACTGCCAGTCTGATGATTTCATTGGCTGTTCACTTACGTCCATGGTATAATGGGTGATTTACCCACGTCTTGTGTGGTTCAGTAACTCGGCTGTGCCACATGACACACCGCACAAGGCGTGGGTAAACCCCAAATAACCCATACCCTGTTGTGATTTATTACTTAAAAAGGTAACTTTGTAAAACAGGACTGTTCCACAAGTTTTCAGAGCAACAAGAAAGAAACTGAAATATTGATACACAATGTACTGTAGAGTAGCACAGCATGCTGTACTATATTGTTTACTTATGTCACCTGTTGTTTATTTATTTATTTTTATTCTTTGGTAACCGGGTAAGACCCACTAGGCACAAGTGCCTGTTTTCAGGGGCAACCTGGGAACACTGGGCGGTTAAGTGACTTGCTCAGAGTCACACAGTATGCAAGTGGAGGTTGTGAGAATCAAACTCAGGTCTGGTCTGCTGGATGTATCAAGCTTGTTCACACCTCATTCCTCTTACCTCTAGGCTATACTGCCAGCACTGTTGTATACTATCCAATCCACCACACCCACTCACACAGTCAGATAGTACCAAAACCAGCATATAGGTACTGTGCATCTGAGTCAATGTTTGGTGTTGAGCGGTGTGTGGGTATTATGTGACATGGTGTGCTGTGTGGTGCCAGTAGATGATGACCTGATCTAACCGGTACTGTTATACACATCAAAGCAGTCTTAAAATCTTACATACCCCTATACCATTCATTGACACATGTAGTTTGTTTTGTCATATTATCACTGACTCAATTCTTTTCAGGTGCAAAGGCTCACAAGGAATTGCAGCTCGTCATTCGGAACAAGAGACTTCTGAAGGATATTGAACGGCTATCACCCCACGAACAAACGTCCGGCCTTGAATCTTATCACAAAGTAGTAATTTACTTTGCCCCAAAGTCTGTACACTACTTTTATGATGCAGTGAAAGCAAGGCAGGAATGTAACATACATTGACATGTAATATGTAATATGTGTTATGTTCCTGACACCAGTAAAAATCAACTTTTTTTTTTTTTACACACAGCTACACTCTCGATACATTTCTTCCGACCTCTGATCAATGCCCCCACAGCAACACCAACAGAGTCTGCCCCTAGAGTGTCAGGATATCTCCAGTTCTCCCTCTTCCTAACTCCTCTCCTAGGAGTGCCTGCACACAGTGGGGTCTGCCCGTGGGAGGGTGGTTGGAGGCGCAGATCGGTCTGCATCTAGGATCCAGAGGGTGTATGACTTGAAATGCTGCATTGCTACTGTAGGTGCACTGGTTGCATTTCTGAGATATTGATACCTGGACATGCAAATGGTTTCATACTGCATGCATGGCAGAAATGGTGCGATTTGCATGTCATTAAGGCCACATTTCCATGAGTTGGGTGGGGCTGACTGCGACTATGGGAGAGAGGGGTGGTAACAACACACTACCAAGGAGTTCTTTATTGCAGCTGTACCAGAGATCGTACTATGGGGGGGGGTACAAGTCTCGGTTGCTGTAAACAAGTTTGGGTGTTTATAATTGTAACTGTTGCTACAAAACATGGTTTGTGGTGCTGATGGCATGGACTGTTGATCCTAATGAATTTAACGACTTATGGGTAATGTTAACTAAGAGCATTAGAAGCTATGTTTACTACAGGACAGGTTGAGCATAGGCTGATGAGATGGGTCAATTTACTGCAACTTTACTTTCACACACGTAGAAGTGAATTATTACAGCACTGTACACTGCTTGGCAAGGCTGCATTTGTAGTACTGCTGTCTCCACTGCAGGCACTGTGCAAAGAATGACTATGTAGAACATGATGTCAGTGACAATATAATGCTGATTACATGTGTCTGACACTTTCAGATTGCTGCTCAGTGCTCTACATTAAAATGAGAACAGCGGACGTGCCCAGGTAATTGGTCATGATGGCAAACCACAGTGGCGAGTGACGCAGCCGAAGTACAAGAAAGGGGAGAGCATAGTGCAACAAGTGAAGGTGCCATCCACTTACAGTAAGTAGAACAGTACATGAACAGACCACCTGACTTCAACAGTTTCTATTTTTTGTGTAACATGGTATTTACACTTTGCTGTGAAGGGCCATAACATTACAGTGTTGCTCTGAGCCACATAAACTCAGTCATTGATGAATTCACTGTATAGAGAATAGTAGATAGGTAAGGGTGTAGCGTCTATTGTTTTGAACACACAATGTGTTTTATGACCCCTAACCTTACAGAACAAAGATGAACATGTTTATGTGGTCATCAAACACAGACGGTGTTTAAAAAAAATACATCTATATTGTACACATTTGCCTACTCATTGTTCCTAATTGCTGTTGTATTCATTTCATAAGAGTCAGTTTCCTGGACTTCCCCACTCATAATGTAACACGTCCGAGCGGTTCACTAGTGTAAAAAAAATGTGGATAACTTGTCCACAAACAGAACAGAATACCTTGACATGTTTCTTTGAGCAAATACTGCTGGTTTATATGATATTTGTACAATTTTGTTTATAATACTGAACTGTTGGTCATTCTAATTGCCTTCGTTGATACTGTTTTGAAATGACGAATATACGGACCTCTGGTTGATTACATCTATTGGTAGCATAACAACCCAAAGTCTCGGTATTACAGCATTTTAAAAGAATGGTGATCCGGCTACTATTTGATCTAACAAGTAAATATTTACAGATCTTCACTGTCATACCAATATACCATGGAATGTGTACTTGTGGGTGTTCAGTACACATTTCCTTTCTTTTTTCATAGCATACCAACAAGAACTAATGGTAGCAACTTTATGATCTGCAAGATCAGTATCCCATCTACGCAGAGCAAAGACACTAATTACAAATTACCAACTGGCAAGCCTAATGCGGTAACCAGTACTTTCACAAAAACCGAAAAGTGTGTGTTAGTACAACGTCACACAAGTCGATTTGCAAAGAGAAAGTAACTGTTGCTATTCACTGACATATTGCAGTATTAAGATACTATTACAAAGACAGATATTGATGATATCTTCATTTATTCATGTACGTGGATTGAACCATCTGTTGTACTGATTTCTGCTACCTTACAATAACATGTATACCTACAGATTTATATTATGGATTTACTATGTACAGTAATCAGGCAAGACACACAATTTTCTGCAGGTTCATCAACATGCAATTTTATTGTATGTGTGAAACAATTGAGCTGAAAAAACAGCAAACTCTGTATGTTACCCCATCACAAGCAAGCACATTTCTGCATTTGGAAATGTCATTCAATGTTTACTCAGTATTTGACGTACAAGGAGTTCACGGGGATGCATGGTACATAATCGACAAATGTGAACTTAGGAATGTCTCACTTATATACATATCAATTCATGTAGCTATGGTTTACAAGAAATTGAATGTTATATTCAGTTGTCTCCATTAACAGCATATTAGTTATATATTGGAATTTGTGCTGAACTATTGGAAAGTATGAGTCTTAAACTGAATTTCCGACGTTGTTACTGTAAGGTATTGGGCTTCATAGGCCGATATCTTGTATCATCCTGAGCTCCACCCTGCAAAGATTTTAATGTGAAACTTAATAATTTTAGCAGTGGAAAGCAATCGTAAGTGGTGCAGAACCCTTGACCAGCCGATCCCTTCCAGTTTTCTGGTGCCCCCGCTCCTCCTCAACTCCAGCCCCACGCTGTGTGAAACTGTGATGTATGGCCAGGGAGAGCACATTGACAAGCTACATACAAGTCAATGGGGGCTATTTGTAACACCGTTTTTCATCAATTTTTACCAGTCCAACACCAAAATTCAAGCATTACGTTAAATAATGGAGTTGGGGAGGAGTGGGGACACCAGGAAGCTGGAAGTGATCGGCTGAGTGATGGTTCTGAGCCAGTTACGATCCCTTCCACTGCTAACATTATGAAGTTTAACATTAAAATCTTCGCAGTTGTGAGCTTATGATGATATAAGGTTTTGGGCTATGAAGCCCATTACCTTATATCAGAAACTTCATTTAAACAGCCTTGTTAAATGTTGTACAGACAACAGTTGTTATGTAACAAATACTCAAAATAAGTAATGAGTACTACGTATATGGATTTGAGACATATACAATGTCCGGTTCAACTGTTTGACACTATCAGTTGTAAGCAGCCTTGTTACATGTTGTACAGATAAAAGTTGCTCTTTAAAAAAAAAAAAACTTCAATTGATAACTACTAAGTATAATCATTTTTAGATACATGTGGAATGTTGTGTTGAACTGTTTCGATTATGAGTTTTAAAAAGCCTTGTTAAATGTTGTACAGACAACAGTTGCTCTGCAAAACATACTGCAAATGTAAAGTAAGTGAGTACGGTGCGTGGTTACTGTCAATTCATCAACACAACAGGTGCATTGTGAGTCACACGGCTACATGCTGAGTGTCGTCACATCACCATGTGTGTCAATTAATGCACAATAACAGCACACCCAGGAATGAGTTATTGCAGTTATAACATGGGATGTCAACAGATGTGGAAACACAATATAAAACAATCAGTAAATGAGAATTGACTGCTGCATGTCAAAACATTGAGGAAAGACAGGGAACTGCAGCATCCACTATGTCTGTCTCCCTAAACCTACCTGCTTTAAGTTGTTTTGAGCAGTTTGCGACCATGAAAGACAGCATGACAGAGCCGCAGCAACACTCCTTGAGCTCAGTCTGTAATCGCCAGCAATCTGAAAACAGGAGAGAGAGAGAGAGAGACAGAGACAGAGACACATCGGCAGCAACTGTCAATCTGTGTCTTGACATCCGGTTTCTTTTTGACATTGCCATGGACATGTGAAGGTGCAGAGAGGCAGACACAGCCATGCCAGCTGTTTTTCTCTGCTGCTGACATTGTGCTGTGGCAAAAAAGAAACTGGATGAGAAGCGACAGACTACAATGGTGTTGCTGTCTATGTGTCTCGGTCTCTTTCCTGCTCTCAAATTGCTGGCGATTACAGTCTGGGAACATGGACTGTTGCTGCTGCCCTGTCATGCTGACTCCCCAGGTCACGTCTGTGTGTGTAGAATGTGGTGGGAGTGAAAGTATATGCAAATGAGCTCATGAATATTTACAGTATGTCTGCAGAAGGACTTTGAGACTGTTGTCATTTAAATAAATATAGGATCCCATTTTATAACCTCAATAAGACACTACAGGTGTGTGCATGGAAGAAAAAATTACTCACCTTAGTAATGTTGTTTCTTCTATTGGAGTCTTGCTATATTATGACATATGCAGTGAGTCCCAACCTTCGAACTGCTCCGGAGGTGAAAGAGTTAACTTTCTATGCCAGGCATGGAACGCTGAGCTCAAGCTCAGTTGAAAACTCTGTCTGTTGTTCTTCAAACTCAAATTGTCAGATCTTTACGAGCTAAACTCACTTAGGTCCTGTGTGGAAGCTGTAAACCTACACTAGCCAACTGGCTACTAACATAACAACACATTTTTTGGTCCCAAAACAAAGACTCAAATCAGGAGACCCAAAAAATGAAAAACACAACACCAAGTCACCCCAAAAAGGAGGTGAAAACAACAGGTGGGTACCTACTAAGTGCCAACACTGCACTGCCCCCACATCCTAAAAACAGAGGTTCTGAGAGGGGCATGTGGGAGGTCATAATATAGCAAGACTCAATAGAAGAAACAACATTACTAAGGTGGAGTAATTTTTCTTCAAACAACATGAAGTCTTGTTATATATGACATATGCAGACTACAAAGTAGTACTCCATGGAGGAGGGACAGAACCTACTTGGGAAATAGGCTCTGAAGCACAGCCGTAAGTAAACTGGGCATCACTCCTAGCCTGGATGTCCAGGGAGTAATGCTTGGTAAAAGTATGAACTGTTTTCCAGGTAGCTGCTTGACATATCTCTAGAATAGGGATGTCCCTGGCAGCAGCCAGGAAAGCAGCTGTACCTCTGGTAGAGTGAGCCCTCAGGCCTGAGGGAGGAACCTTACCCAGTTTTTCATAACAAAATTGGATACAAGAAACAATCCACCTGGCAATGGATCCCTTAGTGGCAGGTTTCCCCTTATCAACCTCACCATAAGTGAGGAACAGTTGGAAGGAGTCAAACCTGTGACCCTTGGTACGCTGTATGTAGTAGCTAAGGGCTCTTTTGACATCTAAACTGTGCAGCCTCCTCTCGCCAGAGGAGGAATGGTCAGTGAAGTACACAGGAAGAGACATAGACTGATTAAGGTGGAAATCTGAAACCGCTTTTAGGCAAGAACTTCCCTATTAGTCCTGAGGACCACCTTATCTCTATGAAAGGAGATAAAACTGGGCTCCACTGACAAAGCTTGTAATTCACTTATGCGTCTGGCAGAAGTGATGGCTACCAGAAACTCAGTTTTCCAAGTCAAGTACTTAAGCTCTGCTGAAGAAAAAGGCTCAAAAGGGGGTTGCATAAGCTAAGCAATGCAAGCATTAAGGTCCCAAACAGGGGCAGGGTCCCTGAATGGAGGGTTGGTGTGAAGCAATCCCTTGAATAACTTGGAGAATACAGGGTGAGCTGAAAGAGAAGAGGGCTTACCTGCTGAAATAAAGGCAGACACAGCTTCCAGATGCACTTTTAGGGTAGCTGGTCTCAGCCCTAAGGTATTTAGATGGACCATGTAATCCAGGACTGTGGGTAAATCAGCAGATTCTGGGGAAATATGTTTTCCAGAGCACCATATTGAAAATCTCTTCCATTTGGAATTATAAGTAGCCCTGGTAGAAGGTTTTCTAGAAGCCTTCAGAATGTCCATTACTCCCTTGGAAGGGTGTAAATCAGCAAACTCTAACTCTTCAAGAGCCAGGCCTTGAGATTGAGAGATTTGAAGTTCGGGTACCAAACCCTCCCCTGAGCACAGGTTAACAGGTTGTGATTCCTGGGAAGACAGAGGGGAAGATGGACTGCTAAGGACAGCAGGAGTGGATACCAGGGTTGTCTGGGCCAATCTGGGGCAATCAGGAACAGCAGAGGGAAGGGGGAAAGCATAGAGAAACTTCCCTTCCCAATTGAGGACTAAGGCATCCAGAGGACTGAGCCCAACACTGGGGCCTGCAGCAAAAGGGGAAGTTGGTGATTGTCTGGGGCTGCAAAGATCTATCTGTGGGTGCCCCATCTGGAAAATACCACCTCAGGACTAGGATCCAGTGACCATTCGTGATGGCCCTGGAAATCCTGCTGAAAGCATCTGCCAGGACATTGTCCTTGCCTGGGAGGTGAACTGCCGTAAGGGAGGTGTTCAGGGAGTAAGCCAGAGACCACAACTTCATTGCTTCTGCACAAGGCTATAGACCGAGTGCCCCTTGCTTGTTGATGTACCACATTGTAGTGGTGTTGTCTGTTCTGACCTGTACCACTTTGTTCTGAAATAGTCTTGGAAAAGCTTGAAGTGCTAGGAAAACTGCTCTGAGTTCCAACAGATTAATGTGGAGCAGGGTTCCTGAGGGACCACAACCCTGGATAGTGAGGTCGCCTATGTAGCTCCCCATCCCAAGAGGGATGCATCTGTAGTAAGGATTAAGGAATGAGACTGGGTGACAAAAGGAACCCCTTGTCTGAGATTGCTGTGATCCTGCCACCACTGTAGGGCCTGGATCAGGGTTCGAGTCACTGGGATCAATTTGGTTAGAGGGTCTTTTCTTTGAGACCAAAAGGCTTTCAAATGGAACTGAATGTCCCTCATCTGAAATCTTGCTCCCTGCACCACTGCTGTAGAAGCAGCCATGTGCCCCAGGAGCTGTAGAAAATGCCTTGCTGGTCAAGACACCTGCAGGGTGAATGAGGAGGCCAGAGAGACCAGGGTCCTTGCCCTGTCCAAAGGGGAGGAAGGCTCTGTTTTCTGTGTTCAGCTCTGCGCCTATGAAGGTGAGGAGCTGAACAGGCTTCTAGAACTGACTTTGAAAGATTCAGAGGAAACCTAGAGAGGTGAGCAGTTGCTGAGTTATCTGTAGGTGTAACTTGACTTGGTCTGGGGACTGGCCTACTATGAGCCAGTCATCCAGGTAAGGGAAGATGGCAATTTTTTTGCCTTCTTAGAGAAGCAACTGCTACTGCCAGGCATTTTGTGAACACTCTTGAAGCAGAGGTGAGGCCAAAGGGCATTGCTCTGAACTGGTAATGGCCTGAGATACTTTTGATGGGAGCTTCTGATGAGAATATGGAAGTAGGCATCCTTGAGGTCCAGGGACGCTAGCCAGTCCCCTGGCCTTAAAGAGGGTAGAATAACTCCCAGAGTCACCATTTTGAATTTTGGTTTTAAAAGGTGCTTGTTTAAGTATCTGAGATCCAGGATGGGCTGCCATTCTCCTGTCTTTTTGGGGTAAGGAAGTACCTGGAGTACAACCCTTTGCCTGGGTGTAGGGGGTGGAACCTTCCAATGGCTCTGAGAGTCAGGAGGAAGAGACCTCTGCCTCTAGGCAAGTGCCTCTGGAGGATTTGCAGGTGGAAAGGATCTGGTTCTCATCTTTGGAAACTTTTGAAGCTGAGAACCAGTCCCTGGCTTACTACTTCAGGACCCACTTGTCTGATGTCAGATACCCCAGTCCTGGACAAAGTAAGCCAGCCTGCCCCTACAGGTAGTTGAGAATCGGCCCTGGCAACCCCAACAGGGTGCCTGCTTGGCAGGGGCTTTGGGCTGAGGGGTGGAAGCAGGCCTGCCTGCACCCCGTCTTCCTCTCCCTCTAAAGAACCCCCTCTGGGCAAAAGCTGAAGAGGAGGCCTGGGCTTGGTAAAAAGGCCTATGAAAAGGCCTGCCCCTGCCCCTGGGAAGCTGCCTTTGAGGAGTGGCCTTCATTTCCTTGGCCTGTGCACTCCTATAGGTGGTCCTATACTCATCCATTTTCTTCATGTAATTCTCTGTCTGCTCTCCAAACAGAGAATTACTCACAACAGAATAATCCATGGCCTTAGTCTGGGTATCCTGTGACAGGCTAGTACATCTGAGCCAAGCCATCCTGCGAAGAGCCACAGATGTAGCCATGACTCTAGATGACACATCATTTAAGTCCACTGCAGCATGGAATTGCACCTTGGATGCCTCAATACCATCAGCAGCCACCTGCTCCAGCTCCTTGGCAAGCTGGCCAGGGACCTGTTTTGCAAGAGCCATAACAGTATCCCACCTGGATTTCTGGTATCTAGCAATGTAAGCCATATAATTTGCCTGTCTGAGTCCCAAGGATGCTGCCATGTACTGTTTCTTTGCCATGGCATCAACCTTCCTGGAGTCCTTGTCCAGGGAGGTGTGAGGCCAAGGGAATATTTGCCTTGTCACAGGCTGCAGCTTGCACTACCCCAACATGGCTGCACTGTTGTGTAAGGAACTCCGTATCAGAGCCTGACAATGTGTACCTCTTGTCCATTCGATTATCCACAGGCGGTATAGTGTGAGGAGTTTTTAGAATTTTAAAAGTCTGTTTCCCAAAAGATTTATGCAAGGGAATAGACAATCTCCTGACCTCTGGATATCCATCATTTCCACATAGTCAGGCTCTTCTTGATCATCCACAGCTCTCCATAGGGAGCTGGAGGGTTTCAGCCACTTTTTTATAGAAAATAAAATGAGAAGGGGACTCAGAAAGCCTAGGAGGGGACACTCCTGAAGGTCTGTCTGGGGAGATGTCTGGGTCGATGGGCACATCCAGACTTTCAAATCCACATTCACTCTCCTCATACTCCTCTTTCCCCTCCTCCAGTTCATTATATTCCTCTAAATCGTAGTCTTGAACTGGTGGAACCGGCCGAACCGGGCACTTACCTGATGGCACCGGTTCGGTCGGAACTGGAGAAAGCGACTGGCCTCAGAGTCGGCTCTCCTTTTGCCCGAGGAAGTATCGCCCTGGTCGGAGGGCACTCCCTCTGGTTCGGTTGGACCCGAACCGGGCTGGCCATCCAGGTCAGCGGACTTCTTGGCCTCCCTTTCCCTGAGCCTACCAACTCTCTTATCCAGGGTAGCTGCAGGAAAATTTTGACAAATCTGGCAGTCTGCATTGAGGTGGTCAAACCCCAGACAATAAACACAGGTGGTGTGGGGGTCAGCCTTGGCAAAGGCTTCCCAAACACACTGCAGTGTTGAAACCCAGTGGGCCCGGTTTTTCTTTTGGGTTTCTCAGACATAGTGCCAGTCCTAACCAAACTTGCCCGTTTATGGCAATCCGCCAAGCAAGACCCTCTTATCGGTTCCCAACCGTGATACGGTCATGGAAACCGTAAGAAATTCCGCTTTTTTAGAACCGATAAGAACTGGTAACCACACTCTAAATGATAGAATAAAATATTTTTAAACAACCTGATCGGTTCAAGAGTGAACCGATAACAGTTTACAAGTTCCACACAGAAAAGAAATAATGTAAACCTACCTAGCACTCACAAATACCACAGACAGAGCTTGAACCGACTGGTTGTGGTTTAAATTCGGTCAAAAAAATGAGAAATTAATACTTTAACCGACAAAATGAACTGAGCAGAAGGAGAAATCTCCAGAGCGACTGTTCAGTGAGGCGGAGTAAAGAATCTGACGGTTTGAGTTTGAGGAACAGCAGACAGAGTTTTCAACCGAGCTCGAGCTCAGCGTTCCATGCCTGGCATGGAAAGTTAACTCTTTCACCTCCGGAGCAGTTTGAAGATTGGGACTCACTGCATATGTCATAATATAGCAAGACTTCATGTTGTTTGAACATATTTTATAAAATGGCAAGAAAAAATCTAGAAATCTCATTGGCCAAGAGACATCAGCTGACTGTATGTTAAATCTCTATATACGCACAGTCATCCTGGTCCTAAACCGCATCACACAATAAGCAAATCAGTCCTCATACAACCAGAACTATCTTTCATCAGTCCCGCTTCAACCAGAACTGATCTTCCGTTATAAACACTGCAAGAAAACCTTCAACTGGGCCCTAAAAATAAAACTACCTTAAATTAAAAATAAAATAAATTAATTAAATGTTGTTTCCCTGATCATCACAGTCTCCTTACACACATAAACAAATTAGAAACATTAAGTATTGTTTATAGTTTTCATTACAACAGCTTGTTTACTAACAGTGAAAAATCCCCCTTCTGTCTTTATCTGCTCATCAGGGAAATCTCTTATGCTTGCCTTGACAGTGCTATAATTGAGCCTCTGGCTCTAAAACAGGCCTTTGTTGTCTGTGTGTACAGAATGTCAGGAGAGTAACATTCTACAAGTGGAATAGAGCAGAATTTTGAATCCCTGTATTCCATGGTAAACATTCCATAATAAACAGTCTATGCCTTGAGTGTGGGGAAAAACAGAAAACAAAAAACAGGATGAAGAAAGTAGGCAATACAGTAATACTTTATAAACAAAAAGAAAAGGTGGGAAAACACAGCTAAATAGGCAGAGGCAGACCCAAAGTGCCCAAATACACTGCTAATGTTAATAAAAGCACGTACATTTGAATCTTATACAGCGGAGTTTTCAGGTGAAATCTACCTTCCTTGCCCACCAAAAAAAGGCAACCTGGCAGGTTTAAAGTTTTTTTTTTCCTTACTAACCTTTCACCTCAATCCTATAGCAGTTTTCCTTTTATGTACTAGACCACAGCACATAAGTAAAAAACAAAAATAAGGAGAAGGTTGCCTTCAATGAGACTATGTAACTACAGTACAGTGTAATGAAAATTAAGTTTTAAACACAGCTTATGTCTTACAAATTTACAAATGATACAGTGTATTTATATGATAAAATTTACATGTGACAGAGAAATTATTTATTTTCAACCAACTCTACTAATAAATACTTTTACTGCAAAGTACTGTACTAGTTAACCTATTGCTGACATATCCTATTTTATGCATTAATAGGTACTCCTTTTTTCAGTTTTTAGATGTTTTAGAGGCGTAATGTATTATAAAATGGTCAAGAAAAATCATGTCTCCTGATTGGTTGACAGGGCTTGGAATCCAGGGGTATAAGGAATAACAACCACTGGGTTGGGAACATTTTCCAGTCAGCTGTGCAAAGGCCACCCCAAAATAAATGCTTTCCCCACATTCTGTAATCTAATGCCCGACCTCCATGTTAGTAAAGAATCTGACTGGCAAGTGAAATCATCAAAATTTAAAAAATACCATGCTCCCATAACACAAATGAGAACAAAATCTCACACAATAAATCAAGTAAACCTTAGTGACCATTGCTAGCTGCATCACTGTCCCTCTCTTAAACTGAACTGCAGCGTTTTTCTGAGTAGGCCACACATCCCGCTGTTCGCAGTAGATGAACAACCTGCGTATCCAATCTCAGCTTTGGGAAACTGTCCTAACAGCTGATTGCACGCTTGTTCACTCTTCTCCCCCAAAGCACTGACAAATAATTGAAACCGCTTCTCTCCCACATTCGCTGAGTACTTTCCCCCTCAGCATACATGTGATAAAATGTAGGAATCGTAGTGCAATCCATCTCTAGCTCTATCCCTGTCATACCACACGCCAGTCCCTACTGCGACACACAGCTCACATTCGTAGTCTGGGTGTATGGGTGAATTGCCGCAGCAGCAGCAGTAAAAAAAGAAACTGATACTTATCATGGCACTGATGTAACTCACAATCCATAGAGGTAATCGGCCGGTGACATGGGCTATCAGTTAACTCAAACGTACAACACAACATGAGTGCAGAGAGGCATTGAAAAAAAACAGCTGATCATTTCCTGAGATGGAAGCGCATGATGGTAGACACCAAAAAGTCAAAGAAGTCCACCCCAGCGTGGCAAAAACTTCCTTAGCCGATGGGGGTGCCCAATCCCCCATTGGCTTCACTGTCCCCCCCAAGCTGCCTGGTGCCATGCTGGGAGCCCACTCCAGCATGGTAAAGCTTAATTTACAACAGGGTGCCCAACTCTGCCGGTTTCACTGCCCCTAAAATGTTTGTATGCTAGCTGGGAGCCCACCCCAGTGTGGCAAAACTTCCTTAGCTGATGAGGGTGCCCAATTCCTGTCAGCTTCACTGTCCCCCTAAGCCATGCTGGGAGCCCACCCCAGTGTGGCAAAAGTCCCTTGTGTATAAATAAATAAAAAAAACCTGAAACAAAAAAAACTTCCCTCGTTGATTCTATGCCCCTCCCCAACCCGCACCCACCCTCTGCACCACCTCCCCACACCCCACCTCACCCCACCTCAACCCATACTCACTTCTGGAGCCTGGCGCGACAATCTTCGGTGGACCGGGAACACGTCGGCACTCTTCAAAGCCGACCGTGAACTGAAGAAATGCCGGTAAGCTGTATAATGGCATAAATTGATTTTTTTCAACTTTAGTGCATATCTCAGCCATTTCTTGGAATATTTTCACCAACTTTTCAACATGGGGTTTTTGGGGCCCCAACTCATGAACTGTGACACTGTTATTTTGTTAATCGGTCCCGAAAGGTGGTTCCTCAGTCACTGCGTGGAACCACCTTTCCAGAATGATTAACAAAATGACAGTGTCACAGTTCATGAGGTAGGTTCCCAAAAACCCTATGTTGAAAATTTAGTGAAAATATTCCCCAAAACGGCTGTTTTACGAGCGTGCATTGCGCAGTTCCGACACACGCTTGTAACTTCGAGCATTTTTAATATTTTCACTCCAGATTTTCAGTATTGCCATTTTATCACACCTCCTTATGAACAGTACAACTGTCATTTTTCACATCTCACCTGAAATGTGTTTTCGCCCATGTAGTGCACAATGGCGCGGTTGGTGTGCAAAATCAATGTTCCAGACAGATTAATAAGATCACAGTGACACTGTTCATGAGCAGTGGTCTTAAACTGGCTATGTTGAAAATTTGGTGAAAATATTCCCCAAAACGACTGTTTTACTAGCGTGCATTGCGCAGTTCCGACACACGCTCGTAACTTCTAGCATTTTTAATATTTTCACTCCAGATTTTCAGTATTGCCATTTTACCACACCTCCTTATGAACAGTACAACTGTCATTTTCACATCTCACCTAATGTGTTTTCAAGATACGTAGCTTAATGGTGCGGTCGGTGTGCGTAAATCAATGTTCAGGACAGATTAAGAAAATCACAGTGAAGTAAAGTGCAATTCATAAACTACAACAAGTAGACTGTTGTTTGCTAATGTTGTTGGTAATTGCTATTTTTTACCATTCAAAAAAGTTTACTAAGGGACTATTTTATCTCAATGTTTCAATTAATTCTCTATTCTGTATTTAAATAAATGTTACAAAGTTTTCAAAATATAAACAGCTTGTCAGTGTCCTTTTTTCCATAGTTATTTCCCATTTTATAAGAGCAGTAAGACACTCCAGGGTGGTGGTTGTTATGTGATAACCGCACACCTAGTGCGGAAGGACACTCGGCCTTCGGCCTTGTGCCTCACCATGCACCTAGGTGTGCGGTTATCACATAACAACCACCACCCTGTCATGTCTTATTGTTAACTTTTAACACATGCCATGGGCTAAAGGCACTTGGACAAGGCCTTCTTCCTTATTATGACCCTTGCCATGCAGTAAAACATGTTCTATGCACACCCTGTAGTGTCTTATTTCTTATTTACAAAATGGCTTTTTATTTCCTGGCATCTGATTGGCTAGTAGCCTTGCCAGGAGGGTACATTACCTTACAATAGATGGCCAGGAAATAAAAAGTGCCACCCGACTGTCCCTTCCCCGACACAGATGTCATTGTGGCCACCATGCTTGGTCATTGGCCAAAAGCACCACACTGAATCCAAAATAGCAGTCATTTTTTTTTTGTCCTTTAGCTACAGATACTGTCCCCCAACACTCCCTACTTCAGTGCTAGCTGTCAAACCACACATAATCCGCCACTCCACTGTGAACATTTATTAGCTTTTTCTTTATTCATTTGATGCACGACAAGCTCCATGCCTTTTCTTAACTTAATATTTTACTTGTATTCTTTTGACCTATGTGACACCCGATGGTATCAGTGCAATAAGATACTCCCGGGTGTTAACACACTCCAGGGTGTGCGTTTCTTGTGGATTAATAAACTCCCCATGTGCTGTGAGGACATTCGGCCACCAGCATCATGGCTCACAACGAAAATGAGCTGTTAGTTAATCCATGAGAGACGCACACCCTGGAGTGGATTATTGCTTACGAATAACATTGACAAAACATTAATATTTCAGTACAAAATTATTACCTGTATAACCAATGTCATAACATGAACAGCTACCACTTGTAATAAAGACATGTTATATACTGTTGTTACAGTAGGTCATTTACAGTCAGCTGTGGATACTTAAATCCACAATATTATTCAGAAGAAAATGCACAACGTATTTTGTTGACAACACACGATGGGAGAACTTTATGAATGTTTCTTCCAAGCTTCCAAAATATCCATCTGACAAATCAACGGTAAGACACATATCGGTACTGTCTTTGAAAGGAAAAAAAAAAAAAGAAAAAGAGAATGTGTAGAAAACGTTATTTGCAGGCTGGCCCGGTGGCACTGAGGGCTGAGGCACTGGATGCCTTATCTCGCACCACACCGGTGACTCGTGTTCGGGAACAAGCATGGGCCATCGGGGGTCGGCAGGGGAGGAGAAGGATTGAGCATCCGAGGACTGCTCTCTTTCTCCGGGGAGGGGGGGGCACCAGCTCTCGGTGCCCGACTGGCCCCTAGCAGAGGCTGGGGGCTGGTGCACCAAGGCTCAAGAAGAGCAGTAGAATGCTGTAGTGTGCACGTTCAAGCCTTGGCATCATTGCACGCTGCATCTTGGGGGTAAAAAATGGAGAAAAAATTGCAGGCACTAACAAGCAGAATGATCCGATCCTCGCAGGTGCTGCTTTCATGATGGGTGGTAACCCTCGGCTCCGGATTCGAGAGAGACAGCGGAGGGGGTCCTGCCACCATGCCATGGGGGGGCATAGCCATGGGGAAATACCGAGAGGTAAGCTGTGAGTGGTGGACAGGGTTGTGGGGTCAGAGATGTAAGCCACCAGTGCCAGGAGAGAAATAAGAGTAGCTGCAAAAAAAAAAAGGAAAACATTATTTGCAAAAACAATGAGACGAGTTGAGAGAATTAATTACACCAATGTCAGTGATCTACAATACTGTTCTTAAATATGGAAAAAGAAATTCATGATCTCCTACTTTTCTGCAAAAAAATAAACAGTGATCCATGCTATAAAGAACACAGCAATACAACGAGAATAGTGAATGGCCAACAATGAAGAGCCAATGTGTTGTGCATCAGAGCAGTTCTTATTCCCTCTAAAGTGGAGAGCTAAGCTCGAGAGGTACATGTGAATCAGAACCACGAGGTGGCATAACACACTGGTTCTGCATAGAAATGATCAACCCTTATTTTTTATAGTGTATACTACTGAGTGAAATATGTGTGCATCAGTTGTTCAGATTTCAACATTTAACTGATGCATGCAGTCCCTAGAGGTTCTACAATGCTGTTGTACCACAGTACTGTCGAATCAGATTCCATAACCTTGGAATTGTGGAGCAAAAGTACCAGTCTGAAATTTAAGGAATTCGATACAGAACAACACTGAAGTATAGACTATACATGACTGTCTATGTAATGATCCATATACAGGTAATCAGACTGATGCAGTTTCACATAATGACAGTAGATTTGCATGCTAGGACTATCAACAGATAGCCAGAAACCATCTGTGGTGGGAGACTATATAACATCTGGATAACAGCAATCTTATACTATGGAGGCTGGCTGCTTATCCGAGGCTAGAGAGTGCCTGCCACCTATCAGTGCATTGTTGTTGTAATACCTGTCCCCACACATTTGGTCATGGCGCTGTATGACACTGTGTTCAGACAGCCACTGTTGTCATTGGATGCTCTGTCATGAGCACAGACATGTACAAATGTAGTACAGGGTGGAGTACCTCAATGGATGTCACACACCACACATGATGTACAGAGCTCATCATTACTGCTTCAGACAGTTCTGGTGTGTGCCTTCCAATGGATCAGAACAACCACGTCATGGTGTGTAATCCATGGTGATAGCAAGGTGGTTGTACAAATATGTACTACCTGCACAGGATAAACGACTGCTGCAACAAGAGACTCGATCTTGCGCAACTGTGTACAATATAACAAGAAATACAATAAAAGAAATAAAGAATAAAATGACCATAACTACAGAAACAAATACAGAAGCCAGTAGTATACACACCTTGTGTTGTGTATAGAAGCACACAGGCATCGTAGCAAGATAGTGTGACTTAGAGCACACCAACCAGTGGTCTAGTCAGGAATTTTATGCTTGTACTCCACATTCATGCACAGATGAACTGTCGCCACCCCATGTAAACATAAAACAAAATATGCTGTGCCACAACATGCCACTGCCCCATCCCCCCTCTAGCCATGACTGAGTTCAAGTAATCAGTTTCATCCTTTAATCAGCATTTCTTTGTGTTTGTGACTGCCTGGTAATTTGTTCATTGTGTATTTTGCTGGTGGCATCAGTGCCCCATTGTAACCATCCAAAGAATAATGGTCAGCGTGACACAAAATCAATGTGACTGACATTATGTCCCAATGATCTCAAGAGCATGTGCGTACTGAAATTTTCACAGCCAGTCACAAACATCTATGATGGCTGACCTGCTCCAGTGTTGATGAGTATTGAAAATACAATGTGCTTCAGTCCAGTAATACAAAATGAAAGGACACCTAATATGTACCCCTGGAAAAACATGGCCGATTACTGAACCTGCTGACACACCCACAGAATGAGGGGTGTGTGACTCTGTGTGTGTGTGTGTGTGTGTGTGTGTGTGTGTATGTGTGTGTGTGTGTGTGTTCCAGTGACAGCATGGCAGCATGTCAGCAGGTTGAGGAAGCAGCTATGTTTCTACTGTGGTACATATTAGGGGTACGGTAACATTTTACCTGGAATTAAGTGCATGCTATTTTTAATAGCTCTCAAGACTAGAGACGGTCAACTACCATATATGTTTGTGAGCGGCTGTATAAATTGCAGTGTGCACCTGCTCTTACTCCTGTGACACCAGAAACCCGGGTTCAGAAGCAGACTCAGGTTGCCGTGGGTACGGCCAGGGGGATCACAAAGCAGCGTCCAACAATGCCTTGCTTGCCCGAGGGGGAGGGCTGGGAAGCAGATCAGTGTCTGCAGACCCCTGGTGGAGGCTGGTGGCTTAGCACCCTGTCAAGTACCTCAGTGTGCAATTCGCTCCAAGTGAAGGTCTGGGGCTTAGCGAGCTCACAAGGCAGCTAGGGGGTGGACTTCGCAGACTTTGGTGCTTACGCTTAAATGTCAGGGCACATGCACCTCCTTTGAGAGAAAACAAAAAAATGCACAACATCTCTGGCAACACAGAGCGCTGGAGCTTGCCCTCAGTGTGCCATCACCCACCTGTCTGCCTTGGACCGACAAAAGTTGACGTATTTTTGTGTCTGGGCTCCACCTCGTCTTTACCTGGGTGAAAAAGCCATGGTTACATGGGGAACCAGGGTCAGACCAGGTAAGGTAATTGTCAGAGGGATGACTCCTAGGCGCTAACGATGACTTCGGGACGGTGGTACATAGGGGGAAAAATATAAACTTACAAAAAATAAATAAATTACTTACTCATGGATAGTGAAGTCATCACTTTGAGGACCATCCTCACAGATGAACTCATAGTATGAAGTTTCCAAGGAGTCACGGTCCAGGCAAGTGCTGTAGAAACCAATTGGCAGGGTAATACCGTTGTGCTCTGTTCCATCTAGTCTTCTCATAATTTGTGGGTAGTAATGACAACAGATGTTCTCCACCCTGGTTGGCATCGGTTCACAAGTGGAGCAGGAACACCTGTAAAATATATTGAAGAAAGAAACTATCGGTATGTGCTATCATTACTATCAATATATACAGCATCTGATGAAATGTCAGGGTAACTGCAGATGACAATGTTGCATATTGTACCGCAGTGCCAGGAAGGTTATAAGGCCCAAGGCCAGTGGCACAATTAGTTCAGCAGAAGACCATGTGGTTCATATGACAGTGTAATATAGTGAGAATAACAATACGTACAAATACAATACACTGTACAACCACCTAGGCATGGGTGGAGGGAGGGAGGGAGGAGAGAAGGAGGACATTTGGTATAAACTTGCACCCAATAACAAACAAGAATATTTGGTCAGTGATATGCACAGTAATGACCCAAACAGTACACTGTGTTAGCATTTATGCAGCAGGACGGTGTTTAGATGGGTGGGGTGTGAAAGGTCGGTGACGTTATCTGTCAGCTGCAGCCCACATTCTGTGAACTGGCACCTTTGATGAGCACCTTAACATGGGGTGTGAAGGTACACCATTGTGAACAAGCTTTTGAATGTTGTTATATTATTGACTTTATTGATTTTACTATTATTTATTACGTTAAGTGCTTTTTTAAAATATTTTCTCATCCGTCTGCACTCTGTACAGTGACAAGAATTTCAAGGAATTGGGTGCTTCATAAATTAAACATTGCCTGCCGTGCCAGGCAGCCATAGTAGCCTCTTACAAAGCACAGTGAGTGCAAGGAACAATCATGGAAGCAGATGTGCATAGGCTAGGTGGTGCAGCAGAGATCCTGATGTGGACTAACACAGTATGTGGCAGTCATTGCATGCAACAGAGGCCATGGGGCAAGGGAGAAAATTGAGGATGCAAAAAGATGAAAAACCATGCCAGTGGGATAACACCAGCCAGCCCACTGCAGACTCTGCAACACAAACCAGGCCCTGATTCAATCTCAGGAGTGTGGCGCTGCATGTAGGAGGGAGGTCTCTCCACCAGCCCTGCTGTGAGCGAGTGGGGGGGGGTAGAGGCAATCCGTGGGGGAACATAACAGCCAGGTAAGCCCTGGAGCTGGTGGTTGATGTGGTTGGATGGACTGGAGGGGTGGGCAAAAAGATTGCCAGTGCGATGAGGCATAACATTCAATGTGAAAGCAACTGTTGTAAAGCACAATTACTAGTAAAGCATTTTTATTTATTTATTAGCTTTTGGTTACTGCGTAAGTGCACTAGTCACAAAACCTGCCTATTTTCAGGCGTGCCCCTGGATATACTTGAGCTTGCATTTATTTTTAAATATTTAACTTGTGCTATGCATTTATGTGGCGTGGTGGGGGGGGTTACTATCAAGTGAGCAGATTGTAGATATGGAAGCGATTTACAATCCATGTTATGTGCACCACCTGCAGCATGGCTCTGACTACACCCACCAGTTTTTCCTTCTGCAGTGTGGCCCTGGATGTTATCCTCCATCAGGAATTTTCTGAGGTTCACTTCTGCATATGTGAACACTGCTGCTTCCACCACCTGATAGGGTGTAAAGTAAAGTGATATAAACTGTACAACCATCTACACATAGGGGAGGGAGGGAGGGAGGACCACATGTGGTACCAACTTGCAACAAATCACAAAGAAGTCTGTGCTGTTATATGCCCAGTAATGACCAATGCAATACCCTGTGCTACCATATATGCATGAAGGAACTGGGCGGGGGATCTGCAATTTGATTGCTGGTTCCTCATAAGCACCACCACATACAGTGTCAATAATGGGGTTAGAGCAAGCTACTATGCAGTGCAAACAGATCAAACTGCATGCCTCTCAATGACAAATTACCATCCCATCCCCTCTTTTTGGGGGCAGAACAAAACATATTCTTTCACACCCCACAAGAGTGCCTATTCAGTCCAAGGAGCTCACTGTTCTTTATTAAAAGCATAAACAAAGATGTCTACAATTGTCTAATTACATCAGAACAGAACGGTAACAACATCACATGGCAGACACACCGAGTGAATGTGGTATGAGGATTTCAAAAGGACACAGCACTGGGAATAAGCAGCAGGCTACGATATAGCTGTCTGAACTGTTTCAGAAAGAAAAATAAAACACAGGGGCACCTCAAAGTGAAATCTAGGTTGCACACACACACACACACACACACACACACACACACAGATATACAACACACATGGTACTAGTACCATAGCTCCACTGGGTAGGATCCTTCGTTGCTTTACTCATCTTCCAATTGTTCAGACTCGCTGCTCTCACTAACATCAGCAACTGTACCCATTCTTCTCAGTGGCTTGAACCTGTAAGGGATGATTTGGCCACAAATACAATAATTTTCAGAGTCTGAATCGCTGCTCTCAGCATATGTGCCCATTGTAGTACAGCTCAGTACTGAGAGCAGCAATTGCTTCTGTCCAGTTAGAGACATCATCACGCATCGCATGCGTTTACTTCCTGAAACACCGAAAAACCCCCACACAGAAGGCGTGATTACACATGCGCAGCATAGCGAGTAATAAAATTTTAATTTTTGGCAAAACCAATGATTGGGGAAACACATTTTCATAACACAGATGCACAGTGGAGTGTGCAGCATCATGGCAAATGAAACTTGGCATCACAGATGGGTACGTTTTTCCATTCACCTTTAAACCACTGCCTACGTAACCATATACAACAAGGTTACACTTATATATATAATACACACTTCTCAAACTTGAAAGAAAAAAATACACTTTATCATCAAAGTCTGTATTTATCAAGTATTGTGCCCATGTTTAAAATAATTTGAACCCCCCCAAAAATGTGCCCTGACATGAAGCTGCATGTTTAACTGTAAGGACAATTACAAACTGTATTTCTAAATGCATTACTAACACCAATGCTTTCAACGTTTTGAAACTACTAAAGACAAATTTTATATAAACTATAAATATATAAAAATGTTTAAGAAAAACCTGTGGCTCTTACTGTAAATTAGAATGTGTGTCTAGGTCTCCTTCTGAGGCCCCAGGTGGCTCTGATAATCATTTGTTCCAAAGGATTTTTAAGTCAATTTGAAAGCATTAAATATCTTCTGTTCTGTTCAGTTCTCCACTGCACAGGCATGTCTGTTGGTTGATAAGGTCCCAAACTAGTGTATCTTGTTACAGCATGATAGACCTATCTCATGCCCCTCCCACATGAATCAAAAAAGGTTTGAGATGAAGGCGGAGGTGGATCTTACTTCTAAAAAAAAAAACCTAATGCTGCCTCCCACTACTCAGGTTTCAGTTTTTGTACCACCCATTTAAGAAAGAAAATAGTACCCTGCAACCATTGACTAACATGAAAGTGTATTTATTTGAGGGCGGAAAACATTGCTTGAGGGAGGGTAAGGTGGAGAGACTATTTACACCTTCAGTCAGTTCCACAGACAGAAAACATGACATCACTACTTTTGTACATGCAAAACGTCTGCAGGCTCTGCCCACAGCCATAAAAAGGATTCATAGTTAGCACCCCATTTAAGTGAATGGGATAATTTGCACCTTTTATCCTATCTTTTGTTTCAGTCTGTGTGGCAACAAAACGTTTTCTGACAGACTGCTTCAACACAGAACAAATGTTAAGTGTTTAAATGTACTTATGCTTGGCCAGTGGATTTTGAAACCAAACAAGACAAGAATTCAAAAGAAATCAGTGTTACATAAACCCCTTGCCCTACTTTGCACTGCACTGTTTCAGCCAAACCGAAGTCTGCATGCAAAATTGTCAATATATTTGAAAGTATTTTATTAAAAATGTTAATACTTTTTACACAGTTCAATACAAAAACTCAAAAATTCCAAGAAATTGTGGAATATGTCAGTTTTTGCAGAGAATGGTGAAAATTGCAGATTCCGCAAAAAAAATGCGGGCGCAATATTCCGGTGGCCCTGCCTATTACATATGTATCTATAAAAAAAAGATTATGTTATACACTCTGGCTTGGATTTGAATATTTCAATATTTGATTTAAACAAATGATTTCTATTAGTGCACAAAAGACCCGAAAACATCCAACAGTTAAAACAGATAAATTCAATGTTTTGTTCATTCTCTGTTAAAGCGCACTATGCAAAGTCAATAATTCTTATGGCAAAAGTCACCATCTGGATTAACAGAATCCACTCGATATCCGATTTAAATTTCTTTTTTCTTTGTAGTTTATCAGATACTGTTGGGATTAGGTTTGAGTTCCACCAGGTACAAGGTATCAAAAAGTCCCAGAGCCATGAGCAAGACATAAACAAATATAGGGAAGTCATCTACCCTCTAAAAGCAGGGACAACCACATACAATATTATAAATTAAACTTTTAACAGCCACAATAGGGATTTAAACATGTTTTCTCTCTTTCATGTTATCTACTGCTTAACTCTACCATCCATTTTCCACTAGATACTTACACAAGAAAATATACAACTACAGATACTTTCATCTTAAAAAAAATATTGCTCCTCAACTCTTACTGACTAATATCCCAGGTTTCAGGGGGAGTCACACAACCTTTTAGAACAGCTATTTACAAGAAGGAAGTAAACTCAAAGCTTTCTTTCAGGCATGGAGCTTCCAAACCTCCCAGTGTAAACATCCAATGCGATTCACACCTAGGAAGACGTGCATTCAAGTCCCTGCCGCTGGGTCCCAGCTGAACATATTTCAAGACCCTAAAAAACTCCCCCATGCCTTTACTCTTGCTGAACATAATATAGGTAGCTAAGATGTTGTCACATTTTACATCTTCAATGTACCACACGTTTACCTACCCATTTTTTTTTTTTTTGTTATTACTCTCTTTCTCCTCCTCTGCAGAGCTGGCAGGTGGCTCTGGCCCTCTCTCAGAAGGCTTGTCTTCTGAGCCTGGCCATTCTGGTCCAGTCCTACCTGGGTAGTTCCTCCATGGATTCCCCCCCTGTGGTAGGGCTGGAGGGAGGGTGCTGGCTACCCCTCCCCCTCAGAGCACAATCCAGAATCTGGGGAGGCCGGGACTGAGGATGCATCTGGGCCATCATGGAGCCTGCAAGCTCCATTTTCCACCTGCTTTTCTATCTGCCTCTCGCTGCAGGTGTGCACATGTGTGTGGAGGCATACGCATGCAGCCGCCCACAATGCTCTCTTTTCAGGTTGTTCCCCTGTCCTGCAGAACCCCTCAGGCCTCCATCTGGGGGCAGTCATTCAGTGGGGAGCAGCAAACCTCCCACCCTGGAGAGGAGAGTTGTCCCTTGGATGCTTAATCTTTCTCCATCCTCCAAGCCTACCCCCAGTAACCCATGCTCACTCCCGAACGTAGGTCACTGGCGTGGAGCAAGGTGTGGCTTCCAGTGACTCAACCCTTAGCGCCACCAGGCCAGCCCTACCTACCCATTTTTTAAAGGCGCATATAGTCTTTCCCAAGCAGAACACACTACATTTACAAGTAGCCAAATACACAGCACTACACATTGTGAAAGTTATGAGGCTCATCTCACACTGTGTGTCTTACCACTAATGGGATGTTTGAACACTTTACGCCTAGTGATAAATTTTCCAAACTACATCATTTTATATCAACCGCAGGAGGAACCCCCACAGGAGAAAGGGCTTGGCCAAAATAAAGTACTGGTTTCTCAACAGGTTGCAAAGAACATACCAAGACATCTTTTTGATGTTCTGCTCTGTGATAAACAAATTGTGGGGATTGCTTCGAGCATCTCCCTGGGACTGCATCAGTTGCAATGATGTTCCAATTTCTTAGAAGGATTTGTCTACTCTCCTCTGCCTATGATGTATATGTAGTGATGAATTTCACTCTATCATCCAGTTCATGTTTTCTACCAGTATCACTTGCCCTTGGAGACATAAGATTACTACAGTCTTAATTACATGCCCACTACTGGGCTTCATCATTCACAGTCATGCTATAGCTCCTCTCTTGGATGCTCTGTGTCATTTCATTAGCTCGAATCATGTTAGAACTTTCTTTGCAACAATTTCTCTGAATATAGAGATATTTGCTACAAGGGATTTTTTTTTCCAATTGCTTAACCAGGAGTGGCACACTAAGCTGAAAGCTTGTTTACTGGTGCGACCTGGGAGCACAGGGAAGTTAAGTGACTTGCTCAAGTCACTCAGTATGCAAGTGGGGGCTGTGGGATTCAAACCCAGGTCTCCAGATTTGCAGCTCAGAGCCTTAAAGCACTGTGCTATACTGCTTCCTAAAATTGTCAATTGTGTGTCTTAGATGGCACCTGGACTTCAAAAGCGCAACATTTCTGTCTGTTTTTTTATGATACAGCTCTGTATTGACATCACCATATTCCCCTTTACTGAGTTACAAATCTAGGAAACTGATCTTATGTTGGCTCCATGTGAGGGAAAATTGCAGACTGGGGTTCAAAGTCTCCAGATACCTGACAAAATCCTATAACTCATTCACTGATCCCTTCCACACCAGTAGTACATCATAAATAAACTGTTGACACAAATCTATTTTCTGTAAAACAGATTTGCAGCAGGGTTTCGCGAAAACTGTTTCTCCCATAAACCTAAATAGAAGTTTGCATAGCTGGGGGTCAACAATGTCCCTATTGCTGTCCCATGTAGCTGAAGGTAATGATTACCTAGAAAGATAAAATGATTACAAGTCCGGACAGTTCTGCACACCAGACAATGAAGGTAACCAGTTTTTTATCCCATTCTCCTGTCTGTTCCAGATAATATCAAATGGCCTCTAGACATCTGTGTACGATGACTCCACATCAAGAGTAATGAGGAGTCAATCTGATTGGATATCCAAGTCATTCAAAGTACTCACAATGTCCATTGAATCTCTTATGTCTATTTATTTATTTAAAATTTTGGTAACCAGGAAAGGCATGCTGAGCCAAGGCTAATTTCCAGGTGTGATCCGGGGTAGGGGATAAGAACAATAATGACATCATATACAGGAAAATATACATACAAGAAAATGCCATAAATGCAATATTTACATGGATGAGGAAACAATAATATTCTAGCTAATACATAGTGTAGCTAATACAGCAATGACTGCAATATTTACACTGATGTGAGGACATTTCACATTGTGAACATTATATAGGATGGTAATTTGCTAACCAAAGGTTTAATAAACCCATTAACAAACTTTGATGGTGATTTGGTGAGAGGTCCTATACTGCTCAGTATTGGACGCCCCGGTGTATTCTCCAACAATTTATGAATTTTCGGATGGATGTATATAGTGTCCAGCACTTGATTCTCTATCATCAGGTATTTTGCAGCCTCTGCTATGATTGCACCATTATCACGAGCCCTTTTAAGACAGTTATCCATATGTGTCTTAAATTCTTTAGTGGAATTCCCTATGAGCCACTTATACAGTTTTGTATCTGACAACTGTCTCAAAATTTCACTTTCATTGCTTGGTGTATCCATGACTATGATGGAACGCCACCTTATCTGATGATTTTATGTGTGCAATCCCCCTCCTCCCTTTCAGAATTGGGACTATTGACTGCATGAACCTGATCCCACTATGACTCCAGGTATGAAGTGGGGGCTCAGGGTGTGGAAGACTTTGTGGGATTAGCAGTTGTGGGGGTTTCATGTTAAATGGGCGACTGCAAAAGGATGACTACAAAACAGCTATAGCAGAACAGCGCAGCCACAAAGAGCGAATGGGAAAAAAAGCGATCACCAAAATGGTGACAACACTGCTGCAGTGAGTTTCTGTGAGGGGCTTTGCCTCTGCACCCCCTTTGTGGGGGCATTGCCCCCCACATTGCCTTTACTATATATAATCAACTCCATGGGGGGACACAACTTGTGGAGGGTTGTAGAAGGGGAGAAAACCATAGGTCGCTGTTTTGTCAATCACTCATTTTCCTGGTCGCTCTTTTTGCCATGCTGTTTGCTAGTGCCATTTTTGCAGTCACGATTTTGTGGTCACCCATTTCACAGGATACCATTGCGGGAATGTTCTGAAGGACTCTATGGAGGTAGCCAACTTGTGACCTCTTGACCTTAGGGATGTCAAATTAATCATTTTCTCAGGTGCGAGTACTACTGTGAGGACTGTATAACGGGTGGGATGTTGTGTTCGTGCCATTTGTAACCCTATCAGGAGTCACAAAAGGGGAGTTACAAGTGTTTAAACTAATTATAATCTAAGGTCAAGGCCTTGTATAAATGGGGGACAGCTCAAGGACAGTCAGATCTGTTCAGGACCCTGAAGTGAGCGGATGGTGTGTGCAACCATGAACCAGAACTATTATTATGGGCGCTGTTCCTGGAAGTAGTGTCAGTTTGAGCGTCATATATGTGTTGACATGTGCAACAGATGGCAGCTGAAGAAAGATCAGTGTGTAGCCTTCAGTAGAGAAATACAGACTAAAACATTTCAACACGTAAGTGACAATACTGGGGAAGCCCATGAGCCTGGGTGGTAAACAGAACTGTGTGGTCTTGGGCTTGGTATTGCAGAGTCACTGAGGTCACCAGAATGAAATAGAAAAAACAGGACTGTAGCCTCAAAGAGCAATTTTTGGTAACTGTGAGCAACTGTGAGGAGTACTTCTTCTTCCAAATTCTACATGTGTTTCAAGATGGATTTTTATGAGGGCCATAGGGTAGATTACAAATACCTCGTTTGCAGAGTTGGGGTGGTCATTTCAGTGATTGCATGGCCTGTGAGGGAAGTTGTTAAAGAATAGGCAGTTCATGTCCAGTAGTTGCCTGCTCTAGGACCTAAACTAGTCATGGTTTAAAACTGTTTGTGCAGGCAATAATTAGTATTTCAGCTTACTACTAGCATGATCCTACTTCCGAGTTTAGCAGAAGCTGCCACGTGCCCACTGCAATCGCACCCAGAAAACTGTGTTTTGATGATGTGAAGTAGAAAAGGGTCTGCAGGGTTATAGATAACATTATAATGCTATCTGGGGCAGCTGTGGACTTTGCATACTAGTGGAATTATATAAGGCACTTGCACATTTTAGGGGGTAGTATTACATGTACTATCCTCCTTAGTATTTACAAGTGTCTTTTATAAGTTCCAGTAGTATGCAAAGGCCACCACTGCACCCAATAGCATTTTAGTGCTATATATAGCCCTGCAGCCCTTTACCTGCTTTGCACCATCAAAACAAGGTTTTCTGGGTAGGGCTGCAGCAGGCCCTCAGCAGCTTCAGTTAAACTCGGAAGTAGGATCACACTAGTAGTTAGTAGAAATACTAATTATTGCTTATCCCAAAAAATTGAAACTACTGCTAGTTTAGGTTCTCTGGAAGGCAACTACTGGACATGAGTTGCCTGCCCCAACCAAAAAATGTGTCAGCAGTTCTTTAAGATGTCTGTTTACTCTGTTGTTTCAACTTTTAAGTGCATCATCTCTGCTCAACTGGCAGCAGCATCTTTGGGCCTGCAACGTTTTGTCACTGGGTACCCAGTGACTGTCATAAAAAATATCTTCATCTTATGTAAGAGTTTTGTACCAAAGGGAAAAGGGTAGCGACCTCCAGTACAGGTGATCTTATTTGTTTGGGGGGTATTATTTCATATGTGTCTAGTAACAAAGCAGATCTGCACCAAGCTGGGCCTTGTTAATTGCAGCTGAGGATGAGTTTCCCCCTGCTCACACAATGGGGCTTATCTAAACAGCAGTTTTAGCACAGCTGGCATCCCACCTAAGAGGGCATCTAACCATGGGGTTGAACTGTCTGAAAGTGTCTGTACTAACCCGTTCTCCTGTTGCAGGTGAATGAGATGTAACAAACCTGTGTTCATGCTGTTTGGGCATTCTTGTTATTTGAATATTCACATTTCATGGTATTACAGGAGGTATTTACACTAGAAGAAAGGTGGGTAGGTACTGCTTCCCAGAGGGTTGTACTAGGGTGTCAGCTAAGTAAACAATAAAACACAATGGGGTGGTGGTTGTCATGGGTTAACGCACACCCAGGTGCATAATGAGACAAGGGTGCTTGCACCACACGCCTTCAGCACTTAGAGGTGCATTAACCCATGACAACCACTACCACAGAGGGGCTTATTGTGCTTATGAAAATGAGTCCCCAGTGCAAAAAAAATTGGAAGATAAAAAATATACAGATATAAAGTGAGAGAAAGTAAAATACCATTAAAAGTGTTTTTAAAATAAAAAATAGCCCCAGGTGAGAGGTCCCTATTGCAGCTTGTCCCAACTATGTGGCGCTGCTGTGAGTTTTTTTTTTAAGTCTATTCAGCTTTGTTGGCTTTTTCATTTTATATTTTCTTTTGTGCTAGAGGAAGACAATTTCTAAAGTTGGAGACAAGTGAGAGTGAGACTTGGAGAGAGAGCGAGAGAGAGAGAGAGAGAGGAGAGAGAGAGAGAGAGAGAGATCCCAATAGAGCTCTGTTTAGACTAGTGAGTCTCCACCTCCCACTACAGGATATCCCATTCCAAACCTCCTCCCAAAGAGATGTTCACCTCACTGTCCTGTTATATTGGGGTTTTATTTGAAGTGGCAAGACTGTTTGATGATCAGAGCGCATATACTAGGGAGACAGTGGCTGGTCAGGAGACAGAGAGAGCTCACTGTGTGGTCTGTTGCTGACATGGACAGAATGAGCGATTCTGCATGTATGCTGGTATGGTAACTGACAGCCTTTTTTACTGTCCATCAGTGGTAGCTGAGAAAAGGAATGTAAAACTTTAATAAATAAATAAAAAACCAACAAACAATAAGACCGGAGCTGTCGGGTTGGCAGTCAAGTAAGCAAGCAGGTAGCAGGGTGCCCAGTGTATAATTGGCAGAGCGAGAGAGGGGCTGTTAATGGAGATGCTGGGGGCAGGATGACTCTATTGCACAAAAACTGGACACCGAGGATTGGGGGTCTTTTGGAAAAAAGACAGAGAAGAGAAAGCAAAATGTATGTAAATGGGTTTAAACTGTTTTAATTATACAGTTCACGCTTAATATGAGTAGGGAAACAGGGGGTACAGATACCTGAATAATTGATTTTAAAGTGGCAGACTTTAGTAGGATGGTGAGATTTTGAGTAAGTCTCTGGCAGGTATTTGGCAGGACATGTATGCTAGTCAAAAGTGGGAGATTTTTAAAAGAGGTCTGACAGAGGCCACTGGGGTGTGTACCAAGGCACGGAGTAAAAAGGGAAGGCAAATGAGCCCAGTTGGTTGACTCAAGAGGTTATGGAGGGGTAAGGGCCAAGAAAAATGTAATTCGGAAACTCAAGAAATCGGGGAGGGGGAGGGGTTGAGAAGGAAAAGTATACGAAGAAGTCCAGGGAGGTTACCAGGCTAGTCAGAGCGGCCAAGGCCTCAAGAGAACTGAGACTGGCAGAGGGTATTAGGGAAGGAGAAAAGGACTTCTTCAGATACATTAGAGAAAGAAGAAAGAACAAAGACCAGATTGTAAGGATTAGGAAGGATGGAGGGTGGATGGAGAAGGGGGGTAATAGGCAGAGGCATTAAATGAATACTCTTGTTCTGTGTTCACGAAGGAGATGGGGGTAGATACCTCAAGGGGGTAGGGTGGGTAGTGGAGGGGGGGTGACTGACATAGGGATTATGAAGGACAGGGTTCTTGAAGGATTGAGGGTATTAAGGGTGGACAAGGCACCGGGACCAGATGGCATCCACCCTAGGGTACTCAGAGAGCTAGCAGAGATCCTGGCTGGGTCACTGACTGACCTGTTCAATACCTCCCTGAACTCAGGATGCATACCACAGGACTGGAGGATGGCCGATGTGGTGCCCATTCACAAAAGTGGCTCCAGGGTTGAGCTAGGCAACTACAGGCCAGTGAGCCCCACATCGTTTGTGGGGAAGCTCATGGGGACAATCCTAAAGGAGCAGCTGGTGACCTTCTTGAAAGACAATGGTCTCCAGGATGGTCATCAACATGGGTTTGTCTCCAGCAGATCCTGCCAGACAAATCTAATTGAATATTATGACTGGATGACCAAGGAACTGGACAGGGGCCACATGGTGGATGTCCTGTATTTGGACTTCGGCAAGACCTTTGATTCTAGACCACATGGGTGGCTGGGGGGGAAGCTGAAATACACAGGGGTGGGAACAAAGATGGTAACTGGATCATCAACTGGCTGCATGGAAGGCAGCAGAAGGTAGTGGTGGGGGGGCTCTCATCACCAAGGGAAGTGATGAGCGAGGTACCACAGGGATTGGTGCTGGGACCAGTGTTGTTTGAGATATTCATAGCTGATATCTCACATGGGGTCCGGGGTAGGATCAGTCTGTTTGCAGATAATATGAAGATGGGAGCTGTGGTAGATGACATCGAAGGCTGGAAGGGGCTGCAGGAGGACCTGAACAAACTACAGGAGTGGTCAGTAACATGAAAGCGGGGTTCAACACTAAGAAGTGCAGGATACTGCACTTCAGAGCTAGGAACCAGGGGAGGAGCTATTAGCTAGGAGGGGTACAGCTGGAAAGTAAAGAGGAAGAAAAGGATCTGGGGGTGATTATAACGGTAGCATGAACAACTCGGCTCAGTGTAGGAAGGCGATGGCAAAGGCCAATAGGATGCAAGGGTGTATAGTGAGGGGAATCTCCTCCAGGAATAGGGAGGTGATCCTTCCCCTGTACAGGTCTCTGGTCAGGCCTCACCTGGAGTACTGTGTGCAGTACTGGCACATGTTCCTGAAGAAGAACATCAAGTTGCTGGAGGGGGTGCAGTGTAGGGTGACAAGGATGATCCAGGGATTTGTGGGGAAGTCCTATGAGAAGGGATTAACAGAGCTGAACATGTACTCCCTGGAGAAGAGTAGGGAGAGGGGGGGATATGATTGAAACATTTAAATACCTCAAGGGGATAAATAAGGTTAATACAGAAGGGATTTCCCAGCTTAGAAGAGGGAGGAATATGAGGGGACATCAGTTGAGGTTGGAGGGGGAAGATTCAGGAGGGAAATTAAGAGGCATGTCTTCACAGAAAGGGTGGTGGACAGGTGAAATGCTCTGCCTGAAGGGGTGGTATACATTACATGTGAATACTGATAGTGTAATAGTGTAAGACATAAACCATTATCTATAGTATCGTCATATCAATGAGCTAGGTCTATCTTATATTAAGATATGTATATGAAAATTATTGATATTATAACCTTATTTGTAAAGTATGTACCTGATATCCTGGTCATTTTATTAATCTTATTACTTTGTATATTTTGTAGGCTGTAAGTCACCTAAGTCATGTAGTTGTTTATATTGTAATAGATTAATTGTTGAAAGAGTAACTGGTATCTGAACTTGGACCTCCCTGAAAATGAGCCTTGGCTCAGTGGAATTTTCCATATTCATTTCTTTTATGAATAAAAATTTCTACCTTACCCACCTACCCTGAATGGTAGGTGGCTTTAAGAGGGGTTGGGATAGGGAGGGTGGGGGTTATGATGAAGAGGGTTGGGAGGTTGGGGCAGCTGCAAGTTGGAGGGCTAACTGCACAATCGAGCAGACTCAATAGACCATAAGGCCTGCTTCTGCTGGCGTTTTTGTATTTTCGTATGTTTGAATGTAGTACTTGTTTTGGCTGTGTCAATTTGCTTCTGGGTGGGGAGTTTTTTCAAAAGGTGTTAATATGTACTTTTCAAACTTATGGAAAGTTAGGGTTACCCTAACAAACACTATTTCCAGAAATGTTAAAAAAAATTCTGGGAGGTATGGCTATCTAGGTGTTCTTTGTCCTGGTTGCCGAAAGTGTTTCTGACCTGGTGCTTGCCATCCTGTAAGGCAATGGGTCCTGAACCCTCTCAGCCAATCAAGATGCAAGATTTTTCATACCTTTTTTATAACCCATTATCACTCATCTCTGGGTGGAAGCACAATGCATATGCAGTACTGTAAAAACAACCTCACTTATACATAGTGAACCCCTGGACCTGGGAACCACTACAACATCATCGGCAGCCTGGTGGCAGTGTGAGATGGACCTGTCCCCAGGAATGCCTCCTTACAGTTGTATCAAACATAAAAGCTGCTCAGTGATCCTGCCTCTATGAATCCCCATAATGATGCTTTCAAACATTTCATCACATGAGCCATGGAAGGAACTTTTGATTTGGCTACATGCTTGGGACATTTATTTTTATATTGGAAAGACTATCAGTTTAGGATGAGGGTAGGTGAACGCTTACATTCAATACAAAATGAAAAGCACACTAGACCAACATAGTAGTCAGGTTAAGGAGGGTAAGAGACATATTGTGAGATTCTAGCTGATAGAGATAGGGATCCATTCACATATCAGGAATGTGTAGTACGGTATGAGCTGCACGCCCATTGGCTCACGCTGTAGACCAATAGGCATACAGCCCTACCGATGGTGTCAGTCGGCGGGCAGCGGGGCGGCAGGTGGGTGGGGTGCTGCCACCTGCCGCTGACTGGGGGAGCGGGTGGTGGGATTCAGGTGGGTGGTGGGTGGGTGGTTCACTGGACTACCAGGGATATTGATGATTCATATTTATGTAAGTAGCCTGTGATCAGGCGGGCAGGTCCACTGGACCACCAGGGATATTGAGGATTTATCTATTTACTTAGCCTGCGATCGGGCAGGCAGGTCCACTGGACCACCAGGGATATTAGGGATATTGAGGATTTACATAACCCGCGATAGAGCGGGCAGGTCCACTGGACCACCAGGAATATTGATGATTTATCTAGTTACTTAGCCCGCGATGTGGCGGACAGGTCCACTGGACCACCAGGGATATTGAGGATTTATCTAGTTACTTAGCCCGCGATCGGGCGGGCAGGTCCACTGGATCACCAGAGAGTTTGGATAACTCCTTTTTACTGATGCCCGCAATCGGGCATGGGGGGGGCGCCACCACGGAGGTGCAGCCGGAGCTCGGGTGGCTACCCACTGGTGGCAGCTGCCGTGTTGTGCCCTGCAATATGGCAGCTCACCTGTGGGTGGCCATCCGTTGTTCCTTTTTTTGATCAACTTTGTGCTGGCGCAGGTAGGGGTTGATGGCATGGCTCTGCACATTCCGGCTGAATATCGGCTGTGCAGGGTATGCATGGGCACGCCTCTACCTGTGCCTGTACATTACTGATGCACTCCGCACATCGGAATTTGTGCCGTGACTTTTCCCATTTGAATATCATGTCGAGGCGCATAACTGGGTTGGGCATGGCGCAACACTCTTGCGCCATGTGCAACCCTTTTGAATATCTGGGCCTAGATCTCAACCTGTGAGATTTATGAATTATATAAGTTATAGTTTTATTATAGCCCTGTGATCTGTTGTCCCCTGTTTCTGTTTTTGTTAAGTTTCATGTCAACTAAGAAAGCAATAAGACATGAAAGGGTGTGGGTTGGTTATTGATAAGAGCACACCCCAGGTGCATTGTTAGGCACGAGGATCTTGCGCCGAGTGACTACAGCAGCTGGATAGTGCTCTTATCAATCAACAACCCACACCCTGGAGTATCTTGTTGCTCTTATAAAATGAGTAACAACTATTTCTATGACAATCAATCAAAACCCTGGATGCATTATTAAAGATTTAATAATAGTTTGTTATTTTATTTACATATGTTAAAAAATTAGTCCCCAGTCTTGGGTGGAGGAGTGGTAAAATTGATTGAACAGCAACTCACTGAAAAATGCTAAACAAGTGAGTTGGAGGGACAGCAATGTATTATTTGAGCAGTTTGGGTTTGCCTCTCTAACTGTGTTTTCCCACCTTTTCTTTTTGTTTATAAAGTATTACTGTATTGCCTACTTTCTTCATGTAATCCCCAGTTGGTGCTAACTGAGTGGGCTACTACCCCTGTCTGTGTAGCTAGTGAACAGGTTGAGGGGCCTGGGTCCTATGATGCGGTGCCTCCATTTTTATAAGTTGAAACTTGGGGAGAAAGGTGTCAGTCGGCATGTTGGCTAGGCTTGGCTACTCTGCACAGGGGCCCCCAAATAACTCTGGAAACAGGAAGCAATAACTGTAATGTCCAATACCAGAAGTTGGGATTCTAAAGTGTGGCTTTTATTCACATCCAACAGAATAACTAAGCATAGATGGACCCCCACGGGGCTACACTCCTGGTAATGCAGATTTATGGAGATCGGAACACATCCTCTTTACACTGAAACCCTCAGGTTTCAAAACACTCTGGGCACTTGGCCCTAACTCAGCTCTTTTTCGGTTTCCCTGGCTCGGCTCCCTTGCCAGCCCTCTGGACTACCTTCCTTCCATGGCTCGGCTCTCATGCCAGCTCTTCAACACTTTCCATGTAGCATGGAACATTTCTCAGTGGCTCCCTAAGCCACCTCTAAGCACTTCTGGCTCCATCAGGGAATCTTTATCAATCCCACATCTGGGTACTTTCCTCAGCCACTGGCCAAGTACCTGAGAGAAAGCAACAGGTGTCCCAAAGCAAACCCGTAGAGGTGAATTTGGTTGCTACTGATTGGAGGTCTCCCACCTCTCGCAACCATAATTCATACCCAGCCATTTCTCTGGACTTTAACACCTCATCCTCTGAAAACACTTTACTGTGTAGATTCTCTTTAAATGTATGTCACATTTAATCTACTGTTCTTCCATCCCACTTGTGCTGAACTTGAAACATAGTTAAAGAGTGGCTGTGTCCATTCCTCTAGACCCCCACAGAGTTAAGCAGTCCAATTCCCACAACGTTCAAAACTGTACTTGGCTGTCTTTTCCTGACCCCACAGTAACAGTCACTTAACGTCATCTTGTCCTGGGTGAAAACACATTGGCCCTTTATCAGAGCAGACTCACCACTTGGTTGCAGGTGCCCCACAGGCTTTTTTCTTCTTCAAAGAATCTCATCCTTGCACTTTGGGTGCCTCAGCATGAACTTAAATTTAGGCAGCTTCTTCTTCCCCTAGCCAGATCAGGGTATTACCCCTGGAAGTAGGCTGAATCCTTCCTCCCATCCCCACAGGGATGGGGCTCTGAACCACTGGATGCGGTCTCTACCACTTCACTTGGCTCTTCTTGTGTTCCTCTTCAGGTAAGAACACACACCTCTAACAAAAATATAGCTCTTTGTCAGAGCTGAGGGCTATGAGGGCCTGCAGCTGCAGCACACCTTCTCCCTCTTCAACACTCTACTACTGACTGCTACTGAACTGACTTCAAATTCCCCAACATTCTATCCTAACTTCCCTAGCTGCAACATTCCAGTGTGGCTTATGCAGCTGCGACAGTTCTAAAATGATGTCATCCCTCAGTCTCAGCTGAGACTGAGAACAGAGTGAGACAGTGTGAAATTCATTTAACTGGAGTTTCACCAGCTGCCTTCCCTGCCTGCCACTAGGTCTAACTGGGATTTTTGTAAACCCGGGTAGCAGGGGGGTTACATTCATCCTGTTTTTTTTTTTTATTTTTTCCCCTCATTCAAGACACAGAATGTTTATCATGGAATATTTACCATGGAATGCAGGGATTCAAAATTCTGCTCAGTTCCGCTGGTAGAATGTTACTCTCCCAAAATACTGTACACACCGACAACAAAGGCCTGTTTTAGAGCAAGTGACTCAATTATCTCACAGTCAAGGCAAGCAGAAGAGATTTCCTGATGAGCAGGTAAAGAAGGGGAATTTTTCATGTTAGTAAAGAAACAGTTGTAATGAAAACTATAAACAATACTTAATGTTTCTAATTTGTTTATGTGTGTAAGGAGTGTGTGATGATCAGGGAAACAACATTTAAATAATTTGTTTTATTTTTTATTTAAGGTAGTTTTATTTTTAGGGCCCAGTTGAAGGTTTTACAGTGTAAAGGTAGCAGCCATGTTTGTGATGGAAGATTAGTTCTGGTTGCAGAGAGACTGATGGAAGACATCAGTTGCTCAATGATGTTACTGTCCTTTCACCTATGGAGGTTAAGGTATTAGGAAAGTAGTGCCACCTTTCAGTTTGTTGACAGGTAAGGGCTCGCCTTTTGACCAATCAGGGTGAAGGATTTCTTTTACCCATTTTATAAGTAAGCAATAAGACACGATTGGGGTGTGCATTATGGTGTGATAACCACACTTCTAGGGGCATAGTTAGGCACAAGGCCGAAGGCCGAGTGCAGTTCGTCCCTAGGAGTGCGGTTATCACATCGTAATGGACATCCCCAGAGTGTCTTATCGCGCTTATAAAATGTCCCTTTATTTTTAGAAGCAGTTTTTCTATTTTTAAACACATTTTTAAATAAGTAAAAATGTAAGTGAATCTATGCTTTTAACATAAAATAGTTATTCCGCCTATTGGTGCTAGATTAAAGTAGTGTGATAAAGTGTGTGCTTCCCTGCCCACTTAAGCTTCATATTCCCCTGCCAGCTACAACAATTCACAAATGCTGTTTTTCTCATTCTAAGTATGATACATACCCACCTTATTTTATTTCAGTCTCCTCACTCTGTAGACAAAACTAAAAGGAAGCCATAACAGGGGCTTCTCAGTTCCCCAGTGCTGCAAGCATGAGCGTGGTTCAAATCTGCCATACTCACTGACAGCATCATGAACTGCTCACTCTGTCCTCAAAGATAAACAGCATGGTAAGTCATTTACCACTTTTTCTCTTTGTTTATATAGTATTATTGCTTACTTTCTTCATTCTGTTTTTTTTTCCCTCTGTGTTTCCCTACATTCAAGAAATGGAATGTTTATCATGGAATGTTTACCATGGAACACAGGGATTCAAAATTCTGCTCAGTTCTACTAGCAGAATGTTCCTCTACTAACATACTGTACACACGGACAACAAAGGTCTGTTTTAGAGCCATATACTCAATTATCTCACTTGGGGAAAGCAGAAGAAATTTCCCTGATGAGCAGGTAAAGATAGAAGGGGAATTTTTCACTGTTAGCAAACAAACAGTTGTAATGAAAACTATAAAAAATGCTTAATGTTTCTAATTTGTTTATGTGTGTAAGGAGAGTGTGACAATCTGGTAAACAACATTTAATTAATTTGTTTTATCTTATATTTAAGATAATTTTAATTTTAGGACCCAGTTAAAGGTTTCCACAGTGTAAAGGTAGCGGCCATTTTTGTGGTGGAAGATCAGTTCTGGTTGTAGGGAGACTGATGGAAGATAGTTCTGGCTGTAGGAGGACTGATCTGCTTATTGTGTAATGTGGTTTAGGACCAGGATGACTGTGCGTATAAAGAGAATGAATGTACAGTCAGCTGATCTGTCTTGGCCAATGAGCTTTCTAGATTTTTTCTTGCCATTTTATAATATGCTGTATCCCACTGTATTTTGTGGTTACTGCTTCACTCTGATTGTATATGTCACTGTTTTATGTCTCTCTGTAATTAACCCCAGGTCACCCCTGAAAAAGGGACCATCTGATCTCAGTGGGCCTACCTAGTTGCCAAAGTTAAATAAATAGCCAAAAAGCTGGTTGCATGATTGGATTATTTGACTGTCATATGTACTGTAGTTACTTTGACAGTTTGCATTCTCTGTTCCCTGAGGGACTACCACCCTGTCAGGGTACAGTGAATGTGAAGAAACCTCCTCGAGGAGGGTTCCACCCCTAGAGGTATTGCAGGAATGTGATTACTTTAGCTAAAGATACAGTAGTTTAGACAGGAGCCAAAAGAGAGAAGCAAGCCCTTGGAGGAGGAGGAGGAGTGAACATTAGGGGCAAAGAAACTGAGCTTTCGAATGAGGCAAAAATAAAAGCTGGTTTATATAGCCCAGGAAGGTGGGCGTGGTTGATTGCTCCCCTCCAGCAAACCTCAGACATACCTTTACATTTAATGGTTATACACAACCAGTGTGGAGTAATGCTTGTGTAACATGTTGTTAGCCGAAATCTTGCTGTATGATTGGATTGTTTGATTGTTATATGTAGTTACAGTGGCCATTTGCTCTCTCTATCCCCTTGGGATTAAAACCCTGTTGGGGAACTGTGAATCCAAAGGCACCCTCTTGAGGAGGGTTTCACCCCTAGAGGTGCTATGGAAAAGTGATTCCATTCCTTTGGTTAAGGGTATCTTAGGATGGAGCCTAAAAGAAGTGTGAAGCAGGAGCTGCAAACACAAATGAGCACTGTGGTAACATAGATAGCCGATAGCTGTGACGAGTGATTGCAGACAGAGTCATGACTTCCAGAGGAGAGAGGTAATGGCAGGATTACAGGATAAAACAAGTCACCATCTGACTCCAAATCACAGTGGAAATCCTACTACCAGGGACAATGCTGTAGTAGAAAGCCACATTATGACCTTTGGCTCTCAGTAGAGAGAAAAAAATCTTGTGGAGGAAATGTCTGGGTATCCATGTCCTTGGCTGCCATCCCTCCTGGCATGGGAACTCTTATTATGGCTCACTTTGCTAGTTTGGAATTAGAAGTGAGAGGGAACTTTTTGGAGGGATGATTCTTGCTCTCTCTCTTTCTAATGGAATAATGTTGTAGGAGTGTCGTGAGGTGATCTCACAGTTAAAGGCAAGGCATGGCAACTTTATTTATATGGTGCCCACTCTCTTGGGCTCAAGACATCATACAATCAGACAAAACAGTTACCAGACAGAATGAAATAAATACAGAATAAAATACAGTCTATAAACAGTGAAATTAACTAATTAAGAATACTGCATGAAATTAAACTGAGTAGGCCTGATTTAAGAAAAGTGTTGATGGAGGTTTTGAAGGCCTGTACCATGTGGGCAGATTGGATTCTCACTGGTAAAGAGTTACGAACATATGAATACATGAAATTGCCAGCAGATACAGGCCATTCAGTCTGTTTAGTCTGCTCAAGTGTGTAGCATTTCAGTCCATTAGACTGCAGCCCCCCCATATGCCCTCCCCCTTATCTCGTGCTCCCTCTCGGTTTGTACCCTCCCCTTGAATCTGTCCCTCTTGAAGGCACCAACTCTCTGCAGTGACATGACTTCCTCTGGCAGAGTGTTCCACCCTGCCACCACCCTTTCTGTGAAATAGTGCCTCCTTCGTTCCCTCTTGAACCTGCCCCCTTCCAACTTCATAGAGTGTCCCCTGGTTTCCCTTCTGCCCTTGAAACTGAACATACACCTGGTGTCTACTCTGTTCAAACCCATCAGGTACTTGAAGGTCTCAATCATATCCCCTCTCTCCTTTCTTTCCTCCAGGGTATACATATTGAACTCTCTCAGTCTCTCCTCATATGGTCTGTCCCCCAACTCCAGGATCATTTTTGTTATCCTGGAGTGTACCCCTCCAGTAGTCTGATGCCCCTTTTCAAGTAGGGGCGACTATTCATACTCACCTGTATTGCTCCCTTATGCCTATGTAACCCCCCTGCAAATGGGGGTTCCCAAAAGACTTCCAGGAGCTTGCTTGAATGCTCCTAGCCTGAATGGTGTTTGGCGTTTAAGCCATTTATCAGTGAGTGTTTTTAGAACCTCTGGTACTGTCTCTTTAAGAGCTGTCTGCTTGCAGACATAATTAGTTGTATGGGGGACTGTGTGTTTCTTTGATTGAGTACCACTCGAGCTGCTGCCAATTCACTCCATTTTTGCAGTCACTAGGAGTGCAAAGGGAACCTATCTGAAAGATGTAACTGTTTGCCAGAAACCATTTAGAGTAATAATGAAATTACAGTTTGTCTAACCTGCTTTCTTTGCAGTCAGAACTGTGTCTGCCTAGTTCCCCATTCTGGTTTTGAACTGCTGAACTGGACCAATCAGTGTGGGGTAAGCTAGCTCTAAAATGGTGCCTTGGACGAATCAGAACTTGGACTCATAATCTGAGCCAGCCACAAGAGGATTGTATGGGCAGTGACTCTGGGAGATGTAGTTTAGACTTCGGCGCCTTTTTGGACCAACAGGAGCAGTCTATTGTGAGTGACAGCCAATCCAGTCAAGAACTGGGAGGAACTCAAAGGAAGTGCCGGTTTGTCTGTTGGAGTTTCAGTTGAGCTCTGGCAGTGAAGAAGGAAGGAGCCCTGTGCTTTTTCAGTGTGCAGTTTTAGTCGGGAAACGTGTGTAAGGCCCAGAGTTCCAGTCTGCAGCTTGTGTAACTGCTTGTTAGTATTGAATCCGTCCTGTGAAGAGAATCAAAGGATATCTGAAGAGTAGAAACCAGGCTCACCCTGTAGAAGACTGGAGAAATTGCTGAATTGCACTCGGTCTGTCAGGAACTGAAACTGCTGTGTGTTCTCCCGGGTATTGTGCAGTAATTACGATCGGGATAGAGAAGCAGCCTGCCTGGTATAGTACTTTCTGTTTTACCATATAAATGTGTGAAGAGGCTTGTGTACCTCAAGTGAATCCTGCTGCCATTAAAGGACTTTTGCCTGTTGCAGTTTGCCATATAAATGTGTGAGGAGTCTCGTGGAGCTCAAGAGTAGCCCTGCTGACATTGAAGGACCCTATCTTATTTGGAGAGTCGTGAGTACTAATTCAGGGTGGCTCCCTGTTGAATTGCCACATTGAATCAAATGGAATCACTGTACTGCTGACTGTTTAAACTAATTTTTCTTTTCTCTGTGGAAAGGCCCCTACCAGCTGCCACGGTTTGGACTAGCACTAGGGCTTGGGTACCCAGGGACAGTAACTGGTAGGGATAGGCCTGTGCACAGAGCCATAGGTAGATGAGTAAAGTGATAAGCTAATTAACCTGATTTCCCCCTGTCCTTGTTATATTCCCCCTAAATAAATCAGAGCTGCTTGTTTCAGCAAAGTTATACTGCCTGAGGTATTTGTCTATGTTAAAGTATTGTGCTGTGATTGTTGCACTGTATCTTATTTTACTGGAGGTCCCAGTGCCTGAACCAGCCCTGGGGGTAAGTGTATACTGTGAAGGTAATTCTGATATATTGTGTGGGCCACTAGTGGGAAGAAAGGGGGGTTGCAGTGTCCCAGAGGGCTGTGACCAAGTAAGTTTAACTATTGCAAACCCTGACCTCTGGGTGGAGGCACCCGCCATTGGATCCAGGCCCCTCAACCTGTTAGTGGCAAATCAGGCAGGAGTAGTAGCCCCTGGGATAGCGCCATCTAGGGGTTACATCTATCCCATGCCTGTTTGAAGCCCTGCACTGTATTCATATCCACCACTTCCTGGGGTAGGCTGTTCCATGCATCCACCACCCTTTCTGTGAAAAAGAACTTCCTCACATTACCCCTTAATCAGCCTTCCCCTAATCTCATGCTGTGTCCTCTCGTCCTGCTATTTTTCTTATATTGAAACATGTTAGACTCTTTCACCTTGTTAATGCCCTTAAGGTGTTTGAATGTTTTGATCATATCACCTCTCTCTCTCCCTCCTTTGATCTAGGGTATATATACAGTATTGAGCTCCGTTAATCTGTCCTCATATGTTTTCTGATGCAGTTCCTGCACCATTTTGGTTGCCCTTCTCTGGACTGCCTCAATTTGGTTAATGTCCTTGTGAAGGTGTGGCCTCCAGTACTACACACAGTACTCCAGATGGGGCCTAACAAGTGTCTTGTAAAGAGGGATTATTACCTCCCTCTTCTGACTTGTGATACCCCTACTAATACACCCTAACGTCCCCCTAGCTTTTCCTACTGCTTTAGTGGTCTGCTTGGATGATTTCAGGTCATCAGTGATGATGATGCCCAAGTCTCTTTCTTCCCTTGTGACTGCCAGCAACTCCCCTCCCAGCCTATAGGTGGCTTCAGGGTTTTCTTCCCTATGTACATGATCTTGCACTTCTTTGCATTAAACTCCAGTTGCCACTCTTCCAACCATTTTGCTAGTTTATCCAGAACTGTTCTCACTCTTCCCACCCCATCTGGATCATCTACTCTGTTGCAGATCTTGGTGTCATCTGCAAACAGACAAACCTTACCCTCCAGTCCATCTGCAATGTCACTGATGAAGATATTGAAGAGGACTGGCCCCAGGACTGATCCCTGAGGTACCCCACTTGTGACTCGCATCTCTTCTGACTATATACTGTTTGCCACCACTCTCTGTTTTCTGCCTGTCAACCAGTTTGCCACTCAGTTGACCAACTTCAGACCCACCCCTAGCCTACCCAGCTTATTAATCAATCTTCTATGTGGAACAGTATCGGAAGCTTTGCTGAAGTCAAGGTAGGTGACATCAACTGCTCCCCCTTGGTCAACCACTCTGGTTACCCAGTCAAAGAAATCTATGATATTAGTTTGACAGGACCTTCCTTTTGTAAATCCATGCTGTCTTGGATCCTGTGCTCCTATGGATTCCAGGTGTTGCACTAACCTTTCCTTAAGGAGTGCCTCCATAGTCTTACCCACTACTGAGGTAAGACTGACTGGTCTGTAGTTCCCTGCCTCCTCCCTGCTACCACTCTAGTGGAGTGGGATCACAAGAGCACTTCTCTAGTCTTCTGGGACCTCTCCTGTGCTCAGAGAATCACTAAACAGTTCTGATAATGGCTCTGCTATTTCCACCCTTAGCTCCTTTAGTACCCTGGGATGTGTGCCATCAGGTCCCATTGCCTTGTCCACCCTGAGCTTATCGTGCTCTTGTAGGACCCTTTCTTTTGTGAAGGGACTAGTGCTCACCTCCCTCCCCTATGTGTCCATGGTACTGAGCTGTGGGCCCTGCCCTACCTTCTCTTCAGTAAATACTGAGCAGAAGTATCTATTTAGGATAGATGCTTTTACATGGTCCTCCTTCTCACACGCCCCCTTATTTCCTTTGATCTTAGCAATACCCCCTCTGGACTTTCTCCTTTCACTAATGTATCTATAGAAAGTCTTGTCACCTTCTTTTACTGTTTGTGCTAGAGTTTCCTCAATTTGGGCCTCTGCCTGCCTTACTGACTTCCCTGCTTCCCTTAAGGAAGTTTGGTATGCCTCCCTATCTTCATCCTGCTGTGTTCCCTTATATTTCCTGAAGGCCAGCCTTTTGACTCTGACCTTTCTTGCTACTGTTTTTGAGAACCAAAGTGGTTTCATTCTTCTTTTGCACTTCCTTTCCTCTCTAATACAATGGGATGTTGCTTACAGTATTGCATCCTTAATGCTTGCCCACTTTGCCTGTACCCCCTCACCTGTATTTCTTTTTGCCTGGGCTAGCTTAACTCTGTTGGCCATCTTATCAAAGTCAGCTCCTCTGAAGTCTCATATTTTGCCTTGGAATGGGATAATTTAGTTATAGTGGCCAAATTGAACCATACCATGTGATGGTCACTGGCCCCAGGTGACCTTCTACCTGGAGATCTGTGATCCTTTCCCTGTTAGTCAGTACTAGATCTAGGATAGCCCTGTCTCTTGTGGGTTGTTGTACCAGTTGTTTGAGGCCCTCCCCCTGCAGGGAATCCACCATGTGTCTAGTTCTGGCAGATGTTTCTGCTGGTATTGATCAATCTGTATCTGGCATGTTGACGTCTCCCATTATCTGAACCTCCCCTTTACTGTAGCTGTTATGTTTTGTATATCTTCTAACAGTAATGAGTCTATGTCCTCTCCCTGGTCTGGGGGCCTGTAGATAACCCCAGTTCTTATGGCTGTCCCACTTCCTGTTTCCAGGGTGACCCACAGTTCTTCTGGCTCCTTATGCGTATCCTGAATTTCTGCAGCTTTGATATTTTCATTGACATACTGGGCCTCCACCCCCCATTTTTACCTTGGTATCTTCTGAACAGTACATAGCCAGGTACTGAAGTCTCAAAGTGTGGTTACTGGTAAATCACATCTACGCTAATTGCTGCTATGTCCAGTTTAGCCTCTGTCATTATTGCCTGCAGGTCTGGGATCTTGTTTCCCAGACTGCGAGCATTTATGTACATGATTTTCCATTGGCCAGATTTTGGTGTGTTAGTTGTTGGGTGAGGTCTGGCATTTCCCTATGATCATATAGGAGCTGGAACTTTCCTTACCTGGTGATGCAAATGAACTGCAAACAGGCTGAACTCCTGTTTGACCACTAGCTGAGGGGAGATGGGTGTTCTTCCCATTCGACGTATGGGTGCTTCACCCCTCTCCCATTTGCTAGTATAAATATTCTGCAAAGATGTCAAACTTCTGCCCCAATGCACTGACTCCCTCCTTAGTCAGATGCAGTCCATCAAATTTAAAGAACTTTTGCTCCCATAACTGTTGCCAGTTCCCTACAAATTTGTGTCCTTTTTCATGGCACCAGCCCTTGAGCCACATGTTTAGCTCCCCTATCTCCCCTTCTCTGACCTTCCGTCCATCTGCCCCCCTCTCCCAGACTGGTTGGCTCTCAGAGAAGGAGATGCCGGATAAAATGGATGATAGTTTGTCACCTAGCCTGATCAGGTGTTCCTTGGTCTCTACAACTGACCGGCTGGTGAGATCATTAGTCCCTATGTGTACCAGGACATCAATGTTTTCTCCTGCTTCCTGAACAATTTTAGCAATGTGGTCAGTGTCTCTCCACGTTGATGTACCTAGGAGAGATCTGACCATTACCCCTGGCTGGAGATAGGTATCAACTCAACGAATGATGGAGTCTCCTATGATCAGAAGTTTTTTTGATTTCCTTTTTGCTTTTTTTGTTTTTGTTCCTGTTTTGGGCAAGTTTTGTTGTGCTAGCTCCTGTGCTGCAGTGCCCTGCTCTGCAGTGTCCTCTGCCTCTTTGTTTGATTTCGGAGATAGAGGCAGATACCTGTTTGTAGTTTTTATATGGTTTGTGGAGGTAATATGTTGGAGAACACCAAGTGATGTGGTACCTGATTTGCCCCTCCTAACCACCTGCCAGCTTCCCGGACCAACTACCTTCTGCGGTTGAGGTGTTTCTGTTGGATATTGGGGAAATGGCGGGTGGTTCTTATAATATTTCCTCTTGAATATGAAATTTGAGGTGTGCAATCTCTGCCCATACTGCCTGGAGCTGAGCCCTAAGATCGTCAATGGCCCAGCATGTAGGACAGCATCCTATATCCTGTAAAACAGCCCTTCTGAAAAGTTTTCCACAGTACCTGCAGTTAATGATATCCATTTCAGATAAGTTGCTGGGTTTATAACCTGGTCAGAGTAATTAGAAGGAAGAAAATGAAAGCAAAAGTTTGATTTTGTGTTTTGTTTGTTTGTTTTTGTATGACTTATTATAATAAGTTAAATTACTAGTGCACCTGTAAATGAGGTCACCATGTGGATACCCCACTGATCCGCCCCTTCATGCTTTGCCACAGGAAATGTCACGACTGTGCTACCCTATAAAAGGAGTGTAGTGTGTGGTGGTTGGGGATGGAGGGTAAGTGGCTGGGCCCTTCCCCTGCTGAAAAAGAAGAACCACGGATGAAAGAAACAAGGAGGTAAGAGCAGAAACAATCAGTTGGCAACAAATGCAGTAACCCTGAAAGCTTATCCTAATGATAGCTAAAACTGTCAAACCTGTAAAGCACCACCTGTAATAATTTCACAGAAGATATACCCTGTAAGAAACACTTTGCTATAGAGGAAAATAAAGCAGTAACAGAAGATATACCTTGCAAAAGACAATCTGAATCAGAAGATTACAGCAGTAATCTGTTAGCACATACCTGTAGACACACCTTGTAATAATGCAGCAGAAGGTATACCCAGCAACAACAATTTGAATCAGTGAAAAATAAAGCAATAAAATGTTAGCAACAAACAGTAACAATCCTTGTGAGTACAAAATAAAAATAACAACACACAGTAAATCTGCCTAGTCAAAAAAAGTCTAAATCCTTTCCCTTGCTCTGGTAAGGTTCTTTGTTCAGTCCTTTTAAGCAACCTAGAAGGAAAGAGCTCAGGTGAAGCTAGGTGCCTTGGCCAGCAAACCTAGCATCCTGTTTGCCTTTGCTGCTGCCTTCCTGCACTGAGCAGAGTGGTTCATCTCCCTGGTTACCAGGTTCCATAGAAGCAGCACAGTAGATCCAAATACTTTGTCCCTGACAGTTTAAGGTGAGAGGGAGAGGTCACGAGCAGACCAGCATCAGCAGAATGGAGAGGATGGGGGGGGGGACAGTAAGGAACCAGGGTATCTTTGAGGTAACTGGGACCCAAACCATCTAGGACCTTGAATGTCAGCAAGCAAATCATGAAGGTGATGCACTGACAAATAAGCAGCCAGTGTGATGCAAAGGAAGAACATCCAAAGGAGGCCCACCCTCAAAACATGGAATGAGGAGAGTAGTGAGAGTCGTGATAGCTGAAAGGCTAGCACCCAGCCATTTGGCAATGAGGAAGCCTTGATGGAAACCTAAAGGAAGGGGATATGCAATGAGACAAGTGGACCTTGGGCAGATGCAGGGAGAATAGATTTTGGAGGGGCTGCTGACATGTTCTGCATATCTAAAGAAACCCATGTGGGCTTAGGGCCCCACCCTCCAGCAGCTGAAGTCCTAACTATATCACTTGGAGGTGCCACCAACCATGGGTCTGCACAGCTGAAGCTTCCCCCTGAGTGTTGGACCTTTTCACCACCTAGTGAGACCGCAGAGAGGTGCTGCAGGAGACAAGCAACCTGAGAAGGACCCCTGCCCAATGGTGAACTCACCCTCAAGAAATAGACTTCAAGGGAGGAGAGTGAGCAGGACTAGGATTGTGTTCACATAGTCTGATGACATAATGCAGGAATAGACTGACTGCTAGGTGACTGCAGAAGGAAGGGCTGATAGGGTGGATTGGACTGAGTCAGGATTGCTGAAGAACAACTGGTACGATAGAAAATTAACTGAATGACAACTTACTGAAAATATGAACGCATGTCAAAGGCCATTATCATGGTGAACACTCAACCACGAGCAGGAATTGCAGGAAGCTGTAGCACAACCAGGACTGCAGTGAAAACACTGAAATAGACTGGGTAATAGCTGAATGACTGAGAAAGACTAGCTGTAATGGCTGGAGTTCAAGTGGTTTCAAGTGCTGGCTGGAATGCAAAGCATGCAAAGGGACTGCAGTGAAAAGGTCATTATAGCTGGTTATGAATAGCAGGTAAAACAGAACAAATACGGCAGCATGACAGTTGGAGGTAGCTCATAGAATCGAGCCAGCACACTGAAAACACACTGCCGGTAAGCACTACACTTAAATGAGGACAAGAGAGCAGCAGGAATGGCTGCCCTAGAGAAAAGCAGAAAGCACCATACTATAGCCAGTGAAGGCAAAAATTACTAATCCAGAGAGTTGCTGAAAGCACAAATCAAAGAGAAACCAAAGGCAAAAAACAAACAAACAAATAACCAATATAAAAGCAGCAGCCATTGGGTGGGGTGGAGGTGGAGGTGGGAGCAAAGCCGCTGGCTGCAGCAAAGAAAAAGAGCTCCTGAATGAGGATGGAAGAAGCTGGTTTATATAGCCCAGGAAGGGGGGCTGACTGGTTGCTCCTACCCATCAAACCTCAGGCTTGCCTTTTCATTTATAATGCATGATCAGAAATAATGATTTATAGTTGTTTTTTTCAACAATTGTTTATTCCCCTTGACATGGACCTGCCCCATCCTGAGTCCCCCAAACCATCACTCACAGTATCCCGTTAGTAGGGTGACTGATTATTCTCGCCCTGATGTTTCCGAACGAATGTTGTCACAGGCTTCTTTTGTGACTTTTATTTTTTTGCATCCTGCATTATGAGAGTTACTGCTGTTGCTGGTGTTTTACACTGGGGTGCAACCTGGAGTTTGTTATATTAATAGCTGTGGGGGTGCAGGGGGCAAAGCAAAAAACAAACATGAAAGCATTCAGGTGATCCATGGGGATCCTGCTATCTGTACCACTTACACTAATTTGCAAATGTAACTCAGCACCTAAACTGTGGAATGCTGCGTTTAGAAGAAGGTACTGTGACTCAGATGAAGGTCGCTCCTACTGCTGGGCAGCAAATTGTCAGAGCGCAGTGGCTGGTGTCAGCGGATTGCTTACGCTATAGTTTACACTGCCAGCTTGTTTGTCACTGCAGCATGGGTGAACCATCACCCACAAACTCTAGGATTTATCTCCTCAGAGTCCCCTGCAAATTAGCCCTCACGGTGGCTGATCCACTCTGGGACACTATCCAGATGCGGAGAGCCTAGTCAGTGGCGCAGATCCTGTGGGAGCCCAGGCACCATCCAGCTGTGGTTGAGGATTTGCCAGGATAGGATTCTTCCCATGAGGGCCACCAAGTATGTAATGGTGTGCACGTGTGTACATGGAGGTAAGCACACACATGTCAGCACTGAGGACAGGCCATCACCTATGGCTGCGTGTCTCAAGTGTGCTGACATTCAGTCTCAGCTGGGTGTCAGGCAAACAGCAGGATGTAGTGTCTCCCCCTCCCTACAAAAAGAGATCTGCCTTTGGGATGCTCAGCCTTCCCTCTCAGGACAGACCCTGAGTGACCAAGAATATTCCTGATCATGGGTCACCAGCATGGCAAGTGGTGGCGCTATTTCTGTGCTGTTGGGCTGGCTTGTTTTGTAGCTTTGATAAAAGAAAAGTGTATGTTTTTAGTTTGCATGCTCTGCATTTGCACAGCACTTTGCACTTTGTTATTTGAATGAGTTGTTGACAGTCCCTACTTATACAAATAGTGATGACTCTTTAAGGAGGACATGCAAAGAATGGAGATAGCAAAAGGGGCAGAGCCTTCAACAAAGTGCTGACATAGAAGCATTAAATGCATCCGGTGATTCATAGGAGTTTCTGATATCTGTACCACTTGCACCGATTTGCATATGTAACTAAGCACCTAAACTGTGGAATGCTGTGTTTAGAAGAAGATACTGTGACTCAGATTTATTTTTATAGAGCAAGTAAAAGTGTGGGCTGTTACTCTTGAGTGCCTGTTCTGCTGTTGTTTTTACATGGTTAGCTTTAGTGTGCACACTGAGGTCCTTGGAAGTGTCACCCCTGTTTTTGGACTCCCTATTATTGTCAGTCCACCTTTTAGCACTTCACCTTTTCTCTTTCCCCAGTTACCCCCCCCCCTCCACACACACACACACACACACACACTTCTCTGGTGTGATTGCAATACATCTGGTGTTTGTCATTATGTTAAGTTGGGTGTAATTCAGTAGTATAGCAAGCAAGAGTATCACAAAAATCTAGATCAGCCCTGTTATAATCCCAACTGGTAATTTATATGTACAGTTATGTTATACATAGATACATTGAATTTGATGGCAGATAATGACCCAACAGTCTATCCAGTCTGCACATTTCCTACCTGACTCTGTGTTCATCCTAAGATGAGTGGATTTACTAGTCCACTTGACCTTGTGGTGCCCCGGTATTCCGTACCCCAGGCTGTTCATCCTCTCCCCCCATCCAGTAGGTCCTACTATCTTTCTGTGCCTCTCCCATCTGTGCTTGAAACCAATCACTGATTTGGCTTCCACTACCTGTTTAGGAAAACCATTCCATCCGTCCACCACCTGCTCCATTAAAAAGTACTTTCTAACTTCCCTTTTGAATTCTCCCCTTTCCACCAACTTCTAACCATGCTCCCCCGGTTATGCTGCTTTTATTCTTCGGAAATAGATCTCTACAGTCAACCCTGTTGATTGCCCTCAATAACTTACAAGTCTCAATCATGTTCCCCTCTCTCTCTCTCCCCCCTGGCCTCCAGTGAGTAAAAACAGAGACTCTGCAGCCTCTCCTTGTATGTCTTTTCCTGCTGCTCCTGGATCATTTTTGTAGTCCTTCTCTGGACCCTCTCCTAGTTGTCTCTGCCCTTCCTTAAGGGGTACTCCAGAACTGTGCGTAGAACTCTAGGTACAGTTACACCACAAAGGTGTAATGGGGCAGTAACACCTTCCTTCTACTACAATAGTGAAGGGAACACCCTAACTATACACATCAGTATTCTGCTTGCCCTTCTCATATGCCTTATTGAGTTGGGCTGAAGAGTTAAGGTTGTTGATGATGATAATGACTCCCAGGTCCCTTTTCTTAGTGGTGTGAACCACCCTAACTCCACCATCCAGTAGTCAGTTTAAGGGATTTCCTATCAATATGCAGAACCTTGCATTATTTGAGATCATATTTGAGTTGACACACATTGGCCAAGCTCTCCAGCCTTAAAAGATTCCTTTTCATATCCCATGCACCTTCACTCATGTCCAGTTCCTGCAACTTTTCGTGTCAGCAATAAAGAGGCATATCTTGCTCTATATACCCTCCCCAAGACCTCTGGGACATCCCATATTTGCCCGTTATTTATTTATTTATTTATTTATTAACTAAGTGCATAGGCAATAGCCCTGCCTATTTTCAGACACGACCTGGGAGAGTACATTATACAGTCATTATAAACAAATACAGTCATAACACATTTACAACAGATATCCATGCAGAGATATTCAGGAATGATACATACAAGCAGGACCATCCACACAGGGATGAACAAGGTAGACTAAGACAAGTTGGGAGGCATGTTTGAAGTTCAGAGAAACCGAAAGTCCCGATGTCCCGACAGCACCTGTCATTGCCCCGGATTTATGACAGTGACAGTAGTGCTGCTGACTGGCATCAGACTCTGGTCCTTTAAAGATGCACAACTGGCCTCCTGGAATAATTGGATCACCAGGACAGAGTGAACGTGCGTGTGGAAAGCAAGTGAAGTCTGGTCAGGTTGGTCGCTCCTCCACTGATACATCAAAAATTGGAAGATTGAATTTGGTGCTTCAGCTACTGTTGAGTGTAAGCAGACTGTCCGCCTGTCTTCATCGAGAAGTTGGAACTTAAGGGACTGGCCGAAGGATCTTGGATTATCAACCCCCCCAGCCTGACTCTTCATGACTGCTGAAGCTTTAGCTGCCTGCCTGCTGAAGTTTGCCTCCTGGCTCCCTTGCTGCTCTTAGTTATGCATGCGGCCTGGAACAAATACCAGAAGCAGCAGCCCCCCGATCTACCTGGCTGGAGGTTTGAGGCTCCATTAGGCGCAGCCCCCCAACACGGCATCAGAACCCATTCCATCAAAGCCCCTACTTTGCTGCCTGCCACTGGAGAAAGAACCAGTTGCTGCCCAGGAAGAGACCAGAGTCATGCTGTCATGGTCCATGGACTGTAGCTCATTTGAGTTGAGTGGTACTGATGCAAAGGTACAGTTAACTGCTACTACTGCTAGCTAGGGCTTCTTTTCTACTAGTACTGCACATTCCAACCATGTCTCTAATCATATTTGGATTTAGAATTTAGGATTTGATCAAGGTGTTTTTTTTAATTTCCCGACCTTATGTTTTGTGGCAATTGGGGCTTGTTTTATATTCAGGTGGTGGGAGCAAGGCAACTTGCTTTCTAAACTTGGAGGCCAGGCAGCTTACCTGACAGCCGACCACTAACAAGTTTTCAAATCTATCAAAATCTATTGTAAATTATGCATTAATGCTTAGCTGATGCTGTCTGAAGTGGCACTAGCGTGGGATGGGAGGACATAGTCATTCCAAAAAAGGGCTTTAGGATGAGAGTTTATGATATTTGCATCCCCTCCTTCCTCTGTATTACACTTGATTTTTGTGCTGTTTTGGGAAGGGAAGTCAGTTGTTTATCTCCCACTCCAGCCAGCCCAGGAGCCCAAGCCCACCATTTATAGTAACAGGCTACAGTTCAGGGAGGGAGTGTTTTGTTGCTGTGTGGGGGGCCCCAAATGGACTTTTTAATTGTTGTTACAAATTGTTTTTCCATACAAAATTACAAATTTCATGCACAAGATTATTCTTTAGTGCCATTAGATTTTCAGGCTCTGTTATGCTCTTAAACCATGTGTTAAATCATTAAAGTGCGAAAAAACAAATAACCACACTGCATGAGCTAGTACTCAAAAAGCAGCTTTATTTAGAATTTAAAAAGCAAATGCCCAGCATAGCACCACAGCATCAGTGTACAATACTTCTACCAGTTTCGCATCTTGTGTTTGGCCCCTTCTACCTCCTTTGTAAGCAAATCAGAAATGTCAGGTTTAGCTGACATGATCTGCCTGTCATGAACCCATGCTGCCTCCTGTTCTGTAGTCCATTAGCCTTCAGGAACTCAACAAGGTATTCTGTTATGGTGGTTTTCAGCGACTCACTACCATCCAGGTCAGGATGACCAGCCTCTAGTTGCCTGGGTTGTCTCTGTCTTCACTCTAGAAGAGCGGCACTTTATTTGCTACCATATAACTCATGTCCCTCAGGATCTTAGGTTGTAGTCTTTCAGGTCCTGGTGATTCACCGAGTTTCAGGGAACTGAGTCCCATGAGTACTCTCCTCTGATGCTATTCCAATCTCCTGTTTGTGTCCATGCTCTCCTAGGAACTAGATCACACATATCCTCTTTTCAATGTAATATACTTTATTGATTTTTATTTTTACAATAGAGACAAAACAAAACAAGAGAACAAAAAGACAAAACTAAAATATGCCAGTAAAATGACAGACAATTCCTAATATAGCAAATGATTACAGAGAGGATTCCATAGAGCCCGATATACAACAGGGAAATATCCCTCGCACAGCTGATGGGCCTATAACAAATTAACAAGGAAAGACATACTGAATCCCACATTAGGCCCAGGTAGCCATAGCTAAGACCTATTTATACTCTAAAGTTAGATCTACTGCTGCCCCCTCTCCTCCCCCGTCCCAATCCTCCCCCCCCCTCCTCCGATACCCCCTCTCCCCCTGGACCATGTACTGTAGGGATGCAGAGATATGGAATGATAAGGAGAAAAATAGGTGGGTTAGGAGAGAGTGGAAGAAAAGATCTCTGCCCTGGAGTCATCTGGGATGGGCGGTTATGACCTTTCACTGGGGGGGGGTTAATGCTCCCCTGTTTCCCGGGGTCAGCCCGATCAGCATTCATGAGAGGGTCTAGGGCAAGTAATTGACCCCAGCAAGTGTTACAAGCCTGTACATTGTCATTCTTTTGGGTTATATGTCTTTCCAATTCCAATGCCAGGAGTAGCTCTGCACGCCACTCCTGGAACAGTGGAATATATTGGTCCATCCAATGATGAGCTATTACAAGTTTTGCTGTAACAACGATGAGAGCCATATGCGCTTGGTGAACTCCTAACATATCTCTTGGAAAAAGCCCAAGGAGACAAATTTGTGGGGTAAAATATGGCTCAAGCCCCAGAATAGGATCAAGGGAGTTTTGGGGTTTTCTGCCAAAGGGTGGAGGCCCAGTCACAGTCCCAAAATAGGTTTTTGGTAGTCCCCTCTTCCTTGCCACATACCTGGCAGAGAGGCGAATTGAGTTTCCCCATACAGTATAAACGAGTAGGAGAAAAGTACATATTGTGCAAAAGTCGGAATTGAAGATACCTCAGCCGATCCTGCTTTTCAGATTTATACAGTCTCAGCCAGACTCTTTGCCAATCTTTGGCATCCGCTGAGAGATTGAGTTCCTGCTGCCAGTAAAAGCAAATGCCGATCGGCAGATGAGGGTTATGAGACTGCAGCAGTTTGCAGAATAGAGAAATTGCATGGGGTTGTAAAGCAGCATCAAGGAGGAGTTGCTTGGCTGAATGGGTTATGGGAAGCCAGGGAGGTGGACCTAGAAAGGAAGAGATTGCTTTATTAAACTGGAGCACCTTAAAGGTGCTAAGACCTCTCTCTCTTGAAGTTTGGCACCTGTGGCTAGCTTACCGTCCACCAGTAACGTTGAGACAGGTGTCCTCCATAGGTTAAAACAAAAGGCTGGCGGTATAGAGCGGCCTGCAGTTTTAAAGTTAGGATTTCCCAAAACCGGCTGGTCAGTGTCATGGAAAAGAGAAACAGAGAGATAAGAGCAGATCTGGTGCAGTGCTTTGACAGACCACCAGAAAGGAGGTAGTTTTAGCGAGGAAGGGAGCTCAGAAGCTTTAGCATAGAGAAGAGATTACAGGTCCAGGCCATGGGACCGGCAAAGTTATTGCTTTAAGGTTAACCAGAGGGGAACTTACCCCTGTGTATGTTCAGCTGTAGGGTTGGGACTCCATCTGAAGATTTTGCTACTATGGAGGGCACAGTAATACAGGAAGAAGTTAGGGAGGCGCAAGCCACCTATATCTTTCGGGTAAGTAAGTTTCAAGAATGCCCGACGAGCTACTTTGCCCTGCCATAAAAAGTCAGATAGGAGTGACTGCAGCTGGGAAAGTCATCTTTTGGTAAGGTAGGGACCGAACATGCCCATGGGGTATAACAGCCTTGGCCGGGTATTCATTTTGATTACACTAACACAACCCCACAGGAACAGCGGGAGGTGCTTCCAGCGAGCTAAATTGATTTTAATAGTAGAGAGTAGTGGCAAAAGGTTAAGCTTAATTGTGGGTGAGAGGATGCGGGGTAACTTGACCCCAAGATAAGTGATGTAGGCTCCCAGGTCAGACCCAAATCCGTGACCCAGTGTTTTTGAACAAGATGATTGAGGGGCATGACAGAGGACCTTCCCGAATTGAGCTTGTAGCCTGAAATCATTGAGAAATGATGAATAATTTGTAGGGCAACAGGGATGGAGGACTGTGGATATTTGAAGCGAAGAAGAAGGTCATCCACATAGGCTGAAAGAGAGAATGAAAGCTGCCTGACTCGAATACCTAGGACCTCCTGACAGGTTTGTAAGGAGCGAATAAGGGGTTCAAGGTAGAGGTTGAAAAGAAAAGGGGAGAGAGGGCAACTTTGCCTAGTGCCACGGGCTAAGGGGAACGGGTCAGAGAGAACACTGTTACAATGAACTCTGGCCATTGGGGAAGAATATAGTGCTCGTATCCAGTCACAGAAGGTAGAAGTGACACCAAATTTAGCCAGTAGTTCAACCAAAAATGGCCATGAAACGCTGTCGAACACTTTTTCAGCGTCTAACGAGACCAACACCAAAGGGATGGGACTGCGTCCCGCCTGAGCCATGAGGTGCAGCACTTTGCGTGTATGGTCAGAAGAAACCCTTCCCCGCAACAAATCCTACTTGTGAGTGTCTCAGTAAACTCTGCCAGACTTGATGCATATGATTGGCTAAGACTTTAGCCATAATCTTGACATCTGAGTTTAGTAAGGAAATAGGGCGGTAGTTGCCAGGCAAGAGTGGGGATTTACCAGGTTTGGGAAGAACCGAGATCCAGGCTTGAGTAAAGAAACAGTCGGTCAGACCAGAGGAGCACAGACCTTTGAAGAGTTGAGAAAGAAATAAGGCCAGAACATCCTGAAAAGCTGCATAAAATGAAGTAGAGAAGCCATCCAGGCCTGGGGCCTTGTCTTTAGGAAGTTGAGCTATCACCTGTTTGACCTCAGAGACAGAAATTTGGGGCTGCTAAAAGAGCTTGTTGTTCGGGGGTGAGAGAGGGTAAGGGGACTGAGTCCAGAAAGCAATCAACATCAAGAGCTTCACCAGAATTTAAGTCCTCAGAAGTGTAAAGAGATTGGTAGTATTGCTTAAAAATTGCTGCTATGTCTCGGGGCTTGGTAACCAGTGGCCCAGGTGACACAGGCTGCAGGCCTTGGATCATGGCTCTGGCTTCCAGTTGTTGGAGCCATAGGGCCAACAATTTCCAAGCCTTTCCCCCTGATTCCAAGTAGCGAAATTTAACCCACTGTAGTGTTAAATCTGCCTTTTCAACTAACTGCCCAAAATATTAGGCTCATAGGGCATTAAGCAGGAACCAGCAATCCAGGCTGGCTGAGGAGGAAAGATCACATTCTAGCACCTTGATTTGGTGCAATAGATGGTGAGTAGTGTCCTCTCTCACTCTCTTGGGTTTGGCAGCTAGCCTGATACATTCACCCCCGATGGCACACTTCACTGCTCCCCGTAACATCTCTAGTGAAGGAGTTGAGCCCAGGTTGTCAAAGAAAAAGTTACGTATGAAACGTTCTAAAGACTGAGTCACAAACGTGTCTCATAGGAGGTTAGAGTTGAGTCTCCAGGTTCTGTCCTGAGCCTCCCCAGAGAGTGTTCCATGTAGACTGGGGCGTGATTGGAGAGGACCATGGGGAGAATGTCGCACATCAGTAACCTGGGGAGAACCAACAAAGAAGTCAAGAAGTAGTCAATGCGAGAATGGGATTTGTGGGGGTTAGAATAAAAGGTGTATTGCTTATCTGAGAGGTGCAGCATCCGCCAAGGGTCTCCCAGTCCCAGATTATCCATCAACTCTCGAAGGCCCCTTTGAGCTGGGGAAAGGCCTTGGCGATGCCCTTCCGATCTGTCAATTTCATTATGAAAGACTAGGTTCCAGTTGCCTCCTAAAATTAGGGAGGAGGCCAGGAGAGAAGAAAGATGAGACAGGAGTTTAGCAAAAAAGCTAGGAGAATCTGAGTTGGGGCCGTAAAGGCACCCCAAGATTACTTCTGTATGACAGAGATGGACATGTAAAAAGATAAAGCAACCCTCAGGGTCCAGGATCTTGTCTATCAGCTGAAACAAGGTGCCTCTGTTAATTAAGATGCCTACAGCACCCTTTTTATTGCTGGTACCGGCTCCAAAGGCTTGGACGACCCACTCCCTGTGAAAAAGCAGGATGTCCTCCTGCTTTGTGAGTTTCTTGCAAAAACACTATCTTGGGATGGTATTTTTTAAGGTGACAAAGTACCATGTAATGCTTATGTTTGGCATTTGCCCCCTTTATGTTACAAGACAGGAATTTAAACACAGCCCCCATGTCTAGCTGTTAAAGAGAAAAGTGAAAATCCCACTCTCCAGGTGTAGAGAAAAGCCATTAGACAAGCTCCTGCTCCTACAGTATCCCTATCACCCCTCATCCTCCCCATAGAGTACCATATAAGAAATAGCAGTCTGGACAGACAGGGAAATAAGAATAAGTCCAACAAACATGCCCAGCACCCCCCTCCCACCCACCATCCACCAGTGGAACCCCCCAAATCCAACATCCCTACCCCCACCCCACCATCCATACTATGTACAATATAATTACCCACAGCCCTAAAGGCCATACAACAACTTTCTCTATGTACATGATGTAGTACACCCTCAGAGCAGGCCCCCCTCCCCCCGGCTCCCTTACCTCATTAGGTAACTAATGAAAAAAGGTTGGGCCCTGAAATCCCCAACAGACAAAAATACAGGCAGAGCCCTTGACTTTGTAAATTACGAACAACAAGGCACCCCCCTGTAATCCGTTATTGTTCCCATTAGTGGAACATGATGGTCCAAGAAACCCCCCAGAGACCATGTCCACAGGATGGACTAAGACGCAGACAATGAAATCACAACTGTTGACCAAACAACCAAGGCACAGGTGTGTGTGTCGAAGGCCGCATCGGCACCCAGACAACTGAAAACCAACTTGGGCGAGTAAGTACAGGTCCCCACGAGTAGCCTGCCGAAGACCAGGAACCTCCAGGTCAGGTCAGCACCCCCCCCCCATTGCCACACCAATACCACTCTTTATGAATCAGCGGAGACAGTAGGGCCCCAGCCTCTAACAAGTGTAGCAAGACAGCTCAGAAAGATCAAGACTTAGGAGCAGCCACAGCGGTTAACTCAGAAAACATACAGTAACATGTGTGGCAAATGGCTCCTCAGACTTAAGCCCGAGAAAGAGATGAATGTGGCATTAAAGTGGCCCCAGGAAGGGGGGGAGACCTCCCCACATCCCTAAGACCTGCCATGTTAACATTTGCTGCAATGGGGGCAAGGGCACTGGCAAAGACTGATGCTGTTCCAATTGAGGGGGAGCCCATGGGTCTCCTCCTTGCTTCACGGCCCATCAACCTGGTATACCAACATAAGGGGGGACCAGGAGAGGACATGCCCTTGCCAAGAGTCACCCCAGCTCACAGAGACAGGCGAGGAGTGCGGGGGCCTGCAGAGGCCTGTGCCATGGTGCAGCCTGACAGGGAGGAGGGGGAACCCACCTGACCCGGGCCCTCATTCTCAACAGTACCACAAGTAGGGCACCTACCTTACATCATCCAAAGAGACCACCAGGCATCCTAGCATCCCAATATCCCAGTCATTCCCTTTCAGGACAGAGGTTATCATTGGGTATGGTGAAGGCAGTGCTGGCCATCAGGGTAACATCTTTGGGTCTGGACAAAGGACTTCTGGTAGTCTGAGTCCATAGACAGCTGCAATAGGTCCCAGTTCTGTGTAAGCCCTGGGGGCATGTAAAGACTGGCAATTCCAGGGGTCTAACAGTGAAAGCAGTCTGAAGTTCAGAGACAGGAAAAAAGAAAGTGATTAACTATGCTCCAACTTAACTAAAATCCTCAATATAAGCAAACAGGCATTTTCAACAGAACCAAGTAAGTGTCATTTAGGAGCCTGAAACAAACCCAGAAACAGGGTTGGGAGTTCCAGCCTTGCCTGCTATGCAGAGCTGAATGACCTTGGGAATCCCTGTTGTGTGATTTGGAGTTTAGCTGGGTAAAGCATCTTGAACAGGATACCAGCTGCAATAAATGTGGAGATGTAAGAATTGAAGTCAGCCCTCTTAAGCCTTACAGAATGTGGGAAGTCCTGGGAGATTCTTATTTTGTGACCCTCCCAAATGAGCTCCTTCAGGTCTCTGAGCTTGGCCAAGATGTACACTTTAAACAAATTAGTGGACGAGGTAGAGGGTTTGGGGGGGCTTTGGTCTTAGCGTCCTGTGTGCCCACTCCACAATATAGCTAGGGCCGTTGCTGCAAAACTTTTGAATGAAAAGGACTGGGTTCTGACCCTCTTCCCCTTCTGGTAACCCCAGTAATAACAAATTGTTTCTTCTGCTACATCCCCCGAGGTCTTCAACCTTTTCTTCGAGTTTAGCTATCTTGCGATGTATGGCTGTCACATCACCCTCCCATCTGCCCTTCCAGTCCTCCAATGAGCCGACCCTAGCATCTGCACCTCCCATCCTTAATGAGACTGATTCTGTGATGGCCTGCAGGCCCATGAGCTGTGCTGTAATCACCAGAAGCGCCTCTTTAATCAGGGACAGCTCCAAGAGAAACTTTTCTTCTGTGAGCGGCATTGGAGAGGCAGACAGCTTGGTGATAGCAGCTGTCTGTGTTTTTGTTTTCTTGGTCACCTTCCATTTTTCTGGCATGTTTGGTGGGGTGTGTACAGGCCCTGTAGGCCGCATCTCCAACTCCATTCTTTGGAGAGCGAGGGAGGAAGATTAGCGGAAGACCAGCGCCTGAAACACGGATCAGAGGTGGCAGAGAGTACAGAACCGGCTGAAACTATGCCAATGAGTGCAAATCTATGTTGGGTAAAGGCAAAAAAGCTACAATTTAGGGAGCTGAGGAGGGGAGCTGAGAAATGTGCGTCTCACCCGCTCTGACGCATCACGTGACCCCTGGATCCCACATCCTTAACACTCATGGGCTTTCCCAGTGGTGGCTCCATTCATTTAGAGCTCCCTTTCTTTCCATTTCAGACATTCACCCTCAGATGAGGCATTAAAAAAGGGCCTAAAATATGTTTTCATCAGTCTTTGGAGGCTAGTAACTGTATGCATCTATTCCTCAGCACTTCGTCTTGCATAACAATAGTAGTTTAATGTGACTATATGTTTTATTGCGTATTGTACTCTGTGAAGCAACCTGAGCTCTTTGAATGCTATACAAATAAAATTGCCTTGTCTTCTGGGAGTGGTGCATTGCTGTCTACAGTAAAAACTGAACAAAAATATTTGTTTGGATATCTACTTTTTTGCTGTCATTATCACACCTACCTGCCCTAACACTTCAGTCTGACAATTCCCTCTTTTGTTTTCTCGTTTTTTAACATAACAAAAGATGGCTTTATTATTGTAATCTTTTTCTTCGCCTTTTGCCTCACACTTGGTTCAATGGTGAGGGGGTGTAGAATCTGGGTAGGAGTTGGTCCACTGATGAGTTGGGGTGATCTGCCATCTCTCTCAGTGTATTTAATCCTCTGCAAGGGTGGCACTTAGATCTTGTGCTTAGGATGCCAGGCTCCCAAAACTGTGTCACCAACATGGGTTGCGATGCACACTCACACAACCTCTCCTCCCGCTGGAGTGCCCAAAAATGATTATGAAATACAGTATAAGCCACTTTCAGACTTTGTTCAGTTAAAATAACTCACTGTCAGTGTCCAGCAAATGCACCTGCATCACAGAGAGGCAGGGTGCATATGCAGTTTGCATAGATGGATGTGTCCACTAGGTCAACCAATCCATCAATTACATAAATAAATTTCACTTTATTCAGGATAAAACCCATTCAAGCAAAGCTTGTCTACAATGGAGTCCTGTTAAGACAAAATATCTTATGACACGTGAACATTAGACAGACATTAATAGTGCTAGATACAATCTGTGTACAGCTTACATTGCATTCTTTGTTTACAAACTGTAGGCATAACAAAGTTTCAAGTGCAAGGTATAGGGATGGAAGCTCACAGTTGTTGTTACTCATGTTATGTCCCTCGAATGATGGCAGTAAGGTTTATGGCTAGAGGAAACTGAAAAAAATGCCATGACTTTTGCGCTGGAGGGCAAGGGGCAGTCTACCAGGTACTGGGGTTCTGGCAGGGAGTTCCATGCAGCTAGGCATCTGTGACTGAAGGTGAGGGACCTGTGAATCATATTTATGTGTGGGACAATCAATTTGAGTGAGCCAATGTAGTGCAAAGATCTAGGACTGGACTTGTGGGTAAGCCTTGAGTGCAAATAAGAGGGGACAATGCCTCTGACACACTTCAGAAGAACAAGATGAAGTGCAGGTCCCTCCTGTCACCCAGGGATTGCAAGTTTAATGCACTGTGGAGCCAACAATGGTAAGTGTCATAAAGACAGTCAAGTATCAGCCTGGCTAGCTTGCAGCAAAGCACATCTAATGTGGACAATCTGGATTTGGAGGAACCACGGAGGAAGATGTCCATGAAATCTGTTTGTTCATTTTATTTTTATGTTTGCTTGCACGCATGTGCAAGAAACGTAGTGCCATCATCCGAGTTTTCGGAGGTGTGTCACCCTCCGCCTCCAATTCAGTGTGTTGGCCTTGGCCTGTAAACCAATGCTGCATGCTGGAGCCTGTGACAAGCTCCAAAATGCAGTGGCATACAGTTCGAGGGAGCTATGCTTCAGTGAGCAGTGATAGAATATCGCCTGCTCGCCCAGCTCCCTACACACACACACACACCGCAGCAGCAGCGCCGCGCCTGCGTTTTGCCCCCCGCACCACTCTATAGCCGTGGTGCCCAATCCCCGCCAGCTGTGCTGTGCTTCCTCCCCAAGTCTTCCAAATGCCGCTGGGTCCCACCCCAGCATGGCAACTGATGTATGGCCGATGGGGTGCCCAATCCCCGTCGACTTCCGCCCAACCGTCCTTGTGCCACACTGGAGCCCTCCCAGTGTGGCAAATGTCCCGTCGTCTTTTAAAAAAACACCTGTATAGCAAAGCGGTCCCACGCAGTCTCCAGCCCCCTCCACAGCCGCACCCACCCTGCGCACCCAACCTCCCCACCCCCTCACCCCATACTTACCTCCGGACACGGTGGGGACGATCTTGATGGACGAGAACATGTCTGCACTCTTCAAAGCCGACTGTGAACTGAGGAATTGCCGGTAAGCTGTATAATGGGCTAGATAGGGGTTTTTCAACTTTATTGTATATCTCAGGCATTTTTTGGAATTTTTGCACCAAATTTTCAACATGGGTTTTTTGGGACCCCTCCTCATGAATTCTTGCACTGTCATGGCATTACTTGGGCCCAAAGGGTGATTTTGAAGCCACTGCGTGAAATCACCTTTCCGGAACGATTAATGAAACGACACTGCCAGTGTTCATAAGGTGGGCTCTCAAAAAGACTATTTTCCTTAAAATGACTGTTTTCTGAGCGTGCGTTGCGCAGTTCCTACGCACGCTCATAAGTTCGTGAATTTTTGATATTTTCACTCCAGATTTTCAACATTGCCATTTACCACCTTCTTATGAACAGTACAGCTGTCATTTTCATATCTCACCCAAAATGTGTTTTGCGTATTAGCGCACAATGGCACAATCGGTGTCTCGAAATCAATGTCAGGACATTAAGAAAATCACAGTGACACAGTTCATGAGCAGAGGTCTTAAAATGGCTATGTTGAAATTGATGAAAAAAATTCAAAAATGACTGTTCGTGACCGTGCATTGCACGATTCTTATACTGCAGCTCGTAAGTTTGTGAAATTTCAATATTTTCACTCCATATTTTCAGTATTGCCATTTTACCACACCTTCTTATGAGCAGTGTAGCTGTCATTTTTCACATCTCACCCAAATGTGTTTCCTGCCATGTGGTGCAATGGGCGCGGTCGGTGTCACGAAATCAGTATGCGGGACACATTGAAAATCACAGTGACACTATTCATGAGCAGAGGTCTTAAAATGGCTATGTTGATAATTTGGTAGAAAAAATTCCAAAAACTGACTTTCACGAGCATCGCGTTGTACAGTTCCCTCGCATGCTCGTAAGTTACTTAAAATTTTCAATATTTTCATTCCAGATTTTCAACATTGCCATTTTACCACACTTCTTATGAGTAGTACAGCTGTCATTTTCACATCTCACCCACAGCGTGTTTCCATATATGTAACGCACAATGGCGCAGTCGGTGTGCGATCAATATCATATAGGATGAATTAAGAAAATCCAGTGACACTGTTCTCATGAGCAGAGGTCTTAAAATGGCTATGTTGAAATTTGATGGAAAAATTCCTAAAATGACTGTTTCGCAGTGAATTGCGCAGTTCCCTACGCCTGCGGCTCGTAGGTTGCGAATTTTCAATATTTTCCTCCAGACTTTCAACATTGCCATTTACCATACCTCCTTATGAGCAATACAGCTGTCATTTCACATCTGGGCCAAAATGTGTTTCCGCCAATGTAGCGCACAATGGCGCAGTCGATGTGCGAAATCAATGTATGGGACACATTAAGAAAATCACAGAGACACTGTTCATGAGCAGAGGTCTTAAAATGGCTATGCTGAAAATTTAGTGAAAAAACCTAAAAATGACTGTTTTATGGCGTGCATTGCGCAGTTCCTATGTGCATGCTCGTAAGTTTGCAATTAATATTTTCACTCCAGATTTTCAACATTGCCATTTTATTACACTTCCTTATGAACAGTACGGCTGCCATTTTTCATATGTCGCACAAAATGTGTTTTCGCACATGTAGCGCACAATGATGCTGTTGGTGTGCGAAAGCAATGTTTGGGACAGATTAAGAAAATCACAGTTACACTGTTCATGAGCCGAGGTCTTAAAATGGATTCTAACTTCAGGGGGAGCAGATTTCGGGGAAAGTTAAAAATCATGGGGCTGTGGAATAATGTTTCCATGACCCCACATAACACAGTCTAAGTCCTGAGTGCTTTAAAATTCTTGGAGACCAGGAGTAGAACCTTTGTCTCCATTGGCGCTGTCCAAGCTGCTTGATGCCCCAGCCCTCCATGTCACAGGAGCAGCTCAGCCAGCCTCCAGGATCCCGGTGCTCTTCTGTTTCTGCAGCACCGAAGACAGCAAACTGAGAGAGTGCTTACAGCAAGCATTGTAAATCCCCCTCATTGTTGCTGATAGCGCTTACCAGACTAGTGCTGCGAACTGCGGCACTATTCTGGTAGCACTCATCTAACTGGTACCCTGCTGGCCATGGCCAAAAGTGACAGCAGTTCAAGTATAAGTGCTAGATCATCAAATACATGGTCTAGCATTTACAGTGTTCTGTGGATGACCAGGATCTTTGGGGAGCCCATGCACCTTGGGGACACTGTACCCCACACATCACCTGCCCTGTCTGATGTGCCCCATATCAGCTGCCTCATGGGCTGGGTAGGGTAGGGTAAGATATTACATTTAATGGTGTCACTGGGGTATTAGGCAGTCAGATACTATGGATGGTGGGAGCTGGCCAGTGTAATGGCATCAGGCTCTAGAGGCGTCACCATGGGTGGGTGGGCAGAGAGGTCAGGGAGGTCATTGACATGTTCAGTGACAGTGCACAGGTATCAGCATGCTATATGTCACTGACATCCACTGTAGCTGTTACGAGTGTCTGCATCTGTCAGACAGCTGCTACCATCACTGCTGCTCAAAAGTTATGTTGACCCCCCCCCCGTACCATCAGAACACTCAACCCTGCTAGGCAGCAACTTGCCAGTAGAATTGGACGTCATTCAGTCCTGCACCTGGTAATAGTAAGAAAACAGTATATTGTCACTGATGGTACTTCTACATGTAACCCCTAGGTGACATTATCCCAAGGGCTACTACCCCTGCCTGATTGGCTAGTTGCAGGTTAAGGGGCCTGGGTACTGAAACAGGTGCCTCCACCTGGAGGACAGGGTTATTAGTAACAAGGCTAACCTGGGTACAGCCCTCCGGGACACTGTAACCCCCCTTTTTCTCCTCTAGTGGCCTAGACAATATGCAACAAACACTTTCATAGTAGCCCCTATTCAGCATACGGCGGACAACTTGGCCCTAAGTTGGTTTGCAAACTATCTTGTGAACAGAGAGCAGTAGGTCAAGGCTGAAGGAGACCTATCGCCAAAAAAAGTACTCCTTAGAGGTGTCCCCCAAGGATCCATACTTGGTCCACTTCTTTTGTCATTTATATTAATCAAATTGATACTGGCCTAAAGTCATTTAGTATCCATCTCTTCACTGATGATACAGTGCTATACATTGACAGATCAACTCCGGATCAAGCCATTTTGGACCTCCAGAATGATTTTGACATCCTCCAAAAAAATCTATTCAACTTGAAACTCCTCCTCAATGCCAAAAAAACTAAGGCCATGATTTTTTCTCCACTGGTCCCTCATCTAAAAAAAAACCAAAAACAGATAACGTTCCTCACATAAGCACCCTTTTGGGAGAAGCCCTGAAGTTTGTGGAACAATTCATGTACCTGGGGGTCTGGATTGACTACCAATTGTCCTTCACTGATCACATTGAAGAACTTACTAAGCAACTGCATCAAAGACTCAGTATTTTCTTCAGGATCAAGCACTCACTAACCCAGGAGGCTAGAAAACTCCTAGTCCACACTACCTTCTTGCCTCTCCTAGACTATGCAGACATCCTATATGGCCATAGTACTAGCACAGCTCTCTCCAAGCTTGATACCCTGTACCACAGAGCCCTTAGGTTCATTTCAGATGCCCCTTATGACACGCACCACTGCATCCTCTATTCTTCTGTAGGCTGGAGCTCTCTTAGCTTCAGGAGGCAAAAGAATGCTATTCTATGGACATATAAGGCAATCACTCATAAATTATCTCAGTACCTCACAAGCTGCCTAACTCCCTGCATCCCTATTGCCTATTCTCTCAGAAGTCTTACCATCTTATCTCTGGCTATCCCTAAGGTTAAAACACACTTTGGTAGCACCTCAATAAGCTTCACTCTTCCTATGCTCTGGAATAAGATCCAGAAAACCTTAAGGCTCGCTTCCCCTGTCACGTTCTCCCTCTTCAAATCCTTGTTCCTGAGGACCTCCCTGAGGTCTGTCTTTGTTTCTAGTCAAGGTCTTAACATCACGATTTGTTACTGCTTAAATTCTGGACTTAAACCTCAACCATTGCCTGAGGTGTCATTTGATTCCTCCCTTCTGTCATTGTCCAAATCAAGGTCCCAACATCACGATCTGTCTTTGATTCAAATATTGGACTTAAACCCCAACCACTGCCTGTGGCATCCGTTGTGTTTCTCCCTTAGAACAGTCCTTCCTGCCTAGGCCATTATATCCGACCCTTTCCTATCTCATCTGACCTTCCCTCCCCACTCCCTATACCTCCCTCCCCTTCCCACCCCACTTGCCAGGCCATGCGTATAGTACTTATCAAAGGACTCTGACATCTCAATCTTCTTCACATTTTGATGCTAGAGGAGCTGCCACTTCTGCTCACTATGACTCCTCCAATGATATTTACTGTATAAACTTTAGCTCATTACCTTATGTCCATATATCTGTATCTATGCAATTGTATTTAAATGGCACTACCTCCTGCTGAACCTATTGCTATGTTCTGGTGGAAGTATCTTGTTGCATGTGATGGTTATATGTTATTATGTTGTTATTATTACTATGTAATTGTTATGTACGTTCACTCAACCTTTTATATATTAACCCTGTTGGCAATTGTTTTGCCCCAGGTCCATCTTGTAAATGAGCTTGTCTCAATGATGTTCCGCCTGGCAAAATAAAGATTTTGATTGATTGATTGATTGATTGATACAAATCCCCACACTGTTTGCACTTGCCACCAGGGCTGGTTCCACCAGTTTGACCCTGGAGACCCCCTATAAAACAAGGTTAGGCACAGCAAATAACAACAGTACAGTGCTTTTGGTACAAACTGGAACCATAGTCAGATTAAATGCAAAAAGAGTTAGATCTGATTTATTCAGGGGAATTGAACAAGGGAGGGGCATAATCAGGTTGATTGATTCGAAAACTGATCTAGTCAGGCAATTATGAATGCACTTTTAGTCTCTGCATAATCACACGCTCTGGGTGCCCAGATGGAAGTAAGGTGGGCTAGTCTGGAACATTGCCCAGGGTAGGCTGGTGTCACAGCTGGTTGGGGCCCTGTGATGAAAAGGAAAGGCATGCACAACCACACACACTTTGTAATCCAGAGCCTGAAGGCTCAGTTCGTGAAAGGAAAAACAACAATGCAATCAGATGACAACACTTGAGATTTGGCTGTTGTTGCAGGGAGCTACCCTGATTGTTACTCACACTACCCAATACGAGACACAAGGTAGACAAAATGGAGACTGCAGGTTGATGACTGGTTTGCCAGGAGAAGCAAGGCCCATGTGAGTCACCGAGGTGTCATTCCTGTTTGAGATGGTTGAGCAGGGGGCTGATCCCCGGGCGAGTATCTCGTCGATAATGGTTTCTGTGCCTGAAGTAGCTGGCTGGGCCAGGTGGCAAAGCTCAGGCTGGGTGGAACAGTTCGGATTTCGAGTCCAGTAGTGCTGGATGCAGCTTCCAGAAAGCGTGGCACATTTACACAGTGAGGAACCAAATCGTGACCCACTAACAGCACACAGCACATTTATAGTAAAGCAATCACCATACCACAATGCAGATGCAGTTTTGCTGCAATATCAGTGTCTCTGAGCAAAACCGGGAATTCTGTGGTAAATGGATGTCCTGACAGGCCGATCGCAGACAGCAAATCTTCGGTCTTCTTCAGGTTTAAATCTGGTTACTCTTCAGTGGCTTTATCACACTCCAATTCGGATACAGTCCGATTGCTAAGCCTTTCAAAGGATTCCCTCTAGAGGGACAGCAGGCAGACAGGCCAAACTCAGGCTTTCCACCAATCTCCCGCTCGAACTATGCAGGAGTTGCCGCTCAAATCACTCGAGCTGTTTACTCTTCAAACTCTAACTCCAAACTGACACGCTGCAGCAGGCAGCTTGGGAATTTCCCTTCAGTCCAAAAGGTTCTGGTTGATTGAGCCATCAGTCTTTCAAAGCCAGGGCTCCCCCTCAGGTCCATTTAGAGGCCAAAGTGCAAAAACTACAATTCCAACAGAAATTTGCTCCCACAAGACCCCTGAGGACAGACACCATTTTAGAGTCCCCAAAGGTACTGATTGGTCCCAATAGGCAGTCCAGAACCAAGATGGTGGGGCAATACTGAAATGTCCATGCTGCAAAGGAAGGCAGGTTAGACAAACTGCAATATTATTATTATTATTATTAAAACAGGTAAACAGTAAACAGGCACAGTTCCTAGCAAGGCCCCTCTGCGCAAATAGTGATGGCAGAATGGAGCAATAACACTGCAGCCCGGGTGGGACTCGAGCCTGAGACTACTTGGTCTCTACCCAGATTAATTTTACACCACAAGATAAGCAGCTCCTAAAGAGACAGGCACAGAGGCTAACAGGGCACTCACATGCAAACACTTTTAAATCGCTAGGACACAGAACACCAGCCTGGCAGTGGGCATTTAGGCAAGCCCAAGGAAGACTTTTGGGAACCCCCATTTGCAGGGGGGGTTGCATACATGTGCAGCTTGGCTGGGTGTGCAGCGGCCTGCTGGGGAGGAGTCATCCCAGTAAGCACTGGTATATACTGCTGTTCACATAGTTGATCACTGGTATCATGCTGTGATGTGATATTATATGTTTTCAGCTGTCACTAATTGCTCCGCACATACAGTATGCTTGTGCCTGGACTGTGTGCCCTTCTTCTTATTGTCCGATCACCCCTATGTAGGTTGGGGCTCAACTTCTCAAGCATCCGTATCCTCTTGTAGATTTCTGACATTTTGCCAGCTGCCAGTCATGTTGGTACAGGGTACATGTGCTATAAAGGCTGGAGAGTACTCACTGACATGCACCATGTGGATTGTATAAGTATGGTTCTGTCACAGTTGTCATCAGAGTTCACAATAGAATGCTTTTGATTACCTGGACTGCAGCAGGCAGGTCGGAGAGCTTGGAAAATTCAGCCCATAAAATCTATACATTATGCCTATGGGATTCTGCAATACCAGGGACTACACACATCTATGCACTAGCCAAGACCCAATAGTGTACATTTACCCCCTCTGTGAGGACACTGGGCTAAAGTCAACAATCCTTAGTGGAACTGCAGCTACACTAGTATGACAGAATAAGGTGATTAACCAAGGTTATCTTTAGAATTGTGCTATGACACTAACTACACATATATGGACCTAACCCAAGACCCATACTGCACATTTGTTTGCTGCCTCCTCTATGGGGACTACTGGGTTGAAACTAATTGCCCTTATCAAAGGCATGAAATACACCAGTAGGACAGAAAAGGCTGATCAATGGAACTTATACAGTATATGGCCCAAGGAATAACACTTGAAATAAATCTTTTGTTTTATATTCTATGGGTTAACCATTGTCCCTTCCTCCTAGTGTTATTTCTGGATTTCTGGTTTTCTCAAATTGAAGATCTTAATTTACCAGCATCTTCTGTGAACAAACAAAAGAAGCATTCACATATTCTCACTGATTGCGCTTCTAGTGACTTGGACAACACCTCGGTGCTTGGTCATGGGAAGAACATGTATCAATAAGTCTGACAGCCCATTTCCATACTCCTTCTACGGAGTTATTTATTTCATACCTGTATATATTATCATGCCAATAAAGGTATTGGAATCTGAATTTGAGTGCAACATTTGAGAAAAGGGCAAATTAAAGTTTTTTACACTGAAACAATTTCTGTATTGGTTAACACTGCTGTTTTAAGAAAATTCAAAAATATACTCTATGGGGCATAGCCAGGATTTGGTAATGGAAGAAGTCCACTAAAGAAATCCCATTATTTAGTCCACGTGTACAAAAAAAAATTATGAAAACATTTTGTAAGCAAAGGACCAGGCACCACCTCTCACCCCATTCCACTCAGATTTGATGTTTAATTTGACATTCCCAGCCAACAAGCAGCCAACTGGATTGTCTTCAATAGTTTAACAGTTTAATTTTGTCTGGAGAGCAGCATAAGCTTGTCCCTGTAACTTAGATGACTAACCAGCAGAAAAATACAGTCTGACCATGGGTAGTCTACCACTTGGGTCTGTACATCTTATCTGTATAGATGGCTCAGAGGCATACCCACCAACCCAACCAAAAGTAACAAGGTGACAACATGCTCATCTTTCCTTTCTATCTGACCCACTGATTACTGGATTTTGGTCAGGCTGGTGCAGACAAGACAGTCAACTCCCTGACCGCTCTCTCTGTAATGGAATGCAGCCCCCCTTAGAGACTGATACACACCTTGGTACCAAAAGAGACAGCAGAAACAAATGAAAAATGAAAACAATAAACACACGTGATGAGGGCAATTGGGACTTGCAGTAAGCATGGCTGTTTGAGCAGCCTAATGCATTTTGGGGACTTGGGGGATGCCTAACAGGGGTGTGGCTAGAACAAAATGCAATATGTATGCCAGAATCCTCTTTGGCTCCTTGTTAGCAACCCATTTGTATAAATAGCCCTGTTTGTTGCCCTTCTGTTTTGTATGCCTCATGTTACACTTATGAAAGTACACAAGAAGCAGACCCCCCCCCCCAACATAACAGTACAAATTTTATGTATTGTTTTTAGTTTGGTAGTGGTTTCAAAAGAGCGTGTTCTTTAGTCTGAAAGTGCCAGGTTGCCAGCCCCCTTCTCCCTGCAGTCCATCTGTCATCTATTTGCCTATTAACCTGAAACCCAAACTAACTAGCCAGAAAACAAGACTGGGGGAGATTTTCCCCAAAAGGATGCAGCTCCACTGTCATTCAGCCCTGATATGTGTGTCTGTCTTTCCTTCTCCCCTGTCCCTGCACACATGAGGTACATGCCACAATAGGATAGAGGGTGGAGGGGGGGCTATATGTGGAGCTTTAGGCTGGAACTGATTTTCATAAAAGGAACAATTATGGTGTTCACTCAATAGGACTGCCACTGTGTGAAACTCCATAACCATTTCACAAGTACCTGGAAAATTATGCTTTCCTTACAGCCAGGTTAAAACAGGGCTACAGTACCTCAGGTTTTTCTGTGAACACAAAATGTCAGTATCTTCTTGTGCCTCATACAGAACAAAGAAAACTCCAGGGGGCAGAATGCAATAACCACGTCTTATTTTATGTAACAGTAATTGCCAGCAGCACCTTGGAACGAGACAGGGTGGGCCCTGAGTGGTAAAAAACAAACAAACTAAATATGTCCAGATGGAGGGCAGTGGATCTTACACATCAGAGTTCACCTGTGTGGGCTTCAAGAGCTGATGCCAGGGGTCACGACATGGACGATGCACTGATATGGGTATCCTGCCATACTGTATTGGTACTGTATCTCAGCCCAATAATGATTAGGTACTGTAAAAACTAAGTTGCTCCCTCTCCCCCTAAATAAAATGAAAAACCATCCACCACCACAGAAAGTTTCAGTCTGTGTGTAGGGAGTGGTGTGTTCTTATTAGAGTAACTCAAACAGAGACATTTCTTCTCAGCCAGAAAGACCCATTTCTGCTGTTCAGTTGGATGTCATTTTTGCAATAATCATTACAGACCAGCAAGAAAAAGGTAAGTGTGCTTCTCAGCGAAGACCAGAATAAATCAAAGCACCAGTGGTTCTGAGGTGGGTCAGGCTCTCCCACTCAGAGGCAGGACCCCACTGAAAATGAGCTGTGGTATCACAGCTCAGCTATAGTCTATAAAGAAATAGCTTGTAAAGTCTGTTGGAATACAGTGTATGGAAAGCACTGCATAAGAGAAAATTCTACACGTTTCTATAGTCCACTCACTACCAGTATTTGATCAAAATATCAATGGTAGTGAGTGACTCAAAATAAATATTTCCCACTTTGATTTCCTATTTTCCTCAATGACCTTGGTTCTTACTTTTCCTCCACTACAGCTCTTGGATTGGAGGACCACAGGGAGAGTCAGTTTCTTTCCTCAGTAACAGCCCAGCAGTCTTATAAAGAATGACATGCTTGCTTGATCACTGGTAGCCCCAAGAGGACCAAGGCAATGGTGCACACAATACACTTGCTCTTTCAGCAGAAGAGTCACTCATCCACTACAGACCAATGGATGAGACACCCAGTACAGTTGGAAGTAACATATTTGAGAAGCAGTGCAATACAAAGGTAGTTTGAAACAAGCACAGTATTCAGGATGCATAAGCAATAAAAAGAAGACAATTTCAAGTTTGTTTTGGTTTTTGTAAATCCAAGGCATATGCATGCATTCCTTCTAAAGCATAGAACTCTATGCAAAGCATCATAGGTAGGCAAATTTGAATGTGTGTATATATGTGTGGGGTAAGCTGTGTAGGAAATCTCAACTAGCACTTTATTATACAGGCCATGTCACTACTCAGACCTCACCACAGCTGACTCACATATTTTAAATGCAACAATAATCTTTCAAATCTGCACAAAAGAGTTTGCATGACAACAAGAGACACTGAAGACTATGCTTGCAGCCTAAAAAGTGTTAGAGAAATATTTTGTCTGCATCCAAAATGACAGCAGCATTTTCTCAGTGGTTAGTGCCTGTGACAGTGTTCGTGTGTTTATTTATTTTTGTTTGTAACATGGCTGTGCAAAATAGTGAGGCTGGACTGAATGAAAGTCAGGAAGTGAGCATGGATTAATTCTCAATTAATGCAGTACCCTCACCAGACGCAGCAGAACATCATAACAGAGCGGGGTGCACAGCAGTGTGAGCAGCGAGCCAACAATACGGCACTTATGACTGCAGTCTTATAGGAAGCAAATCTGGGCAAAAAGAATGCGAAAGCCCTTCAACTATGTGCTGCTCCGACCAAAGTGATTTCAAGTGGCAGAAACCTAGGATGTTACAGCACAAATAAAAATCTCCACTTGCCTGGGTGAGCAATGTGGATGACCATGTTGCCCTTATCCCTGTTGAACAGCATGACCCCGCTTGTCCCCTGCTCACAAGCCCAGGGTCACTGTAGTCAGACCCAGTAGTGGCACCTACAGTAACAGTGTCAGCAGTGGTGCCTACAGTAATGGTGTCAATGTACATTGTACATGGTGACCTGTTCATCCTGCTTGCTACGCACAGGATTCTTGAGCAGTAGGTGCAGATGAAAGAGCCCATGACAGTCAGAGAAATTGGGTCATGTTGGTCACAGTGAAAGCACTGTCTGTTGGGTGGGAGGCACCAGTTGCTGGAGGTGGGGGGGAGAGAAAGAGCGAGAGAGAGAGGGAGGGAGAGTGAGAGTGAGTGAGTGAGAGAGAGAGAAGTGCTGCCCCCGTCCACAAGAGTGGAGACCCGGGGGAGTGGAGGGGTATTTGCACTGTGTCTTGGGGAACAGGGCTAACACAGCAGACAGCATGGGGGGACAGGAGGAGTGTTGTGTCCTGGGGCAGGGCTATCAGGAGTGCTCTGGTATCTCAGTTCAGCAACAAACAGTGAGTGAGCGTCACTGTGCACCTTGTGCAGAACTTCCTTTTACTCCAGCCTTTGTAACATAGCAACTGCGAACCCAGTACAACAAGCGGGAGCACAGAACAGCGCAAGTGCTGCAAGGACAAATTCTTGTTTATCATAATACAAGCTAGTGCTGTTTACTGTTGCTGCTTGTTGTTCAGGGCTTGTGCCTGCCATGTTAGAAGCGTATTAACCCACTCAAGAGCATGGGTCTACTTGAGAATTAATCCATGCTTGGGTGGTTGGAGTCACTTGGCTTGTGGCTTGGTGCTCCCCCCACCGCAGACATGGATTAATTCTCAAGTAGACCCACGCTCTCGTGGGTTAATGCTTACTTGGTGGCTGGATAAGAAATCTGGACCAGAGGACATCTTAGAGCCATAACCCAGGCTACTTCATAGCAACCGAGTACATCACAGAATGCCAGGGGCTGCTGTAGACTCACTCTGTGCATGAGTGTGTGTGTGTGTGTGTGTGTGTGTGTGTGTGTGTGTGTGTGTGTGTGTGTGTGTGTGTGTGTGCGTGAGGGAGGGGGGCTTAAATACTTATCATAAAGGCCTAGGATCTGGAGCCATCTAGACCCCCAAAAATCTCTGGGGATTTTGGTGCTTTTGATAAACAATAATCTGAAATTGTAATTGCAGTTTTTCTTTTGAAAAACAAATTTTATATACGGTATGTAATGTAATGTTTGGATTGTATTTCACAATATAACTAACTGTCTTTTAATTTCAATGTAAATTGATAAGTCTCTGTACCATTTCAAGAGAGCCATCATCACAGAGAACCCTTCCAACTTAGATTCACACAAAATTAAATAAGCCATTTTGAGGAATTTACTCACCATGGAATACCCAGCTAACAAGACACATTTCTTAATTGTTTAATTGTTTAATTAGTATTTCAGAAAAACCTTTGAGCGTGAGCTCTTTTACAAAGGTTCCATGTCAGGGTGGACAATAAGACAATACAGATATTCAGTGGTTACAGAGACCTGATCATTAGGCATTAAAGAGCAATTACATGAAAATTAGACAAATAGGAGAAAAAAATACTGAGCAGTTGTAATTGAATACTAAGCTATTTCTAATCGGTTGCCCTAGGTAACACACCCCTGGACACCTCCAAATCCGTTGATAGACTAAGGCAGAGTAACTGCATAGGGTTTAACGCTGTCCCAGATGACGAGATGCTGGGTGACAGTGAAACAAGGGGGACTGGGTTTGAAACCAACCGCAGAGAGCGAGAGGTGGGGGGCTAGTGAAATGGGGTGGGGAGGCTCCAGAGAGCTTTTTCGAGTATGGTGTGTGTGTGTGTGGGGGGGGGAAGGTTTGAGAGATGCAGTACCAAGTGCGTTTAAAGAGGACTGATAGCTTACTTAAGCCCTTGGCTAGGCTGGAATGGAGGCAGGGTTCTCTAGGTAGCCCTGCTGGGTGTTACCTTGGGGGTAGGCCTGTCTATCAAGTGGGACCTGGGAAGCAGGTGCATTTTGAGTTAGACATTAGGTGCTGTTTGAGGCCTACTTTGAATTGAGACAGGCTGTTTGTTTGTAATTTCATCGGGAGGACATTTATCCAGAGGGGGGCCCAATAGGAGAAAGCACGCTGCCCTAGTGAGGTTCTATGGAATGGTACGGACAGTGCTCCATTCTTCCTCCATCTGGTGATGTGTGTTGAGAAAGAAGCCTCGAGCAGGTTTCCTATACAGGGTGGGGTTTTTCTGAGGAGTGCCTTCTTTCCCAGGAGGCAAGTTTGGTATTTGATCCTGTCTTTTAGGTTAAGCCAGTTTGTACGTTCATACAAGGTGCAAGTGTGAGTGTAGTGATCTGCACACAGGTTGAGGTGGCATGCCTTATTGAGTGCAATTTGGATCCTTTTGAGCACTGTATCAGTAGCTGCTCCATAGATCACCAGCCTGTAGTCTATCATGGAGAGTATGGAGCTGGAGACTGAGATTCGGAGTGCTTCCGGGTGAGGGATTTCTTATGCCTATAGAGGACCCCGATCTTTGTGTTTAGCACTTTGACAAGGGAGTCTACATGGTGCGTATAAGTGAGAAAGTCATCAATGGTGACTCCAAGGTACTTGAACAAGTGCACCTGCTCAATCTGCTCACCAGCCTTGTTGGTGATTACGAGAGGAGCATACTTGTGTTTGTTGTGTTGGCTGGATTGTAGCATGGCCTTGGTTTTCTTGTAATTTAGTAGCAGCTTTTACCTACTGAACCAGTCCTTGATTTTATTGAAAGAGTTCTGTAGTTCTGTTTGTAGGGCAACCTGAGAGGTGCTGCTGCTCAGCAGCACGGCATCATCCGCATACAGAATAAGTTTGGTGTCACAGGCTGTGGGTAGGTCATTTACAAAGAGGCTGAAAAGCAGGGGCCCTAGAATTGACCCTTGAGGGACTCCTAGGAGCACATCTCTGGAGCTGGATAACGTCTGCCCAATTTTGACTTGCTGGCTCCTGTGTGTTATGTAGTCAATGAACCAATTCACGGTGTTTTGTTCCACACCCAATCTTAGGAGCTGGAGTACTAGTAGAGAATGGTTGGCGGTGTCGAAGGCTTTGGTGCGGTCAATGAAGATGGACCCCACCAATTTACCTTCATCCAGCGCCTTGTGAGTATAGTCAGTGTATTCCAGCAGTGCCGTGGTGGTACTGTGTTTTTGCCTGAAGCCATGTTGGTTTGGGCAGAACAGATTGTACTTATTGAGGTATTCTGTGAGTTGACTTGCAGTGATTTTTTCCAAAGCTTTGGATAGTGGGGAGAGGATAGATATTGGCCTGTAGTTTGACACCAGCACCTTTTCACCATTCTTATGCACTGGAGTTACCAGGGCTTGCTTCCATACCTCTGGAAATGGAGCTAGGGCCAAGGATTTATTAAATAGCATTGTTATGGGCATAATAAGAATATCAAGGGTGACAGATAGTAACTTCATGTCTAGCCTGTCACTTCCCAATCTGGTTTTGCCTAGGACTTTCCTGACCATCGTTAGGGCCTCCTTCACCGTCACCTTTTTAAAGTAGAAGGCTGGGTGGTCCGCTGTGAGCAGGATGGCGCAACCTTGGTCCTCCACAGGCAGAAGGTAGTCTGGAGGCAGCACTAAGGACAGATCTGTAAAGGCCTGGTTAAAGGCATCAGCAATGGCTAGTGGATCTGAGGAGGATGAGTTATTAATATTGAGCCTCTTAGGGTGCTGCTTTTGGTCTTTACCAAGGATGTTCTTGATGTTGTCCCAAAACCTCTTTTCTTCTCCCCATGTATTGTTAAGCTGGGTCTTATGGAAATTGGCTTTTGCGAGCCTGATAAGTTTGGTGCACCGATTTCTAGCCATTTTGTAGCACTGTAGGTCATGCTTGCTGCCTGAGTTTAAGGCTTTTTCCCAGAGGCAGTCCCTCTCCTTTAGGAAGGAGAGGAGCTTGCCATCAATCCAGCCATTAACCTCCCCCCGAATTTTTCGTTTTGTGCATGGTGCATAGATATCACAGATGGAATTGAAGCCCTCAGTGAAAAACCTAAGGATATGGTCCAGTGTAGGTGCATTGTTGATGGGGGAACAGTTGTAGGCAGACAGGGCCAATTTGAGGGATCCAAGTTTGCCTTTCTGCAGAACCCTGCTCTCAAGGAGGCGGGGTGGGCTTTTGGCAAGTTTAGTGGTCCATATAAAGGAGACTGGGGAGTGGTCACTTAGCACATCCGGGAGAACCCTGAGTTTGGAGAATTGAGTCAGTGAGCTAGCTAAGACCCAGTCAATGAGGGTGCTGGTACCAGTCTTGTAGTTCTGCCTGGTGGGGTGAGTTACGAGTTGTGTGAGATTGTGGGAGGTGATTAGGTCTCTGGAGGGTGTTGCCTCCTTACATAACCAGTTAATATTAAAGTCACTGGTCAAGATGAGTTCTGAGCCCTTTCTGAGTGTGCTAATTTCTTCCATAACAAGAGGAAGGCCTTCCTTGGATTTCTTGGGGGGGCAGGTAGGTTGTGGCGATGGTAAGGGTCTTGCCTTTTAGGCTGACTTGTATTTTTACCACTAGTAGCTCATAATCCTCCACAGCTTTCTAATTTCTATGCTCAGTAGAATCATGTCACCCATTTTAACATGTGGGAGGGGAGAGGTACTATACATGACATGAAGATGTTTCTTCAGGGACATATCATGAGCCAGAGGCTGTGATGGGATCCAAATGTAAGAACTCCCCATTTTAGTGTACTAAGCTGCTTTAGAACATACTGCCTTTATTGCAAAATGTATAAAATCTCCAATTTTAAAGTAAGAGATGAGATTTTAAAATGCCATAATTGTATGCTCTTGTCAAGAAGAGAGCTGAACAATACTAGTGTGTGTGTACTACAAGGTATCAGTCAGGAATTTCAGTATTATTACATGAGAGAAATCATAGAAATAGTGAGGCATTTCTTTGAGATGAGGCCATGAGGGATAGTGACTACATAAACTATTATTATGTTTATGGTTGGGTTTCATAGCAACACACAATATGAGTTCCTGTATAGCAGCTGCAGGTTGCAAATATATGGGAAAAGTAACACACACTTTCATTGTCAGGTGTGCAGCATAGAAATTCCCAGTACTGTGTGTATTTTCCAATAAGCACCATATAAATAAAACAGTGTTGTCAAACAAAAAAAAAAACATTTTTCTCCTCATATATTCCACGTAGTGAAAGATCCCTTTATGGAGGTGGAGACCGGCTGTTGCTCCAATAATCCAAGTAATGAAATATATTTCAAGAGAGCAAGATGGAAAATATAATAACATAATGCACAAACCCGTAATCCAGGATTACATCATTCACTCAAAGAGTAAGAGACAATGTCTGAAATAAAAAAAGGAGGGCATGTGTATATTGAAGGATTGTACAATAAGTCAAAACAGAAAAATCTGGCAAACAAAGTAAATGGTGAGAGACGGAGGATCACAATCACACATACATTGCACATAATATAACATTTAATGACTATCAGCACCGTGTGGATAGACATAGACAGTAAAGTATTATTAATTGTTATGGATATGAGGCCTGTTCTCATTCCTCAGGTCAAGTGATGCAGCTGAACTCTTTACCGCAGGTGCATGCATGCATACAGTGATGCAGTTGGTCAGTGACCCTTTTGCTGGCCTGTGAGTCCCAGCTCCCAACCTGAACCCTTTGACCTTAGCTGCAAGCATGTGCCTAGCCTGGCCCCTTGTGGCACAATAGGTCTGCCCTTTGCCCTCCTCCACCACCTTCTGTACCAGAAGGGGTTTTGTCAGGGGCTCTGGTGGGATCTGAACCAGGATTCAGAAACAAAATGCCTTTTTTGGAGTTGGCCTTTAAGAATACTGTGCAGGGAGACCTGCAAATGTGCAGTCCGACCATAACTGGATAATTGGGAGCAGCTGATAATTGGGAGCACCTGGAGGATGAGGATCTGAATAAAAGGAACATATCTTAGTGTGAAGGTTTTCTTTGGGGCTGGAATCTACAGGAATGGAGAGGTAAATCCTGCAGAACTGAGAGCTGAAGGGGAGTGCTGAAGAACTTGTGGCTGAATGTGTAGGGGGAGGTTAACCCTACAAGCCAGAGACTGGCAGAATTGGGGAAGTCTGCCTGGAGGACTGCTTGAAAGTAGGAAGAGCTGATGAAAGCTTTGAGAGAGAATCGGTTCAGTATAGGCTGAATTAGGACCCTGGAGTTAGTTGCCAGAAATTATAAAGAAAGCTCAGATATAGAAAACAAATTCAGCATTTGCTGAATTGGGGCCCTAGAGTTAACAGCCATGACCAGAGAAGATCAGGAAGAGGCAGTTAATTCCTGCTGTATAAAGAAGGGAAATTACTGATGCAAGATTTTTTTTGTGGAAAACTGGAAAAGAAACTGCTTAGTTTTGAACTTTTTAAGCAAGTATAAAGTAAAGAGTTTAGGTGTTTGAACTTTGAAACGTAACTGACCTATCATTTTGAATGTTCCTAAATAGACTTGACCCACAATTAAACACTACCTGTCAGTACCCGAGAAAAAAGTCTTCAGAAAAAAGGTTTCTGGAAAAAAATGGCACTGGAAAAGAGCATGTGGAAAAAAAGGCACAGGGAAAAAAAAGACTCCCAATATGGTGTGAGACGTAGTTTACCTCAAATTTCACTGCAGTGGTGATCCATGGTGGCGTGGTGTTGTAATAGGAATTGCACTGGGGTCATGATCCATGGTGGTGTGGTGTTGTAATAGTAAATCTGCACTTCTCTTAAACTGCACTGGGGTGGTGATCTGTGGCAGCGTGGTGTTGTAAGAAAAAATTACTCACCTTAGTAATTATGTTTCTTCTAATGGAGTCTTGCTGTATTCTGACATATTGCAGTAATTCCCAACCTTTGAACTGCCCCGGAGAACAAAGAGTTAACTTTCTATGCAGGGCATAGACTGCTGAGCTCGAGCTCAGTTGAAGTCTCTGTCTGGAGTGTTTCAAACTCAAACCGTCAGATTCTTACGAGCCCAACTAACTAAAAATTCTATGTGGAAATTGTAAAAATTCCTACTAGCCAACTGGCAGAAAAAAGTTTTCGATTCCCAAGGAAGACTCAAGTCAGGAAACCCAAAAACCAAACTAATACAAATAACAGTAATAAATCAGCACCCAAACAAAAAGGAGGAGGGTGTAAACAAAAAACACCCCTGGGGTGCAACACTGCACCTGCCCACCCACTTCCCAAAAACAGGTTCTGAGAGGGGAGGCAGGGAGGGAAATCAGAATACAGCAAGACTCCATTAGAAGAAACATAATTACTAAGGTGAGCAATTTTTCTTCAAACAACATGAAGTCTTGCTGTATTCTGACATATTGACTCACAAGCTGTACCTCCATGGAGGAGGGACAGAACCTACTTTGGGAATAGGCTGTGAAGTACTGCTGTGCCAAACCGAGCATCACTCCTAGCCTGGATATCCAGAGAGTAATGCTTGGTAAAGGTATGGACGGTTTTCCAGGTGGCTGCTTGACAAATTTATAAGAGAGGGATATCCCTGGCAGCAGCCAGGGAAGCAGCTGTACCTCTTGTGGAATGAGCCCTCAGGCCTGAAGGTGGAGTTTTTCCCAGTTTTTCATAGCAGAATTGTATACAGACACAATCCACCTAGCAATAGATCTCTTGGTGGCAGGTTTGCCCTTTCCCACTTCTCCATAACTGAGGAACAACTGGAGGGAGTCAAACCTGTGACCCTTGGTACGCTCTATGTAGTAACTAAGGGCTCTTTTAACATCTAAACTGTGTAGCCTCCTCTCTCCTGAGGAAGAATGATCAGTGAAGGAAACAGGAAGAGACATAGACTGGTTTAAATGGAAGTCTGAAACCACTTTGGGCAAAAACCTTCTATTGGTTCTAAGGACCACTTTATCCCTGTGAAATGAAATAAAAGCAGGTTCCACTGACAGGGCTTGCAATTCACTGATACACCTGGCAGAGGTAATGGCTACCAAGAACACAGTTTTCCAAGTCAAGTACTTAAGCTCTGCCGAAGACATAGGCTCAAGAGGGAGTTGCATAAGTTGAGCAATGAAAACATTTAAATCTCAGGCAGGGGTAGGGTCTCTAAAAGGAGGATTGGTGTGAAGCAATCCTTTAAAAAATTTACAGAACACAGGATGAGAAGATAGTGAGGAAGACTTCCCCACTGACAAAAACACAGAAACAGCTGACAAGGAAGATTGGAGAGGGTTCAGAGGAGGGCTACCAGGTTAGTAGCAGATGCTAGGGACCAGGACTATAAGGATAGATTGGATGCCTTGGGGATGTTCACATTGGAGTATAGGCATCTGAGAGGGGACATGTGTATGGTGTATAATGCACTTAAAAATACAAATCTAAGGGTTAAATTAGGACTTACATTGAGGGAACAGCGATATGACACTAGGTCACATTCATGGTAACTTAAGGGGCAAAATTTTAAGACCACGAAAAGAAGGCACTGGTTTAGTGTTAGAGTCATTCCAGTGTGGAATAACCTACCTGAGGAGGTAGTCACTAGTAAGACTACAGTTGAGTTTAAGAGGAAACTAGATAAGTATTGCATAGCAAATAAAATAGGGGGGTATCAAAATTAGAATTAACAACGAGCACAATGGACGAAAGTCTTCTTTGCTCTGAAATGACCTATGATACCTATGACCTAAGTGTGCCTTGAAAGTAGCTGGTCTGAGGCCTAGGCCATTAAGATGGACCACATAATCCAGAACCGTAGGCAATCCAGCAGTGTCCGGATAAATATGCTTCTTAGAACACCAAATGCTGAATCTCTTCCATTTGGAGTTATAAGTCTTTCTGGTGGAGGGCTTTCAAGAAACCTTGAGGATATCCAGAACCCCTTGGGAAAGATGCAGATCTGCAAACTCTAACTCTGCAAGAGCCATGCCTTGAGACTGAGAGACTGAAGATTGGGGTACCAAATCCTCCCCTGAGTGGATGTTAACAGGTTGTAATTCCTGGGAAGAGACGGGGAAGATGGACCACTAGGGACAGCAACAGGGGGTACCAGGGCTGTTTGGCCCAATCTGGAGCAATCAGAATCACTTTGCAAGGTTGAGACCTTATTTTGACTAAAACTTTGAACAGGAGTGGGAAGGGGGGAAGGCATACAGAAACTTCCCTTCCCAATTCATAATCAGGGCATCCAGGGGGACTGAGCACAATACTGGAGGTCTGCAACAAAAGAGAGGGAGTTGGTGATTGTCTGGGGCTACAAAGAGATCTATCTCTGGAGTGCCCCACCTTGAAAAAATCACTTTCAACACCTGAGGGTCCAGGGACCATTCGTGATGGCCCTGAGAGATCCTGCTCAGTGCATCTGCTAGCACATTGTCCTTCCCTGGAAGGTGAACTGCTACCAGAGAGGTTTGCAGGGAATAAGCCAGGGACCACAACTTCATGGCGTCTGTGCACAAGGCCGTGGACTGAGTGCCTCCCTGCTTGTTGCTGTACCACATGGTGGTGGTGGTGTCCGTTCTGACCTGAACCACCTTGTTCTGTACTGACTGAGAGAAAGCTTTTAGGGCCAGAAAAACTGCCCTGAGCTCTAGGAGATTGATATGGAGAAGGGATTCTTGGGGGGACTACAGCCCCTGGGCAGTGAGGGACCCCAGATGAGTTCCCCAGCCCAGAAGAGAAGTGTCCATGATAAGGACCACTGAACAAGGCTGAGTAACAAAAGGAACACCTTGTCTTAAATTGTCCTGATCCTGCCACCATTGGAGGGCTTGGATCAAGGTTAGAGTCACTGGGATCAGTTTGGTAAGGGAATCCTTCCTTTGAGACCAAAAAGCTCTCAGGTGGAACTGAATATCCCTCATCTGGAATCTTGCACCTTGGACCACTGCTATTGAAGCTGCCATGTGGCCCAAGAGCTGGAGGAAATGCCTTGCTGGTCGAGATACCTGAAGGCTGAAAGAAGAGGCTAGTTCCATAAGAACCCTTGCCCTTTCTAGAGGAAGAAAGGCTCTTGCTCTGAGTGTGTCCAGTTTTGCCCCTATAAAGGTAAGAAGCTGGACTGGTTCGAGAACTGACTTGGGAAGGCTGAGAAGAAATCCTAGAGAAGTGAGCACTTGCTGGGTCACTTGCAGGTGAGACTTGACTTGGTCTGGAGACTGACCGACTATTAGTCAATCGTCCAGATATGGAAATCTTTTGCCTTCTTAGAAAGGCAACTACTACTGCCAGACACTTTGTGAAAACCCTTGGGGCTGAGGTTAGGCCAAAGGGCATTGCTCTGAACTGATAGTGGCCTGAGGGCAACTCGAACCTGAGGTACTTTCTGTGGGAGCACCTGATAGGAATGTGAAAGTAGGCATCTTTGAGGTCCAGGGAGGCTAGCCAGTCCCTTGGCCTTAGAGAGGGAAGGATTATTCCCAGAGTTACCATCTTGAACTTTGGTTTTAAAAGATGTTTGTTTAGATATCTTAGGTCTAGGATGGGTCACCACTCCACTGTCTTTTGGGCCAGGAAGTACCTGGAGTATAGTCCTTTGCCCCAGTGTAGGGTAGGTACTCTCTCTATGGCTCTTAAGGCTAGAAGAGAAGAAACCTCTGCCTCTAGGGCAAGGGTTTCCGAGAGATTTGCAGGTGGAAAAGATCTGGCTCTCATCTTTGGAACTTTTCTGAAGCTGAGAACCAGTCCCTGGCTTACTACTTCTAGGACCCACTTGTCTGACGTAATAGACATCCAGTTCTGGACAAAGTAAGCCAGCCTGCTGCCTACTGGAATAGGAGAGTCAACCCGGGCAGGCCCATCAGGGTGTCTGCTTGGCAGGGGCTTTAGGTTGAGGAGTGGTTGCAGCCCTGCTCATCTCCCTTCTGCCTCTCCCTCTGAAGAACAACCTCTAAGAAAAGGAAGAAGAGGCCTGTGCTTAGTAAAATGGCCTTTGAAAAGGCCTGCCCCTGCCCCTAGACTGCTGCCTTTGAGGAGTTGCCTACCTCTCCTTGGCCAGAGCTCTCCTGTAAGTGGTCCTGTACTCATCCATTTTCTTCATGTAATTCTCTGTCTGCTCCCCAAACAGAGAATTACCCACTACAGGAAAATCCATGGCCTTAGCCTGGGTGTCCTGTGAGAGGCTAGTACATCTGAGCCAAGCCATCCTCCGAAGAGCCACAGATGTAATAATAATAATAATAATAATCTTTATTATTCAAAAAATCAAGGCGCATTACACATTTAAAATAAAATCATAGTAAAACATCCTAATAAAATCACTAAAATCAATGACATCAATCCATGTCGGCACCATCCCCATATGCCTTGTTCCATAGAAATGACTTCAGTGCTTGTTTAAAACCCCCCACAGTCATGCACTCTCTAATCCAATGGGGTAGAGAATTCCAGAGGGTCGGCACCATGAACATAAAAGCTCGGGCACCGGAGGATTTTAAAGCTACCCTCGGAATCTCCAGCAACCCCTCTTTGGCCGAGTGGAGCGGTCGCTCTGGGAGGTAAGGAACCAGAAGCTCTTTCAGGTAGTCAGGGCCCAAACCATGTAGGGCCTTTATAAGTCAGTAAACTGACTTTAAAGGTGATCCACCACTGAACCGGCAGCCAGTGCAGTGCCCACAGCGCTGGTGTAATGTGGGAAGAACGAGGAATCCCCATTAACAACCGGGCTGCTGAGTTCTGTACCAGCTGCAAGCGGCGGATATCAACCCCAGGAAGCCCAAAGTAAAAGGAATTGCAATAATCCAAACGTGAGGTCACAAAGGCGTGGGTCAGTGTAGGCAAGTCCCCAGACGGAACAAGGTGCTTGATCCTAGTGATGTTCCTTAGAAGGCAAAAGGATAACTTAACAACAGCCAACACCTGAGCACGTAATGTCAGCCGATTGTCAAGAATCACCCCTAGGTCGTGCACCTGTTCAGAGATAGGGAGCTCAACATCCCCCAGGAATAAACCTGAGGGATGATTTGCTCCTCACCCCCCTATCCGGTGACCAGGAACCACAACCATCACCTCCGTCTTCCCAGAATTCAACTTCAGCCAGCTGGACCTCATCCAACCTTGGATCTCATCAAGGTAGTTGTTAAACATCGAGAGTGCTCCATTCTGGTCTGGTGCAAAAGACAGATAGAGCTGGGTATCATCGGCATAACAATGAAACTCCAGCCCATATCTTCTTACAATGTCTCTAAGGGGAAGCATGTACACGGCAAACAACATGGGAGACAGCACTGAGCCCTGAGGCACCCCACAAGACAGAGAGGTAGGATCAGAGAAAAACACCCTCGACATCATCCTCTGAGTTCTACCAGTGAGGAAAGAGGTAAACCACCTGTGAACTAAACCTGAAAGCCCACAGACGCATCTCAGGCACTCAAGCAGCACCCCATGGTCTACGGTGTCAAATGCTGCTGACAGATCCAACAGGACCAAAAAGGACCATTTTTTCTGGTCTCTCGCCATCAGGAGATCATTGAGCACCCGAACCAGCGCAGTCTCGGTGCTGTGCCTCTTTCCAAACTCGATTGGAGAGGGTCATAGATGTTATCGATGGTCAAATGGTTGTCCAACTGAGCAGCCACTACTTTTTCAATTACCTTCCCCACGCAGGGAAGGTTAGAGATAGGCCTATAGTTAGTGAGGGAGTCTGGGTACAAAGAAGCCTTCTTCAACACTGGTGTCACCACTACCTCCTTCAGGGAGCAGGGGTATTCACCAGAGTCTAAGGAGCACCAGATTATCCTTGCCAGGACCGGGATGATAACCTCCCCACAGCCCATAATCAGGGCTGTAGGACCTGGGTCTAAACTACAGCATGTAGTGTGCATACCCTGGACAGTCCTCATAACATCCTCAATTTCTGGCCTTTCAAAGGAATTCCAGGAAAAAAGAGGGATTGTGACCGGGGGCTGGTCTACGGCCATTCCCATAGAGAGTGCTGCACGGGTTTCCACCCTGATGTCGTCCACTTTATCAGCAAAGAACCGAGCAAGCTCCTCACACTGCAATTGTGAAAATGCTCTACGAACCTGTAGACAGGCTGGGTTGCATAGCCTGTCTATGGTTCGAAAGAGCTGGGCCGGTCGGTTCTGAGCAGCAGTAATTTCCCCGGACAAGAATACTGCCTTCTTACAAGCAATTGCTGACTGATAGAGTTGATAATGCTCTAGCAGTCTAAGATGGTTGGCATCTAAGGCAGATTTCCACCAGCACCTCTCTAACCTGCCTCCTAGTTGCCTCATCTCCCTCAAGTCCCTGTCAAACCATGGTGACGGAGGGCAAAGGGAGAGAGGACTCACACGGATTGGAACAATGGAATCCAGAGCAGAGGTAATGGCCTTATTATAAGCCAGCACCAAAATCTCTGGATCCAGGCTCATCGCAGGAAATTCTGATAGATCAAGCACTGCAGTGAGGCCATCGGGAGTCACATCCCGTAAAGGGCGGTACTTGACCATCTCCACAGGGGTTGGCCTACATAAAGGGGTGCAGAAATTGAATCTCACAGTGTAATGGTCAGACCATCCAACAGGTTCCACCCCCATGTCTGAGGCTTCCATCCCCAGGAGGAAGACCCGGTCAAGGGAATGGCCATGTTTATGAGTGGCAGAGGTAACCACCTGTGAGAGGCCCAATGAGTTCATCAATTGGAGGAAGTGCTGTCCAAATTGCGAGAGTTCGTTGTCGATCCAGGCGTTAAAGTCACCCAGCACCATCAACCTGGACGACTCAAGAACCAGGTCAACCACGAAGTCTGCCACTTCCTTAAGGAATAGCTTCTTGTCTCCAGGCAGACGATAACCCCCACCTGCCACTACGACACATTCAAATGATCTGGTCTCCTCAACTGGGACACTAGTGAGATCCAATTCGGTCTTAAAACAGACTGCAACCCCCCCACCCCTGCGATCCAATCTTGGGCGGTGTATCACCGAATACCCGGCTGGAACAGCTGCCTCAAGTACGAGGCCAGCATTACCATCCAGCCAGGTTTCAGTGATGCAAGCCAGGTCCGCTGTACCCACTAAGTCTGCAACAATAGCAGTCTTATTCACAATGGACCTGGCATTGCATAACACCACCCGAGTTGGATAGAACTCCTGGGATGCCTCAGCCACCTGCCCACCATTAATAGTGGTGGTGCCCTTGAGTATGGAGATCAGACAAGGAGACCCAAATTCTGCACTCCATTTCACCCCAGGGTGTCTTCTAAGCTTAACCGCCCCGATGTGAGCGCCCCCCTTGTCCATCCTCCACTTTTCATACCCCCCGCCCCTTCCCATCCTCCTGCGGGCAATTCCCAAAGCCCAACAGTGTCGGTAGATGGAGAAAAGCAACGGTGGGGGACAAAAGGGGCGGAGGGCATGAAGAGTGGAGGATGAATAGCGCATGACCTGGAGGGTGGGATAGTGATATATATCCCAGTCTTCCAACATGGAATAGAACAATACACTTCTAGTCTCACAGTAGTGATTAATGAAAAATCAAATCCCAATCCAAATAATTAAAATAACTCAAACAAAAAACTAAACGAAAAACAAACCAAAAATCAATAAACTCAGATCCAATTAACTCAAATGAATTGCCATTCATCATTTGAAACCTGCTTTCAGGAAAGCAAAAAGACAAAACTATAACCAACTAATAAAGAATAAAAATAGGTATACCTCCTCACACAAGGTATTCCTAATTTTTAAAACCAAAATAAATAAAATCACAATTTAAAATAAAAAATTAAAAATATCAAAACAAATAAATAAAAATACACAAAAACATCCCCCTTGAAATAATCAAAACAATATAAATTGGGTTAGGCAAACAAGTACTCACACTACTTGTGTGCTCAGCCCCCCAAGCGCTCTCACTGCACGGACTAAAAATAAAATAAACTTTCCCATGTAAACTAAATAAATAATACAAATTTGGGAGCAATCAGGGACTCTCACTCCCCGAATGCTCTCAGAAACGGAGCACTGTCACTGCACGGAAAAAATAAAAATAATTTTGTCCCAGAAAGTAGGTTTCAGATAGAAAAAATGACCCCAAATTCTTCACCCCCTCACCACTGTCATTTAAAATCCATGAACTGTTCTCTCAACAGCAGTGTACAAAACTACCAGTCAAATATTCAAAACAGGAGCCCTTTCACAACCTCCCCGAAGGGCCACTTGTAGTTAAGCCTAAAAAAACAGTACTGTGACAGAGGAGACCTGAACTAACCCCCCCATTCTTTCTTTCCATCTGCTCTGTCTGGAAAACCTATATTTCAAATATTATGTTAGTTGTATTATGTTGTTTTATTTTGGGCTGGCCACCCATGTCTTTTTATTTTATTTGTGTTCCCTTGTCTGTTTCCCCTTCGTTGTTTTCTGTCAAATTAATTATTTTTCAACATTTGAGCCTGAGGAAAGAAACCCCGGTAATATTGTGAAAAAAAAAGAAGAGAGAAAACCTTTCATCCTCCCTCCACTCTGTGTCTCCTTTTCTTTTTACCAGAAACACTTCCCCGATATATATTTAGAACAAGGAAGGACTTCAATGAAAAAAAAAATGAACCGCGGTTTACTTTTCGGTTCGTTCCCTTATTCTGAATTCCCTTTGCCTGTCCGAAGATACTGCCCATTTCGGAGTGTTTATTTTTGCCTAAAATTAAGTATTTATGTGGAGGTTAGGCTAATAAGTCGAAACAAATGCAAAGTGGAGAGCGATAGTGGGAGTCATACACGCTTACATTGATGCTCGCATTATCGCAAAGACGTTAATTAAGTTTTTTTTTAAACTTTCCTTCTCACCAGAATAATGCAGTATAAACGGAGAGAGCTTACCAAAGTGCCACACTGATGGAACAGTATTTGGTTGGAGTGGGGTGGTTTTTCAGTTAGAGGAGTGCTTAGACGTTCAGCTGAGCTTTGCAAGGACGCTCCTCTGCTACAACAATGAAGTGGACATAATGGCCGGCCGGCCAAATCTCTCCTCCTTATATATGATTGGTTAAAGGGAGGCAGCTTACTACCATATAGTTCTACCTAAAATAAATTTAATCCTTAGTTCTTTTTCAGCACTGAATGTTATTTAATAAAAAGCTGACAACATATATTAATGTCATACCTATAATAAAATGAAATACCTATTGTAACTTAGATTTGATTTGTAATTAAAATGTTTAGGGCGGAGTTATTAAGTCACATGCTTGTGCCTTCTATAAAAAGAGAGTCTTCAGATAGAAAGCTCAGTCTACTAAGGGGCTATGTACTTGACAGCACCCTTAAGAGTTAGCTGGTTTCTAGCTCTAAGAAAAGTTAATTTATTTTCCTGGATTTTATTTTAATTTTTCTTTGGTTTGTCGTTTCCAGTCTGCTGTTTTGAAACAATAAATATTCTACAGTGACTGCCAATTTTGTCTGATGCCTTGTTTATCCCACACCAGCTCACATTTGGTGTCAGAAGTGGGATCCAGCAGTAAGGATTGCTGCAGGATTTGTGCCCAAATCCTAGAGGTTGTATGCATCAGGACAAGGCAGAAGAGCGGACATTTCCAGCCACCAGGTCTGTAGTGCAGAAGTTGGACCTGCCATTGGTACCCGGTCTGGAGACAGTGGTGCGAAGAAAGGTGGCCAAGGTTGATGTTGAAATGGACATCGGACCCATGGAGGATATAAAGCCTACCGAAAAAGGTGCCCAACCAGCAGCATTTGAGACAGAGGATCCCCCAGAAGCTCCCCATGAGCTACTACGCTGGTTGTGTCTACGGCAAGTGGAACTCGAGAGAGAGAGAGAGAAAGGGAGCAAGTCGAGAGAGAGAGGGAACGAGCTGAGAATGCTGCCCGTTGGACTGATACACTTCGAGCTATCCAAGCTTTGGGTACAGCAACCAGGACTCCACCGACACCTGTGGTAGGCCAAAAAGATATTAAGTTGGTTAAAATGTCTGAGACAGATGATATTGAGGCATATTTATTAACTTTTGAAGGGGTGGCTACTGCATATACATGGCCTCGAGACCAATGGGTTGTTAGACTGGCCTCCTATTTAACAGGGAAGGCTCAATTAGCCTACAGCCATACGGAACTTGCTCACATTAATGACTATGACCATGTCAAACAAGCAATACTTAAAAGATATGATACATGTACTGAAACCTATCGACAACACTTCAGAGCCTATAAATATTTGTCCACTGACACTCCTCAAGATGTGTATATCCAGTTAAAAGACTTATGCCATAAATGGTTACAGCCCAATACCAGGACAGTGGTTCAGATTCTAGAAAGTATAATCCTGGAACAGTTTGTGAGGGTCCTACCACAGGATGTCCAGCTATGGGTAAAAGAACATCATCCTGAAACAGCTGAGGCAGCTATCCGGCTGGCGGAAGACTATATAATGGCTAGACCCCAACGGCCCCGATCCTTTACAGCCCCAAGGACCCCTACAGTTACAACAAAGAGTCCCTTGTCTAACATAATACCTGCAAGCCACACTAGTAGTACCCCTGGGGGCAAGGAACATTTCAAAACATATAAGGGTCATAGTCCTGACATTATTTGTCATGAATGCAAAACCAAGGGACATATTGCCAGGTTCTGCCCAAAGAAGAGAATAGACACCATACACCTAGCCCTTGCTAACTGGGGTCAATATATAACAACAGTACAAATAGGAGACTCAGTGGTATGTGGACTTGTTGACTCTGGTAGTAAACAGATACTAATACATGCTTCCTTAGTCGACAAAAGTGACCAAGAAGAACCAACTACAGGTGTCAGGTGTATACATGGGGATATCCACTGGTACCCTTTACGTGACCTGGAAATCAAGATCAATGGGACGAATCTGAACATGAAAGTAGGACTAGTGCCCACTCTACCTGTCCCTGTAATCATAGGACATGATTATCCTTACTTTGAGACCCTGTTAACTACTAATCTGGGTGCTGTTACCACTCGGGCTCAAGAACAAAAACAGGAAAAAGAATTGGGACATTTATTTCCGTTTGAAGAAGAGATTTTTGGGCCTACAGGTAAAGACAAGAAAAGCAAACAAAAGAGGAGAAAGGACAAGTATCTGTGGACTAAAAAAGGACACTGGACTTACTATACTAGCAAAGCAAAATGACTTTTCTAGCAAAGAGTTTAAAGATATACAAAAACATGACTTAACTCTAAAACCTTTCTTTTCCCAGGCAGAAATGTATACCCCACAGGAAGTAAAAGATCCAACTCAGCCTCATTATAAACTAGAGGGTAATTTGTTATATAGGGTATGTATTAATCCTCAAAGTGGTGAAGTGGTTGAACAGTTGATGGTACCAGAGCAATATCGTCAGCAATTACAGCTCTTGCCCATGATATACCCTTAGCAGGCCATTTGGGTAGGGATCGTGCCTAAAGCGCCTATTATATCGATTTTATTGGCCTGGGATTCATGAGCAAGTGTCAGAATACTGCAGAAGTTGCCCTGATTGTCAACAAGTAGCCGCTGTAGGGCATAAGGACAAAGTACCCCTGGTACCCATGCCGCTAGTGTCCAATGTGTTTGAAAGAATAGCTATGGATGTGGTGGGTCCCCTACCTAAGACAACAAAGGGGAATTGTTTCATACTAGTAGTAGTAGACTATGCTACGAAGTATCCTGAAGCGATTCCCCTCCGTACCATTACAGCTCCTAGAATAGCAGAAGAACTAGTAAAAATATTTAGTCGGATGGGCATCCCTAGAACTATTTTTACAGATAGAGGTACTAATTTCTGCTCGAAATTGTTACACCATCTGTATCAGGCCTTGGGTATACAGGCTACATTTACTACACCCTATCACCCACAGACTGATGGACTAGTGGAGAGGTTTAATCAAACTTTAAAGAAAATGTTACGGAAGTATGTATCAGAAGAAGGAAACAAATGGGATGTATACCTTCCCTATCTTATGTTTGCCTTCAGAGAGGTTCCACAGTCTTCAACAGGGTTTTCCCCATTCGAACTACTGTACAGACGTAATCCCAGGGGTCCATTGGATATTATAAAGGAGGAATGGGAAAATAAGGGTGATCCACAAATTTTAGAACCTATAGAATATTGGCAAAATTTGCGGCACAGATTAATTAATTATGTTAAAAAGGCCCAACAGAATAATCTTTTCCATCAAGGCAAACAAAAAGAACGGTATGATGACGGGACAAAGCACAAAGAATTTTTAGCTAGGGATAAGGTATTACTTTTGTTACCCTCCTCTGATAATAAACTCCTTATGAAGTGGCAAGGCCCATATACAGTTGTAAAACTAATGGGTCCAGTAACTTATGCTATTGAACTCCCTGAAAAGAAATTAAAACAGCGGGTCTATCATGTCAACTTGTTGAAGCCCTGGATTGAGAGAAGTACTTCTATCTGTAGTTACATACACCCAGACACCCAGAAATCAGAATTAGACATAGCCTATCAGAGATTTGAAAATACTGGGGATATGACAGAAGTACGTAATAATCCAGATTTAACAAGTGACCAAACTATAACGCTGCAAACCCTATTACAATCCTTTAAAGACTTATTTACTGGGATACCAGGGAGGGTTAAAGAAGCATCCCATCATATTGTAGTTACAGACACCTTACCTATATGACAAAAACCTTATAGGATCCCTGAGAGGGTACGAAAGGATGTAATACTGGAGATAAAAAAAAAGCATGACTTAGGAATAATCGAACCCTCTCATAGTGACTGGAACTTCCCCATGGTCATAGTGGGAAAAAAGGAAGGAGGGATAAGATTATGCCTTGATTTTAGACGCCTCAATGCAGTATCCAAATTTGATTGCTATCCTATGCCTCGAATAGACGATATTATAGATCAGTTGGGTAAAGCACAATATATTAGTACCCTAGACTTAACTAAGGGATATTGGCAAATTCCCTTAGACCCCAGAGATAAAGAAAAAACTGCCTTTAGCACACCTGTAGGATTATACCATTTCACCGTGATGCCCTTTGGTCTCCACGGTGCTCCGGCTACTTTCCAGCGTGTCATGGACAACATCCTAGGACCCCATGCAGCCAATAGTGCTGCATATTTAGATGACATGGTTATCTTTAGTCATTCCTGGGAGGAACATATACAATATCTAAAGGCCGTTTTCACTGCCCTATTTAAGGCAGGACTAACTGTAAACCCCTCTAAATGTTCTCTGGCTATGCAAGAAACAACATACTTAGGGTTCCGGATAGGAAATGGGCTAGTGCAACCAGAAATCTCCAAGATAGAAGCAGTAGCTAATAGTCCTCGCCCTATTACAAAAAGGGATGTTAGATCGTTCCTAGGACTTATTGGATATTATCGACGGTTCATCCCGAACTGTTCCACAATAGCTGGGCCATTAACTGACCTAACAAAAAAATCTCAACCTGACAAAGTAATTTGGACCCCAGATTGTGAAAAAGCGTTTCATTGTTTAAAAGCACAAATTTGTTCCTCACCTATATTACATATGCCTGATTTCTCCCTCCCTTTTATACTACAAACAGATGCCTCCAACTATGGTATTGGAGCTGTCCTTACACAAATAATTGATAATGATGAACATCCCATTCTGTATATTAGCCAAAGCTGCATGAAAGAGAGACATTATTCTGTCATCGAAAGGAATGTTTGGCAATAAAGTGGGCAATAGAGGCCCTCCGATTCTATCTATGGGGTAGAGAATTTGAGCTTTGGACCGATCATAACCCCCTTTGTTGGCTTCATGTCATGAAGGAAAAAAAAACCCGAATAATGAGATGGTATCTCACAATGCAACCTTATAAGTTCAACATAAAGTATAGAAAGGGGTCGGCACATAGTAATGCCGATTTTTTATCTAGGTATGGTATGGAACATTAATCTATCAACAAACCTCGAGGTAAACAGAGAAATAAAAATATAAAAATAGTAGTGAAACTGAATTGATTTATTTGATTATCTATGGGACCCCGAGGTGGAGCCCTGGAGAGGGTGGGCTATGGCTCCATCCAACAAATTGAGGATTTGTTGATAGTATTTAAAAAAAAAATTTCTAATCAAACTAATGAAGTTTGATCCTGACCAGGGAGGAATGTGACAGAGGAGACCTGAACTAACCCCCCCCCCCCTTCATTCTTTCTTTCCATCTGCTCTGTCTGGAAAACCTATATTTCAAATATTATGTTAGTTGTATTATAGTTGTTTTATTTTGGCAACACCATGTCTTTTTATTTTATTTGTGTTCCTTGTCTGTTTCCTTCGTTGTTTTCTGTCAAATTAATTATTTTCCACATTTGAGCCTGAGGAAAGAAACCCGGTAATATTGTTAAAAAAAAAGAAGAGAGAAAACCTTTCATCCTCCCTCCCCTCCGTGTCTCCTTTTCTTTTTAACAGAAACACTTCCCCGATATATATTTAGAACAAGGAAGGACTTCAATGAAAAAAAAAAGCAAACCGCGGTTTACTTTTCGGTTCGTTCCCTTATTCTGAATTCCCTTTGCCTGTCCGAAGATACTGCCCATTTCGGAGTGTTTATTTTTGCCTAAAATTAAGTATTTATGTGGAGGTTAGGCTAATAAGCGAAAACAAATACAAAGTGGAGAAGATAGTGTGGAGCCATGATACGCCTGCTGATTATCGCACTATCGCAAAGACGCAATTAGCGTTTTTTTTAAACTTTCCTTCTCACCAGAATAATGCAGTAAAAATGGAGAGAGCTTACCAAAGTGCCACACTGAGGGAACAGTATTTGGTTGGAGTGGGGTGGTTTTTCGGTTAGAGGAGTGCTTGGATGTTCAGCTGAGCTTTGCAAGGATGCTCCTCTGCTACAACAATGAAGTGGATATAATGGCCGGCCGGCCGGCCGAATCTCTCCTCCTTATATATGATTGGTTAAAGGGAGGCAGCTTACTACCATATAGTTCTACCTAAAATAAATTTAATCCTTAGTTCTTTTTCAGCACTGAATGTTATTTAATAAAAAGCTGACAACATATATTAATGTCATACCTATAATAAAATGAAATACCTATTGTAACTTAGATTTGATTTGTAATTAAAATGTTTAGGGCGGAGTTATTAAGTCACATGCTTGTGCCTTCTATAAAAAGAGAGTCTTCAGATAGAAAGCTCAGTCTACTAAGGGGCTATGTACTTGACAGCACCCTTAAGAGTTAGCTGGTTTCTAGCTCTAAGAAAAGTTAATTTATTTTCCTGGATTTTATTTTAATTTTTCTTTGGTTTGTCATTTCCAGTCCGCTGTTTTGAGACAATAAATATTCTACAGTGACTGCCAATTTTGTCTGATGCCTTGTTTATCCCACACCAGCTCACAAGTACTTATCCTCTATTTCCTGGTCCAGGAGATTGGAAAAAAACAAAGTTCAGGATAGCATGCCGCACAATCCAGGCAAGTACTACCGTCAGCTGTGCCATAAAACAGGACTGGGCCTAACGATAGTCCGAATCGCCCAAAGAACGTTTCAGGCTGTAATCCAATTCCCTCTCAAAACCGGCAACTTGCTTCTCAAACCATTTAACAAAGGATCCAGGAAGGAGTAAAATTTTCCCAAACTGTGACAGCCAGGGGCAAAATGAACCCCAGAGGACCGCACCGGTTTAGGAACACCGCAAACTACCACTCCCCAGGGTCAGGGCCCCAAATCAGAAGTGGCCTAATGACCACCCAGAGTTGCAAGCCACCAGGGTAGACAGAGACTTTACCCTCTGGTAAGCCGCCGACCAACCCCCTCACCCACTGGGAGTGAAGATAGGGTGCACCTCCTTGCAGCAGCCTCGGGTCTTGTCCCGGTTCAGATTCTTCACTGCTTAACAGTTTCCCAACACTTGCTCTGTAGTCTGCAACTGAAAGAGACAGACACCAGTCTTGGGCCCGATAATCTCCTCTATCCAGTCGGGCACCAACCAAAGGGGAAACACAACCAAACACCGAATTCCAGAAAGCCCAGATGGTCCCGGGTAATCCTCCTCCAACACAAACCCGAGAAAAATCCTAAAACGATCTCCGAGTGACCCAGTAAGACCACAAGGTCTTCGGCAAATCCACAGTCACACAAAGATCAACAAGTAAAGTGATTGTATAGCGATTGCGCTCCGTGCCATCACACAGTCAGATCCAGGGAAAAGACAAGCCCATGCAAACAGCCCACGAACAGCAGTGAGGGGAGCACATCCAAATCCTGATCCCAAAACAAAAAAACTATGACAAGCAAAAACAAAGAACGAATTTTAAACAGCAGACTTAAAACAAACTTAAAATGGGAACTTATAACAAACTTAAAATGAGATAACACAAAAGTAAAATAACTACTGCAGGAACGAACTCAAAGCAGACCCACACCGGTTGCCATCTTGCTTGTAACGTTGTAGCCATGACTCTTGATGACACATCATTAGAGTCCACAGCAGCATGAAACTGAACCTTAGATGCCTTAATCCCATCTTCAGCCACCGCCTCCAGCTCCTTGACTAGCTGGGGGGAGGCCTGTTTAGCCAGTGCCAGTACAGTGTCCCACCTGGACTTCTGGTACCTGGCTGTATAGGCCATGCAGTTCACCTGCTTGAGTCCCAAGGAAGATGCCATGCACTGTTTCTTTGCCATGGTATCAATCTTCCTGGAGCCCTTGTCTGGGGGGTGTGAATCCAAGGGAGTATTTGCCTTGTCACAGGCAGCAGCCTGCACGTTGCATTGCTGATATAAGAACTCCATGTCTGAGCCTAAAAGTATATACCTCTTGTCCATTCTTCTATCCACAAGAGGTATAGTGTTAGGAGACTTTAGGATTTTTTGTCTGTTTCCCAAAGGATTTGTGGAGGGGAACAGACAGTCTCCTGGACTGTGGGATGTCCATCATTTCTACATAATCAGGCTCCTCTTGATCTTCCACAGCCTCCTCCATAGGAAGCTGGAGGGTTTCAGTCACCTTTCTGTAGAACATAAAGTGAGAAGGGGACTCAGAAAGCCTAGGAGGGGAAACACCTGAAAGTCTGTCTGGGGAGATGTCCTGTTCCACAGGCACATCCAGACCTTCACTTTCACCATCATCATCCTCAAATTCTCCTTCCTCTTCAAATTCCGGTTCATAAAAATCTTCGAGGGTATAATCTTGAACCGGGGGAACCAACCGAACCTAACCCCTGCCAGAAGGAGCCGGATTGGTAGGAACCGGGCAGAGCAATTCCACAATCTGAATCACTCTGGCTATCTCTTCGGCAGTCGGAACATGAACCTCTGGATCTGAACCGGCTGATTTGTCTACGCATTTTCTTTTTGTCGGAACCGATCCCTCAGAACTGGCTCTCCTTTTGCCCAAAGAAGTATCACCTTGGTCAGAGGGCACTCCTTCTGGTTCAGTCGGAACCGAACCGGGCTGGCCATCAAGGTCAGCGGACTTCTCGGCTTCCTTTTCCCTCAGTCTCCCTAATCTGTTCTCAAGGGTAGATTTGGGAAAGTTTTTACATATTTGGCAGTCTGAATTGAGGTGGTCAAACCCCAGACAATAAATACAGGTGGTGTGGGGATCGGCCTTAGCAAAGACCTCCCCACACTCACTGCAGTGTTGAAACCCAGTGGGCCCGGTTTTTTTCTTGGGTTTCTCAGACATGGCGAACCTAACCAACTTACTCTTTTTATGGCAACCGCAGGCAAGACTCCTTATCAGTTCCTAACTGTGTCACTGGTATTGGAAAAACGACTAAAACACGCTTTTAGAACCGATAAGAACCAGTAATCACACACTAAGTAAAAACACAAAACACAAGATTTCACTATCAAATGGCTGTTCAGCTGAACCGAGCCACACTTTACAAGTTCCACACAGAAAAACAGAACAATTCCTATCTAGTACTCACGGCACCACAGACAGAGACTGAACCGACTATGTAGATAACTTTTTCAGTTTAAAAAAAACAAAAACTGAAACTTTAACCGACTTTCGAACCAAGCTGAAGGAGAAATCTCTGGAGCGACTGTTCGGTGAAGCGGAGTAAAGAATCTGACGGTTTGAGTTTGAAACACTCCAGACAGAGACGTTAACCGAGCTCGAGCTCAGCATTCTATGCCCTGCATAGAAAGTTAATTCTTTGTTCTCCGGGGCAGTTCAAAGGTTGGGAATCACTGCAATTGTCAGAATACAGCAAGACTTCATGTTGTTTGAATAGTAGATCTGCATTTCCCTCAAACTGCACTGAGGTGGTGATCCGTGGTGGTGTGGTGTTGTAATAGTAAATCTGCACTTCCCTCGAACTGCACTGGGGTGGTGATCTGTGGTGGTGTGGTGTTGTAATAGTAAATCTGCAATTCCCTCGAACTGCACTGGGGTGGTGATCCGCAGTGGTGTGGAACTGCACTGGGGTGGTGATCCTTGGTGGTATGTTGTTGTAATAGTAAATCTGCACTTCCCTCGAACTGCACTGGGGTGGTGATCCACGGTGATGTGGGGTTGTAATAGTAAATCTGTACTTCCCTTGAACTGCACTGGGGTGGTGATCCATGGTGGTGTGTTGTTGTAATAGTAAATCTGCACTTCCCTCGAACTGCACTGGGGTGGTGATCCACGGTGATGTGGGGTTGTAATAGTAAATCTGTACTTCCCTCAAACTGCACTGGGGTGGTGATCCACGGTGGTGTGGAACTGCACTGGGGTGGTGATCCATGGCGGTATGTTGTTGTAAGAGTAAATCTGCACTTCCCTCAAACTGCACTGGGGTGGTGATCCATGGTGGTGTGTTGTTGTAATAGTAAATCAGCACTTCCCTCTAATGGTGCAATTTTTTCCTCCTTTGTATTTGGTGCCTTTTTTTATGTGTGCCCTTTTTTCTGTGTGCCGTTTTTTCCGAAGACTTTTTTCCTAGAACTCTACCTGTCACACCCCTCCTTGAGTAAGTTAACTGACATGTCCGTCAGTCACTCACTCTCACAAAAACATCAAAAAAGCTGGGCACCCAAAAGAGTATATTTAAATTATGTTATTACATTAGTTGTTATTGTGCAATTTAGCAGTTTTCAACAAAGCACTATGCAAAAGGGCAGATAAAGTGCTTAATTACAAATGCAAATAGACTAATCCTAAAGGATACAATTCTGACAAGTACCATGGACAATATAAGGTACTTACAGTCTCACAAAACAGCAACAGGAGCAAAAGCAGCAAAAAGGACAACGCCACCCAAGCAAGCAGAATGCATCAACCAGGACAGTGGTACCCCTTTACTTGTCACACCCCTCCTTACATCAGTTAACTGAAATCCTGTACACACTGTGGATCTCAAAATGGTTTAAGTGCCTTAGGCCCTGTACACACTATGCTTTTTAAAATGTTTTAAGCAGTGTAACGTGATTTAAAAAGCCGAAACACGATGTGCATCCACACCTAACATGATTTGAAACTGTGATTAAAACACTGTACTTAAACCCTCCAAGGGACCTAGTCTTAACACTTGTTTTAAACATGGTTTCAAACCAAAACCATTTTATCTTATGGTGTGGGTAGGTGATCGCATGCAGTTGAATGAAAACCATGCCACAATGTTGCCACAGAGCCATACTACAAACCGTTACAAGCTATGACATCTGGAGTCAACTTAACTGTGCCTTTATACACCGGCTCTGCGCCAGTTTGTGAATAGCACTCAATATGTCTTAACTATCTGCAAAGGTGGCTCGGGGGGGGGATGGGGGCAGTGAATAGCAGTGCGGATGGGTTATCTTGGTGAGTTTAAAACCGTTTCTTAAAATGGTTTCAAAAACCTTACTATAATTCGTACTGGGCCTTAAACTGTTTTAAATCCCTTTAGCACTGTTAGCGTCCAGAATATAAGCCCCTTAAAATGTTTTAACAAAAATGTTTTTAAACCCTGCTAAATATCTAGTCTTAAAACCATTTTAAAAAATGTTTTAGAGCTAGCATGGTTTCACTTACATATCTGGATAGGAATAAAAATGTTTTAAACTGCAACTGTTTAAATAAAACCATTCTAGCTGCAGTGTGTACAGGCACGCACAGTTCTATGTGTTGAAATTAATACAAAATAGTTACAGGGAGAACCGGTTTAACACCAGCAGTGTGCACACACTAAACCATTATCAAAAATTGTTACTGAATTGTGCGAATGCAATGAAATGGTTTAGTTAAACTAGTTTTAAAAACGTTTTTCAAAAACAGTTTTGTAGTGTGTAGCGGGCCTTAGCTGTCAGTCAGTCAATCACTCACAAAAACCCTGGCAGGTTGTCAAGGGGCTTTACTCGGAGATATGACATGTGAGGGTGCTAATAGCACCACTAGTAAGTGCCTGGCCCAGCATGCATTTTGCATAAATCACATTCAGCTCAGCTGTTGTAAGAGTTGAGACAGGTCAGTCCTCAGCTGGACAGATAGACTCAGATTGAGTGGCGGGACACTTGGGAAGGCATCAGACAGCAAGGGCAGGCAGAGATACTGTCAGTGACCAACAGTAGAATGAGAAATGAATGATGCCACTAGATAATTAAAAACTACAGTTATGTAAGAAGTTTGGCTGGGGAGACCAAAGCCCCCCAGCCCCCCACCCAGTAGCCACCTTTGCAGATAGTTAAGACATATTGGGCGCTATTCACAAATTGGCGCATAGCCGGTGCATAAAGGCACATGCAGCTCCACACCCATGGTAGAGCCACATGGGGGCTGCATTCACGAAGCAGCGGTCCCCGCCTGGCTCCCTTATGCATCCCCACTCCCCTGGCAAGGAGATGCATGGGGCAGGCTTGCAGGCCTGGATCAGTAGCCAATCGGCTGCCCTACCCAGGTCAGCAGTGGATCCCTTGCACCTGTCTGGCACCATCGAGGTGGGGGTGCATGCAGCACCGGTACTGCTGCCTGGTGGGGCATGTGCTGGCCACCCGCCCCCAGACCGATCACTGTCCCCTGATGATAGGTGCACCATCCTGCAGGGGCCTGATGACCTCCACCTGCACCAGCAGGTCAGACGGCGGCAACAGGAGTAGGCATGCAGATGGTATGGCTGCCTGCTGGAGTCGTAGCCACCAGCCTCGTCATATAGCACTCTGCACATTTGTGAATTATGTGGAGTGTTGAAACACCCCCACCGCTGCGGAGACCCCAGCCTGCCCACATGTGGAGCTCTGTGCTCAGCCGGGGATCAGGTGCAGGGGGGGCGTACCTGTTACGTGAATGCTGCGGTGGGAGCACATGGGTGCGGGTGGGCTATGTACCTGGGTTACGTGGCATGTAGCCCATTCGCACCCTTCATGAATAGGGCAAAATTGAGATCAGGTTTAAGTGCCAGGCAGTCAACAGTGGTTTAACAGTTAAGGCAGTACAACATAGCTTACAATGGGGACAAGGTTTATTGACAAAAGAAATGAGGGATCATTTAGTCTCAAAAGCCCCTTTTAAATAAGGTATGACTTGGTGCAACTCATAGGAGGCAGAGAAAGCTGGTCCACAGCCTAGGAACAGTATAGGAGAAGGATTTTTGACCTGCTGTATAGCTGGGAAAGCAGGAGGCAGTTAAGAAAATATTGATCAGCAGATCTCAGAATCTTGGCACATCTTTTAAAGGTCAAAAACTCAGCAGAGCATTGTTTGTGTCATCAGGAGTTTTGTCAGTTAAGCAGCCTTAGAAATAGACTCTTCTAGCATCCTAGTTAAAGAAGCATTCCAGCTCAAATTTCTAACATTAATAAATTCAGAATTAGGATTAGCATATCCCAATAAGTTTCATGCAAAAATGATAGAACAGTTATGTAAGAACTTACTGTAATGTACAGTACCTTTACGGTCTACTGACTTACCTTTGCACTCTATCCCTAAACCCCATCTAGCAGTGGGTCGGCAAGCCTTTGCCTTCTCTGGTCCCTCTCTTTGGAACTCTCTTCCCTCCACTGTCATGACCTGTACCTCTATTCACTTGTTCAAAAATTCTCTCAAATCTCACCTTGCCTCCAATCAGCTGTGTACCTACTCCTGTTGACCGCTCCCGTTATCTCTCATTACGCTCTCCTCTGCTGCCGTCTTTCTGGGTTCCTTACCTGAGTCTGCTTATCCTCCCTTTATTTATGACACTGTGCTCTGGTGCTATGCAAGTCACGCTTTGATTGCCTGGTTGGTCTCAGATGTAAATAATTTCTCACTGTGCCTGTATACTCTGCATTCAGTTACACCCGATTGCACATATGCTTTGCTTAGTTATCATTCTCTGACTTTATCCCTATACCAGCTTTGAAGATGTAACTTTTTACTGTCTGTGTGACATTTTGCTTTATTATGCATGTTTTTGTAAAAGTGTTTGCATACACTTACCAAGTACTATGATTTATTGTATCACTGTTCCTCCCTTTGTAACCCTTTTCCCTGAAAAGGGGAAATTCCATCTCAGTGGTCCTACCCGATTCCCAAAATTCAAATAAATAAATAAAAACAGTAGATCTTTGAGGGGATCTCAGTCATCCGGTCACACCATAGGAACTATACCGTTGGTGAAGCAGGATCCACATGGAAGATTTTCCTGCAGTACCACTGGGGCCGCCCATGTCGATGTCACCAACCCCATAAAGGCATGAGCGGCCCCACTCCCTTCTCAGTTCTTTCCCCTGAAGACTAAGGGAGCAAACCCATGCCATAGAGGACCAAGGAGAGAGAGAGAGGGAGAGAGAGAGAGAGAGAGAGGGTGCCCAGGCCTGAATAAAAGGCTGGGTACACCAGATAGCCAGGACACAGACAGGAACTGCAAACGGTGGGATGGTGGGAGGGAAGGCTAACCTGATGATTGAGATCCCCTTGAAGATCTACTGTTACAGTAAGTTCTTACATAACTTTTATATCTTCTTTGGGGGTATCTCAGTCATCAGGTCACACCATAGGAATGAGTCTCAAGCAGTGACAAGTAACAATAGAACAGTCTGGGTTGCAGGCAAGCCGGGGCATAAGTCAGAAGGCCCTGAAGAACAGCAAGGCCGAAGCCTGCTCTAGCTTGAGAAGCAGTGTCCAGACTGTAGTGCTTGGTAAAAGTATGAATGATACTCCAGGTGGCAGCAGCACAAATGTCAGTGGCTGAGATTCCTTCTAAGCAAAACACAGAGGTAGCCATACCCCTTGTGTCATGAACTTTGACCACCCCTGGCAACTGTTTGCCATGTCTGTTACAACAGAACACAATATAATGTGCTAGTCATTTGGACAAACATTGCTTGGAAACCTGAACGCCATCTCTGCCTGGAGTGAAAGAAACAAAAAGCTGCTTTGACTTTCTGCATTCCTTGGCTCAGAGCAGATAATATGTCAAAATTCTGTGCAGTTTAACATCTGGAGCAGTGCTTCCCTGAGATTGGCATGCTCAGGTAAACAAACTAGAAGATGGTTAGATTGATTCAGGGTAAACTCAGACATCATCTTGGGAAGAAACTTAGGATTTGTGCACAAAGACACTCTGCCTATGCGAACAGTCAAATAAGGCTACTCACACCAGAGAGCCTGAAGCTCGTAAATCCTTTGAGCAGAGGTAATATCAACCAAAAATAATGCTTTCCAGCTCACACATCATGGCTGGCTCAAATGGAGGCAGGGTCAGCTTCTCCAAAACAAAATTTAAATCCCAGGCCAGGACAGGGGAACGGATTGGAGGCTTCAGGTGCAGGATGCCCCTGAGAAAGATATGGGACACATCCAATTGAGCCATGGTGCGACTGCCCACATGCTCATGAAAGGCAGAGATAGCTGAAAGGTGCATCTTGAGGTTAAAGGGTCCATGATGTTTGGCAGCCCAGATGGCAAATTTCCTGCACTTCATGGCATATGTTGCTTTAGTTGAGGGCTTCCGAGCTGCCACGAGGACACCCACCATCCTCTGAGATACCCCAAACTAAGTAATCGCTATGTCCTCAGGAGCCATGCATGCAGACTCAGGGATCTGAGATTGGGATGGACCAGGGTCCCCTGAGCCTGCATCAGCAGATCCCTGCATAAGGGCAGAGGGACTGGGGGTTCCTCCACTAAGTGTTGCAGTAATGGAAACCATATCTGCCATTACCAGAATCATGCTGGCTCTCTTCATTTGCAGCTTGATTAGCACCCTCTGAATTAGAGGAAATGGAGGGAAGGCAGAAAGGAATCTCCCGCTCCAGGAGAGGGACAATGTGTCTCATCAAAAAACTCCAGGCCCTGGATCTAGGGAGCAGAAACTGAGCAGTTTTGCATTGAGTGGGGATGCAAAAAGGTCCAACTCTGGATGACCCCATCTGGTGAACAGATTTTCTGTGACTGATGAGAGAAGTTCCCATTCATGAATGCTGGATTGAGTTCTGCTTAGGCTGTCCACCAATGTGTTTAGCACACCTGGCACATGGACTGCTGAAAGAATCAGATTGTGATCTAGTGCCCAGTACCATACTGTCATGTCCTCCCTGCACAGGGGAGGGGGGGGGCGAGTGCTTTCCTCCCTGCTTGTTGATATAGTAGACAACATTCAGATTGTCAGATTGGATCAATAACTGGCCCAGAAGGAGATGGTTCTGAAAGGCCTGCATGGCATACAGGACCGCCTGCATCTCCAAGACATTGATATACAGGGAGGTTTTGGTCTGGGATCACGTTCCCAGAGTCTGAAAAAGGCCCAGATGTGCTCTCCAGCCTGACCCAGAGGCATCTGTGGTGAGGATCTGCTGGGGGGAGGAGATCTGGAATGGAACTCCTTGAAACAGGTTCCGGGGGTCCATCCACCACTGCAGCACCTGGTGAACCAGAGAGGAGAGCAGCACTAACTGATCCAAGTTGTCCATGTGTTCATTCCATTGCACTCTGAGTGTCCATTGATGTGCAGTCTGACCAAGGAAGCCTTGGCAATAGCAGCAGCCATCAGACCCAATAGCCTCATGTCCACCCTGGCAGGAACATAACAGCTCTGGGAGACTTCCTGAGCCTGGGCAATCAGGCACTCCAGCCTTTTGAGAGGCAGAAAGGCTTTGCCCTGTACTGAGTCCAGGACCGCCCCTATATACCGCAACCTCTGGTGATGCCCAGGGAGAGAAACAGCTGAGAGGTTCTCTCCATGTCCGGATGAGTTGTTCTTTGGATGGGGACTTTAGAAGCCAGTTGTCCAGGTAAGTGAAAACATACAGTCTCTCCCTTTGGAGAGCTGCAGTTACTGCTGCTAAGCAACTGGTAAAGATTCACAGCGCAGAAAATAAGCCAAATGGCAATACTTTCAATTAGTAGTGCTCGTTCTGAAAAAGGAACTGGAGGAATCTTCTTTGAGGAGGAAACACCAAGATATGCATGTAGGCATCCTGCATATCCAGGGAGCACAGCCAGTCACCCTGCTTGAGTAGGGGTAGCAGCCCTGGCAGGGTGACTATGCAGAATTTTTTGTACTGAATATAAAGACTGATGTCCTTGCGATCTAGAATGGGCCTCAGATCTCTGGTTCTTTTGGGGACCAGGAAGAACTTGGAATAAAAGCCCCTGTTCCTTTGGGCCTGGGCACTAGCTCGATAGCCTTTTTCTGTAGCAGGGACTGTACCTCCTTCTGGAGAACTGCTAGATGGGCAGGTGGAGGGTACTGGAGGAGTCTCTGGAGGTGTATTTAGAAGTTCCAGAGTGTGACCGCACTCTATAAACTGAAGGATCCAGCCATCTGAAGTGATGGACAGTACCAGGTTAATACAGCCATGGAATAATGTCGCAAGCAAAACTGCGAAGGAAAAACAATGTGCGGCAAAACAGCTACTGGGGAAAAATAGCACAGGGAAAATATGATGAAGATAGCGGTAGCGCTACCCCTGTAGCTGTTGCCCAGGACACAGGGATGCATAGGATAAAAGTTCTGCTGGGTGGCAGTCTGCTGAGCAGCTGCTGTGGCCCAGAGAGCACAGCCACAGTCAGTGGAAGGCAGTGGATTATCTATAGCCCAGGGTTCGAGTCCTGGTCCAGGAAGAATGCTTGTGTTTTTTTTTATGGTGTTCTGTTTTGTCTACCCCTCTTCTCAAGTTACCCTCTGTGACAGTTCAACCCCCCCAGGTTTCTTCCCATCCCCGAGTTGCCTCCCCCCCAGAGGTAGTTATAACAATGTTGGGGAGGATTGAGGGGCACAACTGTTTATATTTTGAAGTATTGTCATGGTGGTAGCTAGCTATTTTTTCTGAGCACTACTTTTGTTTTAGCTGTGTTTCCTGCACAGTAATTGACTGCACTGTTTTTGTCTTTGCAGTATTGACCCTGTGCCATGGTTCTCCATTGATTGAGATGGAGGCAGAACCAACCTCCGATTGCCACCTCTTGGTCGGGGACCGGAAGAGAGGGGTCTGGCAAAGAGTCAAGCTGAGGTGAAACCAGCTGCTGGGGCTGATCCATCATCCCTAGGATGCTTTGCTGCAGTGCCAGAGGAAGAAGAGGGGGTAGGCAAGGTGGAGGAGGCCTTTCTCTTACTGTGGGGACAGGAGGCTGCTCTGGACTAGTGAGACACCTTGTGAAAGAAAGGGCACTGTCTGCTCCTAGACTGTGTATAATAGAGCCAGTGGACAGACTTAATTGCTCTTCCAGATGCCTGTAGGTCACTGATGATGTCCAGAACATCTGGCCCAAACAGTTTGGAGCCAATGAAAGGGGTGTTAAGCACCTTTTGCTGGACATCTGCCGTAAAACCTGAGCTCTCAGCCAGGAATGCCTATGGATGCAAATGCCTGTGGCAGCAGCCCTGGCACCTGTATCTGAGATATCGTAGAAGGCCCTGAGGAGATGCCTGCTAATATTCTCAGCACTCTGCAAGGATTTGAGAACCTTCTGTTTCTGGGAAACAGTCAGGGAGGGCCTGGGCAGCCGCCTTGCCCTTCTTCCAAATAGTGTTCTTTTATTTGATCATATGTGAGAGATAATTGACAATCCTTAGCCCCAAGTTGGAATGGACGTAGACTCTCTCACCCCAAAATTCAGTCCACCTGGATTCCCTGTCAGGAGGGGGGGGAATCTGAGGTGTTTAGGCACCTTAGACCTGTCATGAGCTGCCTTAATGACCACCGAATCAGTCTCTGGTTGGGCAGCATAGTAAGGAAGGCCCTGGCTGGCATGGTGGGGACCATGCCATGTCTGTGTCAGGTGGCAGTTGTGGCATTCCTCAGAGCTGGTAGGATGGGAGGAATGACTTTAAGGAGACTCTGGGCTTTCCAGGAAGTCTACCAACTCCTGTCTGGTGGCATCCTCCTCCTCCTCCTCAGTATGGAAGCCCATGGCTGAAGACAGCTGCTTCATGACATTGAAGAAAGTGAAGTCCTCTGGAGGAGACCTGGAACTATGTTTGACAGAGTCCTCACTCACTGAAGAGGCTGTGAACCTGTCAGTGAAGAGGCCCTCCTCTTCCTCCTCTTCCTCAGACAGGATGAGGTCAGGATCGTACTCCTCCTTGATGTTGGCCTGCTCCAACTCAAGGTCAGACGAATGATGCATTGAAGATGGCACACAGGAAATCGCTCTAGGAGGCTGAAGAGGCATCGATGATGACAGGACCGTCTATGGCACTTGGGACCCAAGCCAGTAGGCACCCAACTGGGGAACTAGGACTGTAGTAAACTTCATCAAAATATCATTGAGGTCAACGACAGTAGGCTGGTGCATTGACAGAGGAGGGGTTGATGGCACAGTGTGCGATGATCTATCTGTTGGTGCCTGGGAGCCTGAAGAGCCTGACTTCTGCAGGCCTGGAGAAGCATCATGCTGCATTGGAGGGGCTGTCGACGATGAGCCAGGCATCAACAAACCAAGGGCCGACGACCCGAGAGTCGTTGACTGGCCACCCTGAGAAATGGGTGGTGGTGCTGCCGTTTTGGATCTGATGTGCACAGAGACATGGACAGCAATAGACGGTGCAGCTGCAGCTGATGGAGTACCCCAAAGGAAGAAGAGGCCATTGGGGAGAGGGAATGCTGCCAGGGGAGCGGTCCCATTCAGTCTTTTTTATGACTTTTCCCTGAGGACTTGTCTTGGGCTTTTGAGGCCTGGGAGCTCGACAAACCCACTGGCAACAGGGGAGGAGGGACCCTGGAGGATCTCTACTCAGAACTGGCTATGTGTTGTTCCATGAGAAATTTCTTGAGAGCCTATTTGTGTTGCCTGAGAGTGGTTTGATAAAATTTTTGGCAGTGCTCACAGTCGTCCGCGGTGTGGTTAGGCCCAAAACAACAGATACAGAGTGTATGGTCATTTGAAGAGGCAATCTTCTGTGATGGTGTAGAGGTGCTATGAGGTACTCTGCTCTAAAGATGGTGAAAAGAGATGAGTGAGACACCAAGGTCCGAATTATTGTGGATAAGATAACTGTTACCCAGACAAGGAGAGGCAGGAGTAGTCCTAGAGATTCAGTGCCCGCAGGGTGCTTATTTTGTACCAGAGGGTAGGGAGACACAGTCACAAGAGGAAGAGAAGTCACCCAAAACAATAAGGTGGTAAATAAGACAGATACTTTATCTATGACTGCTAAAATTATTCTAACAAGAATAGAATATATGCTGAGGCCTACTACCACTCTAATTCTATAATTATTCTGCAATTCTTATTCCTATCAATAAGCTTAGGCGAAGATCAGATGACATACACTACCCATAACAGTATTTGGTTTAGCTATAACTACACACTTCTACCAAAGTCCAAATGTTACAGGAGTCCAGAGGTCTGACGTCTTCGTGTACACCATCGGTCTATGATGGTAGCTACGAAGGGGAAGCAAACTAAACAGTAGATGCTAACACAATTCCCAGCAGGGACCTTGTAAAGCCCACTGGGTGGTGAGAGGTTTGTTAAACAGACCATGTGATTCTTCAGCAAAAGCTCACTCTCTCCAAGGTTGCCAGAATAAAAGAACCAGAGCAACTGGTTCCTGAAATAACCCACTAATGGGCTGTCAGATACCTAATTGAAAACAAAGGGTTCCTTGGCCAAAACCCACTTCCAGGGTCGCCAAGGACAAGGAGAAATCAGGACCTGCATGGTGACGAATCCACTCGAGGACTACCACAACCTGAAAGATGCTGCAACACTCCAAGGGCCAGCTAAACTCTGAAGGATCTCCGATAGGACCAGGAACCAGAAGAATCTGTAGAGAGGATGGTTGATTCTGCAATCTTGTCACCAGAAACTAGAACAAAAACAAAGAAATGGCAGACGCATCCCGTACTGGGCTTCGACGGACTCGATTTTTGGAGAACGACCAGGGGCACAGACCAGGTTCTCCAGGATGAGCACATTCTTCTGTGGAGGGCAACCAACTTCAGGACATCTGGATCAGGAACCATACGAAACGACACTGGCATGGCTGTCGTGATGCACTTCGGCGGATGTACCTTCGAGATGTGAAAACAAGAAACAGAGGGTACGACTTGTACGACTGGCGACAGACTCTACTTCGATGGACGACACAGTTGGAGGAGATGATCTGATGGACGATCCCACTTGGATGAAGAATGATGAGAAGACGTCTTCTACTGGGTAGAGACTGATTCCGAGTATGAAGTATTACAGACCACACTATGGGACTGCAGTGTGGTAGAAAATTGAGACTGTCCCCATACACTGGTAACAATGTACCTGAAAGATGCACCTTCCTGCAATGCCAAGAGGACTGCAGAATGATCCGATAATTTGCTGGGGAAAGGCAGATTATAAATTTAGGGGTAATTATTACAGGTGGGGCAATTGTTCAGGTGCTAGGAGCAATAGTTCAGATACTTAGAGCAATAGTTCGGATGCTTAGGGCAATAATTCAGATAACCAGGGGCAAATAACCACAATCCAGATACAATACAGTCTTGGTGCTTCCTAGCAAGTTCGCAGTCTTTCAAGTACTTCAGCAATAACAGATGTATGAGCAGTACAGTTGTTACAGAGCTTTACAGTATTTGTGAATTGAGCACCCTTGGATGGACCCCTTTTCCTAAATGTAGGGTCTTCCCGAATAGGATCTGGCTACCCCTGAACATTTTGCTAAGGATGCCCTAACCCCTATACTGAGGGTACCACTTGCCCTAGGTTAATTGCCGGGAACACCAAAGGCCTAAATGCCTTATTTACTATGGGGCCTATATGCCTCACTTACTGTCGCGAGGCTGGATTGCCCTAATCTAATAGGCCAGGGCTGCCCTTACTACAACTAGGCTGGTTTGCCCTAATCCACTAGGCTGGGGCTGCCCTTACTACTACTAGGCTGGCTTGCCCTAATACACTAGGCTGGGGCTGCCCTTACTACTACTAGGCTGGCTTGCCCTAATACACTAGGCCGGGAGCCTCCCTTGCAACCACTAGGCTGGCTTGCCCTAATACCCTAGGCTGGGGCTGCCCTTACTACTACTAGGCTGGCTTGCCCTAATACACTAGGCTGGGGCTGCCCTTACTACTACTAGGCTCGCTTGCCCTTCTACACTAGGCCAGGAGCCTCCCTTACTACCACTTGGCTGGCTTGCCCTAATACACTTGTCTGGGGCTGCCTTACTACTACTAGGCTGGTTTGCCCTAATACACTAGGCTGGGAACCTCCCTTACTACTACTAGGCTGGCTTGCCTTATTACACTAGGCCGGGGCCTCCCTGGAACCCTGCTTTACCTTGGGCCTAATGCCCTACATTTACCTTAAGCCTGCTGCCCTACACTTGGCTGTGGGCCTACTAGCCCTTTCCAAACTGGGCCTGGTGCCCTCTATACGGTGGGCCAAATAGCCCTTTCAAAACTGGGCCCGATGCCCTAACAGAAATGGGTCTGGCGCCCTCTAGACTGTGGGCCTAACTGCCCTCTTACAGCTGGGCCTGGTGCCCTAACAGAAATGGGCCTGAATTGCCCTCTATACCATGGGCCTGGCACCCTCTTTATATTGGGCCAAAATAGCCCTTTCAAAACTGGGCCTGGTTTACCCCTGTAAATTTGTACAGTCCCAAAAGTGGCAGAGCCCCTTTAAATCTGAAAGGCTCTCTGAGCCTGCTGCCACTCATTCGGGAGGTCACCTCCTTTAATCCCGCCCCCTTTATGAATATTTATAAGGCCTTGAACTGGTCTTGCATTTCTGGCCCCTCCCTGTGAGCATCGCTACCCCACCTCCCTCCTAAATATTTAAATCCAGGGTCCTAGCAACCCGATGCCCCTGCGGCGCTCGGCTGCCTTTCTTAGTGCCTCCTGCGCTACTTTAATAAAAAAGTCACTTCTGCACAGGCGGTCAGCACGTAGCATGTGCTGCCATAGACTCACCGCTCCTCGGGCTGCTGGAGAGCTGTTGTTCCATCTTGGGAGGTGGGAGGGATGCTGGCAGTGGGAGGGAGCTCTACAGGCACTGCGGCGGGTGACAGGGGGGCCTCAGAGGGCCGACTGAATTTGCCGCGATGCAGCGCTTCTCTGCCGCTGACAGGGGACCGAAATTAAACTTTAAATATATGGGGGGGTTAAAATAATAGGGCTCTTAAGCCCAACACCAAGCAAACGGACGTTTTACTTCTTCATGGTGCCCCGATGGCACCACCGACCACAGAACGAAGCAGAGTAAGGAGTCTTCCGGTGGGAAGGCAGCACAGGACCACAGCAAGCCCAGAGGGACGGCGTCAACACAAGGTAAGCCCTAAACTGTCCCTTGATTTCTGTGTCCTGTCTCCTCAACCACTGCCCAGGAACAACTGACTAACTGAAGAAATATTTGTTAAACTTAAACCTCCCTGGGTTCTAGAGTGGCTGGAGTGGAATGCTATGCATGAGCAGCTCAGCACAGCATTCCATCCAGGCCATTGTTGCTGAAGCTACCTGAATTCTATTTTGTTTCACAGCATTTTAAGTGCACAGGGCACTTTCCTTATTATTTACAGGGTTTTTATACTGTACAGGGAGGGGAATCAACTATTGAGGGGCCCCTTTTTACCTATGCTCTGCAGTCTATACCAAAGGCAGGCACCCTGGGTACCTGTAAACCCCTAAACTTTTTATTGAAGTTCATTTTCTGGGATGCCCCAACTTTGGGGCATTACACTTCTTTCCACAGCAGCAGCAACGGAAGAGAGAAGTGGAAGGAGTAACTCTTGACATAAACAAAGTAAAGGAATCTCTTATTTGAAAGAGTTTTTATAATATTAAGTAAAAGAAAAATTGTAGGCTAAAATGGCATGAAACTGCATCATAGCTTCTGCAGAGACCCATGCAAACAGAGTTGATGGCGGAAAGGAACTGAGGAGGGAGCAGGGCCACTCATGCCTTTATAGGGTTGGTGACATCGACAGGTGATGTCGGCGTGTGTGGCCGCAGTGGTACTGCTGGAAAATCTTCCATGTGGATGCTGCTTCACCGTTGGTGAAGCTCCCATGGTGTGACCCAATGATTGAGATACTCCTGAAGGTCTCTTAGTTACTTTGTGCAAGCTGCCCCAAAGTGAGAGCTTTCCTTTGACTCTTTGGAGTCCCAACTAAACTGCTGCTACCATGTCCTTGCTTTCTACAGCCCCCTTAGGATTTTTTTCTGTGGTGGGGACTAGAAAAGAGCAACAGGGGAGACTGTAGGATCCTGGTTTTTTTCAATGTTGTCAGTAGCATCCCAACCATAACCCTGCTCTTCACATGAAAGGTAGCCATCTACCATGGCTGATGGAGCATGATGGGTGCTCCAGATGGACTGGGGATTCCATGATCAAAGCCCTGAAGGAACCAAACATTCAGCATGAACCAGGCAAATAAGACTGGAGTGCATAAGATATTTGGTCAAGGACAGGAGCCCTGTTAAAATTAACTTTTGTGGCAAGTGCTCCACAATAAGCCAGCCTATCACCATATTTGTGCACCCTGTCCCCAAAGTGCACTTTCAGCCAATCGGGCTACAGAGCCTGGTAAGGGAGCTAAAAACAGTTTCTGGGACACTGGAGGAATGAGAAATTTCAAGTGTGAATTTGCGGCCAATCTGTCATAGAATGGACCCATTCTGTCTGTATGTGACTGTGGTAGAAGGCAGACCAATGTCTGTGTGTGACTGAGGAGAGAAACAGACAGGTGACTGCTGGAGTTGCTGCAGTAGTAGACTATGGGCCAATTTTAAAAGACCCCTTAGAGTGACACAAGTTGCATCACTCTAAGGGTTGAGGCAAACTCTTGGTGTACCAGGGACCCTGCACCCGATTCCAGAAAAAAGAAGGTCCCTGCACCAAAGTCACTGGGTTTGTCGCAAGTGTGGAGGTGCACCAAATATCTGGCGCATCTGCCAAAATTACCGCAGGGAGACGAGCCCCTTCACCTGACGCAAGACAAGAGGGGCCGGAATAGTGTGTGGGGGTGGAAGAAACATGGTGCCAGGAGGGGTCCTGTGGCATAGGGGCATAGGAAAAGGCTGTGGGGGTGCCTGGGCACAGCTGTAAATCAGCTTTAGTGATTTGGCATCAGGTGGGGTGCTACCGCAGTGTGCTGAAAAGAAAGTTATGTTTTAAAATTATGCTGGTACTTTAAAAAGACATTCCCTGGTAGTGTGCTCTGCCCCCCAATTCCTGATGCTTATGTATAATCCCTGATGGTGTAATGGAACCCCTCCCATGATCCCCCATCTCCCCAAGAATAATGCAACAATTGTCCCTGAGGTATAGCGCCCCTGATCCCCAATCTCCTGAAAAAAAAAATCCCATCATACTCCCTGGTGGTCTACTGGTCTCCCACCCTCTCCTTCCCATCAGGCATTGTCCAACCACCCTGCCCCCCCATTCCTGCCCCGATTCTGCTATTGGCATTGCCCTTTGCTCACCATCACCGCCTGCTGCAGAATGTGCTATCAAGCAGCGTGTACTGATTCATGTTCCTTGATAGTGCACTCTGTGGCCAGCTGTGGTAGTGAGCAGAAGGCAGTGCCAGTTGCAGGATTGGGGCAAGGAATGGAGGCAGCAGGGTGCTTAGGCATTGCCTAATGGGGAGGGTGGGGGACCACTACACCCCCAGGGAATATGACTGGATTTGTTTTTCTGGAGATCGGGCATTGGTGGTGGGGGTTGGGGGCGCTGTACCACAGGGACAATTGTTGCATCATTCTCAGGAGAGATCGGGGATTGCAGAGGAGGGGTTCCACTCCACTACCAGGGCTTATACATAAGCATTGGGAATTGGGAGAGAGAGGCTACACTACCAGAGAACATCTTGTTAAAGTACTGGCATGATTTTAAAACATAACTTTCTTTTTGGCACACTGCGGCGGTATACCATCGGGTACCAAGTCACTAAGGCTGATGTGCAGCTGTGCCATGACACTCCCCATGGCTCCTCCCATATCCTCAGTGCACCCTACTGTCCACTGACCTCCCAAGTCCCAGTGGTGCAGTCACTTAGACCACCTCCTTGCTGGTCTAAGTGGTGCCCCCTGCTGCGTTCATGGCGGGACTTTGAAAATCCCAAAAAAGGAGATGTGGCAGTCCCACCATGGTGCAAGCCCCCTTGTGATAAGGCACTCTTGGTTGGTTGATGCAACCCTGGTGCAAAGGGTCTATGGCACAGCATTGTCTGGATCAGATGCAGGCTGCTTTAGAAAATTGTGTGTGACACAAGTTATGATGCGAGTCACCACTTGTGTCAAACTCTTGACGTGGGTTCCTTGCATCATTCTAACTAGTTTGAAAATCAAGCCCTATGTCTGCATGAAAAGGGCAGAGTGAGAAATGAAGAGCTGAAATCCTGCCTTCAGAAGATAGTGGCAATCAGGGGTGCTCTAATAAATGCTAGAAGCCTCACTAATAAATTTGAGGAATTTAAAATCTTTTTATACACCCAGCATATTCAAATTGCTCTGATCACTGAAACATGGTGGGATAATAATAATATATTTGTTTACCAAGTCGAAGGCTTTACATTATACTCTAAATGTAGAGATCATAGAAGAGGGGGGTGGTGTGGCTATTTATATCCACGAATCTATCAATAGTGAAGAAATAATAAAGGAGGAATCTAATCATGAATCCATATGGGATAAATTACTCCCAAATGATGGGTCAAAAATCATTCTGGGTTTAATATACCAACCACCATCCTACTTATTAGATCAGGACCTAGTCTTAATAAAACAACTACAAACTAGTGACCCCACTGATAATATTTTACTCATGGGAGACTTAAATCTACCTAATATAAAGTGGGCATTGTGGCAAGACACCACTAAGTCAGAAAGATCGTTTTTAGATGTGTTTGACCAGCCAGGCCTTAGACAAGCTGTAGTGGATAACACTAGGGAAAACAATATTCTGGATATTATATTAACTAATATGGGGGACTGTTTATCTGATGTAACTGTAAACCCTCCATTAGCTAATAGCGATCATAGTACTATACTATTCAAAATTGTAAAATCTCAAGTTATAAATGACTATGCTGCAACAACCAGACTGAATTTTGGTAAAGCAAATTTTAATAAATTCAGACAAGAATTTTCCTGTTGGGACTGGAACAACCTGTTTCATAATATACCAGTTAATAAGATGTGGGAATTACTAATAGGATGTTTGAAGAACTTAATGATAAAATATATACCTATTAGTAAAAAATATAATAATGGGAAAATTAAACCTCAGTGGTTCTCCTCTAAAATAAAGAAATTGATTAATAAAAAAAAAACAAAATTTATAAAAAAATTCAAAAAAGATCCCACTATGACAAATAGGGCTGCACTTAAAAACATTTAATCAAAAATAAAAAAAACCCATCAGGAATGCTAAAGCTAATTTGGAATCACCATTAGCCTCTAAAGTTAGCGATAATAAAAAAGCTGTCTACTCTTACATAAATAGTAAGAGGACAAATTCTCATACGATCGGTCCCTTTAAGGACAAATCACAACAGCCTATGTCAATTAAGGAAATGGTTGATTTACAAAATAATTATTTCTGTTCAGTATTCAATACTAAACCTATAACCCAGGAGGAATATCAAGATATCCCAATTCCAGGATCAGTTGTTATCGACCCTGGGGAGGTATTAGATAAACTTAAGTTAGTAGATATCAATAAGTCTCCCGGCCCTGATCAAATACATCCTAGGGTCATAAGGGAAATAGCTGACATATTGGCGCTACCACTAACACATATTTTTCAGACATCTTTAGACAAAGGAGTGGTCCCAAAAGGCTGGAAGGAGGCTACCGTAATTCCTATTTTCAAAAAGGGCACTAAAACATAACCTTCAAATTTTAGACCAGTAAGTCTGACATCACTCCTGGGAAAAATATTGGAGAAAACGCTTAAGGAAAGGATAACTGCTTCCCTGTATGAAAAAGGCATGACAGATATATCTCAGCATGGCTTTACCAAGTCAAGGTCTTGTCAAACAAATCTCTTAACTTTCTATGAGAAGGTTAATAGAGCACTTGACCAAGGTAACCCGGTTGATGTTGTTTTTATGGATTTTTCAAAGGCCTTTGACAAATTACCACCTAGAGAACTGATAGCAGTATTAAAAAACCTGGGGACTGAGACAAATGTGATATGTTGGATTAGGGATTGGTTGAGTGATAGGAGGCAGAGAGTGGTGGTTAAGGGTATACATTCTGAATCGGGTATGGTGACTAGTGGGGTGCCTCAGGGTTTGGTGTTGGGGCCATGCTTGTTTAATGCCTATATATTCACTTTAAAAGTGAACATTCCAAATATCTGGTTATCCAAATTTGCAGATGATTGCAGACTGGGAACTATTGTAAGCAACCCATCTGATGTGTTAACTTTACAACAAGAAATCAGTAATGTAGTGTCCTGGACTGAAACTAACAGATTAGAGCTAAACATAGATAAATGTAAAATTATGTACTTGGGTAAAAATAACCCAAAAGCAATATATAAAATTGGACTAATCTATTAAATATTACTCAGGAAAGAGACTTGGGAATTACCATCACCCCAGATTTCTCATTTAGTCATCATTCTTCTCTTCAGATAAGAAAGGCAAAACAGAATTTAAATTGTATTCTCATACACTTATCTAGTAGGGAAGCTAAAGTTTTAATACCATTGTTTAATTCTTTGGTCAAGCCATATCTTGAGTATTGTGTGCAGGTGTGGTCACCTTATAAACGTGAAGACATAAACAGGATTGAGGGTATACAAAGAAGAATGTCAAAAGCTATTACTGGACTACATAATAAATCCTATAATGACAGGCTAAAAACATTGGGAATGTACTCTCTTACATATTGAAGATTTAGAGGAGACATGTGCATGCTTTATAGAATACTAAGTGATAATAACCTACAGGATGAGTTAAGTATTACATTTAATAATGATCGTCTAAGCACAAGAAAGCACTCCAAACAACTTTTTCAGCCGATGTGGAATTTAAAGCTATGTAAAAAATGATTCACTCAAAGGGTGGTGACATCCTGGAACGAATTATCAAGAACAATAGATGGTCCTGACATGGAGACATTTAAAACAAGATTGGACATGGAATTTAGACTAAGTGTTAATGATTTTTGATAAATCAAAATTGGTTTAAGGCAAGCTGTAAGGATTAATATTCGCAATTGCTTGAATATTTCCTATGAATCCCATGAATCATGTACTAGCCCAGCATGGAAATGAGTACTGCAGGCTACAGTAGAGAGAAAGACACTGTGCTGTCCTGTAGCCCTGCTTGAGCTGAACTGGGACCCCAGTTCTGCTGGGAGACCTCCTGATCAGTAGCACAGCCAGGGATGGTTTATTAGCATCCCTTGGGACTGGATGCCAAACTGTGCTGATGGAACAGAGTTCCTTGAGACCACACAGGGTGAGCTGCATATAATGAGGCAGTCACCAACTGACTGCTGAAACCAAAAGAACCCCTTAATAGCATCAGAGGGACAGACAAAGCTCTGCAATACTAAACAGCTTCACAGATAAGAGAGAGAGAGAGAAAGGGAGGAGATGGAGTAAACCAGCCAAAGAAGGGACACACTGCAAACTGCACTATGGGTCAATCAGTCCACTGCCACTGTGCACCTTTAAACCTTGTGTCCTGCCAGAAACTTACAGGGATAAGTTTATGAATGGCTTATTAACGAAGATCTGAAGCAATGTAAGCAATTGCAATGAACTTTATGAACTCTATGGACTAAAAGTCTGTTTTCCCTGAAGTTTCTGTGCAAATTGTAAATCTTCACAGTGTGCGCAATAAATCTGCAGAGTATTTTCACATTTAGATTGCTGTGCTGCACCTATTGCCTCCACACGAGCTCTCTGAAGCTGCATCACTTGTCTCCTGTGTCTCCTTTGTACTGTTAATAGTGAATCCTAGGCCTTTCTAAGCAATATTAAGCCATAGTCAGCATGCTGAAAACAAATACTAATAGCTCAAGAACCGTAAGTGCCAGACACAACAGATGAGGGGCAACGTTGTTCAGCATAAAATTACCTTTCCAATGGTGGTATGCAAGTAATAATAAGTAATTTAGTTTTTTTTTTTTTTTTAATGCTGGTCAAAACAGCAAAAAAAAATGTTTTTTCACTAAAAAAAGCAACATAAGCCATTTTTTGTTGGGAAATATGTAACATATCAACATAAAATTAAACATCCAGATGTTAGATGTAGTTGTAATATTATGTTTGTTAAAAAATATATATTTGTGATATGAAACATCATTTTCCTCCATTTTTGTCAAGGTGCTTTGGTGAGGTTTGAGGCACAAATCTCTATCATACACACATACCATAAACAAATGCGTATAACTCCTAAAGTATACATGATACATCCAACGTATCAGTGGCAAAGTTGTTCAGCATAAAATTACCTTTCCAATGGTGCAATCAATTGTAATCAATTCAGTTTTTGTTTTGTACTGGCTGAGATACCCAAACAGTGTTTTTTTTGTTTCAAGTTGCTTAGGCGAGCCTTGATGGACAAAATGTCAGCCATACACACCACACCATACCATAAACAAATGCAAACAACTCCTAAAGTATACTTGATACACACAAAATATCAGTGGCAAAATTGTTCAGCACAAAATTACTTTCCAATGGTGCTATGCAATCAAATATATATTATATTAGATATTAAAATAAGTAAGTGATGTCTCCAGACATTGCAAGGGCACGCAAGAAGTTAGTAGCTGACTTCTGTGGTCATCCTTGGACATACCAGTGCATTTTATTGCTGACTACAGGCGTTTGCTAGGAGACAATGAGTTAACTATTTGGGAGCAGTTGAGACTTGGCCCAGCAAAATAGTGGGAAGGAAGAATTTATTGAACTTGGCCATCTGGCCAGGGGTTGGAACACCTCAGTTTGAAGGTTTTAAGTAGAATGTCTTCTGGATATGGGGTTTTCTTTGTTGCAAAGCATTGCTAACTATTTATTTTAAATGCACCACCACTGGCCATACATATGCAGTGTCAGAACTGGGATCTCCCTTGACAGAAGCACATGTTTAACACTGATGCCAGTGGGGAAGTGTAGTACCTTCAGTGCAGGAGGGCTGAAAGAGGCATCCTGTATTGTGCACTGTGGTGTGGAGGTGGGCATGAGGTAAGGTTCTCAGTACTGGAATATAGATGATACTGAAAAGAACCATCTGCATAGCTCTGCAGACCCAAAAATAATGAAAAAGAGGGCTACATCCAATACAAATATTAAAAAAAACAACTTGTTGAGGGTTATTAACAGAAGGCAACTGAAGACAGAAAAGGTGAGATAACTTTCCTAACTTCTTCTGGTGGATCAGTTTTGTACCTATGCATAACTGATGTATTCTTTCATAACAAAATTACACAGTTTACTGTAAAAGAAGTCTGGGAATCCACTACGTTCCAGTGATACTGTCAATCAATCTGAAGTTTGATTTAGAAGTTAATATATGGAAAGAAAATGTGAGTAATGCAAATAGGTATATTTGTACTGGTTGTCACACATGCTGTTAAAATTGTGGGGAGTCTCATATAAAACACAAAATGTAATAGATTGTCTAGAAAGAATAGAAAAAATATAGAGGGTCTAATACATTGATAGAGCAAATGCTTAGTACAACAAATGATGTTTTCACAGACATACAGAAAATTTTAGTTGATCATAATGACATTATAGGTAATTTTAAAAGAGAGCTAAGCACATTTGACGGGGGGGGGTGGAGCCTACCTGCAAGATGGCAGCAGTGTAAATTTTCAGCTGTTCTCATTGGGGGGGCTTATTTTACCTGCATCTTGCAATTCACTGTTGAAAAGGAGATCTCCTGAGCGATCAACTGGTAGAGGAAGAAATTGCCTCTCAATCGGTACCTCCTGCAATCCGATCGGGGGAACATTATGAGATTTTCTTGCTCTGAACAACCTAACAGCACCACGAGGACCTGGCCCAGACAGACAGGGGAATTGCAGTTTCAGCATCGAATGAAAACTCCAGAAGTGTCACCTCATCTGCCCAATGGAAACCCGAATGCACAACGCTGACACTTTCTGAGTAAAACAATGAAGTGCAATATGGAGGCAGGTTTAGGGGCTAGGGAAAAATTATATAAGATTTGACTGGACACTGCAGATTTGAAACAAGTGGCTAATAAGACTAATCAGGACCTGGCTGCCCTAGCCTTATGAGTGGCCCACATTGAGGGTATGGTCCAGCAGTTTGACTCTGCGGTACAACACCAAAGGGGAACCTTGCAAGATCATCACAACAAAATTACATATCTCCTGAACAAGGTGGATGATATGGAGAATAGGGTTAGGAGAAAAAACTTGTGTATTGTGGGGGTGTTGGAGGGAGCAGAAGGTAGGGACATGCACACCTTCCTTCGAGTGTTTCTTCCAGAGCTGATCCAGGACAACAACTGCAGAGCCCCAGAAACAGAAAGGGCCCACCACCCCAGATAAGGAGAGTGACCCATGCCCATTCTATGCAAATTCCTGTGATACCCAAAAAAAGGAATTTTACCTATGGAGGGCACAAGAGCAGGGCTCCTTTGAATGGCATGGCATGCGCATAAAGTTGTATCAGGATTTCTCACAAGACCTCTCAAACAGGAGGAGAGCATATGGAGGGGTTAAACAGCAATTCTACAAACTTAATATTTCAACTTCTCTGAGATATCCTTCGCTACTCCGGATACAGCATCACGGGGAATATATCACGTTTGATAGCCCAACAGCAGCAGAGAACTTCTTACATGAGTACCAGACCAGACAAGAACCCTCAGGCCTACCCACTCATCGCCAACGAAGTGACTCGTTTTCCAAGATGGAGGTGAGCCAGGAGGCACCAAAGTAGGACTCGGTGCCAGGCCTACTTGCTAAAGATAGTAACCCACCCTGGCAATCCATGTCAAGAGGCCACTCAAAGAAGAAACTACCAGCCACAGGAAAGCTGCTTGCACTAAGGGGACGATCGAGGAGCCGTCAGAGAAGATTGCTACAATTGGACGCCAGCAGCTGCTGTCCTGGAGACATGCTGATTAAGTTAGGCAACAGATATGAGCCACTGTGAGACCTCCTGCCATCATCGCTGGACCATTCCTCTGCCCCTCAACAACCGAATGTGGTTCATGAAAAGCCTGAAGCCAGCCATGAGGAATGGTCACCACTTCCTGGGGACTGGGCTGACTGTGCCCAAAATGCAGGAGACGAGGATGAGGAGAACTCTCTCAAATGGTTGGAGGCCTTGTTAAATGCCTCTGAGAACTTTACAGCAATGGAGAAACTTCCCCATGAATAAAGTGCTAGCTGTATGCATACACACTGAATTGAGTAACTGAGTAAAATGTGGTAATGTATGCTCATGTTAAAGCCCTCCTCTTGGTAAGACGGCAAAGGGATATACGATATGTAGCCCCAACATGGGGATATTATATTCCTCTCCCCCTTTATTAACACTCTAGGTACAAGCTATTACCCAATATGGTCTCAGAATGCGTTGGGCATCCTGTCCAAAATTTCAACGACTGTGAGCCTACACCCACTTATATAGCCTGGTATGGCTATTGCCTTGTGGGCTCAACGGTTCCAGTCTGGGCTGTTCTGGTTAAGGATCTTGCTGTTAAGACTAGTGTTTACATTGTTAAGTATTAGTGCACCAGAGTTCGGTGTTGGGAGATGTTATTCACTGTTCTATTTTTCCTGTACTCGCCTCGAAGTGTCACCACCCTGTTAGTTCCATCAGGGCGCATGTGTTAGGCTCAGACAGGGGCTCGGTGAAGGGAGTATCACTAATTCCATAAAGGGTATTACAGCATTTATGGCGTAGGTATTGGAATGTGATCTTTTTTTCTCTCATCGTCTTTTGGTTTAAACATTAGAATGTTTCTAGACAGGTTGTAGGGGATAAATCCCCCCCCCCAGTGAAAATGCAGGAGGTATATTATAGAAGGCTGGCTTCCATAGGAATGCCTCAGTTATTGCTCCCAGAGGGGGAGTTCTTGGAATGTGGGGCGACAGGTATTGCTTGGCTTCGTAAGAAGAGTCTCACCTCCGCTACAGGATATAGCAGGCACAGTGGTGCCAAGGAAACCACCCCATACCTCTACGCAAATGTTTTGGGATTGCCAACATGCACAGGTTAGGGGCTGGCAGGGAGGCACATTATATAGTGGTGCCCTCCCATCGAAAAATGAGGGATGAGGTGCACATGCTAGCAGATGTAATTGGACGCAACTGTCCATACAGGCAGTTAATGCAGGGTGGGTTCCAAATAGGAGAGTGAGAGTGACAAACATGCCAGGGATCAGGAATACTTCTAAATATCCAATGACCCATTTTATAACTCAGCCACCACAACACAAGAAGTATGGATAGCCTAAATGATGTGACTCTGACATCATGAAATGTTAGGGGGTTAAACTCCCCGATTAAAAGGAGAAAGATCCTGGCAAGGCGTCATAAACTTAAGAGCCATATAGTGTTTCTACAAGAAACTAAACTAAATCACTTGGAATCCAAGAAACTTGTCAGAGAATGGGTGGAAAGAGAATTCCATAGCACCTCAGGGAAAGCCAAAAGAGGGGTCTCCATTCTACTTCATAAGCAACTTAAATGGGAAATGACCCACCAGAAGGTGGATAAAGAGGGGCATTGGGTAATAGTTAAGATGTCCATCCCAATGGGCCCTATTTTGTTTGTCAACATTTATGCCCCAAATGAGGACGCACCTGAATTTTTCAACGAGATCGCACAAAAAATGGTAGACCTTGCAACCGACAATCCTGGGATAATCTTAGGGGTAGACCACTTAAATGCTGCTTTCTGCATAAATGCAGATGACAACTCCACGCAAAACTGTCACAAGTGCTTACCCCCACTTAACATAGCACCAACTGTTTTTTTAGATTTTTCTCAGTAGCTTCTCCCACCCACCGCATCTTCTCAAAATACTGCATAGACTGTGCAGTGTACTCCACAAACTCATCAGCTGCCAGTTTGAGCAAACTGTCATTTTTGTTACCACTTCACACTCAGTCTTCTAACATAAATGGTCGCTTTTGACCATTCGACCTGAACATTAGTTTATCCACATTTTCTGGTGTTAATCTTGTTTGTTTTATCAGTCACAACATCCTCAGCAGAGAGAAATAAATGCTCGGAACAGACACTGGAGTGTGGACATCCAATACACTTACAAGCCTGGGTAGCCAGCTTTGGCCGGTATGATTTTTTCTCTTGCCAATAAGCTAAAGGGTCATCCTTAATACTAATGTTGGGCTCAAGACAGATATGCATCTACCATGCTTACTACTGTGCATGCATCTTCTGCTTGTGGAATTTCAATGTCCTGCAGCTGGCCCCAAATGTCATCATCCTCATTGTTTGCTTCTGTTCTGGTTTTTGGAGCAGTCTTTTGAATTTGAGGTGGTGTCATTGTAGTACTGCTTGCCAATCCACCTAATGAAACCTCATCTACTGCATCAGTCAAAGGTTGTCTGTAGTTCAACTCCTCCATATCATCAGAAACCACATCAGGAAGGTGTCTGTTCCAGAAACATTGATCTAGCAATGTTGCTAAGAGATACTCCTTGCTCCATATCAATGCTGATAATTTCTCAGCATTGCTTAGTCTGGTAAGCATGTTATTGACTAGAGATTGGTTCATATTTAAGTTGCTCCTCATTTTCTCCAACCTTTTTTTGAGAATTAGAATGAGTGGAATAACTTGGCTAAGGGATGCCTTTCTGCATTGACCTCTTTTGTAGCACTTCTGAATGGTTTCAGAATGTGACACAACTGTACCAGCAGAGACCATTGAGTAGAAGGGAGTACAGTGCCCTCCCTGATATCATTGTACATGATATACTCAGTGATAGATACCTTTTGTTCAAGGATGTGTTCAGTCATAAAGTAAGTTGAATTCCACCTTGTTGCTACACCCTGAACAAGCTGGACATGAGGAAGACCTTTGTCCTTCTGGTTATCAGTAAGGATGTCACGGGCTTTTACTGAATGGTTGAAGAGGCCTCACACTTTGTGCACTGTACCCACAGTGGTTGATACTTGCCAGTCATTATACAGGAAGCTTCGAACAATTAAAAGACTATGGGAAAAACAGCGTATATGTACATAGTTGCCATCGTGAAGTGCTTTTTTAATATTTGAACCATTGTCGGCAACAAAAAAAAACCTTTCAAACCTTGTGAAGTGACCCAAACAGTAAATAGTCTTTCCAGTTCTTCCTAAATGTGCTGTGCTCTGTGTGTGTGTGTGTGTGTGTGTGTGTGTGTGTGTGTGTGTGTGTGTGTGTGTGTGTGTGTGTGTGTGTGTGTGTGTCTGGAAAGTGACATACATGGAGAACTGACATTTTCTGAAATGTGACTTATTTTTTAGCTCTGAGAGATGGTAGTGGTAGCAGTAGCACTGGTTGAAGTGGTAGCAGACAAACCAGTAGTATGTGAGGATGATGATGAGTTACCCACAAAACTGACCCAGTGTGCAGTAAGAGAATGATAGTCAGTGGTTTGGCTGCTGGTCCACATATCAGTAGTGAAGTGAACTACCTTGTCCTCTCAGAGAGTATGTCTTATTTGAACTACCAAGCTGTCATACATTCTGGGCACAACGGTTACTGTGAAGTATTTTGTACTTCGCATTAAATATCGTGGCTCTAAATATTTCATAAGCCTTCTGAAACCCATATCTTCCACAATAGAGTATGACTGTAAATCAAGTACAATAATTGCTATTTTATGATTTATTGCCAGTGCTATGGGATGGTTTCGTGAATATTTAGACTTTCTTTCAAAAACCTCTTTTAACTTCAACTGCCTCTTAACGGGGGGGGGGGAGTTACATTTGGTTGGAGGTGTTGTACGACTACATGCCGAGCCTGGTAAAACAGAGGACGTCACAGAATTATCGTGACCATGACCATGAGGGGAAACTGGATTTTTGGATATTTTTTTTGCACACTATTTCTAGCACCTACACCGAGGGGAACTCTCTCTGGCGACTGCCTTGCCCAGTTTCTACCTCCTGCTGTGAAGCCTCCTGAAACTCCTCTCCCTGACCCTGGTGAAATCCCCAGATCTGAACCCCCATGGGGAAGAAGCCACCCTATCCATCCAGGGCACTCTATCTGCAATGTAGAGTACCGGGTCGGGGAGCCATCGGTAGGAGTGAGGAGAGCAGCCAGCATTGGGAGTGTGGTCCAGGAGGCAGAGCCATTGCCTATCCCCAAGGTAAGGGAATTTTCCTTTGTTCGTCCTGTGGAGTTCGGACATGCAATGGTGGCTGGGCATGATGTGCCACCACCTGCCAAATTCCACCCCCTTGCTATGCTGTCACTGCTTGCTTGAGCTGCTCTGGCTGCCACCAGGTGCCACTGCAGTGCAATGTGTCCCAAAACCCTCCCCAAGGAAGAGAGAGCTGTTCCCTGGATGCTCGATCTCTTCCCTCCCCTGCCGAACCCCGACACCCCAGGCTCATTCCCAAACCCTGGTCGTCGGCGTGGCGTGAGGTGTTGTGTCTAGTGCCTCAACCCTCAGCGCCACCGGGCCAGACTTTTGGATCTTTGCCTGGTGCTTGTCTCGTACAGTTTTAGTGGAATGTTCTGGTTCACTGAGAGCCCTGCTAGATTTCCAGCCACCAATGTTAGATTTTTTTTTTTTGCACCATATAGAATGATAGGGTGAATTCGAGAAAGATGTTGCATCACTGTTGTGGTTCCAAGATGCCCTTTATTTTTTCCCCTACTAACACATGTGCTGCAATGCACACATATAACTTGCCAAGCATTCTTGGGGTTTACATAAAAATGTTTCCAAACAGTGGAAGTGGACTGTCTATGTTTAGTAGGAATGACCTCAGTAGGACTAGAAGCCGAGTGGCTGGGTTTACGTGGGGAAAAGATATCAGTGGAGGATTCAGGTTAATCAGGTGAGACAATCATAAAATCCTCTGCAGCACCATTGTCGTCATCATCATCACTACAGCCAGATTTTGTTTCACTTTGTGTGGCATGTGCCTTTGACTTTTTCTTTTTTCCTTTTGACACTCTACTGCTGTCATTATTATTATTCACATTGTCACTGTCAGAGCCAGAATGAGACATAGCTAAAGGTAAAGTCACAAGCTCATCATCAGTCTCACCAAGATCATTGTCATCACCATCCTCATGTCAGACTCAGTAGAGCCAACATTTGCAGTTACAGATTGAGCATTTGATATGCATGTGTTGCAAATCGAGCAACTCCACTGCATGTTGTACCTGAAAGTGCTTTAACTTTATGTACAATTGGAATACTCTTTGTTTTTGCACTTTTTTTTCTCAGCTGACTTGCTATAGCCACTGTCTTTTGACATTTTGTTGGCTGTACTACTGAGCCCTTCTAACATAGACTGTCCAGCAACCCTTGCTGGGTTTTCAGTATTTTGCGAGTTAGCCTGCACAGGGATAGTAGAAGCATTTAGTTTAGCCCCTTCAACACACTGTGATGCTTGTTGTTGTTGTTGTACTTTACTTTTTGGGCAACTTCTTTCTGGGCTCTTGAAAAAACTTTATTTACGTTTATTACTTCCCTTGCCCTGGCTTTTGCTTTACTATTTTCTGGAGTACTCATAATGCCAGTCTGTCACTTGTTCAGGGTCAAAAAGTGGTTATTATGTTTTTTTTTTATTGATTCCATGTGATGTGACAGTATACAAGAAGTGGCACTAGTGCACTGACGGCTGGCTTGCAGATTTTATATTACACACACACACACACACACACACACACACACACACATCACCTATGCTAAGGGTGATGCTGCATGCTCTGCTGCTACCCATACAGGTTCGGGGACCTGCCTGGCCTAACCCTCTCTGACACAGTATCTTTTGCCTTCAAGGATTTTTTTTTTTATTTATTCCACGTGATGTGATAGAATGCCCTGCCCACTGAGCCAAAGCTTATACCCCACCATGCGAGCACAGGGAAGAATATGACAGATCACTGGCTTCTTGGGGGGGGGGGCACACAGACAGTATGCAAGAAGTGGCACTGGTGACTGGTTGGCAGATTTTATTTCACACACAGAATTTATTTCACACACCACCTAGGCTATGGGCTGATGCTGCAGGCACTTCTGCTAGTGTACCAACAGAGAATCAGGAACCCTACCTGGCCTAACCCTCTCTGACCCAATACTTTCCCTTCAAGGATTTTATTGTTTTATTTATTCTACATGATGCGATGGAATACCCTGTCCACTGAGCCAAAGCTTATACCCCACCAAGCGAGCACAGGGAGGCAGAGGAGAGATGACTGACTTCTTGGGGGGGGAACTGGGGCATACAGATGGTATGCAAGACGTGGCACTGGTGCACTGATGACTATCTGGCAGATTGTATTTCGCACACACATACACACGCATGCACACGTTCACCACACACACACACACACACACACACACACACACACACACACTTATTTCACACACCAATTACGCTAAGGGTGATGCTGCATGCACTTCTGCTACCCAGACATATTCAGGGACCCTGCCTGGCCTAAACCTATCTGACAGAACTTTTCCCTTCAAAGATTTTGTTATTTTATTTTTGTTGTTTATTACACTTGATGTGACGGAATGCCCTGCCTACTGAGCCAAAGTTTATACCCCACCAAGTGAGCACAGGAAGAAAGATGACTGATCACAGGCTGGCAGATTTTATTTCACACACACAGAATTTATTTCACATACCACCTAGGCTAGGGGCTGATGCTGCATGCACTGCTTCTGCCAGCAGAGAATTAGGAACTCTGCCTGGCATAACTCTCTCTGACACAGTACTTTCCCTTCAATGATTTTTTTTTTTATTCCACGTGATGCCACAGAATGCCATGCCCATTAAGCCAAAGCTAATACCCCACTGAGTGAGCACAGGGAGGCAAATGACAGATGATTGACTTCTTGGGGGGGTCCACACAGACAGTATGCAAGATGTGGCACTGGTGCACTGATGACTATCTGGCAGATTTTATCACACATACACACACACACTTATTTCACACAGCACCTACGCTAAGGATGATGCTGAATGCACTGCTGCTACCCACACATATTCAGGGACCCTGCCTTGCCTAACCCTCTCTGACACAGTACTTTTTCCCATCAAGGTTATTTATTTTTATTTATTCCACATGATGGGACAGAATGCCCTGCCACTGAACCAAAGCTTATTCCCCACTAAGTGAGCACAGGGAGGAAGATGACAGATCACTGGCTTCTTGGGGTAGGGGGAGTCACACAGACCATATGCAAGAAGTGGCACTGGTGACTGGCTGGCAGATTTTATTTCACACACAGAATTTATTTCACACACCGCCTAGGCTATGGGGCAATGCTGCAGGCACTCCTGCTACCAACAGAGACTCAGGAACCCTGCCTGGCCTAACCCTCGCTGGCACAGTAGTTTCCCTTCAAGGATTTTATTTTTTTTTTATTTATTCTATGTGATACAATGGAATGCCCTGCCCACTGAGCCAAAGCTTTTTTTTTTTTATACTTCAGCTTTATTGATTCAGTTCAGTTTCATCCATCTCATTCTTTTCCAAGTCTACATATGATGCATCTCTGAATTCAGTACTTCATACATCATATTATAATCAGCCATTCAACTTTGTACAGGTTAAAAGAAAAAATAACAGAGACCACAGCAAACACTAACACTACAGGAGAGAAAAGGTTCAGACTTTCAACCCTGACTCCCTTTGCTTGGTCTCAACAAACTTACTTGGGGTTATGCATCGAAAGGAGCTAGTTCCATTTCCTTCACAAGTTGAGATGACTTTGTTAGTCCAATAGCAGGCATCTGACCACCTCTTTTTTATTTTGTTTTATCTTTCATACTGTGCAGGCATCTTCCCTTATCCCCCATTCAAGGGTCTCCCTCTTCCACACTGTTTCCCCCTGCCACCTCCCATCTATTCCATCTATTTCTGAACTGTTGGCGATGTTGTCTGAGTGAGTAGGTAATCCTCTCAAAAACTTTTATCCCTTCAACTATCTCTTTCCCCTCCTCCCCTGTAGGAGCATCTGGGACCATCCATCTCCTAGTTATTGCTTTCTCCGCTGCTGCAATGAGTATATTCCAAAGATACTTTGCTTCCCTTCCTTTTGTATTCTCAGGGATTACTCCCAAAATCATATGTTCTGGGCCCAGCTGGGTATCTATACCGAACAGTTCCCTCATCTTATTCTGTATTTTCATCCAGAATCCCTTTAGATCCAGGCATTGCCAAAAGATGTGGGTCAGGTCAGCCACCTCTGTATTGCATTTTCTCCAACAACGAGTAGAAGGATTTTTATGCCACTCAACTGATTGGGAGGGAGCTCTAAAAATTCGCGCCCTCACCTTCCAAACAAATTCCCTCCACCCTGGGGATGAAGTTGTACTCCACGTATTTTTCCATACTTCTGACCATTCTTTGGAACTTATCATAATCCCCAGTTCCCGTTCCCATTTCTCTCTAATATAGTCTGTTGTGTACTGGGAAACTTTTGCATAGTTTTGATATATGATAGAAATGTTTTTTTCTCCCCTAGACGAATTCCAGATTGTTTCAAATGTGTTCGGTATTGGGGGACCCCACCCTTTTTTAATTGAGGTGTTTATTTCTGAAGTTATATAATCTCTCATCTGATAATAGTAGATTAATTCCCCCTCCTTCCAACCAAATTTGGTTTGTGCTTCACCAAACGAAATGACCTGATCCCCCCTAAGGAGCTGCCATGGAGCCACATACCCAAATCTCTCCTGTTTTTTATACCACGGCTCAGCACCTGCCCTATTCCTTTCCACATTCATGGACCACCAAATGTATTTCCATAAATATGCTCTGATAGGTCCTCTCATAAGTCCTTGTCTATAGCCTTGTAAAGCCGTCATCGTCCCCAGGAAAGGCGTTTTTCCCCATTTGATCCCCGGGTTTAATGTCGTACACTGTGTCGGTAGAGGGGGGGGACAGATCCACCGCCAAGTCTATCTCCTTCCATCTGGCCCAGTATCCCGAATGTTGCAATAACAATACTATCCTCGTCTGAACCGCGATCCAATATCCCACCAATAGAGGGACAGCTAGCCCTCCAGCCTCTTTAGGCAAGTGCAAGGTTTGTTTTCTAATCCTTGGTTTTTTTAGCTAACCAAATATAACTCGCCAAAGTCTTTTGCCACCTTCCTATCTGCTTAAATGTTATTGAGGCAGGTACAGATTGGAACAAAAATAAGAACGGCAACACATTCATTTTTATTGCCTGAACCCTAGGCGTAATGGAAACCGTAGGAGTCTCCACCTTCTTATATCTTCCTGTATTTGTTTCACCATTGAAGGGTAATTTAGTCTAACTAGCTGATCAGTTGTCGTTGCTAACCTTACACCCAGGTACTTCATATAAGGCAGCTCCCACTTCATAGTGTATCTTGCTCTGAACTCCGCCGTTGGCTGGAAATTCAGTTTCAATACTTCTGTTTTGTTTTCATTAAGGGTATATCTGGAAAGAGTTGAGAATCCCCTTAAGTGTTGGAATAAAGATGGCGACAATTCTGGTTGAGTTATATACAGCAGAATGTCGTCTGCATACAAAGCTAGCTTTTGTTGGGTCTCCCCTATTTGTACGCCCTGTATATTCTGATTTTCCCGTATCCCCTGAGCTAAAGGTTCCAAATATAGCGCGAATAAAAGAGGGGAAAGAGGGCATCCTTGTCTTGTTCCCCTTTCCAATTCGAACACATCAGAATGGTGACCGTTCACTCTTACATATGCCTTGGGGGACGAATATATCTTTCTGATCAGGTCTACAAACTGCGTCGGGAAACCAAACTTCAAAAGCACCGAGTGAAGAAATGTCCAAGAGACTTTATCAAACGCCTTCTCAGCATCCAAGCTGAGAAGGATGGCGGGTTGCTTAGTCCGGTTAAGGTGGTCCAGGACATGGGCTGTCCTTCTCAAATTATCCTGGGCCTGCCTACCCGGAACAAAACCCGTTTGATCCATCTGTATCAACGTTGGTAAGAGTTGTTGTATTCTACGAGCTATTATTGCCATGAATAACTTATAATCTGTGTTGAGCAGGAGATAGGTCTATAAGAGGGCATAATTTGGGGTCTTTACCTTCTTTAGGTATTACCGAAATAACCGCTTGTGACCAAGACTCGGGGGGGGGAGTGTCTGATGTAAGCGATTCATTATATACCTTTATCAAAAGAGGGGACAGCTGCTCCTGAAAGTGTTTATACATCTCAGCAGGGTATCCATCTGTCCCTGGGCATTTATTTGCTTTAAGTCTACATATCTCCTGTCTCAGTTCCTCGATGGACACCGGAGTCAGGAGTTGAGTTTGGGCCGACTTTGTGATCATGGGGAGAGATACTTTCCTCAAATATTGATCCACAGCAGACATCTGCGGTGAAGAGTTGTCTTTGTACAACTCCCTGTAGTAAGGCCTGAATGCATCTGCAATCTCCGGTGTGGTCTGCTTAACATCTGTAGTACATGGGTGTACAACCTTGGCTATATGGGCTTTTGCTTTCTGTTTACGTAACCTAGCCGCTAAAATTCTAGTTGCCCTCGGGCCTCCCTCGTAGTATTTTTGTTTTATGTAAAGTAGTTTCTGCTCAATAAAATACTCAAGCTCCCCATTTAGTTCTTTCTTTAATTTGTTCAATCTTTGAAACACCTCTTTGTTATGTTTCTCTTTTAAGCTTGTTTCACATGCATCTATTTCAGTTCTCAGGGATTCTACCTTTTTTTCCCTCTGTCTCTTTTTGTATGCCACAATAGATATTAGTTTCCCTCTCAATATGGCTTTTATTGTGTTCCACAAGAGTGCTGAGGTAATATCTGGGGATGTATTGTCTTCCAGGGCTTGCTTAATGATATCTCTCACCTGCTGTTTGACCTCTTCATCCTGCAGCAAGGAGACATTTAGTCTCCAAAACATTTTTTTACGAAAACCTCCCAAGTCTACTTGAAGAAATAGAGGGGCGTGATCTGAAATCTCCATATTCCCCATCCAACTATCCTTTACTGTAGCCATCATTTCCCTTGGTACTAAAAATAATCTATCCTCAGAAACTTTTGTGGGGGGGTGAGAAAAAGGAGTAGTTCCTTTGTTTAGGGTGTCCGACTCTCCAGGCATCTACAAAGCCAATTTCCCCGAGGAGATGCACCAGCTTCTTGGCGACCCCTCTCTCTCTGCGTCCCCTCAGTGCCGTACTGTCTATCTTCGGGTCTAGTGTTATGTTTAAGTCTCCTCCCAAAATAACTTGCCCCTCCACCCAGTCCTGCAATTTCAACAATATATTTCTATAGGTTTGAAAGTCTGTGTTAGGTGGAGCATATACTGAAGCCAGCGTAAGAATTTTCCCCTGGTATCTGCCCTTTACAAACACATATCTCCCCTCCCTATCCGCACACTTGTCCATTACTTCAAATATTGTTTTTTTCGGGACTAATATAGAAACCCCTCTCCTTCTTCCCCATCCATAAGATGCACTAGCTTCATAGTTAAAGCCCATTTTCCCCAGCTTTGTGTGCTCTAGAGGGGAGAGATGCATTTCCTGCATCAGTATGAAATCCGGTCTCTCTTTTCTAAGCCATGCCAGTACTTTACTCCTCTTAACCGGGTTTGTCAGCCCATTAACATTAATCGAGCATACTACAGTGTTATTATCCATTTTTATATCGTTCTTCTCTCTTCGATCTGGCAACAGCACCCTTGTCCTTGCTGCATGATGCTCTCTCACACCACGTTCTTAGCCCTTGCCCTAAACCCTCTATTCTCTGATTCGAAACCTTTCCTTGGCTATTAGGTTCCCCTAGCTTCCATTGTAACCTTACCCAAGTGTGAAGTATCAACCGGGTGTCCTCAGCTCCCTTCCTGTACCTTCTCTTCATTGATCCTTCCCGCCTCATTCCAGACTGATGCAATAGAACTAGCCCTTTCTTTCCAAAATTCCTCATGACTTTCTTAGTCTTGTATTAATAATAACCAAACCCATATTTGGGTATTAAACTTAACTAGGGTCCCTCTTAACTTGGTAACCCTTTTAAACACTTCAAATTCAAGTTAGCAACTGTTAACCTTGATTCTTAAAAAAATAAAGAAAAAAGGAAAAAAAAAAATAACCCTTTACTTCCAAGGTAGGGGGTCCCAACCCTGTGGTGCCCTAATACTGCCGTTCCTAGCTCTGTATTTGGGCGATTTGAGGTGTTAGTCTCTGCTACTTGAGATCTCCCTCGCAAGAAAGCCTCTACTTATGGTGGCTTCCTTTTTGTATGTCCAGTCCACGTACGTAATTACTCTAGTCCGTAATTTAAATTGTACCTCTTTTCCACCTCCCACCTCGCTATTCTTCAGTTATCTGTTTGTACAAGAAATTTTTTTTAAACACCAAAACCCCATCATTTCAATGTTATACCCTTCCCTCTCTTTAGCTCTGGCTCACTTTCTGCTAAGATTTCTTCCCGCCCCTCCATCCCAGCCCGTTCATTGCCTTTATGGCTGCACTATCACCTTGAAAAACTCCCCAGGTTCAGCGATCCTCCCCATCTCTAAAACCTCCTCCACCACCCCTCCTTTGTCCAGTTCCCCTTCCTTCCCTACATATTTACTTCATGAGGAGAAGTTACCAAGCCACCCGAATCCCCCACTGCATTCTTGTAAAGACAAAAAGGCATTATTGTTTTCATACGGGGCATAAAGCCATCAGACAATGGGGAGCGGTGACAAACACTGACACCAAACAACACTAGAGAGAAGAAAAAACAAGGGTGGACAGGGGTGTTAATACATACAAAAAGCACTCATCTCATATGGATAGAGGAATATGAGGACCAATGTATATACCACACATTGGTCTCAGCCACAACACGAGGGAGACACACAAGGCTGGGGGAAGACAAAAACTGCTGGATAAATGTTCTTTTCCTCTCTTCCCTCAAAAGAAAGAGAAAGAGGGAGAAAGTCTTAACACAGTTCACTCTCGGTGCCTTCCTCCACCAAGCCTGTCATATTCCCAGGCTCATTTTGTTACAGATGGTAACCACAGCAGTCTTATAATGCTCATCTGCTCTCTGCCAGGTCCACTCTGCCACGGCACTCCTCTCTTCATCATGGCCCTGATCTTCTCCATCGACTCCAGAAGCATTTTGACGAGTTCCTCTCTGCTGCAAACCTGCTTGATACCAGTCTGAGAAAATGCTTGCCTCCTTCCAATCAGAACTGCATCCTCCTCCGATAGCTTCATCCCTTTCTGTTTCATGGCCTCCAAAGCTTTATATGGTGAGCCATACGTTTGTGTGCCCTCTTGCCAAAAGATCCTCAGTTTAGCTGGGAAGGGGGTCTGGAAGCGTATTCCCTTCTCCCTTAGCAGCCTAAACAGCGGGGTATACTGCTGCCTGGCCTGCTGTATCTCCATGGGGTAGTCGTGGTCAAGCATTATTTTTGATGTCAGATATGTAATATCTTTCTTTGACCATGCTCTTCTAAGAATGTCCTTCTTGGTTTGATAGCTTGCCAGTAAAATTATAATCGAGCGTGGTCATGCTTTCGGGTCCTGCGGCCTTGCCCCAATGCTCTATGGGCTCTTTCGATTTTCAAATTGTAATTCAGGGGGTAATTCTAGAGTGTCCCGGAGTAAATTCTCTATGAAGGCTGCCATCGGTGACGTCTCAGCCCCCTCCGCCAGGCCGTAAAGCCTTAGATTATTTCTTCTCGATCTGCTCTCCAAGTCTATTGATTTGGCCTGTAATGCCACCGATTGTTGTAACAGGGCATTAGCCGCATGGCTCAGGCAATCGCTAATCTTCTCCACCCCTGCTATTCTGATTTATGCCTCCTCCATCCTCTGAGCTATCTTCGATAGCTGAGTAGATAGGCTGTGAAGCTCCTGCTTCATTTCCACTCGAGAAGCCCTTATCTCTTTTAGGATAGTTTCAAAATGAGATCTGGATAGCTTGTCTTGTTCCCTATCTGTATCGTAGTCCGACCCCCTCGTGCTGCTCGGCGAACGGCTCCTGCTGCCCGGCCTACACTCCTCTGCATTAGGCATTTCTTCCTTTGGTTTCTTCGACTGCCCAGTCTTCGATGGCCCCTGTTTATCTTTCCTACGCTGGTCCTTCGACATTGTGGAAGGTATTTTTTCCCTTTGAAGCCGCCTAGGTAGGGGTTTTGGTTTAGTTTAGCACAAGCGAGGTGGAGAGTGTACACGAGGCGCTGTCTAGGGATCCGTGGCGGAACCAGAAGTCCCACTGAGCCAAAGCTTATACCCCACTGAGTGAGAACAGGGAGGCAGATGGCAGATAACTGACTTCTTGGGGAGGGGGCCACACAGACAGTATGCAAGAAGTGGAACTGGTGCACTGATGACTATCTGGCAGGTTTTATTTCTCACACACATACACACACACACACACACTTATTTCATACACCACCTACGCTAAGGGCGATGCTACATGCACTGCTGCTACCTGCACAGATTCGGGGACCCTGTCTGTCCTAAACCTCTCTGACACAGTACTTTCCCCTTCAAAGATTTTACTAATTTATTTTTTTATTTATTCCATGTGATGTGATGGAATGCCCTGTCCACTGAGCCAAAGCTTATACCCCTCCAAGTGAGCACAGGAAGGAAGATGACTGATCACTGGCTTCTTGGGGGGGCATCACACAGGCAGTATGCAAGAAGTGGCACTGGTTACTGACTGGCAGATTTTATTTCACACACACAGAATTTATTTCATACACCACGTAGGCTAGGGGCCCTGCCTTGCCTAACCCTCTCTGACACAGTACTTTTTCCCTTCACAGATTTTTTTTTTATTTATTCCATGTGATGAGACAGAATGCCCTGCCCACTGAGCCAAAGCTCATACCCCACTGACAAGCACAGGCAGGAAGATAACAGATGACTGACTCCTGGGGGGGTCATACAGTATGCAAGACATGTCATTGGTGCACTGGTGACTGGCTGACAGAATTTATTTCACACATCACATATGCTAGAGGTGATGCTGCAGGCACTGCTTCTTCCCACACAGATTCAGGGACCCTGCTTGGCCTAACACTCTCTGACACAGTACTTTTTCCCTTCAAGGATTTTATTGTTTTTATTTATTCCATGTGATGTGATGTGATGACAGATGACTGATGTCTGGGGGGGCATCACATAGTATGCAAGAAGTGGCACTGGTGCACTGACTGTGATGATTGCCTGGCCTGGCACACACACACACACACACACACAAATCTGTATACTATAAAAAATAAAAGAAATCGCCACTAAAGTGACTGAGCACAGGCAGGAGAACTGAGAGCTGACTTGTTGTTGGGGGGGCAATTGGGCAAATAGAAAGAAGGCTAACTGGGAGTGGTGTGTTATTGGGTGGCACACTGGCATGTTTAACAGACTTCACCCCCTCTGCTAGACTGCTACCCAAAAAGAAAAAAATTGGACAGTCTGGATCTGGCTCTTAATAGTGAAGTCTCTCTTCAATCACTTGTTCTCTTCTTTCTTGTCTGCAGCACTCTGTCTTCAAGTTCTTTCTCAAAAAAAGTTGCCCCCAGTCTCCTCCAAGTTCCTCTTCCTCTCCCCAAGTCTTGTCTCCCAACAATAACTACTGTCTTCCCCACCCCAATCCCTGATTCA